>CM048750.1:240339044-240961544 GCA_026315105.1 Locusta migratoria | reverse complement strand
CCATTCCTGGGATTGGAATGACTCCTTTTCCATTTCCTTAAAACCCATATCCTTCCCTTTCTCCTCTCCTTTCTTCATCTTTTCCTGAAGAAGCAACCAACGGTTGCGAAAGCTTGTATGTGTGTTTGTGTGTGATTTTTTTTGTGTGTGTTAACGAGCCTGTCCTTTGGGTAAGTCATCCATTTTCTATTTTATATATTTCTTTGTAGATTTGAGAGGTTGCTACAATCAAAGATGAGCAATATGGAATTTATATTTTCATCATTCAATGATGTATTAAAATTCACGAGAGAATATGGTGGACTCATCATCTATCCCCTTTCTTTACTAACACAGAAGCTTTGGCACCAGTATTTAACAATGCACTTGCAACTTCCACTTAGGGGTGCGTTTGCAAATGTTAGTTGTGAAGGCTTCTAGCACCATTTTTCAAAACTTCCGCTTGCTTTGCATCTGATTCTAAGCCGTGGACACACACACACACACACACACACACACACACACACACACACACAGAGAGAGAGAGAGAGAGAGAGAGAGAGAGAGAGAGAGAGAGAGAGAGAATGAAATGTATGAAAAAGAGAAAGTAAACATTCAGAAGATTGTATGAGAAACAAGCAGAGGAACAGGAGAGGGGGCAAACAATGTCAACGACAGCCATTAAAGAGCAAAGTAATTGTCTTGCTGGCACAAAAAATACATCAAGAGGTTTATGGCCTGTATCATTTTAAATGAAAATAGTTCCAGCCAATGAAGTGGCTGAAATAGTAATATAAATGAAGCTCTGTGGAAGGGTCAGTGGCATATGGCAGCATAACAACTTTAGACAGCTTTCTGAACATTAATCTAATTGTTCATTTTGTGCTTTTCATTAACAAATCCATATATTTTAGATTAAAACGAATAGATTCTTTGCTAGGAAACAATTCACAATTCTTATTACAAAAATTCATTGCTCTGTTTACTAAAAAATATTTCATCACCGGTAATTACTACTCAGTATTCATAAAAGAAATCACAGATGCTCTTGAGTCATTCTATGTCAAATCAACACACTTCAAATAAAAATTTTACTTCACCCTCTTAGATTCTGCTGAAAGTTGGTATGCTTATAATGGGTGCTGTGACTAAGAAAAATACCAAATTTCAATTTTTTACCTCAAACCCTAATGGTCACGCAAACTTTTCAAAAGCTGGTCAAAAATGTGTGAATGGATTTTTTTTTTTTTTTTAATTGCCCTAGGAGCTGCCCTAATTGAGCTAGAGAGCTCTGGAAAGGTGCAGAATTTTGCATGCTCTCTCCAGGGATATACAACACAACATAGCTTCTAATTAATAACCTTTTTCAAAAAAAACTAATTAATATTTTGATTTATTTTTTTACAAAAAGTACATAATTGAAAATTTTCAAATTATTTCCCTAAGACCACACATTATGCCACAACGATATAAGGCGCCGCGAAAGAGCCCCTTGAATATCATGCGATGGGACACAGTACGTAGATGTCCGACGTAAAGGAGTTGCAGCGGCATCAGCAGCCTCGTTACCAGGCACGCCTGCGTGGCCAGGTACCCACAGGAGGTGAACGCGAGGGCCGTCGGAAGCTAATAACTGAAGGGAGCGATTGATTCGGTGCACAATAGGATGGGCTGAAAAGGGGTCGCTCAGACTCTGGATGGCGCTGAGGGAGTCAGATAACATATGGAGGAGAACGGTGTCGACGGATGAAGAGTACAGCCTGATAGAGGGCAAAAAGCTCCGCTGTGAAATTCGAGCAGTGGGCATTAAGCCTGTACTGGTAACAGTCATCCCCGACGACAAACACACATCCAACACCGTCATTGGTCTTTGAGACATCCGTATATATGAAAACTGAATTTTCGAGCCGTGCACAAAGTTCAAGAAACCGTGGGCAGTATAAAACATTTGAGAGTGTGTGTGTATGTGTGTGTGTGAGAGAGAGAGAGAGAGAGAGAGAGAGAGAGAGAGAGAGAGAGAGAGACTCCCAAAGATCTTGATGTAGTGAAAATAACTTTTCTTCATCCATGTGGACCAGCTAAGTCATTCTCCTATCCAGCACATGCAGATGTCCTGTGGGTGTCAGTTGTGGATGTTCTCACAAAAGTAAATCCATTTACTCCAACAATGAGAACATACATTCTTAATGAAAGTGATATAAATCAAACCCAGTCGGCTTTATTAAAATGTAATCTTTGAAGCTACAAGACAATGTATTGGGAAACTGCTTTCAACTCAAAACTTAATTTTTGTATCAGGTTAGTGTTAATGTATATTTTTTAGAATGTTTCAAAATTACTGTTAGTACGTATTGTGTTGAATATGTTACTCAAAAACAAGCATTATGTATTTAATTTATTTAATAGTTTCATTCCAAACATCAAAGAAAATTTTTGTTTTATCAATTAATATACTGTTAGTTAAGTTGTACAAAATAAGCAATCAACATAATTAAAAAATATACTGATTAGTATGGTTTTAATAAGGTGATGTTTCGATATTTCTAATACTTTTTTTTTACTTATCTTCCAGTATATTTAAATGAAATTCCGGTTTGTTAAAGGTCAGTTTGGTCAAACTAGGGCTGTTAGTGAAAGCAAGAATCCGGAATAATTTTTTTTTTTAACAGTGATCCCATCATCATCCCACATTTATATTTTGCCATGTGATTTACAACAGTATGAAGTAGTTATGGGAATATTTTGAAAATTTTCAATTATGTACGTTTGTAAAAAAATTAAATCAAAATATTAATTAGTATTTTGAAAAAAGTTATTTTTGTTGTACATCCCTGGAAAGAGCATGCAGAATGACACCTTTCCTAGCTCTCTAGCTCAATTAGAGCAGCTCCTAGGGCAATTTAAAAAAAGTCTGTTCACATATTTTTGGCTGGTTTTTGAAATGTTTACATAGCCACATTTCAGAAATGGTTTGAGATAAAAAATTGAAATTTGGTATTTTTCTTAGTCTCAGCACCCACTGTAAGTGTACTAAATTTTAGCAAAATCTAAAATGGTGAGGTGAATAGGTGTGTTATCAAACATATAACCATATTGGCAGAAAGCAACTACCTATAATTCTTTAAATTTCACACACATGCAATTAAAATTGAAGTTGGATTGAACAGAAAATAACAGATAGTATACCTTCCAAGAAATGCCCTCCAAAGCTGAGTATGATGACGTGCAAGATTTGAGTCACGTTCACTGAACATCCTTGCTAACAGGGAAACAGCACCTAACCGTTCTGATTCCTGACTGCTTTTCAGCTTGCATTCCAACTGTGGGAGAACTGCAAGTAACACACTAGGGCATATGTGGTTCAGTTCGTATATAAGGTCATAAACTTTTCCACAAATCTCCAACTGCTTCTCTTCTTTTCCCAGAATGAGCACATGGTTGAAAAACTGCAATGAAAAGAAAGAAAATAAAAACAAATTATTTACACCAAAATACCTATATCCACAATGAAATGTTATCCTGGGATGAAAATCAGTGTTGCCTAAAACACAAGACATAAAGGAAATTAGATTTCAAACTTCATTTTGCTGATAATATGGTTAGCACAGAAAGACCACAAGCTTTTTAATTAATGTAATGTAGAAGAAATTAGACATAAATTTCTAAAGAAGCATCCTAGGTTTTGTCTGAACCTAAAATAGAAAGTGACATCAACAACACTGAGAAATACAAAATTTCACATAATAGTAGTCTGCTATACGGCTTGGTAAAATGGCACTGCTGCTTTTTCACTGAGAATTGTAATTGGTAACTGTTTGTACAGAAAAGAAGGGAAACAAACATAATGAATCAGGATTTGGATTAGTGAAAAATAAGGTAGAACAAATGAGACAATAGCATGACTGCACAGGATTGTCATGATGTTAAGGATGAAATTACTTGATGGCAAAATATATTGTGCAGAATATTGTCAGGTAAAACAGAATATTCCATAAAATTTAAACTCTACTCTTAGACTCATGCCAAATTATCATAGTATAAATCAGAACCTTCTGGGGCTACTTAAAAAGTTTTTGTAATGATCATTGGGCTACACTCCAGATCAGTCTGAATGCAACAAAGCTAATATTGCCCATCTAAAAATCCGATACGAGAAATTTTATGACATTTGCCATTGTTAGATTTACTTATCTTTTGTCAGGTATTCATGTTGTCCTGGTATTTTTCTGTTTACTGTTTGTTATGAAATGCACTTTGAAAATCTGTTTCAGAGTCCAAAAAATTTCCAGAATATACTATTCACACTTTTATTAACTTTCACATCCAAATATAACCTGCTTCTTACACTAAACTCCAATCTGGCTACTTTCCAACATAGCAACTCAGTTTTGGCCACATTAGAATTTATAATCCCACAACTGACAACAACTCAAAATAACTATCAACGTATCACTTCCACTTACTGAGAACAGATCACCATGTATTCAAAATCATTTTAGCCAGATGCCCAGAGATATTTGTGGCACACTTAATTTTAACTGAAATTTACATTTCCAAGTTAACAAGTCATGAAACATACAAGCAAAATTCATATAAAGTAAAAATGTTTTCCACTTTGAAATATCATTCCTACCTACAGTACTATATATATTACTATCTCTGTACAAAATTTAATTTTACTTGGTAGACGCTACCTAAATGTAAGTACAGTAAACTCTCAATTATCCGCAAGTGGATTAACGGCTTTGCAGATTATCCACGGTGTCCTCTCTCTCTCTCTCTCTCTCTCTCTCTCTCTCTTCCTGTGAGTGGGATTAATTTTTGGCCACAATACAAGTGTAGTAATTTATAGGCTGCTTGAACACTGAGTGTTGCACTACAGTATTTGTTGCAAAAGTAGTGTTTACATAGTGAGTCGACGACCTGCTGAGCAAGCACTGGAGTCCCGACCTTTCCCACTATCGCACGCCACTAGAGCTTGCTACAGGCAGTGTCAGAAGTTTCTTACATCTCTAAAGCACAACTTCTAAATCGACAGATCATGTCCAGTATTTATTCGCAAACATTTTAAGAGGAAATGCAGTACAGTATGTACTGTATATGATTGTGATTTTGATAATTAAGGTACATTACTTCATGTTTCCAAGAACTGAACGACCCAGAAGTAATTTAGCTCTTTTTTTATTTGCGCCAAACCTCATGCAGCACTGCACAGGATATTCCGCTGGCCAGGTAACAAATTCTTAAGAGTGCCTGTGGCTACTGGTGGCCTAATCCTGAAAAAACCCATTTCCCCCACCAACAGACCTTCCTGCCCACCAGGATTAAAACAAATTAATAAATACACACCAGCAGTAATAGGAGTAGATGACTGAACTAACGCAGAAACAGTTATCAGTCATGCATCAGCACTTCAATGGGCTGATTGGTTACTGGATTATGTTAATGTTACAAGTGGCATAGGAAAAGACCAGGATGTTGAGTGGGATGCAAAGAACCATTATTTATTTGGTGGTGGATGACCTTGGGCAGGCTTGCTTTTTTTTCCATTCAGTGTGTAATGAAACCAAATCAAAACCTTGATGAAGAATGTGGTTTATTTGTTCCTGTCCAGGGTGGTACTGAGTGAATGAGGGGGTGGATATGGTGTTGGAAGTGGGGATAGGCTCTTTTGCAGCTGGTTATTGAGGACAGAGAAAGAGTTTTGAGGGGGGTGGGGGATACAGCTCAGTAAATTTATTTGGGGACTAGGGTTGGGATAGAGTGCATGTCTGAGAAGGCCTTTAGGAGATCTTTAGCATACTGAATAAGGGGTTCTCCTCACTGCATGTCAGGAATCTGTTGGTGTGGAAGGGAGGAATGCCAACTGTCAATATGTAATGACTGTAGGTGGGTTTAATATAGACACAAGTATGGATGGATGCATCAGTGGCTGGAAATTAATGCCCATGAAGGTGGCACACTGGGTTCAGGAAGACCATGTGAAGTGGATGGGCAAGGAGTAGTAGAGTTTGGGAAGGGAGGAGGATAAAGGTGTACTGGCCTTGCGTTCAACTACAAAAATACCATCAATGAACCTGAACCAGACCAGAGGTTTGGAATTATCAGGGGCCAGGAAGATTTCCTTCTGATGGCCCATAGACAGGTTAGAATGGAGGGTGCCATGTAAGTGTTAATGGCTGTGCTGTGGATCTGATTGTATACCTTACCTTCAAAGGAAAAGTAGTAGTTTGTTAGAATAATGTTGGTAAGGGTTACAAGATTCTGATTCTGGGATTTAGATTCTGAAAAACAGTGAGAGGAGTAAATTTGAGAGATGTATGTTGCAATTCGGTGCTCCCAATACACACGATCGAACAGCGGAGGAGTGGTACTCAAGCATCAACTTTAGATTGCAGTATCTCCGGATGTAATTAACATTTTGCAATGCAATAAACGGCACTTATTACGTATTTCTGTATGTGTTCAGATGTGCTAACAAAACTAACAGGGTTCCATTTTAAAAAATGTAAGTTTGTGTTAAAAAACATACTTCCGTGCATTTTTAATGGTTTGTATTAACCAATTACACTAGCCACTCTCCTCACATTCGGTCTGTGGAATCGGTTCGTCAGTATTTGATGTGGTTCACGAAATATGTCCAGTGGTAATGTTAGGTGACTCACCCTGTATAGACTCAGAAATTGTCTCGAAACATGTCATATATGGTGTGGAAAGTGACTTTGTTTGCTGTCTGCATACAAAATTTTAATTATTATTGAGGACCCTAGTTACAGAACACGCGGTGACACTGTTGTAGTAGACCTTGTGGCAGCGGGTAGGCGCTTACTTCATGAGACGTGAAGCGATAGCTCCTTACTTAACAGCCATATACAACCGCTCTCTCAAAGAAGCATCTGTACGAAAATGTTGGAAAGTTGCACAGGTCACACGTATATTCAAGAAAGGCAGTAGGAGTAACCCACTAAACTACAGGCCTATTTCATTGACGTCAATTCGCAGCAGGGTTTTGGAACATAACCTGTATTCAAATATTATGAATTACAGTATCTCGAACAGAATGATCTACTGGATCAAGGTCAACACGGATTTAGAAAATATTGTTCATGCGAAACACAACTAGCTCTTTACTCACATGAAGTGATGAGTGCTATCGACAAGGGGTCTCAAATTGATTCCGTATTTCTTGATTTCTAGAAGGCTTTGACACCATACCTCACAAACGGCTTTTAATCAATTGCGTGGTTACGGTATATCGCCCCAAATTTGTGATTAGATAGGCGATTTCCTGTCAGAGAGGGCACAGTTTGTAGTAATCGATGGTAGAGCATTGACTAAAACAGAGGTGATAGAAGTTACTACATAAATGTACAATTCTGATGCGTTCATTAAAAGGGAATTTCTCTTTCGTTATAAGGTCACCTAATCTGTGTGAAAATCTTCTGCATACAAAGAGACATACACGAAAAATTGTATATTTTGTATTCTGGAAATCTTTAAAGAAATAACTGATTTTAATGAAGGACTAATTTGTGGAACTAATCATTGGTTTTTGGTTTGTAATATTTTAACCAATTAAGTCACTAAATAAATGTACACCATTCTGATGCATTAATTTAGTTTTTTTTTAAGGGCCCCAAAACATGGAGTGCCCAGGGGCCCCTGCATGGTTTAAGATGGCCCTGACCCTGGAAACCTGCCAAATGGCACCCTGAAGCTGTTATTCAATTCAGCAGAGGCTGAACCATATGCAAAAATGGTTGACATGCATCGCAGAAGTGAACAACGGCCCAAAAGAGCTCACCAACTCGATGACAATTAGGAAAAGTGTAAAACTGAACACTGAACTCTGTGGATGCTGTTCTCCTGGGTCAGTAGGGGCTGAGTGAAGTGCCGACTTCAGCAAGGAACAGGCAGTGGGATAAAAACTGACTAATAAAAATTGGTAAGGAGCCAAAGTAAGCCCCAGTCAAGGAGGAAACGTAAAATGTGATGACACCTAGTGGCATCATACACCTTATGTACATCGAAGAAAACTGCAGCAAGATGTTGACGTTTAGAGAAGGTCTGATTGGTGTTTCCAGTCTCAGTACATGGTCTCTTGTAAATTGTCCCTCCCAGAACCCATAGTGATAAAAAGGCAAAATTCCCCATGATTGAAGAACCCAACATAATCGGCAGGCAACCACCCTTTCAAGCAATTTAGAGGGTACATTTGTCAGGGAACTGTAAAGGGATGATGGATCCTTACCAGGCTTAAGGATAGGGACCACAATACCATCTTTCCACTGAGAGTAGAAAACCCCTTGAAATATGGTTTAATATCTGGAGGAGATAATGTTATTGTGGAGGATTGAGATGTTGGAGCAATTGTTATGGATGGTATCAGGGCCACGTGCTGAATCATGGGAAGAGGGGAAGGGCCAGAAGTGGTTCCTATTCAGTAAAGGGTTTGTTGTAATGTTCCTCCTGATGAGAGGAAAATCTGAAGATTCAGACTGTTGTTTCTTGAGAAGAAATGCCATCTGATGAGATGATGTCAATGATGTTTTCGCAAAATGAATCGCAAGATGCTCTGCGAGCACAAACGGGCCTGTACAGACACCACTCAAGAGGGCATGGCCAGGAATTTGAAAAGGACTGCTAGCAACCTTTGATGGAGCGGAGCATAGCCCATACTTGCAGATGAGCCCAAAGAATAGAGAAAATGTTTCCAACACAACTTTTGATTAGGTAACAGGCTTTAGCACAAATGTGTTTAAAAAGTTAATAAGACTAGCAAGGGACAGGTGGCACTTAAATGTTGCAAGGCTCGACGACACTCACGAATAGCTGTAGCAGTAGTGTTGGTGTTTCACCGTGGAACTGGCTGGCAGCAAGAAGGGCCCATCGACTGGGGTACAGCGATGCTAGCAGCTCAACTAACCACATCAGACATAAAACGGGCGATGTCATTGGTACAGTCTGACAAGGGTTGTGAGAAAACTACCTGGGATGTATTCAGGTGAGTGAAAGAACCAATGGGAAATGGTCTCTATCACAAAGGTCATCATGCGGTGATCAGTGAAATGAAAGGAGAGAGGAGTAGTAGTGAGTGGAAAGGCAGGGAAAGTGCCGTGAGCACTACTAAAATGGGCTGGGGGATAATATTGAGAAGGTACTGGTCTATGAGACGGCCCTGTCCAGATGTATGATCACTACCCCACGAAGGATGATGGGCATTGAAGTTCCACGAATGAGGAATGGAAGGGGGATTGCTGAAGGAGAGCAGTTTAAGGTAGCAGATGTAGATGGCCAGTCAGGGCATTTCCAAGTGAACCCAAGACAGAATCCACTTCCTAATACAGAGAGGAAGCCATGTACTAACAATACTCATATGGACTAATGTGCAAACTCCACCAGATGCTTTTAGGGGGCCAACCTGGTAGGAAAAAGCCACAGAACCCACGGAGAGTTGGAGAATGTGCATCAATAAAATGCAATTTTTGCAGAATGACACAATCCAAGGAGTTAAGAGAAATAAGTTGTTTTAAACTCCAGGAGGTGACAGTAAAAGCCACGAGTACAACATGAGGACCGAGGTAGCATGTGAACGGGTTGAACTCCGTCATGCCGCTGGGTCAGCATCTGACACTAATGAGTAAGGGACGATATCCATAAAGAGCAGTTCAGGCACAAGCTTCTTTTTCTCTCTTGCAGGACAAGGAGGGTAGGTCCCAGAGATAACTGGCTTCAATAAGGTCTGACAAAAAGCAGTTGACATTGTTATTCACAGTTTGCGAGTCCAGCAGCATGGACTGGGGAATACTGGAAGGAAGAGAGCTCCTGAGAAAGGAAGTACCACAGAAGGGGAGCACTTCTCCAGTTGGGAAGGAGGAGAAGAATGCAGAGGGAGGGGCAAGGGTGCTGCAGGAGAGGGAGAGGGGAATGGAAAAGTGATGATGAGGAGGAGGATGGGATACAGGGTTAATAGAGGCAAAAGTGGATACCACAGGCACAGGATGCAGCCACTCAAATTTTCAACGGGCCTCAGGGTAGGTTAAGCGAATGAGAGGCATATACTCTTGTATTTTCTTCTTCTCAGTGTAAACTGAACATTCCGGTGAGTCACAGAATGGGACTGCTTACAACTGATGAACACGGGAGGGGGGAGGGTTGAACATGATGACTCTCCTCATGGAAAGGGCATCTACATTCACCGCAACGAGCCCTGACACACCGCATGCACCATTTATCTCATGGGAGGCGGGACATACGGTTTCAAATCACATCAATAAATCATTACCTTGACCTTCTCTGGGAGACTATCACCCTCGAAGGCAAAGATAAAGGTGCTGGTAGCAATATTATTATTCTAAAGGCCTCTCTGAGTGCAGCAAACAAAATGGACACTTCACTGCTCCAGATTAGTCTGGATCATCAGTTTGAAGGAGCAGCTCATGATGAAAAATAACTCCCTGTACCATAGTTAAGAATTCAATGAGAGGGTGTAGACACTGGAATGTCACCAAGATGATCATAGGCGCAGAGAGTTGCAAAATAGGCAACAGAAACAGTTTTGATGAGCAGGGAACCAGAGCGCACCTTACTCATCGAATTGACTCTGCCAAACTTCTCCTCTATATTTTTCATGAAAAACAATGTCTTGGTGGTGGTGGATATACCTTTATTTGTCCTGGTGCTGAACCTGGCCTTCCTCCCAAGGAGTAGCCATAGAGAGGAAGATCCTTTTGTCAGAGGTAGCTACAGTAAATGAACTATTTTTACCTTCAGTGATTGCTGTAGAATGACCATTTTGTAGCTTCATGTTTCATGTGCAAAATGTCGACCCTGATACCACCCATTCCAATCGCAAAAACAGCAGGTTAGCAGCTCAGGTACCAGTAGTGTGATCCCTGTGTTGTCAGAGGCTCTGCCAGAAGGGTACATAGCAACCCCCCTCCCCGCACATGGACGGGCTACACATGCTGGGGACATAGCAGTGGCAGGGAGCTACGGCGAGCAGGGGCTGGGGGAAGAGAAAAACAGGAGTCCGAAGAACAGGAGGAATCAGTAAGGTAAGCAAAATAACTAATACCATCAGAAGCATAGGAACAGCTGGGTCACGTAAAAAGGGGGGAAAAAACCTGGGGGGGAGGGGGGGCACCATGTGTGGAGAGGAGTTAGGACAGGAAGGAGGGGAACTGGGAAAGGTAAAGTTGCCTGGGAATTAGGAAAAAAGGCTTCAATGGCTCGGTGACCTGTGCGCGCCACACATTTACTCACAAAAGAGCTGTAGGCCCCTTGGAGGAGGAGGAGGAGGAGGAGGAGGAGGGGGGGGGGGGAGGGGCAGAAGAAAGGAGTGCCATATACAATCTTAAAGCAGCAATTTGAAGTGCGGCAGCCGGAGCTGACGGTTGTGCGACTATGTTGTGTGCCTGTTGCCTGTGTGATTGCGTGAATGTTCTATTTTTTGAAGAAGCCCATGGCCGATAGCTGAAAGTGTAGAGTGAGTGAGTGAGTGGTGTGTGTGTGTGTGTGTGTGTGTGTGTGTGTGTGTGTGTGTGTGTGCGCGCGCGCGCGCGCGCGCGCGCGCGCCTGTCACAGCTCGTCTTGTCTTTGTGGTGAGTTGTAAACTGTCCTTATTACTATCTCATTATATTTTTAATTACAATCTGTACTTTCAATTGTTAATTGGAGAAAAGAAGCACATAAGTCATCCTCTTTTTCTGACCTACAAGAATTACTATTAGAGTCAGAAATACTAAGTTAAAATTTGGGGATATGAAGCACAGAGTTAACTAAATAAAGAAATAATACCAACTGCTACTAATGAATCTCTGCAAACATTAACTAATATATCCTATAAAGTAGTATTAAAAAAGAATTTAAGTTGAAGAACATATTTGTCAAAACTTACAGTCTGAATATAAGGCTCCAACGTATCACTGCATTTAATAACCAACTCCTTGGCCAAAAGATACGCATTCTTCCGCTGAGTCTTATTTGGTTCCACAATGTTCATAAGTATAATATTCAGGAGCTCATTCGACACTAAATCCGACTCAGTAATAAGTGGACATAGGACATCCAGCATAAAGCTTTTCACTTTACCAGAGTGTTCATCACTACAAAAGAAATACATGCATATAATACAAACATTTCAGAAATTCACTAGTTTCAAAATTAGTTACATTTAACATTTTTGTTGTAAGAAATATAGAGACATCATTTCAATAAAGTTAACACAAAATTTATGTTGGAATCTGAACGAATTTGTCTGTAAGTAAGTCTATGACTAATTACTGTTGATTTAATTACAGAAAGTGCTTGAAGTTAATCCATTGCAGACAATATATTACAAACATACCAAGTAATGCCTAACTATATCACAGATTATAATTATATATAATTTTTTTGATTCTTGAATGCAATATGAGATGGTACTTACTTGACAATTCTGAACATAAGAGAGAAAAGTTTACAAAATATCTCTTGGCAGTCATCTAATTCAAAACACATGTTAAATGACTTGACATACGCCAAATTCTCCAAAAGGTAGAAATAGCGCTTGAAAGCTGGGTCCTTTGGATCTTTCAGCCCTGACAACTGCTTTATAAGGAACAAGAAGATAGTCTGAAAAATAACAAAAGACAAGTCTATGTTCTTCAATGTGTATATTCAACATCATTCAAATTCTTCCAGAAAGCACACTTCAAAATAGTGACAGAGGCATGCTGTTCTGTGCATTAAATAGGGGTACAAAAGAGGAAGATGTGAAAAATTTACCAAAAGAAAATGTCACTTAACAATTGTTGCAATTAACAAAATACTGTAAACCAAACTCAGCAGCACAGATAATACATTTCAAACACTACTTCAAAACTAATATCCCCCATTAATAATCAGGTTTTAATTAAATCATTATTAACAATGCATGAATTGTGTAATGAACATTAATAAGTCACACATAAACAAGTGTTGCATCTCCAACGTTATGGAGGTTCATGGCTCTTTGCATAAAAATATACAAAAACAACATTTAAGTTCCCCCCCCCCCCCCTCATAAAACTTGCTCTGATACAAGACTGTATTCATCATGGCATACTGACCACTAGATCATCAAGGGACTGTTGGTCCAGATTGTCCCACTCCTCTCTGATTAGTTGGTGGTTTACCTTGTCCAAAACCGATCCTTTTCAATGTATCCCAGACATGGTTGATAATGTTTGTGTCTGGATAACAAGCTGGGTATTGTAATCTTGCAATGTTGTTCTCATGAAAGAACGCATTTAAAAGATGTACATGATGATTTCAAGAACTGTCGTCCATTAAGGCGAATCCATGACCAAAATGCTTCTATAAGGTTGCACTATACATCTGAGGATGTCATTCCTGTATCATATAGCTATTTCATTACCTTCTACGACCACCAGTGGCGGACAGTGGCCCCACATAATGCTACTCCAAAACATCAGGGAATCACCACCTTGCTGCACTCGCTGGACTGCGTGACTTAAGACTTTCATTCTGATCAGGCTGCCACTAAAAATGTCGCTAACAACTATCTGGTTGAAAGCAGATGCGAGTCTCATCTGTGAATAGCATTTGACGCCAATTGTACTGAATCAATTCAGCATGTTGTTGGGGCCATCTGTACCGCACTGCACGGTTTGTAGGTCTCAAAGATGGAAATCATCATGCACAATAGGGGGGGGGGGGGGGGGGGGAGGAGTGAAGTTGCATGTCATGTGCCTTATAATGTACAGTTTGCATCAAAACACGATGTCTTGTGGCTGTACCAAAATCATTATTCAGCATGGTGTCATTCTTATCAGGGTTGCCCCCGACTTGAAATCCTTAAGTAGTGATCATCAACTGCTGTGTAAGCCTCTGGGCGACCAGAGAAACACACATCACTGACAGTTCCCTTATCTCTGCACCTCCTCCAAATCCGAACAACATCACTTCGGTTCGCTCCAAGACATTTGGTATCTTCCCTTGATGAGAGTCCCTCCTGATACAAAGTAACAAAGTGCACATGACCAAACTTCAAAATTGAGCAACGCACTGGCCTTGCTCATGCATGTTTGTTTACATTTTTGTGGAGGAAAAGTGAAATCTGTGGACAATCTAAGGAAGTGTTCTTGATGCAATACACACATTCAATGTCAGTGTTCAGGAGGCCTTGGAACCAAGATGATGCAACACATTTCTTGTTGTGTGTTTAATGTGGATAGGTAAGGTACAATGTGGTAAGTCGCAAGCTGTCACATTATGTTACTGAATTCCAACCTGGACTTCCCATTGTTGGAAGACTATGTTTACTAAGATGGCTTCTCAATTTTTTATCTTCACCAAGAAATTTAAATCAATAAGATCTCAAGTTCAAAAGATGGCAGTTAAAAGTCAAAAAATTTATACACTTAAATTGCATTTTACATTTATATAAAAGTACCACATAATGAAATCTTTAAATTTTTACAGGTGTGAAATAATTTATTTGCTGAAAAAAATATTTTAGGAAGTTTAACAGAAACTGATAAAATGTCTTTAAAATCTGTACAGTTGCCTGTGAAGAATTACAAAAAGAAGCAATAAAGAAAAGTGAGTATTGACGATGAAGACTGCAAAAAGTAAATGGAGTAACAGCATGAACTGGATTCATTACTTCACTGTTATTGGAGATAAACAACAACAGTGAACATAATAAAATATATTAAACAAAACAAAAGACATGATACACTACAATTTTACATACTGTATGTGCATAGTGCATAAAGGTCTAAACTGTCTTCCACTTGGTTACTAGTTAAATGCCATTTAAAAAGCCATCCCTGTATGATACTGTTACTATGGGGGAAAATTCCTTCTCTAACCTTGGGACAGTGGCACTGTAGGGGCTGGACATGGTGGTTGTGTTTGTATAGTTGTCTGAATGATAGTGTGAATGTCTGTGTTTCTTTTTTCTGATAAAGAGCATGGCCGAAAATCTAAGTTGTGTGAATGTGATTGTATATTTTTTGTGTCCATCAGCAGTTCAGCAAGCCTCTTTAGAGCGAGTTGTTATTTACCCCCCATTATTGACATTTTATCTTTAAAATTTTCACAAGTAATGGGTATTAGTACTATCATCAATTTTGGCCCAAATCACAAACACGTGTACACACTTTTTCCTGTACATTCTGGAGTACACCCCCCCCCCCTTTTTTCTTCTCGGTAAATCCTGCCATGATATATTGGTGACATGTATGCTGCTTAACAACAATAGTAATAATAATAATAATAATGAGCAGTTCCACAGAAAATGAATAAGTAGTAGTAAATTGTGGAGAGAAAATTTAAAAATATAAATAAATAAATAAAATAAGAGTGATATCAATGGCAGCAAGGGGAAAAGTAAAAACATTGATTTCAGAAAGACACAAGAGAGGAAGCAAGAAATGACAAAAATGAGAACACACACCTTAACCTGCTCTGGGTCCTTGTATGGAGCCTCTGGTGCATATACCCTGAGAACATCTGCAATACAGCAGGCAATGAGCAATTGAACATCTCGACTTGGGTGATGCAAAAAATAATCATCAGCCAGATGCAACGCCAATGGAATGTACTGCTGATACATGCCCTCATCTTGGTCCATTGCTTGCAACGTATGCGCCAATGTCTGAAAAATAACAATTATGAAAAATGCATTATAAAAATTGTAAACTAAGAAATATAGTCCAGTGACAAACTCAGTCCCATGAAACACTTCACATGTGCTGACAGGAAGAAGGTCAATGTGCAGTTTAACACGAGTGTGCCTAATATCAATGAATTCAAATTCTTGCAGCTTACAGCACATTCAAAATTACTTGCAACTTTTGAGAGATTGGTGCGGACTGACTGGAGCGGACCGTAGTGGCCAGTATGTACTGAGTGTGCTAGCAAGCGGTAACACAAAGCCCACCTTTATAGTGAGTTGCTAGTGCTGGCCACATGGAAAACATTCTTTGACAATAGAGGCACCATATTACTGAGCAAAGAAAGTTTTCTGGCGATAAAAAAATGACAGTGAACACCCGACACCATGTGGTACTGTTTACCCACAAGGTGGCAATAGGGGCACCTTATGAACCGAACCAGTGGAGGTGGGGTGGAGTGAGAAAATCCGGCTTGCAATTGATGTTACTTGGGCAACAAAGTCACATCACCCATGGCGAGCCAAATGTCAAAAGTAACAACTAATTTTAAATATACTATAGTTTTCTTAATTATTAGTTTTGCCTGCTAAGGACCACATGAAATATTTTACATCATTTCTATTCTCCTTTCTCCCCCCCCCCCCCCCCTAGGAATTTTCATCATTTCCCTATGTTTTTCTCTTCTTTCTTCTGGCCATATTATTTTCTTCCAGAAGTCCTTGAAATGAACATTTCTCTCATTTCTTCCTCTGTCACTTCTACTAGGAAAGCATTATTAGTATTACTGCATTATTATTATTATTATTATGCATACTACCACCATTTTTTAAAGTACTTGAAATAGTGACTATATAGAATTTCCTCAAGAGTGAGTCTCCAATGACACACAGATACTCTCCCCATCTTTGGAATTGCTTAAAAATGTACAAATGTTTGTAAACCTATTGGACCAAACTGCTATGGTCATCAGTCCCAAACTTACAAATTACTGAAACACACACACACACACACACACACACACACACACACACACACACATGCCTGAGTGAGAACTCTAACCCCAAGTCTGTAGCAAGATATCTTGGACCACATGGCCATTCTGAACAGTCGAATTCTTAAATTTTGTCTCTGACAGGTATATATAGAGGAGGAGGGATTTGTTTTTAACAGCATTTCAATGATGACATCGTTTGAGAAAAAATGTAAGCTTGTAGTGGATGATATTGTATGATAAACAGACCTTTTCAAAGGAAGTGTATTAACACTTCCCTTAATACATTTTAGAGAATACTGTAAAACCTTGAATTCAAATCCTGTTTCTCAAGAAACTTTATTTCAGATACAAACATAATTTCCTCACAGCAAATAAAACTCTCACTTTCCAACAGAATGAATGGTAGTAGCCCATTTGGAGAAATTTAGACCCCAAATCTGCTATGTGATAGGTAGCAGCTACTGAATATGAAGATATTGCTATGTGAATTCTTCAATTTTACCCAAGCTTATGTGTAGGAAATAAATCTCATTTGTGTTACAGTTGGTTTATTAACTGTAGTTGACAACTGTCTTATATCGTACATCCAAATAAACACATTCACACAACATAAATTTTCAGCCATGACCTTCATCAGAAAAAGAAACACAATCACTCGAACAACTACACTCCTGGTCATTTCAGATGTGTTACAACCCATGGCTCTACCCTTCATTGAATCCCTGTGAAACCCTACATTTCAGCAGGACCGCATGTTGCAGTTCCTGAACTGGCCTTTCTGGACACAGAAAATATTCGACTTCTGCCCTGGCCAGCACATTCTCCAGATCTCTCACCAATTAAAAATGGCTCGTCACAATACACCAGTCACTTCTCTTGATGTGCTGTGGTATCACGTTGCAGCTGCATGGGTATCTGTACCTGTACACGCCATCCAAGCTCTGTTTGACTTAATGCCCAGGTGTAACAAGGCCGTTATTACGGCCAGAGGTGGTAGTTCTGGGTACTGATTTCTCAGGATCTATGCACCCAAATTACGTGAAAATGTAATCACATGTCAGTGCTAGTATAATATATTTGTCCAATGAATACCTGTTTATCATCTGCATTTCTTCTTGGTGTAGCAGTTTTAATGGCCAATAGTGTACACACACACACACACACACACACACACACACACACACCATCTCTGGGCACTCCAATGCCACAAGCATCTTGACATTAAGTGAAGAGGGGAGTGGATGGGGAAGGATTCGAGGTAATGGTAGGGATGGAAAGTTCCGCACTGCATGATGGATTCTAAAGGCTTTGATAGGTAGGTATGTGATATGCAGCACTGAATACAGAGAAGGGGAGGGGTGGGAGAGGATAAAAGGAAGGTGTAGAGGAGTGTGGTGACAAGAGTGGGGACATGAAAAATTAAAATAATAATGAGAAAATAAAATAATAATTAACTAAGGGAAAACATAGTTGCGAGGAATACACGGATTGGAGGGATACAGAATAATGAGTGAAGAATGTTAGGCATGGAGTGTAGGATGGCAAGTTATCTGAGGTTGAGGCCAAGGTGGTTGCGGAACATAGAATGTGATGAGGGGACAACTCCTATTTGTACAGTTCAGAAGAGCTGGTGGTGGAGGGGAGGATCCAAATGACTCAGGTAGTAAAGGAGCCACTGAAAGTCAGTGTGTTGTGTGCTTGTTTTATGGTTTTAGGGCACAAAACTTCTGAGTTAATAAGTGCCCAAGTCAGAACATAGTTAAAACGCACAATGACAAAGGCAAACCCAATTAAAAGGAGAAGGCTCTTTGCAGTCAGTGAACATTCGAAAAGGAAGAGGTAAAAAACACCAGGCAATCCCTATGTACATATCTATTTACTACAGAAACATGACTGGATTCCCTGGCTGGAGAAAGTTAAATTTAATGTGCCATATTGCTACAGCAGATAAAAAGTAAAACACTATCCACAGACTGCCTGTCATCTGCTACGATATCAGGCAACTTGGATGGGAAACACAGACTGTGGCATAGACTATTAAAAATGGGCATTCCAGGAGAAGATGGTATACAGGCAATTGCTGGAAACCACAAGTAGTAGGAGCAGGGTCACCACTTAGTAAGTGGCAGTGGCTGAAACGACAGTGTCCTATATGTAACCGGGCGAGAATTACCTGGGCGCATAGCACAAATCCGCACTGTTTATGTCATTGATTCACCCGTGGCGTGCTCTGGCGTTTTCCCACGGCGCACTCTCGCGGCCGACTCCCGACATATGTTATCGGCTGTGTGTGTGCGCCTTATAGCATTTCTTTTCCCTTGGGGAGACTCGGATGCGAGCAATGTCCATGACATCATCATCTGTTGGGCTCTGACTGAGGTTGCGGGTGGGCACCGTTGCGTAGGGTCAGAAGTACTTGGGGCGCGGGCAGCATCGGTGCCCTTCCCCTGACAAATAATATGGCAGGACCGGTCATGGTGGCTTGGTCTCCATCTTCACCTCGGTCCCCGGACCTGGTGATGATGGTGGACCTGAAGGGAGTAATGCATCAGGAGGAGATGAATCCAGCATGGGTGGTGGCTGTACCCGCAAAGGTATAGGTCCCTGAGGGGAGGGACCTGGGTCAGTCCCTGGCTGAGGCAGACAACTTGCAAGTAATGGGAGGAACCTCTCTTCGGCCTGTGGGCTGGTTAGTGGAGCAGACTGGCGCGGGAGCATCGGCTGAGTGATGGGGAGCTCCCGATCTTCCATACGCAGGCGCAGCTGGTCATGGTGACATGCAGTGATGCCGTCTTCTGTGTGTGTGTGTGTGTGTGTGTGTGTGTGTGTGTGTGTGTGTGTGTGTCGCAGAGACGGCGGCCGCGGCATCTGGTGATGCTGGCAGGAATCCATTTCGATCGACGTCCGAACCCACATGCCCAGACAGCCATCCATGGCCAGAAGCGAGAAGATGGAGACATGAGTGAATGCCCCGGGCTCGGATGCAGAGATGAAGCAGAGAAGATCCGCAGGACTCTTGTCACCAAACGGGGTGAACCGAAAAGATGAGAGAAATTGATCGAGGGAAACATCCGAAGGGTACCGAGCCACATACTTTTTCAACTGGGTCTTAAAGGTGCGAACAAATCTTTCAGCCTCCCCATTTGACTGCAGATGGAAGGGTGGGGCAAGGACATGGCGGATACCCTGGGTGTTGCAGAAGGAGGCAAACTCACATGATATAAACTGAGGACCGTTGTCTGACACCACCGTAATGGAGAGGCCTTCAATCGAGAAAATGTGTGTCAAGGCTGTAACCATGGCCGTGGCTGAGGTTGAAAGGCAACAGACCACGTACAGGAATTTAGAGAAGGCATCAGTAACCAGCAACCAATAGGCATTAAGGAAGGGGCCCAAAAAATCAATGTGCAGGCGATCCCAGGCCTGCGAAGGTTGAGGCCATGGGGCAAATGTTGCCCGAGGGGAGGCTTGATGTTGCGCACAGAGCGAGCATGAGGTAACCATACGAGACACGTCGCTGGCCAGACCCGGCCAAAACACATGGCGGCGGGCCAATGCCTTAGTACGACATACCCCCCAATGATCGGCATGTAGCAGCTTGAGGATCTCTGAGAGGATGGCCAATTGAATGACAACCCGAGGAGAGGAATCCTCAGAATCAAGGAGAAGTACGCCATCCACAGCAGAAAAACAGTGTCGAAATGCATAGTAGTTTCTGAGGGGGTCCGATGCCTGTTTCCGCGGAGTCTCAGGCCAGCCCTGCTGGACCAAACGGATCACCTTGCGGAGGACCGGGTTTGCGGCACTAGCCAGAGCCACCTTGGCACCTGTGATTGCAAAATCGTCCACTGCTTGTTGAGCGACTAAGTCGACATGAAAGCACAGCAATTCTTCCTGATCAAAGTCTGAGTCCGGTCCAGCCAGAAGCCAGGAGAGTGCATCCGCATTTGTATGTTTGGATGTAGGGCAGAAGTGTATCGCATAGTTATATCGAGATAGGAGCAGCGCCCAAAGCTGAATATGGTGAGCGGCCTTGTCGGGTAGTGATGCCGAAGGGTGAAAGAGAGAAACAGGCAGTTTGTGATCAGTTACGAGATGAAATTTTACGCCATACAGAAAGACATGAATCTTCTTCAGAGCGTAGACAATAGCAAGGGCCGCCTCCTCAATTTGCGAATATCTGGTTTGGGTCGGAGTGAGTGTCTTAGAGGCGAAAGCGATCGGTTGCTCAGATCCGTCTGGATATTTATGAGCGAGCACTGCCCCAATCCCATGTTGGGAGGCGTCTGTTGCTAAGACAAGGGGGAGGCCGGGTTGACAGGTGACGAGGCAGAGCGCCAATTGTAACAGCTCCTTTAATGTGCAAAATGCTTTTTCACAAGCCGATAACCAATGGAAGGCAGTCCCTTTGCACAGCAGGTCATGCAGGAGTTGCAATGGATGAAGCCCCTGGCAAGAATTTATGATAAGCGACCTTTCCTAAAAACACTTGCAGGTCCTTGACTGATGTCGGCCGAGGGAGGGCCAACACGGGGGACACATTCTGACGGAGGGGCTTGCTGCCCTCACTAGAAACCTCAAACCCCAAAAAAGTGATAGAAGGCTGAAAAAAGTGGCATTTATCCAGACTGCACGTCAACCCCACCTCCTGTAGTACTGTGAACAGCACACGTAAGTTGCATAAATGTTCATCGCCTGAGGGCCCGGACATTACTATATCATTGAGATAATTGACACAACCGGGCACCAACAGTGTGAGTTGTTCAAGGAAACGCTGAAAAATTGCTGGAGTGCTGGCCACCCCGAAGGGCAACCTCAAGTATTGGTACAAACCAAAGGGCGTGTTCAGGACCAAGAGATGTTGAGAGTCAGCATCGAGAGTAACTTGCAAATATGCATCGGAGAGATCTATCTTGGAGAAGTACTGTCCACCTGCCAATTTCGCAAGAAGCTCGTCAGGGCGCGGCAATGGATAAGTGTCAATGATAGATTGGGCGTTCACAGTACGTTTGAAATCGCCAAAAAGGCGCAACCGCCCCGACGGTTTTTTTACAATGACCATGGGAGTCGCCCATTCACTAGACGGAATGCGTTTTACCACCCCAGCTTCAGTGGCGGCACTAGACGAAAACTAGGCGTCGGCGCACTCGTCTTGCGAGGCCCCTTTCACTTTTTCATTAATGAAGAAAATGTGAAATGAGCTGAATTATACATCAATAATCGTTATATTAAAATTCTATTAGTATAATATACGAGTATTATTGCAATGACAAATATTACAATAAACAAACACGAATTAGAGCAACTTTTCACCCTTTCGTCTCACTGAATTTTTTAAGACCACATCTTGATACTAGCCGCTATTTCGGCTTCAGTTGATAGTACTGACAACGCAGATAGTCTTTCTTGGATCATTGTGCTTTTCAAGTTAGACTTAATCAATATTAACTTTCTGAAGCTTCTCTCGACCGAAGCTGTACTGATTGGAACTGAGAATGATTCTGATTGTTATATAAACATTTGGATATACTTCTTCCAAATCGTTTTTTAAAATGTACTAAAGAAATTATTCTGCAACTATTTAACTAAAAATTGCATCAATGCTGAACTCATACTGCATACTTGGTCTGCTGCTGGGAATGGCTGAGCGCACCAAGGCATCATATCATGGTGAGCGAGATCGCTCTTGCCGGGGGTCGAATCCCACCCTTGGGTACGAATGTTGTGTTGGTCCATTTGTTAAGCTAGTGTAAGCTAGATGTAGGTCGTCGCTATATAACCTAGAAGTTGGAAAGCGCCATTAAACATCAAATATAAAAAAGGAACAAAAAACTAAAATTTAGACAATGTTTTGCGAGGCCCCCACAGGCGCGAGGCCGTCGGCGGTGGCCGATGTTACCGACGCCTAGCGCCGCCACTGCCCAGCTTCCTCCAGCCGGTCCAGCTCCGCTTTGACGTGGTCACGGAGTGCAATCGGAACCGGCCGAGCGCGAAAAAAACGGGCCGTGGCAGCGGGCTTCAAGGTGATGTGGGCGTGGAAATTATTAGCACAGCCCAACCCCGCCGAAAACAGCGCCGAAAATTCGGCGCATAAAGAGTCTAGTTACGGAAAAGGCACCTGGTCAGAGACAATGTTGACTTCGTCGGAAATAGTGAACCCAAACCCCTGAAAGGCGTCAAGACCAAACAATTTGTCCGTGTGAGCATTGTTTACAACAAGAAAAGTGAGCCTACAAGTGACAGATTTGTAACTGACCAATTTCCGTGACACCGGTAAGAGAGAGGGAGAACCCAGATACAGATAAGTCTTTGAGTTCAATAAGGTGATGGCTGCACCTGTGTCCACTTGCATAATCAACTGTTTGTGGAAAACCGTGACATCAATAAAGAGCTTGTTGGGTGCAACCGAAACCGCTGAGATGCAATTTACGTCCATCTCGGTGTCGGATTCTTGGATTTTGGAGGCACAAACAGAAGCAATGTGACCTTTCTCATGGCACTGATGACACTTGGACCACCGCTTAGGGCAGTCACATCTATCATGATCGACAAAACAGGAGTGACACAAAGGAAGCATTTTCTGGCTGCGTGACT
The DNA here is from genome assembly GCA_026315105.1 of Locusta migratoria. NCBI lineage: Eukaryota > Metazoa > Arthropoda > Insecta > Orthoptera > Acrididae > Locusta > Locusta migratoria. The sequence goes on along the minus strand of CM048750.1, from coordinate 240,938,312 downwards.
GCACGCCGCCTGGCCTGAGTTTCCGCTGCCGTGCAATGGGCCGATCGCCCCGGCGCCGAGGCTGCGCGCGGACTGCCGCGACCACGTCATCCCTTTGCGACCTTGCTTGTAACGGAGAAGAAGTGGGCTGGATTTCCGCCACCTCACATCAAGCCTCAATTTGGTTGCCCGCCGCCCGCGAAACCTCTAAAGACTGTGCAATGTTAAGGATCTCCGAAAAGGAAGGATTTTCGCACAGGAGAGCGCGTTCGCAATCGGGGGCGAGCCGAATAATAGCGCCACGGACCATATGATTGGCATACGATTCTTTATGCACATCCGTAACAAAATGACAATGACGGCTTAACCCATGGAGGTCTGCGGCCCACACCTGACTTATGTTATCAGCTGTGTGTGTGCCTTACAGCAGGGGGAAGGTCAAAACGGATACAGTTGAAGTATGGGAAGTTAAAACGATTGTGTGGGCTTAATTTTGTTTCCTGGAGACAGAAAATTATTGGCAAATAAGTTCGCATAATGTGACATTGGAGGACTGACATCACTGAGATGGGTCAAAAGAAGAGCAGCCATATACGTGACTGCTGCTTGCCTCTGTGTGTGTACTCAGAGATGTCATCCTCTATGTCCGGAGGATCCTGGTCTACAAATTCCATTGGTATGTCAGGATTCACCTTGTGGCGGCTTCCTGACTTACTATTGTTGGACTGGGGCTGGGTGTCACTAGGTGATGCCGTTAAGGATGAACAACCAGGTGAAGGTGAGGATCTTTTCTTACTAGACTTTTTTGACACCTGATGGGTTGCAGACGACTCTGAAAGTGGTTGGGTAGGTATGAGCAGGAAGTCATCACGGTAGTATACCTTTTTCCATTTCCTGCTTTTGGTTTGTGAGAACTGAACTGGAGGTCACAAGCCTGTGTTGCCATTTCTCTCGTTAGTCGAGTTGCGGCAACAACAGAGCTGTAAGAACCTGAAGGTTGTGCAGTAGGTTTGCGGATGTCATAGATACTTCTAACTACAGGTATTGGCACATTTTCCTTCACTCTAATCTCCTGCATAGCTCATTCATCGAGGGCAGTCTCATGAGGAGGCTGTATGATTACCCATACAGCTGACACAGCGAGGGATGGGGGTTGACAGTCGCCCTCGTGAGCATCCCTGCCACATGTAGCACACTTAGCAGTGTTTCTGCAGGACTGTCAAGTATGGTTGAAACATTGGCATTGGTAGCAATGTGTGGGTTCGGGATATATGTCGCACAGTAATGACCTCATAGCCAACCTTTATCTTTGGTGGGAAGGACTACTCGATCAAAAGTCAGAAATAAGGTGCGAGTTGGCACTAAGTCCTTATCGACCCTTTTCATGACTCTCTGGGCAGCCATGACTCCCTGATCAGATAGATATTCTTGAATCTCCTTTTCGGTTAGCCCATCCAAGAGGTTGCTGGAAACAACCTCACAACAAGAGTTTAGAGTGCGGTGACCCTCCACCTGTACAGGGTAGATGTGTAAACAGGGTGGCTTTGAGCAGAAGTGCTTGAAAGGCACTTTCTGTCTCCAGCAGAAGAGTACCATTTCGAATATGAGAACATGATTTTACCAGGCCTCTCCTTTTTTGTATTGTGAACAGATTCACAGGAGAAAAGTTTTTCCCATCCTCGGCCCGAGACACCACTAGATAACGAGGTGCTGCAGGAAGACTGGTCGAAGCAGTCTTTTCTTCCAAATCTTTGATTTCTTTATATTTTCTTTTAGAGAAAGAATCCATTGTGGTTGAATCCCCCTTGATTGCCAGCATCTCCGATGGTGCACTCCTTCCTACTGGGGGCGCCTCAAAGGAGTCACACCTCCTAAACTTCAGACGGAGAGACCAACTGGCATTCCAGGAAGGTTTCAGCTCAGGCAATCACCCCTCCCTGGGCCTGGCCGTTACCAGGGGGTACATGCGAGCCCTACATTGGACCCGGGGCTGGGACTTAAACATTAGCCAGTCACCTTTTACGCAGCGAGTGCATGGGCGGCCTTCAGGAACGCACAGGGAGGAGAAAAGAAAAAGAGAGATCTCAAATGCGAAGGCGGAGGTAAAGAAGAGAAAGAAGAAATATAGGAGTAAAAAGGAAATATACAGATAGAACACACGTATTTGTACAACCTTCTGTTTCCTGAAGTAAGTGAAAACTGTCCCCAAGCGGCGGTAAAAGAATAGTGGGAGGGTAGACATGCAGCGGAGAAAGGAAGTAGCACCGCAAAAGCTGAGGCTCCGTGTTTGCCCCATGCACATACTCACCAAAGAGAGGTGCACCCCTGGAGGGAGTGGGGGGGATGTTGTGTGCAGCCGCAAGCTGTACCACAGGGTGTTACAATTTACTTTCTGCCACAGTTTGACTGCGATGATGGACAGCTAGTTTGTCGTCATACCAATATAAAACGCTGTGCAATGTTTGCAGCAGAGTTGGTAAATCACATGGCTGCTTTCATAGATGGCCCAACCTCTGATGGGGTAGGATACACATGTGACAGGGGTGGAGTAGATAAGGCTGGGTCCATGGATTGGGCAGTTTTTGGATTGAGATCTTCCACAGGGATATGATACCTGTGGTAAGGGTTGGGATTGGGAGTGGCATAGGGATATCATGCAGCTTGGGTGGGCGATGGAACACCACTTTAGGATGGGTCGGAAGATCTTGGGTAGGAAGTCTCTCATATCAGGGCATGAAGATAGATAATCAAAGTCCAGACAAAAAATGTCATTTAATTGTTCCAGTCTGGGGTGGTATTGGGTAACATCAACACACTCAGGACACTCCATTGCAATTGGTTACTGGGGTTGGAGGGAGCATTGGTGGGGTGTGGAGATGTGGCATGGGAAATCTGTTTGCGGACTAGGTCAGGAGAGTAATATCTGTGAAAGACTTTGTGAGGCCTTCGGTGTGTTTGGTACAGGACTATCACTGCAAATTCAGCACCCATGAGAGGAAAGGCTGTACGGGAGGGATTTTTTTTTATGTGGAATGAATGACAGCTATCAAAGTGCAGGTACTGTTGGTAATTAGTAGATTGAATATGGGCAGAGGTGTGGATGGAACCATCAGTGAGGTAGAGGTTAGCATCCATGAAGGTTACTTGCTGGGTTGAGAAGGACCAAGTGAAACTGATGGGGGAGAAGGAGTTGAGGTTATGAAGGGACCAGGTTAGGGTATGTCACCTTCCTATGCTAACCTATTTATGGGTCATCTAGAGGGAACCTCCCTAGCTCCTTAAACGGTCAGGTTCATTGATGATATTTTCATGATTTGGACTCAGGGCCAGGACACCTATCTTCACTCCTTCACAGCCAATACCACCCCAGACTGGAATAATTAATTAATGTACTTTGCCAGGCATAACTGCTCGGAGCTTATTCAGCGCATTCGAGTCAACCCACATGAAATTCCAAACCCCAATACCTTTTGATTTAACTCCAGTCAGAGATCCCTTTCCTTGAGATCAAAATGTAGGGGGCTTGAGGTGGTAGCCTGCTTCGCCAGTTGGTTTAGGAGTTCGTTTCCCGAGATGTGAATGTTGCTCAGGGTCCAAACCAAGACGGGGTGACCAGACTTGCCTAGACTGAACACAGTGTCCTGAATTGACTGCACCCAAGGGTCTTTCGGTAAGCACTGGTCAAGGTGTTGCAAGTCACTCAGAGAGTCACTACAAATAACTATATTCTCCCCAGGGCAGGCTCCGAGATGTTCAAGAGCCCAAGAAATAGTGACTAGTTCCACAGTAAACATGCTACTCCCATTGGGAAATTAATGTTGTTCAGCATGCTGACCATCGGCATAGGCATACCCTGCATGGCCACTGACTAGGGAACTGTCTGTGTACACAATTCTGCGCTATGAAATGAATCAAATAATAATTTCATGTGGCTCATTGGCCTTTCAATTGGATGCCACTTCGGCAACTTGCGTGTCCCTAACCTACCCCAGTTATCCAACCAGGGAAAGGGGATCTACAGCTTAACATGGAATCCGAACCACGTGTTGTTTCTGGCAACTCCTCACATCGTTGAGACGTGAAGGATGGGTTAAACCGCAGACTGCAAAAATCCGAGTTCTGGCCAGGTTTTGAACCCATGACACTTCAGGTGTTTTTTTTTTTTCAGGGCTCACAACTGCATTGGTCATTAGCGCTTGATTCTGACCCTAGATTGACTTAAAAAAGGTGCCAACAATGATAATTTCAGATTATCACTAAAACGAGGAATAAAAAATATCAAGAGAAGGAATTAAATGTCATTGGACAAATTAGTCATAGGTATAAAACGCAAAACTCTAGCAGCTGCCCATGCGTCATCAGCTAAAATTTCCTCCAAAGAGGACGGCAGATTTATTGCAACACAAACATGATGAAAATTTGGGCAGAACATTAAAACATGGCGCACCGTCATCAGGTGACTGCAGGAACACAATGGTGGGAGGGGAGGGTCGCCTGTTAATAAACGTCAGTGGCTGAACCGGCAATGATCGATTCTCAGCCGGGCCAAGCGAAGCGAGTGGAGTTCGAAGTGGATGCAAACGTGGGCCTGAAGCCACTGTGGTGTTGGGCTCACATCCATTTGAAGGGTGCCAGGGAGGGTGAAATCGAGTTGCTGAACCAGGCGACAAAAACGAACTCCAGGAGGCAACAGTGCAAATACCCCATATTGGCAGCTTCTGAATAGACGCTTTCAATAGGGCTGGTACAGAAGGCTCCAATCACTATGTGTAACCCCTGATGGTGAATTAAGATGGTACAAGATGGACAGCCATGTGGAAAAGTAAACAATGATTTCGTAATCTAGCTTCAATCAGACTACGGACCAATAAAGGTAAAGGAAGACAGTTCTATCAGCTCCCCACGACGTACTGCTAAGAACACAGAGGACATTGGGAATGTGTACAAAGGCCAGCCAGAGAAGACACATGTGAAGACCAACAAAGTTTCCTATCCAGCGTTAGTCCAGTGGAAGGAACTCTTTGTATCGCCAGAAGTTGATGAAGACTGTTTCCTCATTGGAGAAATGGAAGCCATTTGTGATGCTCCAAGAATAAAGACGGCCAAGACAACACTGGAGACAGCACTCCAATAGACACATTCTTTGAGAGTTGCAGTAGATTGTGAAATCGACCACAAAGAGGGAACCAGAAAAGTCGGGTGGGAGGCAGTCCACAATTGGGTTAATTGCTAAGGCGAAAAGTACTACACTCAAAATGGAGCCCTGTGGCACCCCATTCTCCTGGCAAAAAGGGTCTGACAAAATATAGCCCACTCATACCTGAAAACTTCGGTCCATTAAAAATGCATGAATAAAGAGGGGGAGACGACCACAAAAGCCACAGGTATGCATGGTACAGAGAATCCCTACCCTCCAACAGGTGTTGTAGGCCTTCTCCAGATCAAAGAACACAGCCACTGTCTGGCACTTTTCATAAAATTATTCATAATGAAAGTTGACAAGGTAAGGAGGCGCTCAATTGTAGAGCAATGCCTACGAAAACCACATTGCACATTGGTAAGGAGGTGTTAACCATGCGTTCCATCACCTTACAGACAGGAAACCTGACCTTCAGTCAATATGTGATATAGGTGGGGAGAAGGAAACATTTACCTGCACGAGAAAGGTTCTTCAACATCTTAATATAAATGGCATCTGACACCAGTGCAGAGTAATGGGACAAGGCAAGAGCATGGTCTAGCTCCTGCATAGTAAAGGTGGCATTATAACTTTCACGATTTAAAGATTGGAAAGAAGGCAGCCGTGCCTCCTCTGCCTGTTTGCGAGGGAGGAAGGGCAGGGTGGTAATGAGCAGAGATCGAAACCTCTGCAAAAGAGCAGTCTAAGGCGTTGCATACGTCGATGGGACCCATGAGGATTGCGTTTGCTACTGTCAGGCCGGAAACCAGGGAGTGGACCATAGTGCCAGATAACCAGCACAGGCTACCCCAGACAACCGAAGAGGGAGTGAATTTGTTAAAATAACTAGTGAAGGCAGTCCAACAGGATTTTTGGCTTTCTTTTATAACACGACGGAATTGCGCTCGCAGTCGTTTGTAATTGATGCAATTCTCCATCGTTGGGTGGCGTTGAAAGGTGCGTAGAGCACATTGCCAGGCTCTAATAGGGTCACTGCATGCTGCAGTTCACCAGGGGACTGGGACGTAACATGGAGAAGAGGAAGTACGAGGTATGGAGTATTTGGCAGCAATGAGAATAACCTCTGTGAGGTACTAGATCTGACTGTCGCAGCTGGGGAAATTTTGATTGTGGAAAACCACCATGGAAGAATAAAGCCTCCAGTCGGCTTTGGATATGTTCCAGGTGGTGGAATGCGGAGATGGGGTATGATGCAGTAGGTGGATTACACAAATGAAATGGTTGCTCAAGTAAGTATCAGAGAGAGCATATCACTCGAACCGATGCGGTAGCTGTGGAGTGCATATCGCGAGGTCGTCGCAAAGCAAAACAAAAGGTGAAGGAAGCTGAGCAATAAGTTGCAGCACATCTGCCCTAGTAAACACAGACAATGACGTGGTATAGATATTGCAGAGAGATAAGGAAAGGGTGGGGAGAGATATGCGGATGGCAACTGCCTGTATGTGAGTGTGCAAAGAGATGGGATGGTAATAGAAGTCACCCCGAACGAGCAACATAACCCCCCCCCCCCATGGGCTGGAATAGCATCCACAGGAGGTAGGTCATAACGCACAGAGGTATATTGTGGGTAGGCTATACGATTACGTGGGCATAACTTGGTTTGTTGGAGGCTGACTGTGAGTGGACAGTGCAATCGAAGGAGTAATTTTAATTCCTCTTGATTGGAACAAATGACTCGAATGTTCCACTGAAGGAGTGCCATGATGAGAATAAGTGGAGAAAAAAGAAGAACAAGGAAACAGGGAGTCTTTTTGATGGCTGCTGAGGGTTGGACTTTGAGGGAGAATCGCTATTGCAACCCACTGGTGGAAAATCTTGTTTCATCAGCGCTACCAGAATTTCTGCCATCTCCCTGAGTTGATCGGTAGGGGTAGCTTCCTCCACCGGTAAAATGCCGGTTGCCCAGCTAACAGTAGTGCATCCCGGCGAGACGAAGGATGACCGGGGCTGGCTACTGTTAGGTGGCGTGATGGTTGAGTAACATCTCGTCGGGGAAGGAGAGAATTTTTTTTTTTATTTTTTTGGTGTTTTGGAAGAGTGATCGTGAGAAGAAGAAGCAGTTGATGGTTGAGAAGGCTGAATGCATAGAAAATCAGGTTGCTTTTTCCAAGTACGGGCATCTTGTTTAGGTGCCCGCGATTTATTAGAGGTTGACCAACTTTTTTATTTTTTTTATTTTTATTTATTTATTTATTTATTTTTGTTTTTTGCGCACAACTGCTGAGGTCATTAGCGCCCAACACTGCCCATAGTAAAATCAAACCAGGGTTAGAACTTAAATGGCTTTCGCCATATTTGCATGATGTATAAAAAGTAAAACTCTGTTAACAGAATGCGGGTCATCAGCTAAAATATCAGACATTTCAAATGGTAAACATAGATCATGACGGAGACGATTAAAAAACGGACATTGCACTAAAAGATGGTTCACAGTAAAAGGTTTATCACAGTGCTCACATAAGGGAGCAGGATAACCACGTAGTAAATACAGGTGGCTATAACGGCAGTGACCAATACGAAGCCCGGCCAGAACAATCTCCTCTCGGCGGGAGGGTGGAGATGACGTTGACCAGAGATCAGGCACAGGTTTAATGGCTCGCAATTTGTTCCCTGACAGGGATGACCAATGTAAATACCAACAGGAGATAATACGCTGGGAGACACCAGTGCGATGGTCACCAGAGCTAGTAGAAAAGGTAGATAACCAAGGAAGGAGAACTGCCTCCTTGGCAGCCGTATCCGCAGACTCATTCCCCAACAGTCCCACGTGGCTAGGGACCTACAGAAACGTCACAGTAGTTCCGCTCGTTGAAAGAGAAGTAAGGCACTTGTGGATGCTTTGTACCAGGGGATGGGCCGGATATAGCGTGCAAAGGCTCAACAGAGCACTCAAAGAGTCCGAGCAAATGACAGTCTTATTGAGCGAGTTTCACCGGATGTATTGGGTGGCTTGATATAATGCATACAGCTCCGCTGTAAAAATGGAACTCCACTCAGGAAGATGATATTTAAAACAGACGCTGCCAAGTACAAAGGCAGCCCCAACTCCCTGGTATGTCTTCCTGTCGAAAACAAGTCCCAAGAACGTTGTGGTATCCACAAATGGAAGTACTATAGGGTCCAGACGAAGGGACGGGGGAAGGAACTCCTTCCGCTGCCAGAAGTTCATGAAGACTGTCTTGTCAGCCGAGAATCGAAAGCCAGTGTCCATTCTCCAAGTGTGGAGAGTGTCTAGGCACCGCTGAAGGCGCCGCTCCAGGAGACCCGTTTGCTCAGAGCTGCTGTAGATTGCGAAGTCGTCGACAAAGAGGGACGCCGACACTCCTGGTGGAAGGTGATTGGCTATAGAATTGATTGCCACTGCAAATAAAACAATAAAGAGGGACGCCGACACTCCTGGTGGAAGGTGATTGGCTATAGAATTGATTGCCACTGCAAATAAAACAATGCTCAGGACTGAGCCCTGGAGGACCCCGTTCTCCTGAATAAAAGTGCTCGATAAAACTGAACCAACATGCACTTTAAAAACACGGCCTGTTAAAAATTCGCAGATAAAAATTGGCAGGCGACCCTGAAAACCCCATGTATGCAGAGTGCGGAGGATGCCCATCCTCCAGCAGGTGTTATATGCCTTTTCCAGATCAAAGAACACTGCTACTGTCTGGCGCTTCCGTAAAACGTTATTCATTACTGAAGTAGATATAGCAACAAGATGATCCACCGCAAACGGTGCTTGCGAAACTCAAATTGGACATTAGAAAGGAGATGTCATGTTTCAAGCCACCATACCAGGCGCCCGTGAATCCTGCATTCCATCACCTTGCATACGCTACTGGTGAGGGAAACGGGGCTTTGGTATGGGAATGACTATGGCTTCACGCCAGCGTCGCAGAAGGAAGCCTTCTATCCATATGCGGTTGTAGGTGGCCAGTAGGAAGTGCAAGCTCATTGGTGAAAGGTGTTGCAGCATCGCCACGTGAATGCCATCCAGTCCTGGAGCGGAGGACCGCGAAGACGAGAGTGCGTGGTGGAGCTCTCGTACAGTAAACTCGGTATTGTAGCATTCACGGTTCTGAGAGGTAAAGGGCAATAGAGTCGCCTCCACCGTCCGTTTCCCAGCAAGGAAAGCGTCAGTGTAGTGTGGAAAGGTAGAGACCTCTGAAAATGTCCACCCAGTGCGTTGGCTATTTGTGGAGGATCGACGATGGTGTCAGTTGCGACACAGAGTCCGGGAATTGGGGAATGAGCCATAGTGCCTGAAATTTTTCTGAGGTTACCCCAAATGATGGAGGAAGGGGTAGACCTATTAAAACAACTCGTGAATGAGCGCCAACTGGCGCGTTTACAGTCGTGAAAGAGGCGACGACAATAGGCCCGCAGCCGTTTGTATAGTTGTCGAGCGTGGGCCGTTATTTGAAGAGTCTAAGGGCACGTTGCCGTGCTCGTAGAGTGTCACGGCATTCCACGGTCCACCACGGGACAAGGGGACGACGTGCGTGGGTAGTCTTGCAGGGGATGGAACATTCCGTGGCTGTCAGAATAACTGTGGTAATGAGTTCCACTTGGTCGTCTATTAGGTGAATTACACATGGAAAATGATCGCTCGAATGTGTGTCTGAGAGAACAGACCATTCAATACGCCGTGCCAGCTGAGCAGTGCAGATAGCTAGATCTATATGGCTGAAAGTGTTTGTGGAGTCCGAAAGATAAGTTGATTCACCAGTGTTAAGGCAGATGAGCTGAAGGTGGTTCAGTATATCTGCCAGGAGGGAGCCCAGTGGACATGGTCGTGGGGAGCCCCAAAGGGGGTGGTGGGCATTGAAATCGCCCACCAACACAAATGGATGCGGAAGCTGGTCAATAAGATCTAGAAGATCAGATCTAGTGATGGGAAAGGAGGAAAGAGCGTAAATATTGCACAGTGTGAAGATAAATCCAGGAAGGTATATCCGGACAGCAACAGCTTGTATTGGAGTACACAAAGGGACCAGTGTACTGTGTATGTCATCCCGAATAAGCATCATTACACCCCCGTGGGCTGGAATTCCTGCCACTGGAGGAAGGTCAAAGCAAACGGTAGTGTAGCATGGGAAAGTAATTCGAGTACCAGGGAGCAATTTTGTCTCCTGTAGAGAGAAGATAATTGAGTGATATGTTCGCGTTGGAAGCTGCAATTCTGTCCAATTCGATCGGATACCACGAATGTCCCATTGAAGAATATCCATAATAGGATAAAATGAGATTAAGGCGGCGGGCCACAATGCGAATGTTCGCAACTGGTGGTGTCTGAGATGCGAGGGTCTTGCTCCATATTCTCAGAGGTGACCACAGCAGCTGCGTGAGGGTGGTCTGCAGTCCCATCTTTGGTTGATGCACCTGGAGAGACTATAGGCTTCCGGGGGATGCCATTGTCGTATTGTGAGGTAGAAGGGGGGGGGAGTTTTCTTGAGCTCTGGTGAAGCTCCTTGGTTGGCTCAGATGTTTTGGAAGGGGTGCGGAGGGAATCCTCGCGCGAATGCTCCTCCTTAGATTTATGGGTCTCTATCTGTGGTTTCACAACTGAAGATGAAGATTTGGAAGAGGTACTCCCACTTTTCGTCGAATGTGACGCCATTGTCGATGTAGACTGTTTGACAACTACTGTAGTAAACTGTAGGTCACATGTCTGTGTGGCCATTCCCGTGTTGGTGGAGACACTGCAACTACAGTACTGTAGTTACCATGTGGTGGGGTCTTAGGCTTACGACTGGCATACATCTTACGTGCAACGTGTATTGGAAACTTTTCCTTGACACGGGTTTCCTGTATGGCCCGTCCATCGGCAAATACGGGACATTCCCGTGAGGAGGCAGCATGATTCCCATTACAATTGATGCAATGGGGCGATGGTGGTGGACAAATCCCCTCATGTGCCTCTTTACCACAGGTGACGCATGTTACCGGGTTCTTGCGCGACTGGTTTGTGTGATTGAAGCGATGGCACTGATAACACCGAGTAGGGTTAGGGATATAAGGTCGTACTGTGACTACCTCATACCCTGCCTTGATCTTCGGTGGCAGAGCCATTCGGTCGAAGGTCAGAAACACTGTGCAAGTGGAGACTAAAAAATTGTTCTCTTTTTCATCACTCAGTGTACTGCGATGAAGCCTTGCGCTTTCAGATATTCCTTTAGTTCATCCTCAGTCAGACCGTCCAAACTGGCCGAGTAGACTACCCCTCGGGAATAATTGAGGGTGGGATGAAGCTCAACACGAACCAGGTAGCTATGGAGCAGAGTAGCCTTAAGCAGCCGCTGTGCCTGTTTCCAACAGTAGTGTTCCATTACACAGGTGGTTGCAGGTCTTAACTGGGCCGGCATTGGCATCAACCCCTTTCTGAATAATAAATGGGTTCACCGACGGAAAGGATTGTCCTTCCTCAGTACGGGTAACCACAAGGAACTTTGATTTCTGTAAATTCTTCTGTTCAGAGACACTATTGTCCAGTATGTCAATTTCTAGAGACTCTGTACATTTTCTTTTTTTGATAACCATCGCGGATGTATCCCCCACGATTGCCAGTGTCTCCGATGGCATGCTCCTTCTTGCTGGGGGCCCCCAACGGAAGCACACCCGCCTTGGGTGATTGTTCCCACCCCAGGTCACACCTCCCGATCTACAGACGGAGGGACCAATCGGCAAATCGGGAAGGTATCAGCGCAGGCAATCGCCCCTCCCCTGGCCCGGCCTTAACCAGAGGGTACGCCAGCCCGGGGCTGGGACTTACGCATTACCCAGTCACCCATATGGGTGACCTTCAAGTGCGTACAGGGAGGAGGAAGAGAGAAATAGGAGGAGGAGAAGCCTCAAATGCAGACGTGGAGGCAAATAAAGAGGTGAAAGAAGAGCTTAAGCCAAAAAGGTCAGAATTTCAGTTCCCCGAAGGATGCACAGACTTGGTCCCCAAGAGAGGGGAAAAGGACAGTAGGAGAAGCGTCGTGTAGCACGGAAAGGAAAGAGTGCTACAAAGGCTGGGGCCCCGTACTTGCCACGCATGTACTCACCACAGTGCGGTGAGCCCCCTGGGGGAGGTTGACCGAGACTGAACTTTAGAATGAGCAGGAGGGAGTGGAGAGTGGGAACAGGCAATCTTCAGGCTGGCCGATTGCACAAATGTGTCAGTGAAACTGAAATCGCAGGTCTGTGTATCTGCCTCCTTAGTAGGTCGGGGGAGGTGAGGACCTTACTGTATGTACCCGCTGGGAGGATAGTGGGCTTCTGACTAACAAATAACTTTCGAGCAGCAGAAGTTGAAACCTTTTCTGTGACCCAAATTTGCTGACTAACCCGCTCGTCTTTATAGACAGGGCAGTCCCTATAGGAAGTAGTATGCTCACCCATGCAATTAATGCAGTGAGGGGATGGAGGTGGGCAGTCGCCCTCATGCGTGTCCCTACCACAGGTGACGCATTTGGCTGTATTGGGGCAAGATTGACGGGTGTGGTTGAATCTGTGGCATTGAAAACAGCACATAGGGTTTGGTGCATACGGGTGAACAGAAATTACTTCATGTCCTGCTTTGACCTTGGACAGGAGTTCAACTCTATCGAATGTCAAAAACACAGTACAAGTTGGTATTAACTGGTTTTCAACCTTTTTCATCACTCTACGCATGGCTGTTACACCCTGATCAGACATATAGTTTTCAATCTCTTCATCTGATAACCTGTCAAGGGATCTTGTGAAAACTATCCCCCGTGATGAGTTAAGGGTGTGATGTGCTTCTACTTGGACAGGAAACATGTGTAGGAACGTAGTTCTTATCAGTTTCTGCACCTGGAAAGCACTGTCCGCTTCCAGCAACAAAGTTCCATTGCGCTGCCGGGAACAGGTCTTCACAGGGCCAGCAATCGCATCAACACCCTTCTGAATTATGAAGGGATTAACAGAAGGGAAATCTTGACCATCAGTTCGAGAAACAACCAGATATTTAGGAAGATTAGGCAACGTTTTCTTACACTGAGGTGAATCTATCTTTCTTTTTTGGGTGAAAGTCAGAGTAGAAGACAAGGAAGGCATTGCAGAAATGCCCTCCTTGATTACCGGTGTCTCCGATGGTGCGCTCTTTCCTAGTGGGGGCCCTCACTGAGGGCTTGCCTTCCTTAGGTGATTGTTCACACCTCAGGTCACACCTCCCGAGAATGGATGGAGATACCAATCAGCAAGTTTGGAAGGTACCAGCTCAGGAAATCACCCCACCCTGGGCTTGGCCTTTACCAGTGGGTACGTACGTGCCCAACTTGTCTACCTGGGGCAGAGAATTACGTGTTACCCCGTCACCTGCTATGCATGAGAATGCTTGGGTCGGCCTTCAGACATGCACAGGGAGGAAAGAAGAAGATTAGAGGAAGTAAAGAGAAGGATAGAAGAGGGAGTGTCTCAAACACCAAAGCGGAGACTAAAATAGGAGGAGAGGAAGGCTAGAAGAGTACAGCAAGGAGTGAAAGACAGAAGCAAAGGTTACGGAAAAAAAGAACCAAGGAAAGAGAAAATCTATTACAGGAGTCCACCTTGACTCACAATGAACACCCGTCTCCAGGCAAAGGCATGAACCGGAAGGGGAGTTGAAGCAGCCTGGAGCGGGAAGAAAGGCTGCTTCAACCCGGGGCCCCGTGCACGCCACACACGTACCCACAAAAGAGCTGTGCGTGCCCTGAGGGGGGGGGGGGGGGGGCGCTTTTGTGGCATCGCTATTCGCCAAAACGCAGGTGGTCCATTCAAGCCGCCGCACCAGTATATGAAAGATCAATAAGTCACTACACAGTATTTGGCCGCCAGGGGTGCCTGCAATCTTGCTACATCTTTGCTTGTTACGTGCACCAACCAATAGGAAGAAGGGGCTTGGCTACATATGTCAGCGCACTACAGCACCACACAGACAGTATGGAGCATTCCACACAGTCTAACAGTCACAATCCAGAATTCAACAGAATAGCACCATCTACGAGAGCTAACAGTTATCTTAGCGCAAGTAGGACTAATATTCCATAGCAGAACTGTTTCATATGCAGGAAGAACATCACAAGCTCATCAAAATTAAGTTTTTATTTAATTGTGTAATAAAGTTTATGTGAACTAATCAGTTCTTTTAGTTACAGATCCAGGTCCACACCTTTGCTAGCCATGGCCCACCTCTTCTACTGCCGCATCCTGAAGACACACAACAGAAATGGATGAAAGAAGGGAACAAACACGAACCACAACTTTGGCCGTCGTCATGGCAAAGGGAGTGTAACAGCTGGGAAAGGAAACTTGTGATTCAGGTGGTGAGGTAAGGCATGAATATGGACAAAATATGAAGCAAGCAGCTGTTTCCTGTGAAATCGCAGGGGAGGAATCCCAACTTCCTCAATTGTGCACACACTGGTGACGTTGTATGGGCGAGTCCATTTGCTCAAAGGTAAGGTAGGTATGTCAACAACATGTGCTATCAGCAACAATAGTAAATTCCATTGCATTCTCCACAGAAGTGTTGCCACTATTTAAGTTCCAACCCTTGATAATATAGCATCTTCCTTTATATGTAAATGCAACACTTCACATTTGTTCAAACTGAGACTCAATTGTTATTCAGTGAAAAACAACAGACATATAACACCTCCCTGGGGCATGCCAGAAGACTTCTCTGCATTGAAAATTACATGCTGTGTTCTATTAGCTAGGAGCTGTTCAATCCAACCACACAATCTGTCTGATATTCCACATGCTTGCACTTTGTTCATAAAGCAATGGTGCAGAACTGTATTGAATGCCTTGCAGAAGTCAAAAAACACTGAATCTATCTGAAAACCTGTATCTACTGCCATCCGAGTCTCATGGCTGAATAGCGCAAGCTGGTTTTCACATGATAATTGACTAAAGCTTGTAGCCTGCATTTAATTGTGAATGTATTATCCTCTTTTTACTTGGCACTATTTCTTGAAATATCCAACAAAACTTATCACTTCAGCCTCTGTCCAGTATATATTGCAGAGGACAAACATGTTACACTAAAATAAACTTACCTATAGCCTAAAATAAACTGTACTGGTATACTCATGTGAACTTACTTTGAGCCTTCTAATAAGTTCATCTGGACCCAGGTCATCAGTGACTGGCCGGCAGCCCTGAGGGTACACTATATCATGTGGCATCCTTCTTCCTTAGAACACCATCCACAACCTACAAGAATACAGAGAACTTCAGTGACAAGCAAAGGAAATCACCATCACATATTATATTTTATGTATTTTCTCCTAATTTTAAAAGTATGAAATTAGGCAACAGACAACAGGGCTTAATTTTACAATCCGTGTCGCAGCATAGTGTATTGTGTTCAGGTGTTGGCTAAGGCCACTGCATGTGATAAGCCAACAAGATGACAGTGCACGGTAGCCAGTGAAATTTGCTGCTTTTTATTTGCGCAATATTCAAATTTTTCACATTGACACTAATGTTTTGTTAGTAATTGTTCCGGTGACGATTACAGTCAATTTACTGAGCGGAGAAGGGTACACCGAGAACCGTCAACCATAAAGCAGAAAACAGCAATTTACTTTATCGTCAGTGCAAAAAAGTAATCATTTATTACAAACAAATAAGGTCAATTAAAGACTGTGATACAACTCAGCAGTTTTGACCAATTACCTCATATCTGAAAAGACAATAGTTTGTTTATAACCAGAATATAGATTATGATTTTGTGTTTAGAAAGTGATTCTGATCGTCTGTGCTACTATTGGTCAGCTACAGTCGCTGCCAACATCACAATACTTGATACGGCACTGCGACACAAATTGTAAAATATTACTGATAACAGAATTAAGGAATGTCAGACAACTTTCTCATCAAATGATTGTCACTGTTCCTGGTTGAGGCCTTGTATCTAATCGGAGACAGCCTCGGACCTTTATGTCAGACAACTAACAGTAAAGAACTTAACCGTAAATCAACATAGAATATATGTTGACTCTCTGAATTACAGAGAACATACTCAGGTTCGCTTGAATAAAGGGAGTCGGAGAATACACTTCAGCCGAGTATGTTCTGGGCGTGAGTAACGGGGTGGGAGAAGTTGCTCACAGCAGAGAACATTCTCCAATTTCATATGAATAAAACTACAGAAATTTCTCACGACAGGAGAACGTTCTCAGATTTCTGAAGTGAGCTCTATGGCATACTCCATGCTGAGTAACTTCTGTTAAGGTTACATTTTACTGAGTTTTATAATAAAAATGACAACAATTTTGTTACTTAGAAGGCAAAAACAAGTTCCTTTATATGTAGTCTTCAAGAAATACGAGGGGATCTATAAAGTTAATACAAATAAAAACATTTTGTTGATGAGTATCTTCCTTCAGAAAAATCGTGTGACACTTCCAGCATTTTATATAGTGACAAGAGTGATGTAAGAGGTATTTTTTCATTGCCGACATGAAAATGAAACACAAATGGATTCAGCTGCATGTTTTACCCATTTGTTTGGGATGTATATTTACAGTTGTAAACAGCCATATAAAATAATATTGTTTGTAAATAGGGCCTATTAGTAAGACCTTATGCTGTTAGTTTCAAATAAAGTGTATCCCAGGACTTCACAGTTTCTATCCCAAAATAAATATTGCTGCAATAACAGGTAGGCCTACTAAAGTACTGTTTCTATCCACACCAGTTGGCCTATTTACGATGTGTTTTCTGACTTCGTAGTCGTAACTTCTGTCATGTTAGAAGTAAGTAAACACGACAGGAAAATTAATAACTGATTAATTACATACCAAGCAGCCTGTTTCTTGTTCAAAATTACATGACCTAACGTTTATGAGCAAACCATTGGGTGTCATATTTAACAACAAGGCCTATCTCATGTTAGAACACTCCGACAGCATTCCATGTTGTAACAGACGAAAAAAATTTATCGTCAGGAGAATAGATTTTCGTAAAAAGTGTATATTTAGTCTTAATAATATGCTCCTTCACAACAAACTAATATCTAAACATAGTACAGTTCTTTCTGAACACGTAGAAGCCTACCCCATATTTATACACTTAATAATTTGCCTGATTGGGCTAGTTTAAAGAAATACATGATTGGACAGCTGATCTGTGGAGGATATGAAATGCGGAGAACTTACTCAAGAAGGAGGGGAGGTAGTGAGAATGAATTACCTGCTCAGAGCATATGCTTCGACTTTTTATTCATACAAAATTGAGAACTTACTCAGAGAACGTTCTTTTGCTCTGACAATCTTCTCTGGAGCATGTGCTGTTTTTCATTCATACAACCCATGACAACTACATTATACCCACATCTGCCAATCTTCACTCTGGATGTCTCACTTATAGCATAAGGGCAAAATTAATGCCCCTGCACATAACTTGCAAATCATCTTAATTTTTTGTAAAGTTGCAAACCTGTCAGTGCATGTCTGAATTTCTATGTTTGAGGTATACTTGGCACAAGCTAGGCAAAGAAATAGCTACACAGAATAGTCTTGCACGAGTTCCTTGAATATATCTTTCATAGTGCTGCTTGTGATAACCCCTAGATATGGAGGAGATTGAAAAAAATCAGAAATAGGAATGCAGCCTGGTGACATCAACAACTTCTAATATTTCAATGGTGGTAGTGGATAAGAATGGCTGGAAATGAGGTGACCAGCGATGGAAAGTGGCCAGCGATGGGGGCAGCCATTCAGAATTCAGCTTGTTTTAATTTTTGAGTGAAAAAGTAATTATAAGAAAGAAAGGACAGAAAAAAAGGTTTGATATGTCGCCCTCCTTCAAATGTTACGATGAAATGTGACATGTTAAACTTTACTGTATGGTGGTGGTGTAGTGAGCTAATGTTGACAATGAAATGTTCCCTTTGCAATGCGAATTTATTCACCAGGCAAGAGTAACCCACACACAAGAACCTGTCAGTCATAGAGCAGGAACAGTATTAATTATTTACTTCTTCATGAATTTATTAAAATTTTGTGAATGATGGGACATAATCTTCTGTGTTGAAATTGAAGTAAATAATTAATGCTGTTTCTATTTTATGGTTGGCAGGTTCTTGTATGTACCCTTGTCCAGTCACTAAAGCATTTATCATAATAGAGGCAAATTTCATTGTCATCATTAGCTGGTGTACCATACTGGACAAAACTAAACATTAATGTATTAATTGTTAATATATTCCGTGGGTGGTGGGGGAGGGGGGGGCAGAAAGTATCTCTAGATACTGTATACTATCACATATACAACAATGGTTAATGACAACAACAAACAATTCTCGCTATTTTCATCCATTACCAATATCACTTAACTAGGCTGCCATCACTGTAAGTAAAATTTAACCCATAAAATGAACATAAAAAGGAGCAAGACAAGATAATGGAATGTAGTTTAAGGAAATTGGGCGGTGGTGAAGAATTAGATTTGGTAATGGAAGTAGTAGAATACCATGTGACTTTTGTTTGGAGGGTGGTGCAAGACCATTTATTTTGTGTGAATTCAGACTTTTGGAACCTATGAAACTTGAGTTTTTATTGGCAGATGAAATTTCCCAACAAAATATGGCAATGCAGCTGGGTGACATCATTCACGATAATCACCAATATTTTGACAGGTACACACCTTTTCATTTTCAAGATGCATCTGCGCATTGAAAATCTATGGGTGTGTACCTATTGAAATATTAGAAGTTGTTGGAGATGTCACCAGGCTGCATTCCTATTTCTGATTTTCTTCAATCTCCTCCATATCTAGGGGTTATCACAGAGAAGCAATATGAAAGATATATTCAAGGAACTCGTGCAAGACTATTCTGTGTAGCTATTTCATTGCCTAGCTTGTGCGAAGTATACCTTGAATAGCAAGTAAAAATTTAATCATATTATACTCTCCTTTCAAGATACTGTCCACTCCATTACATTACAGTAATTTAATTAGTAATTACAAAGTAAATACATATTAATGTACTGACAAACAAAACCTAAAAAGTCACTCCTTTTTAATTCAAATGTTTGTAATTCGAAGGGACTTAACTACATTGTTCATCAGTCCATAGGCTAACAAACTACTTACACTAACTTAAAGTAACTTATGCTAAGGACAACACACATACCCACGCTCAAGGAAAGACTCAAACCCCCAATGGCGAGGGACTGATGACCTAGCTGTTTAGTCCCCTCAAAACCAACAACAACAACAAAAACCCAATGCCGAACCGCCACGTGCACTGCAGCAGAGCGCCTCAGTGCACACAGCACCTTTTTAATTCGAACACAACCAAAACTTACTTTTCTTGTGATACTCTCAGCCCATGGTGTAGCTACCCCATTCATTAAAGGGTTGTACAGCACCTTACATAAATACAAGCCTGCACCCTATGTGGCAGGCTGTCCACAAATTCATTTAATCACTGTTTGTCTAATTTATCCCATCCTTCAATGGTAATCCCAGTTAACTCCCACAGACTTTGTGGTTGGTCAGTATGTATTCATACACTTCTTTTAAAATGATAAAAGGCATGTTACTTTGTGGAGAACATGCAGGCTAATCATTTCGAGCAATACTGCCTTAATTGATGGAATCTTTGACAAGGCCTGCAAAATGGATTCAGGAATCATTGTCCATACACTTCAATTCTTGCTCAAAATCCTGATGCAATGGTTCAATGTTGGACTGGAGGATGTTACCCCTGTACTGTGAAGCCTTGAGCTTGTCTATGTTGGGCAACAATGGTATCCAAAACCCACCATGTCACTCACCCAGACCATCACTGATCTGTTACCTTATTGCTCTCCAATGACAGTATGCATCTGGTGTGCAGCATTGCTGGGTTCCTTGCATACACACACTGTCCATGGTCATCTGGTAACAGATGTTGCGGTAATATGAAGAGAAGTTTATACGAATTTTCCATAGTCTATTCTTGGTGATTCTGGGCCCATCTGTGCCATCCAGCGCAGTGTCCGGTTTTAATGGATGGACCTCTCCATGTCCATTTATAATAGAAAGAGATTATGTGTAGTGCATTTCGTACAGTTTGGTTTGACAATCTCCCACTGGTTCTCATGAAGTCACTGTATATCATGGTGACAGTCTGGTTAAACTTTATTACAGGTCATCCAGATAATACCCTTTTGGACAATTTTCACAAATGGATTGAATTAAGTGAAATGGTTATCCACTTATATTCAGTTATCCACCTGATTTAACGAAGAAATACCAAGCATCTTAGTTGTATTTACATTTCAAGGTGATAACACAGACAATACTTTACACAGTTTTACCGAAGTCGGAGATATCGGTCATCTGCTACAGCTGTTGCACCAAGGTGACTAGTACAAGGTAAGCCATGAATACTAGGCCTATCTGTAGTTTGAAAATGATTTAAGACCCTAATATCACATTACTCCGAGTCATGACTAATTGCCTTGTGAATTCTCTTGACAAGTCTTCATTGACATGAAGCAACACTGTGGTTGTGTTCAAACACTGTTCTTCTTCTTCTTGTCATAGGACAATGCACACATGCATACACATGCAAAATGTCTACATATGTCAGATGGGTCTGTGGGAACTTTGTTTACATTTTATGACAATTCAAAAGACTAGTTTATTTTACTCATATCCATGTCAACATACGTCCAGAAAGAATGTGTTTATGTCATACATAGATGACGCAAAACTTGTTTTGATGTGTGTGTGGTGTAAATTAATTTTTGCAAAATGTTACAATTGGTAGGCCCTACACCAAGGGCCAGTTCACAGTTGCATGTTATTTAGCATTTATTCGGAAATAAAGAGAACAATCACTCATTATCTGTACAAAGTTTACAATGAAATGCTCACTTTACAAGAACAATTAATTCACTGAACAGACAAGTGGCAAAATGTGGGCTTATTTATTAGGTGTCATCCACAATGAAGCATAGGAAAGTAGCATTATTTGCGTGTAGTTATTGATATGACCAAGTAATTTGCTGATAGCTCCTCCTCAGCCATCTTCCCTCATTACCTTTTTGTTTGTTTACATACTGATCAGTGCATAACGCTGTTTGTATACAATGATGTATCTTCTTATACATGCGATTTTTGTTTAACGTGCACTTTCTTGAAGAGTAATTTGAACCTAGCCCTAAGTCTTCATGATGTTGCACAATATTCTTTTGAACACTGTATGTAATTGCTATTACTTAAAATCATATGAGACACATTAAATACACAAACTAAAGTCATGGAATTGCTCCCCCTTGGATGTGGTGAAAGGCTGTTATGAGGCCTTTAAATCAGCCAGCAAATGTGAAAACTAAGACAGAAGACTATGACAACATTTTGACTGGTAGCAAAACCCGATGTTCACAACCGTCCCTATTAAGGAAAAAAGAAAAAGTAGAAAGAAAAAATGCGAAGGGGAGGGGGTCCAATACATAACCTCTATCAGTATATCAGCATCCACATACTCACTAACCACTTGGGACAGTAAACCTTGTTGTTAAGACATGGGACACCTCTATGGATAAAGAGTACCGAGAATGCCAAATGAAATCAATATCTCATCATATTTCTCTATGGTTATAATAAAAAGTAACAACCATGTAACTACTAACATGTTTTTCTGTATTTCATAGTCTGCAAAATACAATAACATAACTGTCATGAGTTACATAATTATAAAACAAATAACAAATTTACACCTTAAAAAACTGATTAACAAGGATCGTACAGACAACAAACAATTAGTATTCATCTACAATCAAATACCTGTCAACAACATACACGTATAACAGAACTATGAAATAAACAACTAACATACAAAATGACAAGACAAATAAAAGTTTTGGGAAAAGAAAAAAAACTATATTTGTTTGTATAAAGCACAATAATAAGGAATTTATGCTTTCGCTATTAAGAATAAACTGTGAACAAAATAAGTATAAGGCAACTGAAGATGCATCGAATATGAATGTTACAAAAACTAATATCAAAACCAGCAGAGAACTGTTTTTCAAAAGGTTTGTGCAGCTACAGATGTCTGAATTGACATGCAAGACCTACAACAAACAAATCCAAGTAAAACAGCACGGACGAAAGAAACGTACAGGTTTACGTTAGTTGTTAATTAACCTAAACAAGTTTAGAACACAAACTAAAGACAAGAGTTGTTGGCATCAAACACTACAAGCCTTACAACAATTACACTGACACGCGGTCCGCATCAAGATACAAGAGTTTATCCTGATTTCAGGTTTGTTTACACCTCGTGTTTGTCGAAAATTAATATATATGGGTCATAATCGTTTGCTAATAAGCAACTATCTGCAAAACAAAGGGCCGACATAAAATGAAAACCTTCGGTTAACACTAAGATCATCTGAAATACGGCATTACCTCAAATACAACATGCAGTCTTATCTTTCCTTCAGCTGTATACTAATAGATGTCAGAGAACTGTTATTTAATCATAAACACCAATTTCACTCGGTATCATCTTCTCTTCCAGCCAGCGTTTTGACAACATTTAGCTGAAGTGGAAAATACTCGATACGTATATCACTTCAACACAATCACACCATGAAACAAATGAATAAAAACAACACACTTTACACCTAACATTAAAACTGCGGGAAAAATACACCCCTTCTGTAGCCACGGAACGCGAATAACAGGGGCGCCAACACATTACCCAAAACTACACGATCAATGTTATCTATGACATGGGAAAACATAAACAGTTATGTTTACATGAGCAATATGTTAGAAAAAGAAAAATACTATTAATTGCGGATATCAACCAGTTTCTTAGTTTATAACCATCCGACATGATTTTTCTCGCTTAAAACATTTTGTATTATAATAGACGACAGATAGATAACAGGTTTGTATAGAAAAAAAAGCAAAACAATGAAGACCAATTCACAATCTCTGGCAGACACATAGCGTAAACATTTTAGAATGAATTGCCAATGGCGGTATTTACACTTTTCATCACCGGACCGGCCCATCAAGTCACGTCAAGCTTTCTGGAAGGTTTAAAGTCCCATCGACAAAGTGGTCATTACAGACCGACCTCACGCTCGGATATTTGGATAAGGATAATAAATGAAATCGGCCTTGGGGCCTCTTTGAAAGGAACCATTCCGACATTTGCCTGGAGTTAATTAGGGAAATCATGGAAAACTTAGATCTGGATGGCCGGAGTGGATTTGAACGACCATCCTCCCGAATGCGAGTCCAGTGTGTTACCACTGCGCCGCTTTGCTCGGTAATGTTTCTCACGAAGACAGTTTCGACAGAACGGTCATCTGCTAATATCCGATGTTAAACTATTTTCGTCACGTCAAGTCACACTGCCGTAAGCGATTAGACGGATTAAGGCCAATTCACAACGTCTGTCAAGTCACGTTCCCTAATATTCCACAATACATTTCTAAAGGTGGCATTCACGCTGTCCGAAACCGGACCGTCCGTCACATAAAGGTTTCACGGGAAAAAAAAACTTTGAAGGTTTACCTATTTTCGTCAAGCTCATTGATGCTGTAGTAGTGGTTAACACCACTACCGGTATGTATTATTAATCTGCATTTTTATAAGTGAGACAGTACTCAACTGTGGTATTGTATGACATTTTACGTAATTGACAGAGATTCAAAACCTCACTTTCACTATTGGAATAAACAAACTGATTTGACGTACACTATCAATACATATGCCTTTATTCGTAGAACCGTTTCCTACAGGTGTCGCAGCTCTCGCCTAAGGTGTATCGTATAATAAGGCCTAATCAGATATTTGTAGAAAAGGGCGAAGTGCTTTTGATAAGCTACACTGTAGATGTCATCGCTGCTTGTTCACTCGCAACACTTTAAACTGTACTCTTGCCTAACCACATCCTTTAACATCAAGACATACACGTAAAAAAAAAAAAATAAAAAAAAAAAAAAAAAAATAGTAAAGTACTTTTGCCAATCAGGACAAAAATGCTTTGCCGTTTTCTACGAATATGTGATATTAGCATGGAGGTATTACCTCCATGGATATTAGGCCGCATTACACGTTACACCTGAGGCGAGAGCCGCAGTACCATTCAAAAACGGTTCTATAAATAAAGGCTCATCTATCAATACACCTTGATGACACTGTCTGGTGACTTGACAGCTATGTAACAGTCATTGGCAATTGTTCTTTTGAAAACAATGGTGTCTTCTAAGTCTTTATTACATTATTACTCTTCGTTTTAGCCGTAAATTGCAAATGTTCCATGACGACTTAGATATTTTATACACTGAGTGTCCCCCCAAAAGCAAGGTCAGAGATCTGAAACCGAAAATTGTTTACATTTACAACAGAGGAACAGAAACGGCTGACATAAATACTGTATATGAACAATACTATAAGTTGATAAATCAACTTTAATTAAATAAAGTTTTATTTTAAAAGCCAAAATCAGTTTCTATATTTTCCCTTATAAATATTGCATGATGTGTTTGTATGTATATCACTTGCAAATAAATACTAGTATTGATATTTTGAAATGTTAGTTCACTTACCACTATGTTAAACACAAAACTTATTAAAAAGTTTTCTTTGGTTATCAATAAAATTAAGCTTTGTCAGTTTCTTAATTTCAAGACCATACTATGACTTTTTTCGTCTTGGATCGAAATTCACAGTCCTACTTTCACCATTGGGTATTAGACTATCTAAATTACCGAAACGGAGAGAGTGAATATACCTTGATGTCACAGTGCCATGATTGACAGTGATGTGATGGGCAGTGAAAAGATTAGATGTACTTTTCCTTCCAGTTGATCCAAACTGAGGAGATCCTCTTGGATGTAGAATATGTCAGAAAAAAAGATCAAATACTTACAAAAAGTAATGAGATGTGTCATATACCTTTCACAGTACCAAATGTGATTGTCCTTCTGATGTGGAATCAGCCAGAAAAAAATCTAAACAATATTTATATTTTAAAGGGTCTAAAACTTATTATTACATTCTAAATGTTGAAAAACTAGGTTTGTATAATAATCCGTACGTTTTTTCTACAATTTTTTTACTTATTTTATTTACAATGAATATATTACAGCACAAGGTAAGTACTGAAGTCAGCTTGAACACAATATTCAAATTTGTGAATATTGTAACAGTAACATATACACACCAATCACCTCAACTAAGAAGGAGTTGAAGGAATTGGTCACCAGAAATCCTTTGAATTCTTTTACCAACTGAACTTTATTGTGAGTTACTGTTTTTCCCCTTTTTTTGTTACTGGCATATTAGAACATGCGTATTGCTGAATACTGGACACATTTTTGAACCAAAGTAAGTGACTTTGAATCTCTGTTAAAGTTATTTTTGTTTCTAGTATGATCCCATGAATTGAGGTTTAAAAAAACTATGCTTTTAATGACAAATTCCATTAGAGAATAAATGTATTGGGAAGCAGTAGTTGGTAAGCTAGTTCCTTGAATAGTTCTTGGCAGGATGTCCTAGAGTTGACACTGCAAATGATGCACGTTTTGGGATCGAAAAACTTTAGCTTGGCCTAATTAGTTATCCCAGAAAATAATGCTGTATGACATCATGGAATGAAAGTCGCATTTTTTTATTTTTTTATCTCCTACATCTGACAACATTGGCATATCAAATAGGGACTTGTTCAGACGCTTCAGCAGTTTTGTGGTATGCTACATCCAGTTAAATTTATTATCAAGCTGTAATCCCTGGAATGTAACATTGTCAACTTACTCTATCTCCTTGTAGACATAAGTTTGGCATATAATAGCATGTAATCCTTAACAAGAACTAAAATACATATTTTTTCAAGTTTTAATGACAGACAATTGCCTAGGACTCATTTATTTAATGTCCATGAAAATTTCGTTAGTCAAACTTTCTAAGGCTATACTTTTTTAGTATGTATTGTAATGTTTGTGTCATCTGCAAGTAAAAACAAACTTGGCATTCGGTAATGTTGCTCACGCACTATCATTTACTTATACAAGTAAAAGGAGGGGCCCTAAGGTGGAACCTCGAGGGACTCCACATGTTTTTAGAGTCCAATTGGATGAGGCTGACAGTTTAATATATGTACCTTTCCTATTGATACCCTTTGTATCCTGTTAGAGATGTACGATTAGAACCATTCTGCAACATATCCTGTTACAACATAATATTATAATTTGCTTAAAAGGATATTGTGATTTATACAGTCAAATGCCTTTGATAGATCATAAAATACACCAGCAGCCTATAATTTATTGTCTAATGAATTAAGGACATTCTCACTGTATGTGTAGATAGTCTTCTCAATATTGAAACCCTTATGACATGGATAATATTTTATTGGGTGTACGATTTTTGAGAAGATGACTGTGCATCATTTTTTCTAAACTTTTTAACCCTAGAACGAATGGGCGAAAAAATAGTTCAAACGAAGGGGGTGGGTCTGACAGACCCTACGGTTTATTTACATTTACAGTAACAAATAAACTTTCAACACAAGTACCAAAAATACTTCTTTTAGTGTTTATTAGTATTTTAACATGCCAAAATTTCTTTAAAAATAAAATTGTAGACCATGAAAAACCTGTAACTCTTATTATTCTATATTTACAAATATTCTTGAACGCTTAGATCCATTCCTTTCAAAGTTCATATTCACATATGTTATGAATTTAGAATTATCACACACACTATTACATCATATTATACATTTAGTCCATAGTATCATAAAATAAGAAAAGTCACTCATTACAATATCCATTACTGCTCTGTCTATACTGCACAGTCTTCACAAATTACACAGTACGACAGACACAGACACAGCTACTTTCCACAACTTTTACAAAAAGCTCTGTGAGCCATGTGTGGTTTTATTATTTCCAAACCCAGTTTCTTGAGAATTACACTTTTTGAAATATCTTGTCCAGTGTTTGCTTTGTAGACTACATATGCATTTATGCCAACTATGTTCCAAATGACATAAAACATATACAATTAAACTGACACGCGGTCCACATCAAGATACAAGAGTTTATCCTGCTTCCAGGTTTGTTTACACCTCGTGTTTGTCGAAAATTAATATATATGGGTCATAATCGTTTGCTAATAAGCAACTATCTGCAAAACAAATGGCTGACATAAAATTAAAACCTTCGGTTAACACTAAGATCATCTGAAATATGGCATCACCTCAAATACAACATGCAGTCTTATCTTTCCTTGAGCTGTATACTAATAGATGTCAGAGATCTGTTTCAATCATAAACACCAATTTCACTCGGTATCATCTTCTCTTGCAGCCAGCATTTTGACAACATTTAGCTAAAGTGGAAAATACACGATACTTATATCACTTCTACACAATCACACCATCAAACAAATGAATGAAAACAACACACTTTACACCTAACATTGAAACTGCAGGAAAAATACACCGCTTCTGTATGACAGACACAGACACAGCTACTTTGCACAACTTTTACAAAAAGCTCTGTGAGCCATGTGTGATTTTATTATTTCCAAATCCAGTTTCTTGAGAATTACACTTCTTAAAATATCTTGTCCAGTGTTTTCTTTGTAGACTACATATGCATTTATGCCAACTATGTTCCAAATGACATAAAACATATACAATGTCCAGCATCTTATTTGCCCTCCAACATTCTGAACACACGACATCATCCACTCCACTCTTCGTTGAGTTATAAATCGTAATGATTTCTGGCTTCTTCAGATTACCTGTTTCTTTGTGAATTTCATTATTTGTGTGGATGGATGACAGCAAAATTATACATATATGGTACTTTTCTTTGGCACATACAACACCAATGTCAAATTGTCACATAACTCGAAGATGGATGAATGCAATTGTCGCTTTTTGTGAGGCAAGAATTCTAAAGGAATGTATCTAATTTTTGAGCAGTGTGTAAGCTTACGCTCTGTGAAGTTTTATAGCAAGACTCCTGTTCTCGTCACTGGCTCAACAAGACAGGGCACATCATCGTAAGATGCATTCCTCACTTGAAAGACACCTGCAGGTTGTTGTCCCACAAATACTTCCAAATTTTTTACATAGTATGTTTCGGCATCTGCCAAAGTAAATATTTAGATCCATTACTTTCTGGGTGCAGATTGGAATGTACATTCTGAGAGAACAAGGCACTGAAATGATAGCAGCATTACGTCCACTGTAAGGTATTCACTTGTGTAATACTTTTTTTTGTTTTTTTTTTTTTTGTTTTTTGTAAAATCCTGTATTACATCATGTACCAGGGCCAATGTATCGCTTTTTTACGTACCTCTCTTGTGTGAATGCTATCTATCCTAAAACATCTCAAAAGAAAACGATATCTCCTCAGTGATATACTTGGAGGGAAGATTTCTGTGCCTGTACCACAAGTGTCCCAAAATTCTTTCATATTCATTTTTCCTCCATATAGAACGGCAGAAATATACTAAAGACGCAAAAATGCCTTGAACTCCTCTTTTTCGTGTTTCTTGCAGTATTTGGATCACATAAAGTGGTTTTACATCATCTATGTAAGTATTTGTACTCTCTATAATTGTCATCAATGAATAGATTATAGGACTTAAGAATGGTGTGAGCATTTCTGTCTTCCCTACTGACGCCAGGCAAATGCGTAATTACATTGAGACCTGGTACAGATATTTAGGTTGGGAATATTTTTCTGCCAATTAGTGTTTCCATCTTTCGACAAAAAGCAAGGTGTTGATTCACTGGAAGAGGGACCAGAACCAACCATAGTAGCTGATACAGAATTTCAGGCATAGTGACGTTCTCATCACTACCCAGATGTTCTTCACTTATTTCACTCTGTGTTGTGATCACTATCAGGTGCGGAGCGCATGGTTGCTCGCTGTGCAGGTGCGAGTCCTCGCTGGGGCATGGGTGTGTGTATTTGTCTGTAGGTTAGTTTACCTAGGTTTAAGTAGTTTGTAAGCTACGGACTGATGACCACGCAGTTTGGTCTGATAGATTTACAAACATTTGAACATTTGAACACTATCAGGAAGAAAATCAGGATCTATATCCTAATCGTCATTTGTCACTTTCCAATAAAAGTTTTTTAATTTCGTCCTGGCTTAGTGTAAGCTGCCAAGCTATTTTAGGGCACTTCTATTCAGTGAGTATAACAATAAAGCTGTAATGAGTAGAAGTAGATATCATCGGAGTATTGGGTCGTATGAATAAAAAAGAGTACATACTCCATAGAAGATTCTCAGAGCAAAAGAACGTTCTCTGAGTAAGTTCTCTATTTCGTATGAATAAAAACTTCGAAGCATATGCTCTGAGCAGGTAGTTTATTGGGCCGTATGAATAAAATGGAGTATCTACTTTATACTCTGGATTCCAAAGAACATACTCAGATTCGCATGAATAAAGTGAGTCGGAGAATATACTTCAGCCGAGTATGTTCTCAGCGTGAGTAACGGAGTGGGAGAAGTTACTCACAACAGAGAACATTCTCCAATTTCATATGAATAAAACTGCAGAAGTTTCTCACGACGGGAGAACATTCTCAGATTTCTGGAGTGAGCTCTATAGCATACTCCGTGCTGAGTAACTTCTATTAAGGTTACGTTTTACTGAGGTTTATAATAAAAACTACAACAATTTTGTTACTTGGAAGGCAAATATTATATGTAGCCTTTAAGAAATACGAGGCAATCTATAAAGTTAATACAAATAAAAACATTTTGTTGACGAGTATCTTCCTTCGGAAAAATCGTGTGACACTTCCAGCATTTTATACAGTGACGAGAGTGATGTAAGAGGTGTTTTCATTACCGACATAAAAATGAAACACAAATGGATTCAGCTGCGGGTTTACTCATTTGTTTGGCGTGTATATTTACAGTTGTAAACAGTCACATAACAAAATAATATCGTTTTAAAATAGGATCTATTAGTAAGACCTTATGATGTTAGTTCCAAATAAAGTGTATCCCAGGATTTCACAGTTTCTATCACAAAATAAATGTTGCTGCAATACCAGGTAGGCCTACTGAGGTAGCTACTGTTTCTATCCAAACCGGTTGGCTATTTATGATGCGTTTTCTGACTTCGTAATCTTAACTTCTGTCATGTTAGAAGTAAGTAAACACGACAGGAAAATTAATAACTGATTAATTACATACCTAGCAGCGTGTTTCTTGTTCAAAATCGCATGGCCTAACGCTAGTGAGCAAACCATTGGGTGTCATATTTAACAAGGCGTATCTCATGTTAGAACACTCCTACAGCATTCCACGTTGTGACAGATGAATATGTGATGCATTCTTATTATATCGTTCGCAAATTGTGCTAACCCTACTTCATTAACAAACGAGTTTCTCGCGTGACGAAAATTTTGTATCGCCAGCAGAAACATTTTCGTAAATAGTGCATATTTAGTCTTTATAATATGCTCCTTCACAACAAACTAATATCTAAACACAGTCCAGTTCTTTCTCAACACGTCGATGCCTTCTCCATATTTGTACACTTAATAATTTGCCTAATTGGGCTAGTTTAAAGAAATACACGATTGGACAGCTGATCTGTGGCGGACATGACACGCGGAGAACTTACTCAAGTAGGAGGGGAGGTAGTGAGAATAAACTACCTGCTCAGAGCATATGCTTTGAAGTTTTTATTCATACGAATTTGAGAACTTGCTCAGAGAACGTTCTTTTGCTCTGAGCATCTTCTCTGAAGCATATGCTCAGTTTTATTCATACGGCCCATTCTCGCTACCTCCCCTCCTTCTTGAGTAAGTTCTCCGCGTGTCATGGCCGCCACAGATCAGCTGTCCAATTGTGTATTTCTTTAAACTAGCCCAATCAGGCAAATTATTAAGTGTACAAATATGGAGTAGGCATTGACGTGTTCATAAATAACTGTACTATGTTTAGATATCAGTTTGTTGTGAAGGAGCATATTATTAAGACTAAATATGCACTTTTTACGAAAATGTATTCTCCTGGCGATACAAAATTTTCGTCACGCGAGAAACTCGTTTGTTAATGAAGTAGGGTTAGCACAATTTGCGATCGATATTTTAAGAATGCATCACACATTCATCTGTTACAATGTGGAATGCTGTTGGAGTGTTCTAACATGAGATACGCCTTGTTAAATACGACACCCAATGGTTTGCTCATAAGCGTTAGGCCATACGATTTTGAACAAGAAACAGGCTGCTAGGTATGTAATTAATCAGTTATTAATTTTCCTGTCGTGTTTACTTACTTCTAACATGACAGAAGTTACGATTAAGAAGTCAGAAAACGCATTATAAATAGGCCGACCGGTTTGGATAGAAAAAGTACTTAAATAGGCCTACCTGGTATTGCAGCAATATTTATTTTGTGATAGAAACTGTGAAGTCCTGGGATACACTTTATTTGGAACTAACAGCATAAGGTCTTACTAAGAGACACTATTTAAAAACAATATTATTTTGCTATGTGGCTGTTTACAACTGTAAATATACACGCCAAACAAATTGAGTAAACATGCAGCTGAATCCATTTGTGTTTCATTTTTATGTCGGTACTGAAAACACCTCTTACATCACTCTCGTCACTGTATAAAATGCTGGAAGTGTCACACGATTTTTCCGAAGGAAGATACTCGTCAACAAAATGTTTTTATTTGTATTAACTTTATAGATCCCCTTGTATTTCTTAAAGACTACATATAAAGGAACTTGTTTTTGCCTTCTAAGTAACAAAATTGTTGTCATTTTTATTATTAACCTCAGCAAAATGTAACCTTAATAGAAGTTACTCAGCATGGAGTATGCCATAGAGCTCACTCCAGAAATCTGAGAATGTTCTCCTGCCATGAGAAACATCTGTAGTTTTATTCATATGAAATTGGAGAATGTTCTCCGCTGTGAGCAACTTCTCCCACCCCGTTACTCACGCCGAGAATATACTCGGCTGAAGTATATTCTCCGACTCCCTTTATTCATGTGAACCTGAGTACGTTCTCTGGAATTCAGAGTATAAAGTAGATACTCCATTTTATTCATACGGCCCATTGAAGCAGCTAAAATCGCTTATCAAGAACAAGTCTTCTGGTCCAGACTGTATACTCGTTAGATTTCTATCTGATTATGCTGAAAAAAAAATGTTTGTAAAGCCTATGGGACTTAACTACGGGGTCATCAGTCCCTAGGGACTGATAACCGTCGCTGTTTAGTCCCTTCCAAAACACAACAACAACAACATCATCAGTCCCTAAACTTACAAACTACTTATGAACTACTTACAAACTAGGATGGCACAAATATCCATACCCAAGGGGGGATTCGAACCCCCGACTCTAGTGGCCGTGCAGACCGTGACTGGAGCGCCTTAGTCCCCTTGGCCACTGCAGTCGTATGCTGAAGCGATAGCTCCTTACTTAACAGCCATATTCACCCACTCTATTCACCCACTCTACCAACAGACTGGATAGTTGCACAGGTCACAGCTATAATTAAGAAAGGCAGTAGGAGTAACCCACTAACTACAGGCCTATTTCATTGACGTCAATTTCAAGCAGGGTTTTGGAACATATCCTGTATTGAAATATTATGAATAATCTCGAACAGAATGATCTATTGACCCAAGGTCAACACGGATTTAGAAAATATCGTTCATGCGAAACACAACTAGCTCTTTATTCACACGAAGTGATGGGTGCTATTGACAGTTCTTATATGCCAAGCAAAAATTTCTTTCCCTCCAATCAAATTCACTCTTACATTAGCCAATGAACGACGACTTTGGGAACTGATGTGAAAACGATATTCACATGTTCCTTCCATGTGTCAGACGCCATCTTGATTTCCTGTATATCCCACAGTTTTGGTTTTATAATTTGCAGTAAACCATTTCAGGGCTATAGCGAATTAAAGATGAATGACAAAATCATCTCTGGATCAATTTATTATAACTGAATGTAATTAAAAGCATATTAACATTGAGAAAGAAACATGTGGGAACTGGTATATAAATCATTAGAAGCTAAATGATGTCTAGTTGCTGTGGTGTAATGGGTAGAGTGGTTGATTACCAAGTGAGAAGTGCTGTGTTCAAACCTCATCCAAATATTTTTTTTTAAATCTTATCGTTTGTAACACATTGTAGGCGTTATTTATCCACAAAACTTTATGGGATTATCTTATTCACATAACAGTATAATGTTATTCAGTAATTGGTATGGTAGGGAGTAGGGAGTGGAAGGCACGAGGCTATTCAAACTCAATTCAAGCTAAAGTCAACCATTCACAATGCCTTGATTAAGTAACGTAAAATTGAAACACCAGTAAATAGTGGCTTAATACACAAGGCAAAATCTGCACCAGAAGGGCGAAATTCAAAACAACATGAACAGGACTGAACAAATAAGAAAGCTACACTGGAAGGGTGATGTCTAAATAAACAATATAATAGAATATGTGACGGAATGGCAAATTTAAAATAAAAACTTGAATACTTAATACACAGTTCAAGTAACAATGACTTTATTATGTAATGTAAAAGAAACACTAGTAAATAGTGGCTTAATACACTCAGCTAGAAATAACCTGCACCAGAAGGGCGATTCACCAATGACATGCACAGGGCTGAATAAACAGGAAAACTACACTGGAAGGGTGATCTTTAGATTAACAACAATAGAATATGTGCTGGAAGGGCGAATTTAAATAAAAACAGGAGTCCGTAAGGCAAGATACAACAATTACCAACTTTTTCTACTTAAAGGCAAAGTTTCACAACATAGGTG
Organism: Locusta migratoria; assembly: GCA_026315105.1. Taxonomy (NCBI): domain Eukaryota; kingdom Metazoa; phylum Arthropoda; class Insecta; order Orthoptera; family Acrididae; genus Locusta; species Locusta migratoria. Next base: position 240,904,329 of record CM048750.1, on the reverse strand, counting down.
CACTCAACATGAATATCAATTACACACCATTCAAGGTGGCAATACAAGGCACATGATGCTAGGCCAAAGACGTAGCAGTGTGACACACGCAACTTACACAGGCTGCCTAGAACAGATAAGTCACAATAACAATTTGTGATATCAATTCACTGCACTGCTGGATTAGGATGGCACCAAGATCAATATATACCCTGATAGCAGATGAGAACTCCAAAAGGAAGAGGGCAAGAGGCACCGAAAGGGACAGGAAGGGAACGCCTTAACTACATTCGTAGGGCGGCACACCTACGAGTGGAAATGATTCTGCTCAAGATTAAAACAAAAAAAGAAAACAAATCAGCCAGTCCCTGGGCAGTTGCCAGAAAGCGACCAGGCACAAGCCAGAATTCCCCAGTGGCACTCAGCGGTTCAATTATTAAATCTTAAAGAGGAATGAGGTTCGTACTAGAAGAGTGCACAACAAACAGGTCGCACTCACTGATACACACGCACTACGAGAGTGCAGACTTTCGTGGGTTAAACCCAACACAAAACATAAGGATGCAGACATGAAGGGCAGGCACTTCTGGTGCCGAGTACAGGCCTTCAAACAAATCACGAAACGTTTAACACACGGCAGGCGACCTCACCAGGTCTCTCCAAGAAGAAGACAACATATCAAACCCGGACGAGCAAAGGCCGAAAGGAGGAGAAAGGCACACGAAGATCTTCAGAAAACCTCCTGGAAAGAGTACTTGACTTAGCACATCCAGACGCTGCAGATATGTGAGCGTCCGATTCAGCACACCAGGCTGAATCGGTTTATCCACAACATTTGGTAGCAAAGGTTGCCATTGATGCAGTTAGCACAGTCGGCAGCGGCGGCAGGATATCACACAACAGTACTCAAGCAATCAACATGTCGGACGATGCGACATCTCCTCTCGGGTGTAAGGGGACAACTCCAACATGGCCCAACGGTCCTCATAGAACCACTAGCTACGTAAAGAGGTCAGAGTCATACGGCCGCGCCGACACTGCTCACTTCCCTCGTCCAACCTTCAGAGTGCGGACGATGGAACCCGGAAAACCGACTGACTGCAAGCCCCTCAGCGCGGCAGCTATAGGCCACTTCAAAGAGGGAACGCTGCAACGCGCAAAGAGAGGTCACTAATCCGCGTATGAGGCGCCATCGCCGGCAGGCACAGGAAGGCCAGTCGACAAGTAACATGAGAAAACAAAAGAAGATGGAAAGCACGAAACAGACCAAACAGGAGCCAGCACGGCTCAGTAAGGTAGTAACATCGATTTGGTGATTTATGTGTGACTGAAGAATGGAGAATGAAATTACTGCTGTTAGTAGTATGTTCACCAATGACATTAGTGTTCTTCCTTCTCGCAACTATTTGACTTTGTTCCAAATATGTTCATATGTGAATATGGGTGGAGACAAAACTATGGGAACGTTTAAATGCTAGTACAGTAAGTGAAATGAGTATCAATGACATTTAGACCTACATTATTCGCTAGTCAGAAAGATTTGGCTATTTATTTCCGAATATCTCGTGATTTCCGAGGGTAGGGACTGATGACCCTGTAGTTAAGTCCCATAAGCTTTACAAACATTTGAACATTTCCGAGGGTATGGAAAGGCTTATATTTCTTGTTTTTCCCCAATACTTCCCTGCATAGTTTCGAATATATCGCGATTTCCGAGTGTGTACTTAGCCTGAAATTCTTTACTTGTCCCCAATATTTGGTAGTTTGCTTCTGAATATGTCACGATTACAGCGTGTGAGGTTGACTAAGATCCTAACAGGATAAATTTCATTTCTGTTGCAACTGTATACAAAATACTCAGAACAAGGTACTCTGCTGATATCTCTACATCCATAATGCATGAACGTTTCAGATCTTTGCCTAATGCCAACAGCTAGTATATCTTGGGATATAAAGGCTACTACACATGCTCCGATTTATCATACGACCAACAAGATTGTCCAACGTACCAACCAAATGTTAGCAGCCTACACACGTTCCGACGAACTGCACGCAGCACCACCCTGTTCTGGTGTCTGTTTGTCGAACTGCTTTTGTTTTCGCATGTTCGCTGTGCAAACGACCTCAGGCATGGAAGTTGGTCGGGAAGCGCCACAGACAGTGCAATTTGTCAGGTGAAGTGGTGGGGGAATCGGAGGTCGGGTGGTCAGGCACAACTAACCCGCCGACAAGGAAAGATAGTCGGGTAGCGCCTAAAACCGCTCAATTTATCGAGTGACCAACGAATTGGTCCAATAAATCGCATCGTGTGTAGGGCTCTTAAGCGCACGTGCTATTGACAAGGGTTCGCAAATCCATTCCGTGTTTCTTGATTTCCACAAGGCTTTTGACACTCTACCTCCTGAACAGCTTTTAATCAAATTGAATGCTTATGGTACATCGCCACAAATTTGCGATTGGATAGGGGATTTCCTGTCAGAGAGGACACAGTTCATAGTAATCGATGATAAGGCATCGATTAAAACAGAGGTGATATTGAGCGTTCCACAGGGTAGTGTTATTGGTCCTTTGCTGTTCCTTATTTACATAAATGATTTAGGGAAAAATCTAAGTAGCAGTCTTAGGTTGTTTGCATATGACGCCGTCATTTACCGTCTAGTAATATCATCTGAAAATCAAAACCAACTGCAGAACGATCTGAATAAGACATCACTATGGTGTAAAAATTGGCAATTGACTCTAAATAATGAGAAGTGTGAAATCGTCCACATGAGTACGAAAAGAAATCCGTTAAACTTTGTTTACAAGATAAATCAATCAAAAGTGAAGGCCGTAAACTCCACAAAATACCTACGAATTACTGTTACCTCAGACGTAAAATGAAAAGAACACATAAATAATGTTGTGGGAAAGGGGAACAAGAGACTGCGTTTTATTAGCAGAATCCTTAAAAGATGCAACAGAACTACAAAAGAAACTGCATACACTACGCTTGTTCCTCCATTTTTGGAGTATTGCTGCCCAGTGTGGGGTCCTTATCAGGTGGGTTTGATGGAGGACACCGAAAGAGTCCAAAGAAGGGCAGCTCGTTTCGTATCGTCACGATACAGGGGAGACAGCGTTACGGAAATGATACAGGATCTGCGATGGGAATCATTACAACAACGGCGCTTATCGCTGCGGCGTGGTCTACTTACGAAACTAAAATCGCCAACATCCTCCTCCGAATGCGAAGATATATTGTTGACTCCCACTTACAAAGGTAGAAATGATCATTAGAATAAAATACGTGAAATCAGAGCCCGAACGAAGAGATTCAGGTGTTCATTCTTCCCGTGCGCTATTCGGGAATGGAATGGAATGGGAGATAAAATAGTATAACGGAGGTTCGATGAACCCTCTGCCAGGCACTTAAATGTGATTTGCAGAGTATCCCGTTGGGTATGTCAGACCCACAACATATTTCATTCCGTGCCAACATTCAAGTAGCGAACATAGAGGAATAAAAAATAAGTAGTGGAATTTAACAACGTTAACTGAAAGCTATCATAAGTGGCTCACTCTTAAGTAACGTACTCTCGCAGATATTTACAAAACAAAATGCACCTGATTCTCTCAGACCCAGCCCATCCATTCTAGGGTTAAGAATATGGGCAAAAGTGAAATTGGACAGACTTTTGATGGAATTTCTGAATCTCCTTTTTTATACAATGGCTTGGTTTCAGCAAATTTCACAATTCAGGCAATGCTCCATTGGCCTTGAACTTTAAATACCAGTATTGTTTTCTATTATGACATCAGTGGACATAACCTCAATACACACCATTACCCCTGTAACACTATTGACATGTAAAAACAATACTAATTCATATTGTAGGATAATTAGCATCAACAATTAGAAAGAACTTTTATTCTCATATATATGCTGTCTATTGAAGTTATGAGGATTGTTGTCAACATAGAAAATTTTACTCATGTTTATGGTTCAAGGTCAGTGAAACATTGTCAAAACACAACATTGCAGTGAAGGTAATGTGTTCCATAATGGACAATGTCAGAAACTAGTCACACAGCGTTAGAAAAATTGTGATGACCACAATAAATATAAAAGAATAGAAGGCAATACAACATTTTAATAAAGATGTATCAAAGTTACAGTATAACTGACATAGAACTAACAGTACAAAAGATACTGAATCGCACCACAGCTGAGATTCGAACCCAGGTCCCCCTGCTTTGTAGATAGGCGCTTTATCCACTTTTTTATGAACTGCAATTTATTTCAGTTTGCCAGATAACATTGTAAAAATAATAAATAAATACAGATATGCAAACTGGCAAAAACTTTCAAACACATTTCAGGACATAAACGTCTTATAAAATGTAAATATTAACCTTGATTCAAAAGCAAGTTTCTTCATTTTGATATAAAACACTCCAACCATTGTAAAGATTTAAACTTTCACTTTTTCTGTTAAATTAGAAATTGTTTGAGTAGTTAGCTTATGTTAACCTACACCTTGTTTTTAGAAAATTATGTACCTCATATTACAAAGAACGTTTCATATTTATTTACCTGTTTTACTCTCGAATATTCAGTGCACATATACGGCATATAACTGATAACGTTGACTCCATCGTATTGTATGACCATGTAGTATACATAATTTGCTAATAGCAACATTATGGTGTCATTTTTGTGGTTGGGAAGAAGTCGTCTTCTGGCCGCAGGAGTATCTCAGTAGTGTAAGGTGATATCGAACTCACTACACATGAATCAGTGAATCAATGTGTCTGGTAGACCACGAGTCTGATATTTATCGGTAGTCTGCATTTCTATTCAGTGTAATTTTTCGTTAGTTGCCACTGTGCTGTGTACCATTTCATACCACACTGAAGCCACTTCCATTTGGTGTATCTTCAGTATGATGTTCTTCCATACTGCTTTCCATTTGCCAGACAGGTTTCTATTTCAACTGTGCAAGGTCTGCACAACCTATGTATTTTCTGCTTGTTGTCTCTAGTCGTTAAGTGAGAGTTATGTAAAATTACTTCATCTGTATAACTTGCGTCAATGTATAAGTCATTTATATACTTGAGCTGAAAATTTATGTAATCTGTGTTTATTCATGCCTGCATACTTCCCAATTGGCTATCTTCAAAAAAGCTTTCCTGATATGTTTGGTTGATTCCAACAAATCATTCGTGCAGTACGTTTCAGGAAATGAGCTGTAGGCCTTGCTTTCTGTGTTAATCAGCTCTAAACCACCTTCTGATCTTGTGATTTTAGGTTTTCCCGACGTATGGAAATCTTAAAAATTTCTCAGGAATTCGACCGGGTAGCGTTGTCTAAATGCCGCAAATTAAGGCAAGCTGACTTCTTGCCATCTTCAGGCGTTGCTGAACAATGATGAATTTCTGCTGAGTGTTGGGGTTTATATGTGTTACCTCCATCCTGTACCGCGTGTTACAGCCTCCGCGCGGACGGGTAGGTATGGTCACAGAGTAACATATACAGAGGAGCAGCCCCCTCTAAAACACTGTCCTACGCTCCCCTCGTAGTCCGTAAGATACTAGTAGGTGTCAGGTGGATCGCTGGCTTAGGGTGCCTCTTGCATGTCAGAGCGTAGTGCGGAGGGGAGGCTGAGGGGAGAGCTTGTGCCGCCTTCCACGATGCCACGGCTGTGTCCTGCTTGCTGGCGTTTGAGAGGAGGTGGTGGTGGGGACAGCCGCTACCTGCCGCCTGCTCTGGCCAGTTTAAAGTGCTGCTTCTGACCGCAGCGCCATCATGGAACATCTTACGGAACTGCTGGAAACCCTCCCTCCCCGCATTCCTGAGTGTAGGACCGGGCCCTTACGGAGGTTTCCCGTCTGTATATATTTGTCTGTGGTATGGTTCTGGGGGGGGGGGGTGCGGGGGGCGAGCGGTGGCTGGAGCCTGAGGCGGCCCCTCAGATGCTCTGTGACCGTCGCCACGCGCAGGTGGTCGCCGTTGGCGGACCAAAGAGTCTTCGGCCTCTTCAAATGGCGAGGCCGGGAGTAGATATGCACCCAGATCGCCGTTGTGTTCAAATCACACTCAATGCTGGGTCCCAAGCCTTGCTTAATTGAGTACCGCTGTTTTTATTTATCAGCTGGTCATAGTGTCTGATTTCTACCGCCTCCTTGAGTATGCAGACCCAGAAGGCGGTGGAAGTTTGTACAATCTCTATGCCCTTATAGTCCATGACATGAGAGATGCAGTGTTCTGGCATGGCGGATTTTGTTTGTTGAGGTTTGTCAATGTGCCGTTTGTGCTCTGTGCATCTCTCCTAAGCCGCCCAGGTGGTCTGGCTTACATACATTTTCCCCGCACTGGCAACTGATGCTGTAGCCTTCTGTTTTTCGGAGTCCTAGGTTCTCCTTAACAGATCCTGAGGGTGGAACACGCACTTGACATCGTGTTTTTTGAGTATTCTTCTGATTTTTTCTGAAGTGTTCCCAATGTGTAGTACAATTGCTGTCGCAACTGGTTTTTCTTCATCTTTAGCAGTCAATGGTCTTGGCTTCCTTGATTTTAAGGCACGTTTTATCTGGTGATTGTTGTAACCGTTTGCACGGAACACGCCCTGTAAATGCTGCAATTCGGCCGTTACATTGTAACGGTCCGAGATCTCGTACGCTCCAGGCACCAGTGTTCTTAGGACGCCTTCTCGTTGTGACATGGCATTGCAGTTGGATGCATGCAGGTATAAACCCGTGTGTATTAGCTTTCGGTAAACGCTCTTCGCTTGACGAGCAAATTCAGAAAAGGAAGAGGGTCGTTTTTTTCTACCTCCATTGCGAATTTTATGTTTTCTTGCAGCGAATTTAGATGTTGTAGAAAGCTTTGCAGGTGATGTCGTTCATGCGGCCAGATGACAAATGAATCGTCTAAATTAAAAAAAAAATGTACAGGGGCTTGTAGACTGCCGACTACAGAGATTGTTCGAAGGCTTCCATGAACATATTGTCTATCACTGGATCACTGGTGATAGTGGGCAGCACATTGCCACTCCGTCGATTTGTTCATAGCCATTTCTGTCAAACAGAACGTACGTTGATGTCAGTACAAATTCGAATAGTTTGGTCAGTTCTGGTGGAAACTTTTCTTCTATGAGCGTGAGGGAGTCCTTCAAGGGTACTCTTGTAAAGAGAGATACCACGTCGAAGCTCACGTGAGGCCTTCATCGGCGAGTCTGCAGATATGGAGCTGCTAGACGAAATGCGTCGAGTTCCTTATGTGGTATTGGAATTTGCCCACATGGGGACTAAGCATCGCAGTCAGATGTTTTTCTAGTTCATATATTGGTGCATCTATGTTGCTTACAACTGGGTGAAGAGGCATTAGTTCTTTGTAGATATTTGGTAGTTCATAAAGCCTAGGTGGAGAGTAGTGTAGCAAGAGGGATTCGGAATCAACTAGAATATCCGTCGACGTTATTGTCATCTATGTCAGATACCGTTACCCCCCCCCCCCCCCCAATCACCCCAACCTCGGCCGGCCACTTAGCCAAACACTAATGGAAGGACTCTGCCACCCGTCCTTTCTGGCAGGATAGAACAAACAGTAGCACACTTAAGGATGATTTTCGTTCAACATGTAATTGCACTTAGTAGGACAACGACGCTCTTAAGGATGAATGACATATAACTTGTAACGTTCTTGTAAGAAACATGACCACCTGCACAAGTAGGCACTTGTGTGAGTATAGCCGTCGTCCTCACCGCTGCCGTCCCGACCTCCATCCCGTCCACAGTCCTAAAGATGGCAACCCCTGCACGACCCGGTTCAGAACCTAAAACCGCCCTCCAAGAAAAAAAATTACGAAAGTTATTACTTATCGACATACAGCTTGTATTACTCTGCACCAACACCCACATTAAAAAATGACCCAATTATTTTATTTATAACCATACTTTGGACAATACATCTACCTGGAACAATAACTGATAACATTAAACATGTACCTGCACTTAACACGAGCGTTTTGTAAACAAATTGATTGCCTCCCACCAGCCGTCAGGCCATCCACCACCACTCCCGATTATTTTCTTTTTCCTAATTTGCATATCAAATTAATTGCGAGATTCTATGTTTTTGTATTAACTATTAGAACATTCCAGTTCTTTGGAATCAGTACATACAGTTTACGTAACATAATACATCAAACCTTAATTAAACTTAACACGGAACACAATTTTGCGGGTAAATGTAGACACGTAATACAGAAATTCGGTTTAATGTTATGGGTTTGTGTACTCTAAATATTGTATAGCCTATGTACATTTATCGAACAATTTTAAAAGCTATTCTAAACAAACATTTTGGACTATCCAAGGAACTGTTCCGTCTTTCGGAAATAGATCGCCCCTCTAAGGTACCTGGGCAAAATACATGTATCTCTTTGTATAGACTATGCTTGCAATATAATTACGTAGGATTCCGCGGCCAGAGTGAGATGACATAAAAGGTTTCTGGGTATGGTACCGCGTCATGATGTAAGGCTATTACTTAAATAACCAACGTTTCGGCCAACGTTACAGTGGCCTTCATCTGGGTAAGTGTGTTTATAAAAAATAGCACATATTAGATAATAAACTGAATGTAATGGTAACTGTCGCCACAAACTTATGTGTCCATCTTAACACTCTTTCGATGTCTAGACGTATTAACAGTATTGTGAATACAGTTCGATCTCTATTCCGATTGCAGAGACACACACACACACACAGTGTTCTCTCAGCAAGCTACATAACACAATCCTTAACGTCCTATCGATAAACATACCATATGCTAAATGTTTAAACAAAATATCATACAGATTTATTATTTTAAGCTTTTTCTATCCATGCTCTTCATTTGGACTGCATACACAACAGCCGATGAATATGTAAAAAATAGCATGCATCAGCTAATGAACAGGATGTAACGGTAACAATCGGCATAAACTTGTGTGTCCAGATTACCAAACACTCTTTTGGTAACACAAAAACAGCAGTAACAGAAGACATATTGTTTATAACAAATATTCTAATTTAATTATGGAAATAGCGAAAATCAGAAAGAACGTCTTATGAATCAAGCGCAACGTCTGCATAGCAACTACAGATTTCAAACATTGCAGCTTACACACAGTGTATTTTAGCGACCATCGACAACAGTTGAGGGGAGCCTACTTTGTCACTCAAACGTTGTTATACCTTGCCTGCAGTAACCCATTGTGACAGGAATGCGTCTAAATATAGATCTTCAAGCGATCAAGGAAGACAGAGAACGAATCATCAGACAACCTGCTCTTCTAGACAACACTTCCAAGGAATTTCTATATAGAATTTGAAGTTTACATTTATTTTTTGAAAATGAGCTGTCCATTCTTTCTATATGTTTAAACTAAACGAAACCCTATTGCACAAAGATATTTCCTTAGATCCATGTATCACTGTCTTCTATTTCCTCCTCCCAACCAGTTTTTCGACAGGTACAGGGAAGGTAAGTTTTCGAACTCCACGTCTTCCTGTAATCCACCTCTTTGATGGTTTTAATATCCAGTTCTGCACCTAGATGAGAGAATTTGGATAGTTTAATTTTACCTCTTACTTCCTTTATAAAGCAATTGTTACAGCAGTCTTCTTGCATATGCACATCTTGCTGAAACTAAACATGGCAAAGGGAATCTCTCTGTCTCTACCGACCATACCCTACAATATTAAAAACTGCAAATGATTCTTTTTGAAATGCTCCAAGTCTTTACAACATTTATCTGACACAGGTCAAACATGTAAATACTGATAATCGAGCACTCCAGAAGACGTTTAAAGTTTTTCTTTCTCTACGTTTACACAAAACAAAATCCTATTGTACAACGATATTTCCTTGGAGATTCACAATAAGCAATTAAAAAATGCATGAAATAATTTATGATCAGCAATTTACCCATTTCTGATCGTCTACACTAAAACTTCTTTCTTCTTCCTAAAACATTGATGTAACAACATCATTCTTCGAAATGACATTCGCCAATACAGCAAAAACAGAACAGCAAACTTCTCCCCCTTTGCTGAGAAGACATGAAGGTAATACTTTACCTGCCCGGTAGCTTGGATGCAACACACAACAGATTTTCTGTTCTGTAGAGCAAAATCGACCTGCCTTTTACCCAAAATATACAGAGAGAGACAAAAATTCATACTCCAAACACAAATCAAGCTTCTTTCTGTGTTAACTAAGGTTTTTTCTTTCAATCCACTAAACCGAACTCGGATTTTTTTTATTATTATTGCAAGTAGCTGTCTACCGCAAACGAAGATGCCTATTCTATGAACTAGAATGCTAACATACCCAATGCAACACCAGATGATTCAAAGAAAAGTTTGTCGCCACCACCGCAAAACACCAGCAAACCTCACATATTTCGAAGTCCTATGTCAAAGTACAGGCAATGATGGATGATCTATCCTAACGATAATAGAACAGTGTTTAAACACAATGAAATTTATAAGATCTCTAGAGACCAAAACATTCATCAACGAGGCCGTCTGTGCTATTATCCTCTCCAGCAATAGTATTACACAAACAAAAACGTTTTAACTTACAACTTAAAGAAGAAAGTAGCGCATCTTAAGACCCCTACACATGTTCCGATTTGTCGGGACTAATTTATCGGCGGTCCGATAAATTGTACGTGTGGAGGCGCTTTCCGACCAAATAGTGCGTGTGTAGCGCTACCCGACCAACTTCCTGCCTGCGATCGTCTGCTGTCTGCACAGCATGCTGCACAGCGAACACGAGAAAACTAAAACAGTTCGACAAATGGACACCACAGAACATGGAGGCGCTGCAATCGCTTCGTGCAGTTGGTTGGAACGCGTGTAGGCTGCTACGAATTTGGTTGGTTTGTTGGTCAGCCGATAAATCGGAGCGTGTGCAGGGGCCTTTAGACTTCACAAACAACAGTACACAGTGCAAGAAGAGCGTCATCCCTTCAACAGATAAACAGGCATCGAACATGTGTACACTTTTTTTTTGCTTCAGTACAATTGCATATGTGCAACCTAATGATCGCAAATGCTTCAGCACACCCCAATGAGAGACATGGTCATCACAATGCAGGAAAACGCGACTGGCCTGCGATAGATACATTTCTACACGTTTCTCTGATTTTCTGATTACAATTAGGTGCAATGTACCAATCAACTAACCCTTAAGTACGCTACATAGACCTATGGGACAGAGGGGTTCTCCAGATTTATGGACACATCAATTAATGTTCGTTGTTCTTATTAACCCAGCAAACAATTTGTGAAAGATGATTAAACACAACACAGCAACTGTTCTCCATTGCATTTGTTAGCCGAGACCACATGGTTGGGATTCACACTGCATGGGGGTGCACTTTGTAAATATTGAATCTCCTCGTTTAAAACAGTATTGCAGAGTGTCAAAACCACGATCTATTCGGTAACTGTATAATGTAGCCTCCAGCCTGGTAATGCCATGTTCTAGACCAAACGAACAAGTAAAAGTCCCCCACAAATGCATGTCCCGACACTTTATAAAATCGATAAGGTGATTACACGTAATTTTATTGACAACAGAACTCCTGATCTGACAAATAAATTTATTATATATTTTTATTTGGCAATTCGTCGCCAACCACGTTAAAAATCGATTCCAACTGTCTTGTCATTGTCAAATGTTCAAATGTTTGTAAAGCTTATGGGACTTAACTACGGGGTCATCAGTCCCTACACTTACAAACTACTTATGAACTACTTACGAACCTAACAACACACAGAGGATCAAGATCTTTCATTTGCGCTTTTAAACAGTTGCATTGATTAATTCTGAAGAAAGCTATGCTTGCACATTCAACTTCATTTCCATTTTTTCCAACTTTTTTGTCATTCCACTAACGGTGCGAAGTATTTGCACGCGTCCTCTAGTTAAAATTAATATTAGAGGTCAATAAATTTCGCTTCTTCAAAAACACTTTTCTTCCCATAGCCATTCTGCATTTTATATATTCTTTACTTCTGTCATCTGAAGTTATTTTGCTACCCAAATAACAAAACTGATCTACTAGATTCATTGTCTCATTACCTAATCTAACTCCTTCCGTATCGCCTGATTTTCTGACATTCCATTCCATTACCCTTGTTTTACTCTTTTGTCAATGTTCATCTTATACCTTCCTTTCAACACATTGTTCATTCCGTTCAATTGCTCTTCCAGGTCCTTGGCTGTCTCTGACAGCATTGCTATGTCGCTAGTGGACCCGTGCGAATACTTCGCACCCTTAGATGAAAAAAAAAAATGGAAGTTGAATGTTCACGCATAGCTTTCTTCAGAATCAATCAATGCAAGTGTTTAAAAGCGCAAATAAAACAGCTTGATCCGCTCTGTGTTGTTAGGTCAAAAAGAAGTGTGTGCCTTAATTAAAACAGAAGATATTGTAAAACAAACCGATTAAAATATTCAATGCAAGGAGAGAAGGATACCGCATTTGAATAAAAATAAAGGATGGAGAGATGCTGATGCTCGATGACAAATCTGCTAATGAATAACTTTCGTTTAAAGAAAAAATGAAGGAAATCGGCCGGATAGAGCGGTCTGACCGACTGACTTTAGTTTACAGGAAGGAAATCCCCATAAGAAATATACAGAAGGAAATCGCGTTTGAGTATAGAAAAAGGAAGGCAAGAGTTATGTAAATTCTGGTACTTGGTGACAAATCTGCCGATGAATACCTATCGTTTAAACAAAAATGAAGGAAATCGGCTTTGTAGTTTGTTCTGGCCGACTGACTTTAGTTTTCGTAGATTCTTTTAATATATAAGATGGGCAAACAGCAAAGTTTTTATTTTTGCTCCCTGCACTTTAATTCTCTCTCCAAATTCCTCATTGCATTCCTTCAAAGCTCGCTCAATGTACAGATTGAACTACACTGGGGAAAGGCTACAACCTTCAATTTATTCATGACTGGCTCTCCTAAAGATGACAGCAGTTCAGACGAAACATCTTCTACTCCAGGGGCCTTATTTCGACGCAAATTTTTAGTGCTCTGTCAAATTCTTCTCCCAGTATCGTACCTCCTATTCCTCTACTTCGTTCTCCATTTCTATAATACTGTCTTTAAGTTTATTTCCTTCGTGTAGGCCCTCTATACATTCCTTCCATATTTAAGCTTTCCCGTCTTCGTTTAGTACTGGTTTTCCCTCTGAGTTCTTCATATTCATACAGCTGCTTTTCTTGTCCCCATATATCTAAATTCAACCCATCTACTCCCCTTTTGAAATTTTGTAACCTCCTAACCCGATTAATGGATCTAACATTCCACATTCCGGTCCGCAGAATGCCATTGTTGTCTTTTTCTAATGACGACATCCTTCTGAGTAGTCCCCTCCTGGAGATTCGAATGGGAGGCTATTTTTACCTCCGGAGTATTTTAACAGAGGATGCCATCATCATATATACAATAAGCCGGTTCAAAAGGATGTAGGTTGCCGTTTTGATCCAGAGATGAAGAGGCTTGCACAGGATAGGGTAGCTTGGAGAGCTGCATCGAACTTGGAGTGAAATCCACAACAAATCCACAAATCCAACAGTCCTAGATATCTTGCTGTGTCGCTTATCTGCGATGGTGTGTATCATTATTTTTTTATGTCTCTGTGTCAAGAAGCACCATGTGGGTGACGTTGGGGTTTAGCCTAGTTCTGTTTTTGACCATCCGTGCAGTGTCTTGAGATAAGTGTTGGATTCTTGTTATATGGCTGAGCATTGCAGTATCTGGCATCCAGTACGCAATGTTGTCTGCGAGAAGAGCTACTGCTTTTTTGTCGTTGTATGTGAGTCGAATCTCTATAAAGGAAATAGTGTCTCCTCGAGAAATGCCGGCCTGGCGGGAGAAGGAGTCGAATCTTTCTTTCACGATATGCGCTGCTGCATTGGCTTCTTGGGAGGGGTGGTAGTCCTATGTCAAGTAGTTTCGTAAGTAGGCCGCTGTACCATATTACATCGAACGCGCGCTGGTATCTGGAAAGATAGCGAGCGCGCATCAGTTGACGCTGAGTGCCATTGTGATGACAGGGCGGCATACTAAAAAATGTTCAAATGTTTGTATAGTTTATGGGACTTAACTACGGGGTCATCAGTCCCTAAATTTACAAACTACTTATGAACTAGCTAATGCTAAGGACGGCACAAATATCAATGTCCGAGGTGGGATTCGAACCCCCGACCGTAGTGGCCTTGCAGACCGTGACTGGAGCGCCTCAGTTCCCTCGGCCACTGCGGCCGGCGGCGGCATACTATGGGGACGGTAACGTCCTTCCGATCGCTCATTGTGACCATATATGGTCAGGCTTGCTCTCGTACAAAGCCCCCACCTCTTTCACCAGTTTCTCACGTGATGCCGCGTGAATCATCGTCGGTGCTGCTAGCCATGCCTAAACCACTCGGCGTATAGAGTAATTTCAGTAGAACCTTCTACCATAGATACTAACAGACCGGACAAACAGCACAGCGTATATACACATGGCGTGTTTCAAACATAGGACCACATGCAAACGGAGGATTCAGCGGCCGTTGTCACTATCAATAAAACTCTTCTGGGTATGAAGCCGCGTCGTCATATTATAAATTCCACCGACGTTTCGGCCACTGTTGCAGGCGGCCTTCATCAGGGTCTGTGTCTGACTGCTGAATATACGATATCTTGGGATTTATATAGCTACGGATGAGGAAAAGGAAGGGGGACGTTGGTTTGCCTTTATTGGTGGTTATATTATTTCACGCCATTGGTGGAAATCGGCAATGATGATTGGTGTTTTAGAGGCTAGTTTTCCATGTGATTGGGGGTTACATTCTTCCCCCTTATTGGTCAAAATGGACGTTTCCGATTGGCTTTTGTATTAGAAGTTGCTATTAGCGGAATGGACCTGAGAGAACGGACGGCGGTTGTGGAGTGCCGCTGTTGACTTGTCGCCTGGCGCAGACGGCGGCGGGCCGGTGCTCTGCGTGTGCGCGGCCGCTGTGGTCTCCGGGGCGCCTGCGCGAGTCATTCCGCGCGCGGTGTCGTCACGTAGCGTTGAAACTGCTGGCAGCCAAGACGCCGGAAGCCTGTAGCCATCCTCCCTGTTCATATTGGCGGGACGCTTCTCTATTTCTATAGCCTCTCTAATCTTCCTCCTCGTTGAGAAGGGTTGTTTCGCCAGCACGCGGGCCTCGCTGAAAGATAACTGTTTCCCGCACTGATTATGATGCTCAGAAACCGCTGACTTTGTGTGCTGTCCAAGCCGTATGTATCTTTCATGTTCTGAAAGCCTCCTGGATATTGCTCGCCTGGTCTCTCCTATATAAACCAGCCCACACTCGCAGCTTATTTCATACACGCCGGCATTGCTCAGTTTGTCAACTGCGTCCTTAGTTGAACCTAGTACATCCTTGGTCTTATTGGTGCTGCGGAAGACTGGCTTGATGCCTGCCCGACGTAGAACCTTACCCACACGCTCAGTGACGCCCCGCACGTAAGGTAATAGGGCGATGCTTTGTGCTTCCTCTTCCTCCCCTCTATTCCTTTCATTCCTCCTGGACATTGTTTTATGTATCTCGCCCAGTCCGTAGCCATTAGCCGCAAAGGTGGATCTGAGATGTCTTAGTTCCGCCTGTAGGTGATCGTCATCGCTGATCCTGTGGGCCCTCCTTGTTAGTGTTTGTAGGGCGGATTTCTTCTGCATGGGGTGGTGGTGGGAGGAGGCGTGGAGGTACCTTCCCGTGCTGGTAGCCTTTCTGTACACCCTGTGGCCGAGTTTACCATCAGACTTTCGGTACACTTCGACGTCGAGGAAAGGCAGCACCCCATTTTTTTCTACTTCTATCGTGAAATTTATTTTGCTGTGCCGCTGATTGAGATGTTCATGAAAGTTATTTAGCTCCTCTTCCCCATGTGGCCAGATGACGAAAGTGTCATCAACGTAACGCAGCCAGCATGCTGGGCGTAGTGGCGCTGACTGGATAGCCGTTTCTTCAAATGCTTGCATGAAGATGTCAGCTGCAATCGGAAAAAGTGGGGAGCCCATAGCTACACCGTCTGTTTGTTCGTAAAATTCTTATTTCCACTTGAAGTAAGTGGTCGTCAGGCAGTGGCGAACTAGGTCACAGGTGTCAGGTGCTAAGCGTTCTTCTAATATGTTCATTGTGTCTGACACTGGTACGTTAGTGAAGAACGATGTCACATCAAAACTAACCATTAGATCCGTAGCTGATACACTCTTCTCTTTTAAAAGTGCCACGAAATGGGTCGAATCCTTCTCATATGTCTCTGTGTGGCTCACTAGATGTCGGAGCTTTGGTACCATCTCTTTGGCCAGCTTGTACGTGGGTGAATTAATGCTGGCCACTATGGGACGCAAAGGAAAATCCTTTTTATGGACCTTCGGCACCTCATACATCCTCGGTGCCTGCGGAACTTTTTGTGGGATGAGTCTTCTGGCTGTGTCAAAAGTCATCCTGGTTTGCTTCAGCAGCGCCTGCGTCGATCTGGTTATCTTAGCCGTCGGATCACCCTTAAGTTCCTTGTAGATGGGATCGCCGAGAAGGTTTTCCATTCGTTTATTATAATCTGGTGTATCCATGACGACAGTGGCGTTGCCTTTGTCTGCCTGTATTACTACTAAGTCAGGATTCTTCTTCAACTCCACTAGGGCCTGACGTTCCTCCCTGCTAATGTTTTGTTTTGGTGGCTTCGCCTGAGACAGGATTCGTACCGTTTCTTGTCTGATCTTCTCTGCCTCGGCCTGTGGCAGGTGACGCACCGAAGTCTCAACTGATTCAATAATGTCTTCCTTGGTACATATTTCGGTGCGATCGCAAAATTGAGTCCCTTAGCCAGGATCTGAGTGCTTGCTTCACTTAAGGTATGGCTGGAGAGGTTTACCACTGTCCTTTGTGTATCCAGGGTTTGTTCTTCTTTCGTCGTGATCGGCTGCAGCTTGGCAAACTTTTCCATATGACGACTAGTGATGCTCTCAGAAGACCTCGTGGCTTGTTGGGTCAATCTATCAACTTTCTCCCAGTCTTCCGCATCCAATTTACTTGCCAGGAACAGGTGCAGTTCATAGAGCTTTTTGTTGTTCATGTCAAGGCTGGTCCGTATGTCTCGTATCCTTTCCCTCAGCAACGTAATGACAAGGAAATAAGTGATAGCGTTACTATCATTTTTTTTTAATTCTTCATGTTTAGCAGACAATAATCTCAGGTCGAATGACAACGAGGACGAGAGTGAAGACTATAGTGCTACGATTTCTCTGAAGAAGGCTGGATGCGATGTGTTGGATATGGATGCAGGGCCTACAACTCTTCTGCAGGGATAGAAAGTGATGACGATGAGGCTGTTCACATTTGTGTACTATGTGAAAGTAGTAGGCCTAAATAAATAATAAAAAAGACTTGATTCTACAAGTCACAAAACCGCGTTTTGAAACCTTATCTTTTCATTATTCCGTCATTCCAATATTTATTTAAGCGTTACGCGTTTCGGCACGCAAAGGTAACGTGTTCTGGTCTCTGATTGGTTGTTACTTTCATGTAGTTACTGAAGCACTTGACATGGTGTATATGTCGAGCACTTCAGTAACTATAGAGGAAGGCGCGGCAAGATGGGGAAGCCAACTTTAACTCCGTACAAAAGGGATTAACAAGGAAAGTACTCGGGCTCGAACAAACACAAATATACCAAAATCGTGTGAGAGATAATGTAGAGGTTCCTTATTGCACTAGCGATACTCTCGCATCTGCAAAACTCTGCAGTCGCCCATTAGAGGCCTCTGCGTGTGCCACGCCGCATTGCACTTTGACCTGCCGGTACGCCAGTCTGGACCAGTAAGGACAGTGCGGTGTGGCTCTGAAGTTGCATTTGGGACGTCATTTGTGTAATGAAGCGTCAGATGGGTCGGCGATTGGTAATCAATCCTGCTAATGTATTGCGATTGGTTGAGGTGAAATTCCTAAGAGCCGTTTTTCTTGAATACGGTCTTGGTGTAGAAGATGAATCATTCACATGTTTTCTGGTATGTATTAAAGTGCAAAGATATGAGCATAGATTAGAAACACTATAATAGATACCAGGTAACATGCGAATGATTCATCTTCTGCACCAATACCATCTTCACGAAGAAGTTTTCTTCGTAACTTCCTCTCAACCAGTCACACTATATTAACAGGATTGATTACCAATCGCCAACCCATCCGACGCTTCACTACACAAATAACGTCACAAAACGCAACTTCAGAAGTACACTGCACCGTCACTACTGGCGTACCGGTAGGTCAATGTGCAATGCGGCATGGCACACGCAGAGGCTTCTAATGGGCGACTGCAGAGTTTTGCAGATGCGGGAGTATCACTAGTGCAGTAAGGGACCTTTACATTATCTCTCACACGATTTTGGTATATTTGTGTTTGTTCGAGCCCGAGTACTTTCCTTGTTAATCCCTTTTGTACGGAGTTAAAGTTGGCTTCCCCATCTTGCCGCGCCTTCCTCTATAGTTACTGAAGTGCTCGACATATACACCATGTCAAGTGCTTCAGTAACTACATGAAAGTAACAACCAGTCAGAGACCAGAACACGTTACCTTTGCGTGCCGAAACCGGTTGTCAACGTAATTAAAACTGCCTACATGCTCTTGGCAAAAACATTGTTTCATTGTAGATAGTTCACCAAGTCAAGCGATTTCCAGCGTGATTACGCTATCAAGATGGGAATTAACAGACTTTGAACGTGGAATGTTCTACATCTACTTGCAGACGCAGCCTTATCTTGCACGGGGCCCTCTGCAAAGCCTCCGCGTGGGCTCTGTAGCATCCTCTCCTCCCCATCCCTCTCCAGCAGAGGTTATACACCTTCGTCACGTTAAAAAGAGTTCGTCATTAACACATTCCAGTAGTTACAGTCGTGTCATCGTGGGTATATACTTATGTTAAGTTAAAAGTAGTTTCAGAAACAAACTTACCGATGACAGTTCTAATGTTTTGCGCGGGGCCCCTAGGATCGCAGGACCCTGTGCGACTGCACTGTTCATATATAAGGCCGGCCCTGTCTACTTTGGTTACTATGAAATTCAAACTTACGTGCCTAGAAGAGGCTTCAACGAACCACGTTTATGCATCACTAGCTTAAACCCGCGGCTCCGCTTGCGTGTTGGTTGATTATGATAGATAAGCTATATTTCAGTAGTGTGCTATGAGATCACACGTTAAAATGCACTCGTTTCGAAGCATGCAATCACGAAATTCAACAATAATGATTGTAATAATATCACAGATCGATCACTTGATGGAATGCGCGAAACGTCAAATCGATATTTTTTAAAGCAAGTTCTTTTTTACTGCTTTATTTATTTATTCTTATATTTCCTTATTTGTATGCTTATCTTTACAGAGAAAGAGCTGAAGACATTGTAGCACGCACAGAACAAAGATATGGTCTGTGGCATCACGTTTCGCTGTATGTAACCTCCTTGCTATAGAGTCCCAAACGTCATCGCTGGCCTTCAGTCCGAATTTTTTTATAATTTGACGACTTTTAACCACCATATCTTCCAAGTCCGTATAGCTATCGGCATGGAACTGCTATGGTGTACAACGGGAGACTTCGGACAACAATTACACACAGACCATTCGTTTGCGTTCTGTAGTTTTCGCTGCAGAACGAAATATTTACACACATACACGTAGAATTTTATATACACCGATAACTTTCTATCCCAATACACTCCATCCTTTTATCATTAACGCCCCTCAAGCAACAAAGCGACAAATAAAACCATTTTCAAAGAGTAAATATAATTTTCAAAGATTAATTATTGTACATCATTTCACATTATATTCTTCAAATATCTATTAGATCGCTATAAAACCGTGCACAAAATCTTCCTCAGGTATAAATTAGTAATTGTACAGATATTTAAGTCTGAGTCTTGTCGTTCTGACGTGATAAGCTTACACCGAACAGACACACTCATTAATATATATAATAAATAGCTATCCGATCGCCTTAAAACCGTGCCTAAAGCCTTGCCCGGGTAGACATTAGTAACTGTACAATTTTTAGCTCTTTATGTCTTGTTGTTCAGACGTGATAAACGTACACCGAACAGACATTCACATTTATAGATTTCCAACTTTTCACGGCATAGTAATTCATCAAACCATTACATTTCGGACATGTAGTTGTGCAAATTAAACCTTTTCGAACAATTTTAATCCGTGTACCATACATTTGTCTTGAGAGTGACCCACCGACAAGGTGGCAGTCGCGGCCTTAAGGGCCCTACACACGATGCGATTTACTGGAACAATTCGTTGGTCACCCGATAAATTGGGCGGTTTTAGGCGCTACCCGATCAACTTTCCTTGTCGGCTGGTTGGTTGTGCCTGACCACCCGATCTCCGATTCCCCCACCACTTCACCCGACAAATTGTAGCTCTTCCCGGCCAACTTCCATGGCTGAGGTCGTCGGCAGCGAACACGCGAAAACAGAAACAGTTCGACAAACATACCAGAATAGGCTGGCGCTGCGTGCAGTTGGTCGGAACGTGTGTAGGCTGCTACCAATTGGTTGGTTCGTTGGACATCTTGTTGGTCGTGCGATAAATTGGAGCGTGTGTAGGGGCCTTTAGGCCCGTTGCACACTTACGCAGATGGTCCGCGCTCCACGTTCCGCGCGCGGTTGGCGGGTCCGCTCAGTGATCTACACAGTCCGGCGGGTGCGCGCGACTTCGTACAGTCGAGCGAACGCAGACTTGTGTGCACTGTGCTCTGAAATCCGTGCTCTAGCACATCTTTCTGTTTGATCGCATAAATATGAGCTCGCTACAATTTATTGAAAGTCATTTCAGCCTAATATACAAGAAGAGAAAGTACACACGCGAGAGAAGGTTTTGCGTGCAGATGTATGAAAGGCGCGTGCGTCACGCTGTATTCCGATTTATGCAACAACGAAGACAAATCAAAATTGCCGTTATTTACAAACCTACTCGGAAGATGCAGGATCACCTGAAATCGGCAAAGGATGCTCGCAAACCGCTGGCAAAAGCAGGAATTTATAGGATTCCGTGTAGCTGTGAAGACGTATACGTCAGTAAAGAACAGTAAAAAATAAATAAATAAATAAATAAATAAATAAAATAAAATTTAAAAAAAAAAACACTAGATGAGCATAAGAGGAACTGTAGAAGGGGAGAGATTGACAGATCAGCTGTTGCTGAACATGTTTTTCAACCAGGGGACCACCTTATTCAATTTGATAAGACTCAGGTTTTCGTAGCCACAAATGGAAAATGGATACCACGAAAGACTGTACAGGGAGGTTATAGAAATTGTAAAACACCCCAATAATTTCAGTAGGATGGAGGAGGGTGTGAAACTAAATGAAATCTAGATTCCGGTTTTGAAGAAGAAATGTAACAGTCTTCCACCATGGGACGATATTAACGGACGACGGCAATCGGCAACGACGAATTGCGCGCGCATGTTAAAAACATCTGACGTCACACCTCTGCGCACGGGCGCTCGGAAACGGAGTTTGGCTTCAGTCAGTAGCGAGCCATGGTGTGCATCGGACATTCAAAGTGCCACGATCCCCCTTGAAAATGTCCTCCGCAGTCGGGGACGAAACATTGGGTTTCCAGAATAAATCCACAAGACCACGGCATAATAGCCCGGAAAGTTTTAGTAATTTTGACCATTCCGGCCGTGAAAGTTTGCATTTTACAATACGACGAAGACAAATTTTATACGTATTTTCGTACGTTTATACATTCCTTTGATGAGCTTGTCGGTAGAATACAAGACAGCCTGACATTTGAAAATCTCAAAAGGATCCCTATTACTCCGAAAGAACGAATGGCAGTAACCTTAAGGTAAGAACATGAATAAATGTACAGAAAAGACTAATTTAAAAAATATTTATTTAATCATTCATAGCTTTACTAAATTCGTTTAGTAGTAGATAATTTTATATCTTTTTGTATTATAACTGAATTCCTATAATTACTATAACGTCTTCCGAGATGAGTCCGACGTTGATTGAGTTGGAGAGAGATGGGATGTCGGAACTTGCCCCACCATGTCGACACCGCGCAAGCAGCGAAGAAGCACAGCAGCTACAAAGAGTTACACATCAGCATGTGCTCCCCTACGGTGGAAGCGTTCAGATATTCGATTCAATTCGCTTTTCGATTTGCGGTGGGCGGCGGCTGCTCCATGATAATCATCCTGCAGTGGGATTACAGTAGCAGCCGTATTCCAAGATACGTCCTCTGTTTATTTTCTTATCGCCTAGCCTAATTTCTCTGACTTCCTTGAAAACAGGATTCCAAATGGAAAAGGTTATAACATCACTAATCATTTCCATTCTCAACCACTGTGCATTCAAATATATGCTCTGCACCCTGATTAAAGAATACTGTCTATTCTTTGGAAGCTTTCCTATGCCTATATATAAAAAAAGGAAAGGGAACTTCTATTCTAGAATTCGATGTTATACTACATCTTGAGCTGATAGATAACTTGCTTCTTCTGAATTAAAGGATTGCGAAGTGATGCAGATTATTTATGTAAAGGTAGTTATGTATTGGAGATATTATCAGTTCCTAGACCGTGAACTGGAATAAATTCATCTGATGAAAAGGTATGCATTTCTCTTTAGTAATTTGGACCGATCAATCATTTTGGAGGGATTAGTGTGTGTGTGTCAGAAAACATCTACAGCTGAGCTGCATCTCAGTTCTAAATGACGGCAACTGGTAGGAGGGAATCACGCGATTCTGCGAGCTCTTGCGTCCTCTTGCTGTTACTCGTCAGTCTTCGGAAAAGGAGCGAATGAACTAAGAGGCGAGAGATCTGCGAACTAGTTCGCGTAGTTCGCCTGTGGGAGCGTTCTTCCGAACTAGTTCGTTCGCGAACTACACAAGACTACGGCCGAGTGCATTGAGGCGCTATGCTGCGATGCGCGATGCCGTTCCCCGTCGGGGGTTCGAATCTTCCCTTGTGCTATCTTTAGTTCATAAGTAATTTGTAAGTTTAGGGACTGAAGACCCCACAGTTAAGTCCCATAAGCTTTACAAAGATTTGAACATTCGAACTTAACTGCAGGATCATCAGTCCCTAAATTTACAAACTACTTATAATCTAGCTTATACTAAAGACGGCACAAACATCCATGCCCGAGGGGGGATTCGAACCCCCGACGGGAAACGGCCTCGCGCATCGCAGCATAGTGCCTCAATGCGCTCGACCACTGCGCCGCGGCAGTAACGGAGCCATCACTTCTCAATAGGCGTCGTTTCCAGATAATATTTTTACATTTCTAATTAATCTTACTATCAATTCACTGACATGACATTGCTAACCTGCACAATATAATTAACCCTCAAATATTACATCTGAAATTGAACTGTGACATTACGAAATACATAAGTTTATTTCATGTTGATTTGATTTTTATGTTAATTGTAGAAGGTGTATGTTCAAAACAGTACGTTTCTGTAGCTTATAGAATGACCTGTGTCTACGCTATGCCCTACCACAATTGACTAGTCTGGTTGAACTAAGTGTGTACATCTACGTATGCCGTTTAGCACGTCTTTCACTAATTGTGCATGTTGCCTGTTATCCGCGGCGGATTAGCCATGCGCACTGGGGCGCCGTGCTTCGGTGCGCGTGACCGTTCGCCGTCGGGGGTTCGAATCCCCACTCGTACATGGGTGTTTTTGTTGTCGTTGGGTTACTTTACCTTAGTTTAAGTAGTCTGTAAGCTACGGGCTGATAACCAAGCAGCTGAGACCGATAGATTTACAAACATTTGAACATTTTGTTACCTGATATTGATATGAGTTTAAAACTTACACAAGGAATCTGATACACATCCGCCTAATGAAGTAACAAAGCATCCATCACGGAACTGAGTAAAACTGCAATCTTCATAGCAGGTCATACAAGATCACCTTAACACGATGTTGTAGAATGCCGCTAATTTTCGAGGAAAGACACCTAAGCAAGGGAAGGAAGGAAGCTTAGGGTTTAACGTCCCGTCAACAGCTTGGTCATTAGAGACGGAGCTAACGCTCGGAGTTTTGGGTAAGGATGGAGAAGGAAATCGGCCGTGCCCTTTTGAAAGAAACCATCCCGGCATTTGCCTGGAGTGATTTAGGGAAATCACGGAAAACCTAAATCTGGACGGTCGGAGGTGGATTTGAACCATCATCCTCCCGAATGCGAATCCAGTGCGTTACCACCTAAACAAGGGATAAACGTTTTTCATCAGAATGTAGAGCTGAGACTTTTTCTAGACAAAGACCCAGGTTCCAGTGTGCCGCCTTGTCCAGTCTTTATGAGTGTACATTAATTAAATACTTATTAACTTTCCATTATGGTTTTGAACAATACGCTAAATTACGACTCGATTGTCATGTCACACCGAGCGAGGTGGTGCAGTGCTAACACACTACACTTGTACTCGGAAGGATGACGGCTCAAATCCACCTCCGGCCATCCTGATTTAGGTTTCCCGTGATTTACCTAAAACACTCCATGAAAATGCCGGGATGGTTCCTTTCAAAGGGCACGGCCGATTTCCTACCCCATCTTTACCCAAACATCCGAGCGTGAGCTCCGTCTCTAATGACCACGCTGTCGAGGGGACGTTAAACCATAAGATTCCATCCTTCCTGCCAAGGTTCGGCCCCATTACAATTGTGAAAGTCGATAATATTAATCGGCATTTAAACCACATAAAATTAATTTTCCCGATCGACCTAATGTCACTGCATGCTTGCCTAATCAGAGGACCGTCGTCTCGTAGGGGCGGATTATTTTTCCCGATCCTATATTAAGTATCATTATAAATCCACAATATGGCGAACAGCCACAAGAGCCGTTTGCAATAATTGTTTTGAACGACTAAACACGCGTCTTCCCGAGGGAGAATCCTCTATTGATCGCCGTTATTTCGGCAGTTTCCCGCCTTACAGGACAGCAACCTAAGAAGCGTGAAACCAGATCGAACAGGTCGTAACCAACGTTAGCAATTCCTCTGGAGAGGTTGGCTACATGTCCCTTATTTTGTCCGTGGACATATACTGCAGTTCGAGTACGAGGTAACAAAACCAAAAAGAGAAGCCCTCTCGTCCTCAGTTGCTCGCTAGTTTTGAAAGGTATCAGGTGGCGAACTATTCTGCGAAATTTATTGCCATTATTGTAGATCTCGGAGTTCACGTACTGTAGCAGCCATCAACTTCACCGTTCCGACAAGTATGTGTCGCCCGCTAGTTTATAGAAATGCCACATTTTGCATATACAACGGTAGTCGCTATCAAATTAAGCATGCTTCCGCTGTAATACTTTTCATGGCCATGCCTGGGCTCAGTTATTCGTTCTCTCATGTAAATGATAACTTCAGTATTCTTTCCATCTACACTCTCTCCCTTTTTAATGCGTGCACGAGATGCCACATTTTGCATATACACGATAACACGAGATAACAGAATCATCAATTCCTTAAATAGACCTATGTGTTTTCATTTTTATCTTGTCCTGCAACAAGACATTCTCAGTGTCAAGTTGTGTTTATTATCAAATGTTAAAGTATTCCTCACAGTTGATTGTGGCCATTCCATAGTGGGCCTATACTGAACATTTATTTTAAACGAACTGTCCGACTTCTGATCTGTAGTAGACTTGAGCATAATAGTTCGCGACCGGGACCGCTAACTAGGGTTCGCGGCAGAGCCGCGAACTAGTCCGTTCTTTCAGTTCGTCCGCTCCCAGTGACGGCTGAGCGGCGTGGTCTGCGCATGCAGGTGGAGGGAGAAGTTGCCCAACCCAGCTGCTTCATGCGCTTGCTGCTTGAACCGCTAACGATATCACGCAGACCAAAAGAAACAGTCTGTGGATAATTTCTCGCGTTTGAGTTTAGATTTATCTCTATATCTTGGCATTATGGAATTTATTAGTCAGATATTGCAGAGTGCAGAATACTTCAAAGCAGAAATTTTGTAGCACTGAACTACGTAATCTAGCTGGAAGACGCTTACCTTGAAATGGCTCTCATCAGCAGAAGGCAAACACGTGATTTTTAATTCTGCTACGCGCCCTCTCGCTATTGCCCGTCGGTCTTCGGAAAAGAATCCAACGAACTAAGAAGCGAGATACGTTTGGCATAATAGTTCGCGACCGATCGCGCATATTTTTGTTCGCGACCGGTAGCTCTCCTTCTAGTTCGCAGCTTGGCCGCGAAGTAGGTCGCTCTTTTTAGTTCGTCCGCTCTTTTTAGTTCGTCCAATCTTTTTAATTCGTCCACTCTTTTTAGTTCGTCCGCTCTTTTTGGCTTTTGCTACCGCTACCTAAAAGAGCTCTTTCTTTTGTTATGACAGCTTTTTTATATAATAAATCAGTGTTGCCAAAGCGTGTGCTATTACCCGTATTTTTGGACAATTAGACATCAAATACTTAAGCAAATAAACCAGTTATTTACACCAATGGGTGATACAATGGTATGCAACTACTTTTCATACAGAGTACTCGTAGTACTTTATTTTTAAAATGGATTTCTTGTGCCAGTGAACTATGAAACTAGAGCTAAGCTGCATCTCAACTCGAAATGACGGTAACTGGCAGAAGGGAATCACGCTATTCTGCGCGCTCTCGCGTTCTCTCGCTGTTCTCTGTCAGTCTTCAGAAAAGGAGCGGACGAAATAAGGAGCGTGCGATCTGCGAACTAGCTCGCGCAGTTGCCTGTGGGAGCGCTCTTCTGATCTATTTCGTTCGCGAACTACACAAGACTAATCTTTAATCTTCCCCTGTTCCCATAATCTTTATCCGTAAAAAGAACAAACAGGAGAGGAGGTCCGATGCTGGCCATAGTCATAGAAGCAGGAAATTCTCAGGTAAGCCTCTCCAATAATTGGGGATCAGAAGTTAGTCAGCTTTATTAAATACAACAACTTCGTACTATGATGAGCAACGAAAGTGGCGAAGCAACAGGAAGGTATTACTACTTCCTTCTTCCAGATAACGTTCTTGCTTTCTGGGAACCTCGTCGAGTGGTCTTGTAATACGTTACTGGGAATATCCATTCGCTTCAAAAATGCTGCATAGGTATGGGCTTGTGTCTCTGATTACTTGCGGAAATTGTGAAAATTATTGTGTAGGTCAGACAACAAGTACGGTTCGTAACAGATACCTTGAACACTGAAGATATACACTGTAGTCTTGTGTAATTCGCGATCGAACTAGTTCGGAAGAGCGCTCCCACAGGCGAACTAGTTCGCAGATCCCTCTCCTCTTAGTTCGTCCGCTCATTTTCCGAAGACTGACGGGTAACAGCGAGAGGACCCGAGAGCGCGCAGAATAGCGTGATTCCCTTTGCCAGTTGTCGTCATTTCGAGCTGAGATGCAGCTCAGCCGTAGTTTTAGTAGCGCTAGCAAAAGAGCGGACGAACTGAAAAGAGCGACCTACTTCGCGGCCGAGCTGCGAACTAAATGCCGGCCGCGGTGGCCGAGGAGACTGAGGCGCTTCAGTCACGGTCTGCACGGCCACTACGGTCGGGGGTTCGAATCCCCCCTCGGGCATGGATATTTGTGCCGTCCTAGTTCGTAAGTAGTTCATAAGTAGTTTGAAAGTTTAGGGACTGATGACCCCGTAGGTAAGTCCCATAAGCTTTACAAACATTTGAACATTTGATTTGAATTAAATGGAGAGCTACCGGTCGCATACTAAAATACGCGTGATAGGTCGCGAACAGAATTAAAAATCACCTGTTTGTCTTCTGCTGATGAGAGCCATTTCAAGGTTAGCGTCTGCCTGCTAGATTACATAGTTCAGTGCTACAAAATTTCTGCTTTGAAGTATTCTGCACTCTGCAATATCTGACTAATAAATCCCATAATGCCAAGATATAGAGATAACTCTAAACTTAAACGCGAGAAATTATACACAAACTGTTTCTTTTGGTTTGCGTGATATCGTTAGCGGCTCAAGCAGCAGGTGCAAGCAGCTAGGTGGGGGAACTTCTCCCTCCACCTGCATGCGCAGACCACGCCGCTCAGCCGTCACTGGGAGCGAACTAAAGTGAGCGCTCCCGATCGCGAACTATTACGCGCAAGTCTAATACACTGCTACTACAACCAGACCGAGTCAGTTATGGCTAAACTTAGAATAGATATTATGCAGATGCTCTACTGTAAGGTGAAGATTTTAATCTCCACATCGTAGTTTTGGAATTCTGTTTTTAAGCAAGCCACAGAAACTGGATTAGCTGACAACATAACAAACAGAGGACGTGACTTGGAATACAGCTAGTGTAATTAAATTGCAAAGAAGCCATTATGATGTAGTCGCCGACGATTGCACATCGATGACCGAAAGTTCGGTGAACGGTCCCATATTTTACAAACCGCGCTGGCGAGGAAGAGGTGCCCGCGCATACACATTGAGGCACATGTCAACAAGCGCCCCCTATCATGCAAAGTACTACAGATGGTACAAACTGTGTTCCAGCTAAAAGGGCCAGTGTGAGAACTCGTGCCATTGCAACATGTAGTGCAAAATGGGGCAACGCATTAACATCACGTTTTGTTTCAAATAGGACGAAACGGCGACGGAGACACATGAGATGTTAGTGCAAGTGTATGGTGTTGAAGCAATGAGCAAAAAGTGTGTGTTTAAGTGGTTTAAACGCTTTTAGAAGCGGAAAGGAAGGCGTCGAGGACAAAGCAACGTTCAGGTCGACCGTCCACACTCACAGTCCCAGACAATATCGAACGAGTGCGACAGACACTTGCGGGTTATCGGCGGCTGTCTTTGAGAATGTTAGCAGACGAGTTGAAGATTAGAACAGTGTAAGGACCACTGTTCACGTTGTTGTGGTCTTCAATCCGCAGACTGGTTTGATGCAGCTCTCCACGCTACCCTGTCCTGTGGAAGTCTCCTCATCTGAGAATATGTTCGGCATCCTACATCCTTTTGAACTTGCTTACTGTATTCGTCCCTCGGTCTCCCTCTACGATTTTTACCCCACACACTTCCTTCTAATGCTAAGTTGACAATTCCTTGATGTCTCAGAATGTGTCCTACCAATCTATCCCTTCTCTTAGGATATGCCAGAAACCCCTTTTCTCCCCAATTCGGTTAAGTACTTCCTCATTAGTCACGTGATCTACCCATCGAATCTTCATCATTCGTCTGTAGCACCACATTTCAAAAGCGTCTATAATCTTTTTGTCTGAACTCCTTATCGTCCACGTTTCACTGCCTTACAATGCTACACTCCAGACAAATGTTTTCAGACATTTAAATTAATATTGGATGTTAACAAGTTTCGCTTCTTTAGAAACGCTTTTCTCCCAATAGCCATTCTGCATTTTATATCTTCTTTACTTCGGCCATCAGAAGTTATCTTGCTACCCAAATAACAAAATTCATCTATTACTTTTATTGTCTCATTACCTAATCTAACTCTTTCAGCATCGCCTGATTTTCTGACATTACATTCCATTACCTTCGTTTTATTCTTGTTAATGTTCATCTTATATCTTCTTTTCAAGACAATGTCCATTCCATTCAATTGCTCTTCCTGATCCTTTGCAGTCTCTGACAAAATTACTATGTCATCGCCAAACCGCAAACTTTTTATTTCCTCTTCCTGAACATTAATTCCCTCTCCAAATTTCTCCTTCCATTCCTCCACTGCCTGCTCAATGTACAGATTGAACAACATTGGGGAAAGGCTACAACCCTATCTTACTCCCTTCCCAACTACTGCGTCCCTTTCTTGCCCTTCGACTCTAATAACCGCTGTCTGGTTTTTGTATAGGTTGAATACAACTCTTCGCTCCATAGTTTTACCCCTGCTACCTTCAGAGTTTGGAAGAGTGTATTCCAGTCGGCACTG
Organism: Locusta migratoria; assembly: GCA_026315105.1. NCBI lineage: Eukaryota > Metazoa > Arthropoda > Insecta > Orthoptera > Acrididae > Locusta > Locusta migratoria. The sequence continues at coordinate 240,874,377 of CM048750.1, read as the reverse complement.
TCAAAAGCTTTCTCCAAATCTACAAACGCCAAAAACGTAGGTTTGCCCTTCCTTAGCCTATCTTCTAAGATAAGTCGTAATGTGAGTATTGCCTCCCGTGTTCGTACATTTTTCCTAATCCAAACTGATCATCCCCGAGGTCAGATTCTACAAGTTTTTCCATTCATCTGTAAACAATTCGTGTTAGTATTTTGCAACCATGACTTATTAAACTGATAGTTCTGTAATTTTCACACTTGTCTGCACTTGCTTTCTTTGGAATTGGAATTACGATGTTCTTCTTGAAGTCGGAGGGTATTTCCTCTTGCCTCATACATCTTGCATACAAGGAACATTTTGGAAAGCGGAAGATTTGTAGCCTGTTTGTACCGCACAGGCTGACAGACGAGCAAAAGCAGACTCGGATGGAAGAATCACGTGACCTCAGTGCTTTGAGGTATTCCACAAGAAGCGTCGGCTGACAATTTTCAACAGCTGTACAATCATGTCAGAAGTGCATTGTAGCCAATGGCCATTACTTTGATAGCCATTAAAAGTATTTTGTTTGTAACTTTTGTTTCCTATATTTCCTGAGACCATTCACCGAACTATCCAGACACACCTTGTACTTGAATTTTAAGAGTTCATGTTTGAAGTATCTTGTAAAAGAAATTTAACAGATTTCTTGGACTAGTCACAAGGATAACGTCAGTCTTCTCACTATTTAAGGCCACTACCAATTTTCATATGTTACCTAAATTGTTCTGCAGTTGGGTTTGATCATCTGATGAGTTTACTACACCATAAAAAAAGCATCATTTGCATAAACCAACAAAACTACTCAGATTTTCTCTTGAATCGTTCAACAGATAGGGATCAGCAAGGGACCTGTAGCACTACCCTGAAAATGATGTACATGACTCTTGTTTTAGCTGATTAATTTCCTTCAGTTCCTGCGACCTGTGTCTTCTGCAAGAGAAAATCTCGAACCCATTGACATAGCTGAGACGATATCTTACAAACATGCAATTTCATTGAAAATAAAGGCGTGGTACATACAAGGTGTTGCCTTGTTGATAGCACTCATCACACCGTGCGAATAAAGAGATAGCGTCCGCCGACAGCGGTGGCCGAGGTGACTGAGGCGCTCCAGTCACGGTCAGCACGGCCACTACGGTCGGGGGTTCGAATCCCCCCTCGGGCATGGATATTTGTGCCGTCCTAGTTCATAAGTAGTTCATAAGTAGTTTGTAAGTTTAGGGACTGATGACCCCGTAGTTAAGTCCCATAAGCTTAACAAACATTTGAACATTAGATAGCGTCCTTGTGAAAAACAACTATTTTCTAGGTATGTGTTCTCTAGGGGCCAATACATTGCTCCGTTCGAGCGTGATGCGTCTGACATTCCAATTCATAAATCGTTAGGGAATTCAGTACTCCGGGATCCACGCTACCAACTGTTTGCCGGGAATACCAGATTTGGTGCATTACCTGTCACCACGGACGAAACAGTAGGCCTACCCGACGGCCTGCAATTCATTATAGAGAGCAGCGGCGTTTGCGTTGTCAGTGCCAACAGGCAACTCTACGTGAAATTAGAGCAGAAAACCATACCGGACATACCGAAAGTATCCGTCAGGACAGTGGTGTTTGCGGATTTTGACAACAGACAAGTGACTCGAGTTCTGTTGCTAAAAGCTCACATCGCCTGAAACACCACTACTCATAATTAGTTGTTAAGAGTTTGTGGTAGGGTTTTGCTCATAGTTGTTTAGAGTTGATGTTAGGGTTTTGCTTACAGTTGTTTGAAGTTGATGGGAGGGTTTTGATCACAGTTGTTTAGAAGTGTTGGTGTGGTTGAAGTGTCGCGTGCACCGAACGAAGGCATCGACTCTTTTTGTGAAAAAGTCACCTGAAATTTGGTAGTGCATCTACAACGACGTTGTACTGTAAATGGACTGTGTTGACTTGTCTTCCTTATGTGTTTATGTTCGGTTATTTGGAGACCATTAGCAGCCATTCATAGACTTCAGGTTCACCAAAACCGATGAAATTTTTTCATCGATTAAAATGCGACAGTCACCAGTCCACAATTATTCGCGACTGGCTTGAATAACGTTCTGGACAATCGCAGCACACGATCTGCCTCGGACAGCAACAGACACGGCTCTACCCGTCTATTGCATACCATTTAAGAAGTTCTTTTTCTTTTCTCTACTTCTAGCTCTCTCTCTTAAAACATCACAAATTTAAATAAACCATTTTCTCTCTTTCAGAGACAACAATATAGAGACGACGAACAGAAATTGTGTACTTAACACCGAGAAAGAAAGCTGAAGTTAGAAAAGTGCTATCCCCGCATGTCTATGTAAAGCTCCATTCAAAATCTCTCTTGTCTTCTGATTAGGTGGGAAATGAAGCGTATCTTAAACCAGTTCGGTTCTCTGTTGCCTTTTTGCTAAGACATTATATAAATCTGATATGCATATTGCCTTATGAGGAAATACTTGGTTCACTTTCTATCTTACATAATTCCTACTTTTATTTATTTATTTAGCCTGATCAGATTAGGGCCATCAGGCCCTCTCTTACATCGGACCAGGGTTTTACACATACAGTATTTCTTTACATGTGAGTTACCTATAACATAATAATGATTTTTACAGATGAACAGTTAATAACATTATATATACAGGTTGATTACATGTAAAAGGATGTAAATAAAAGGTAATAACTTAACTCTACATATGTAATAACTTAACTCTAAATAGGATTAATACTAACAGTACCACTGAGACACCTTCTGCTGCTGCTGCTGGTGTAATAATAGAAGTATCAACATTTATATTAGCAGATACAATATTTACTTTTGAATATATCGAGACTGGTTAACGCATGGCGAATTCTGACAGAAGCTGTACCTGGCGAGAGCAATGGCAGTTGAATATCTGGGAGGGGGAATGGATGTGACGTACCTGGACCGTAGGGTAATAAAGACTGGCGTCATTATTGCTTTAGTAGATAATCCATTAACTGTTGTTTGAAGCTGGCAGTGTTATTCAGTTCTCTGATATACTGAGGTAGATTGTTCCAGAGCCTGGTTCCTGCTACTGAAAAGGATTTTGAGAAACCGGCTGAGTGATGGATAGGGACAGAAAGGGTTTTGCTCTGACAGGAACGAGTAGTTCTTTTATGTTGATCAGATAAGAGTGTTAAGGTCGAGGAAAGATATGAGGGACAGTGTACGTTGATAAGAGAGTAGAGGAAACAGAGTGTATGAAAATCTCTGCACTTGTCAGCACGGAGCCAGGATAGTTGCTTATAAGATGGTGAAATGTGATCAAAGAGACGGATGTTACATATATATCGAACGCAGGCATTCATGATTAGTTCCAGACGTCGCGAGCTTTCCCAAGAGAGACCTTGCAAGATAACATCACCGTAATCAATAATTGGAATTACAAGCGTTTGTATAAGTTTCTTTTTAAGATCGAGAGGAAAAAACTTCTTATATCTCTGTAGGGCATGAAGAGATGCTGATGCCTTCCTACACAAGGCGGCTGTGTGCTCAGCCCAATTTAGTTTGTCGTCTATCATCACTCCCAGACTTTTTGCCGAGGGCGAAAAATAGATAGGTGTGTCATTTAATATTAATGGTGGTTGAGATTCGCGGTATTTGTGGTTAATGAGTCTAGGATGACCTACCAGAATCGCTTGTGTTTTACTTGGATTGAGCTTTAATCCTATATTCTGTGCCCACTTTGATAGTGCACATAGGTCAGAATTAAAATTCTCGATTGCCGCCTTCAGGTTTTTTGGTTTTGCACTTAAATACAACTGGAGGTCATCGGCATACATGTGGTATTTACAAAAGGACAAGACCGATGATACGTCATTTACATACAATGAAAAGAGAAGTGGACCTAGCACCGAACCCTGTGGTCCGTCTGATAGAACTTTTCTCCACTGTGACTTTTCGGTGCCGGACATGACGCACTGAAGACGCGATGCCAAGTATGAGCGAAACCACTTTTACTGCGATTAATTTCGTGTTCATCAGATTACGTAGCTCTTTTATCATAAGGTGGGTCATCTGCGTCTCATTAAATACTCGTAATTAGTTTAAACTTACCAGCAAAAATTTTCCTTTATACCTAGATCGTGTAAACATTTTTACTTATTTTCACTCAGTTTCATAAGTTTTCACTGGTAGACTACACGTATTTACATGACTTTTCATATTTTTCAGGTACTGATTTCAGTTCCGGTTAGCCAGAGACAACGATGGAATTATGAATTTGGTAAGACTAGAAATAGCAAATCTTGAGTGTCTAGTTATTACTCATTTAGTCATTCTTTTGCATTATTGTTGTACTATACATTTAATTATAACCAGATAATCATTTTTCTTTTATGTTAAGGCAATCTTTATTAGTGTCTGTATGTGTGGATTTAGTTAACATTACAACATAAATATATATGTAGATGCAGATGTATAAGACTGGCGATGTATCCTCAGACTTTAAGAAAAATGTAATAATCCCCATTCCAAAGAAAGCAGGCGCAGACAGGTGTGAAAACTACAGTACCATCAGTTTAATAAGACATGGTTGCAAAATATTAACATGAATTATTTACAGAAGAATGGAAAAGCTGGTAGAAGCCGTCCTCGGGGAAGATCAGTTTGGGTTCAGGAGAAATGTAGGAACACGGGAGGCAATACTCATTTTACGGCTTATCCTAGAAGATAGATTACGGAAAGGCAAACTTACATTTCTAGCTTTTGCAGATTTGGAGAAAGCCTTTGACAATGTTGTTCGAATAAACTCTTTCAAGTTCTGAAGCAATCAGGAGTAAAATATAGGGAGCGTAAGGCTATTTACAATTTGTACAAAACCCATCGGTTGTCAGAATTAAAGAACATGAAAGGGATGAAGTGGTTGGGAAGGGAAGGGAGTAAGACGGGGTTGTAGCCTTTCTCCAATGTTATTCAATTTGTAAATACATTGAGCAAGCTATAAAGGAAAGCAAGGAGAAATTTGGAGAAGGAATTAAAGTTCAGGGTGAAGAATTAAAAACGTTGTGTTTTGCCGACGACATTGTAATTCTGTCAGAGACGGCAAAGGACATGGAAGAGCAGCTGAGCGGAATGGACAGTGTGCTCAAAGGTGCATATGAAATGAACATTAACAACAGCAAAACAAGGGTAATGGAGTACAGTCTAAGAAAATCAGGTGATGCTGAAGGAATTAGATTAGGTAACGAAGCAATAAAGGAGGTAGATGAGTTTTGTTACTTGGGCAGTAAAATAACAAATGATGGTCGCAGTACAGAGGATATAAAATGCATAATGGCAATGGGTAGAAAAGCGATCTTCAAAAAGAGAAATTTGTTAACATCGAATATTGATTTAAACCTACGGAAGTCCTTTCTGAAGTCATTTGTGTGGAGTGTTGCCTTGTATGGGAGTGAAACATGGACAATAAACAGTGCGGACAGGAAGAGGATAGAGGCATTTGAAATGTGGTGTTACAGAAGAATGTTGAAGGTTAGGTGGGTGGATCGCATAACTAATGAGGAGATACTGAACAGAATTGGGGAGTAAAGGAATTTCTGGTGTACCTGGACTAAAAGAAGGGATAGATTGGTAGGACACATTCTTAGACATCAAGGAATCGTGAATTTAGCGTTGGAGGGAAGTGTGTGGGGTAAAAACCGCAGAGGAAGACCAAGAGATGGTTACACTAAGCAGATTCATACAGATGTAGGTTGCCGTTCTTACGTGGAGTTGAAGAGGCTTTCTCAGGATAGGGTATTGTGGAGAGCTACATCAAACCAGTCTCCGGACTTAAAGTCACAACAACAACAACAACATAACTCCATATACGAGTTATTTTTCAATAATTATAACAGGCACTGGAAGTCATAACCCAGGATTGAGAAAGCCGCCAACTGTGAGCGGCTGTTTGCCTTTTCTAAGAATTTCCAATCCCTGAACAGGTAGTGGAGACATGGGATTATTCGGTCGCCGGGACTGTATCGTTAGGATATTTGGAAAGCGCTTACACGTTGCAAGTGGCAGGTGTTGCATCAAGATCCCATTTGCCGCACACTCTGGTCCTGCAAAACACGAAATGTCGATTTGGTTTATGACCGGCAACAGGAGACCAGCGTATTAAGGCACAGATAGCACCTAAAAAGCGATCGTCCCAAGGAAGCAAAATGCCTTCTACAAATTATGTTACGAATCATGTACGTAATGCAAAGAGGCATGATTGATGGCGGCCCTCTTTCGAAAGTCCAGCATTGTGGTGAGGTGAACATCATCTTCCCGCTTGAATAAATGCGCTGGCTTCCCAGAAACCTTTGGTTCTTGACTTTCATTCGCTTCACTTTGGGTTACTATGAGAATGGACACTTGGTCTGTGTCTCATCAGATCATTAATTTTGTGCAAACGCACGAATACTGACCCAGTCATAAATGACTTCACCTTGGGTTTGTGTGACTGCAGGAGGTACTTCGGCTTTCGCATTCCTCCAAGTGAAAACACAGTTCTGTACAATCTCGTGAGCTGTCAGATACAGCTCTATCGGTATGTGAGAGATTTCACAGACTTTTGATTCAAATTTAGCAGGTGAAGAAATTAAATGTTTCGATCCTTATAGGAGAGATTCTTTCTAAATGCGGATGTGGAAAGGATAATCACTCTGGATCTTACTTTAATGTGAATTACGTTTGAGGAATTTCTGGTATTTGTATGTAATGATAACTTTAAAGTTATTATGAAAAATAGACATTGCCAAGATGGGGTGGCTTGCGAGCCTCAATGAATCAGATAGCTGTACGGTAGGTGCAAACACAGCGGAGGGGTATGTGTGGAGAGGCCAGACAAACGTGTGGTTCCTGAAGAGGGGCAGCAGCCTTTTCAGTAGTTTCGTGATTGACTGAACTGGCCTTGTAACATGGCTTTGCCATGGAGTTACTGCGAACGGCTGGAAGCAAAGGGAAACTACATTCGTTACTTTTCTCGAGGACATGCAGCTCTACTGTATGGATATATAGTAACGTCTTCTTGGGTAAAATATTCCGTAGGTAAAATAGTCCCCCATTCGGATCTTCGGGCGGGTACTACTCAGGAGGATGTCATCACCAAGACAAACAAGACAGGAATTCTATGGATTGAAGCGTGGAATGTTCTAGCTAGAAAATTTGAAACGAGAAATGGATAGGTTAAATTTAGATATGGTTGGGATTAGTGAAGTTCGGTGGCAGGATGAACAGGATTTCTGTACAGGGTCATAAATAAAAAATCAGTAGGTGGTAACGCAGGAGTAGGTCTGATAATGAATAACAGAATAGGAATGCGGGCAAGTTACTATGGACAACATACTGAACGCTTTATCGTAGCAAAAATAGACACAAAACCAACATCGACCACAGTAGTGCAAGTTTATATGCCGATTAGCTCTGTCGATAATGAGGATATCGAAGAAATGTATGAGGAAGAAAAGAAATTATTCAGACAGTTACGGGAAACGATAACTTGATTGTGATGGGGAACTGGAACTCGATAGTAGGAAAAGCAAGAGAAGGGAATGTATTAGGTGAATATGGGCTTGGAAAAAGTAATGAAAGAGGAGATCTTCTGGTACAATTTTGTGCAGAGCACAATTTAATTATCACCGACACTTGGTTTACTCATCATGAAAGAAGGCTTCATACGTGAAAGAGACCAGGAGGCACTGAAAGATACCAGACTGACTTTATAATACTAAGGAATAGATTTAGAACCAGGTTTTAAACTGTAAGACAATACAGGGACGGATACAGATTATGACCGTCACGTGTTGGTTATGAACTGTCAATTACAACTTAAGAGACTAGAAAACTGAGAGATGTAACCTGGACAAGTTGAAGGAACAAAAGGTGGTTGAGATTTTCAGAAGGAGCATCAGGCGAAGATTGGTTGAAACGGAGGAAAGTAATTCTGTGGAAGAAGAATGGGTACCTCTGAGAGAGAGAGAGAGAGAGAGAGAGAGAGAGAGAGAGAGAGAGAGAGTATTGAAGACCGCACAGGAGCATATAGGCAGAAGTACAAGGCCCATAGAAATCCTTGGATAACACAGAATATACTGAACTTAACTGATGAGAGGAAAAAATGTAAAAATGCAGCAAGTGAAGCAGGCAAAAGGGAGTTCAAACGTCTGAAAAATGAGATTGACAGGAAGCGAAGACTGGCCAAGCAGGAGTGGATAGAGGACAAATATAGAACCGTAGAAGAATGTATAACTAGGGAATGATAGATACCGCCGACAGGAAAATAAAAGAGATATTTGGAGACAAGAAAAGCAGCTGTGTGAATATTAAGAACTCAGACGGAAAACCAGTACTAAGCAAAAAGGGGAAAGCTGAAATGTGGAAGGAATATATAGAGGGCCTATACAAAGGAAATAAACATGAAGGTAGTATTCTAGAAATGGAAGAATAAGTGGAGGAAGATGAGATTGACAGGAAGTGAAGACTGGCCAAGCAGGAGTGGATCGTATCTCCCATACGACACTGTGAGAAGAATTTAGAGCTCTGGAAGATTTGAATCGAAACAAGGCCCATGGAGTAGATGATATTCCGTCTTAACTGCTGAGATCCTTAGGAGAACCAGTCATGAAGAAATTGTTCCACCTGGTATGCAAGCTGATGAGACAGGGATAATACCATCAGACTTCAAAACGAATATAGTAATTCCAATTCCGAAGAAAGGAAATGCAGACATATGTGAAAATTACAGAACTATCAGTTTAGTAAGTCATGGTTGCAAAATACTAACACGAATTATTTACAGACGAGTGGAAAAACGCGTGGAATCCGACCAGTTTAGATTTAGGAGAAATGTAGGAACACGAGCGGTAATATTCACATTCCTACTTATCTTAGAATATAGACTAAGGAAAGGTAAACCTACGTTTTTAGCATTTGGAGATTTGGAGAAGGTTTTTACAGTGTAGATTGGAGTACAGTGTTTTAAATTCTGACTGAACCAGGGGTAAAATATAAGGAGCGAAGGGTTAAATTCAAGTTATACAAAAACCAGACAGCGGTTACTAGAGTCAAAGGGTCCGAAAGGGATGCAGAGGTTGCGAAGGGAGTAAGACAGGGTTGTAGCCTATCCCCAATGTTGTTCAATTTGTACATTGAGCAAGCTGCGAAGGAATGCAAGGTGAAATTTTGAGAGGGAATTAAAGTTCAGGAGAATAAATCAAAATTTGTCTTTCGCCGATGTCATAGTAATTCTGTCAGAGACCGTAAAAGACCTGGAAGAGCAGTTGAATGGAATGGACGGAGTCTTGAAAGGGGGTTATAGGATGAACATTAACAATAGTAAAACAAGGGTAATGGAATGTAGCGTCAGAAAATTAGGCGATGCTGAAGGAATTAGATTAGGTATGGAGGCAATAAAAGTAGTAAATCAGTTTTGTTATGTGGGTAGCAAAACAACTTCTGATGGCCGAAGTAAAAAAAGATGTAAAATACAGAATGGCTATAGGAAGAAAAGCGTTTATGAAGAAGTGAAACTTGTTAACATCCAATATTAATATAAATGTTTGGAAGTCCTTTCTGAACGCATTTGTCTGGAGTGTAGCATTGTGTGGGAGTGAAATGTGGACGATAAGAAGTTCAGACAAAAAGATGATAGAAGCTTTTGGAACGTGGTGCTACACACGAATCATGAAAATTAGATGGGTAGATCAGTAACTAATGAGGAGGTGGTTAACCAAAGGGGAGAAAAGGAGTTCCTGAAATATCCAGACTAAGATCGTCAACTTAGCATTAGAAGGAAGTGTGTGAGGTAAAAATCATAGAGGGAGGCCGAGCAGATTCGAAAGGATGTAGGTTGCCGTTCTTATTCTCAGATGAAGAGCTTTGCACAGGGACAGGGTAGCGTAGAGAGCTTCTTCACGCCAGTCTCCGGACTGAAAACGGCAACAACAAACATTTCTTTGCTAGCTCGCATACCATAGATGTTATTGATATGAAAATTGTCTCTGGGCTTGTTTAAGAACTTTTTTCAGAGTAGGGCATAATGAGCCGTTACTTCCTGTAACCAGCAGATGTGTCTGAATAGAGATTTAAAAATATGGTTGAATTCAGAAAAGTGTCGTTTGTTTAAAACCACAGATGATTCGGGAGAGAGGCTCAGTTCGTACAAGTTGTCAGGCAACCCGCAATACAATACTGCAGTATGAACTGCATACACATAAGGCACTACCGTTCTGGAATGAACGGAATAAATCCGGTAACAACTAGAAGAGAACTGGCGTCATCGCCGACAGGTTTATGGAAAGCCAGACAGTGTGGACACTCCTCAGTTTCTGTTACTCTGAGCTATCGCATGCAATCAGACAGGACAGGAGAGTTAGTGCATTGCGTCCTCGATCAAAAGTGTGGGATCTAATTGATGTACGGCAAGTTTGTGGTAAAAGACACGCAACATGTAAATATTGTAACACCTCCATATAGTAACGCCTTGTCATCACGATTAAAAGAACAACTTACCAAATGCGACATGTGCCTTCAGTCTGTTAAAAGTGTAGCTTCAGATGATAGACCGCAGGTGAAAAGGAACAAAACGGATGTGCCAACAAATACTGGGGTGCAGAGTATTGTCGTAGCAGGGACCGCGACTTCGTCTATGCTATCGTCATTGTCCTCTGGTTCTGCTCTCAGTGAAAGTTTACAACATAAACAAAACAACAACCTTCTACATCTGGGCATAAATACACCCATCCAGCAAGTGATGGTGATATTGAGGAAGCCATTGCTAGGACAATATATGCTTCAGCTGCTCCACTATCTATGCTAAATTCGAAATACTGGCGAGAAGCACTGCAGAAACATGCCCAACGTATGAGCTTCTTAGTCCCCACCTGCTTAGCACATCTTTACTTACTGCCGAATATAAACGTGTGAAGACGTTTGCAGCGCTCAACTGCTCTTGCATTGATTTCGGATGGATAGACCGATGTATCAGGGAACGGTGTCGTTAACTTCATCGTGACAACACTTGAGCCAATATTCTATAAAAGTATACAACCTGGCAACGAAAAGGAAACTGCACAATATATTGCTTCACAACTAACGAAATAGGTGCGGAGAGATTCACAGAATTGGTCACAATGCACGAAATGTGCGTGCTGCGTAGAAAATAGTAGAGGAGCAATATACACACATAACCTGCATAGGTTGTGCAGTACATACATCCAATTTACTAATAAAGGACACAGTGTCATTGACAACACTGGAAGGGTGCTTAAATCTAGCGAAAAAAAAAATAGTAAAATTCTTTAAGGAGCTTCATGTCCACCATGCTTTATTGACAAAAAGCAAAGATAAAAATACGGTCACAGATCTGTGACACTAAAGCTTCCATCACCAACCCGTTGGACAGGTCCACTGAATTGTTTGTGTAGCTTACTTAAGAATAAAGAGGCTGTGTTAGAAACAACTGTGTGTCCAAATGTGCGGTGCGACAAAGCACTTAAATCTTCTGTCTTAGCGGAGGAAACATGCCAGCGGTTTGAGAAGGCATAGAAAATTTTGCTATCAATGTCGGAAGCGAAACGCAAGGTTGAATCCGATAATACTGTACTTTCGGATGTACAGTCGTGCTCAAAAGTATTCGAACGACCTGAATCGCATGCAACGACCTGAATCGCATGCAACGCAACTAACGTACCTGTCTTGCGGGTACTCTACTCGCTCTTCAGTACAGTCGTTCGACTATTGAAAATGGTTCCAACAAGTCACCAGTAGAAAATGTTGCTTTTTATCGCAATAACTCAAGATGTAAAGTACTACCACGATACTACAAATATCAGGGAACACCTTATCACAGATAAGACTGTCCTTAAAGGCTTGTAAGCTCACATTTATTACAAGACATGACAAACCGTATCTGAAATGTTATCACTCTCATTATTACGTCAGATAGGTAATGCACATAGTAAGTTCGTCGTATTCATGATTGCTTGTTCGAAGTAACATACGTACTTATTATTTAACAGAAAATATCATTAAAATTGTCTCTCACGATCAGGTAGTTGACAATATGCAGGCACTTAAAAAGACACGACGAACCGTCTAGTTCTGCATATGGATTCAAACCCAGGTCATGCAGACTGAGCAGAGATTTCGTGACTGACGGAAACTAACAATCATTCCTAACTAAGCATATAGAGAGTGATATACCTCGATTTTAGACAGTATCAGTTAGCAAATATCAACTTTAAATTACATAACGTAAACATTTTTAGTATACAGGAATTCCTACCCAGCATCTACTGTCCCTGCTAACGAACTTCGAGAGATGTTCTTCACAAGTCACTTACTTGAAATGCCGTGAGGTAAAGCTTTGTGTTCGACAGGGATTCGAACCCAGAACGTAATCGGATTGTTATCAAAGCACAATCAACTGAGGCATATCTGATTTTTTCGGCAGTAGCTATATGTTTTAAGTGAAATGACGAGGCGAAACATTAATTTTTTTTTCCTTGCCAGGACTCCAACCCGCCAACTATCGCTGTTATATTCTACAGAAAATACGGGCTTGTTACACCAGAAGCTACATGTAAGCATGTTTGAATTAGAAATAATATAACAAAGACTGACTGGGAATCGAACCTTACACATATCGTTGTTGACTACACAAAAAGAGACGTCAGCTACCGAAATTTTCTCCACCAGCAACTCGGAATAACATCCTTGAACTTACAGGGATCTCGCAAATAGTCTGTCTCTCACTGGGAGTTAGTGTTGACAACGAAAGAAAATACATTGAAAATCAAAATATTTATCCACCAGCAGATAGGTGTTCTCATGCTAGCGCTTGATAATACATAATGAAAACTTAAGTGCCGGGCCTGGATTCGAACCCATTCAAGCGCAATATGTGGAGATGTTTAGGAATCAGCAGTTTTGAACAAACAAAAAATTGTAGTTAAGCTGTATTATCACGAAGAGATCAAATTCCGCGTTGAGGGCGGTCTGAGGGCGGTATGACTTGCATTCCCAGTTCAGAATCAATTTTATCGACATACAGAAGCTCAGATAAAAATGGAATAAGTGTCCTGGGACCCTGCATAGCATTTGTTTCGCCACTAGAAATAAATAACTAGTATAAGAAGGATTACTGGTGATAGAGTTTCTACGTGTCGCGCCGCGGTGGTTTAGCCAAGCGCACTGAGGTGTCGTGCTGCGGTGCGGCGCTCCCCGTCGGGAGGTCGAGTCCTCCATCGGGCATGGGTGTTCGTGTTGTCCTTAGGTTAGTTTACCTTAGTTTAAGTAGTTAGTAAGCTAGAGACTAATAACCAAGCAGTTATATCCCATAGATTTAAAAACATTTGAAAATTTTTCTACACTTCACCACACCTGATTTTATTGAGGTTCATCCTAACCTCTATTTGGTACAGAACGAATGTCATGTTTAATGTGAATTTCAGACCACAATGCCAATATACCTTCTTCACTGGGCGTAGCAGAAGTGAATAGAATCTGTCTCTCCTTATCAAAAATCATCGACAGAAGTTGGAATCGAACCCAAACCGTAAGTATATCAACCTGTCATCAATCCAACAGACCACTAAATCCTCTTCTTTGTGACTCATTTCCCTCCCTGTAGTGATTTGCCACAAGTTCAGTACATTCATTTACTTGGTTCGCGGAATCGCCATTAACTAGCTGCGTCGGATATCCAGTGCATACATTCGTCACTATATTGTAATCATCGAAATAAAATCACGTAACTGCCGCTTACACTGTACTGCCAACAGTCTAGGATGCACATTTTTTAAAACTCAATTCCGCTGTCTGCTGAAGTTACCAATCAAATGCAACTTTGAACATAATTCCCTTCATATCCCAACCCAAAATAAACACATGTGCAAAAAGGAATGACTTCTGCGACATTTTGTTCTTTTCATATTTAATAGACGATTGCAGGCAGCCGATGGATCTCGAAACTTTTGTATTATGTATGGGGAGAGCGCATCGTGCGAAAATACGGCAGAAACGTATTTTCTACATTAGCTGTCGTGTGGTAGTGGCGTTTTATCCTTCTCCACACCTTATTTGACAGATTTAACTCAATACACGTTTTCTACATGCATGTAATCAATAAACTGCATGTGCATTGCCAGACCGTTATAGATAACATCAGAAAATTCGCATATATCGTTGGTGATTAATTTCTCTCTCATTTTTACTACTGTTTTAACAACACTAAAAGAACCTTACTAACATTGTGCACTGTATTATAAGAAATGAAATAAAACTACCCACGATACCCTTACGACGAAACACTTATTTAATAAAACTATCATGCCTCTATCGGTACCAATTAGTAAAATACTACTCACTTGCGATTGGGTCCGTGTGTAATTGGTATGCTGTGTCATAGTCGAGAGGTATGCTAATGTAGCATTTCATCAGTAAAGTTATGTATTCCTAGAAACCCAAAATTTGCTTGTTAGCAGCGGAAAGAGGTGTTACCTGATGCGCAGCATTGTAAGTTTTTCACCATTGCACTATGAGCCGAAATTATTTTCTTGCAATATCATTATTAATGTTTGAACTGACTACTTGCAGCTCTTTCACAGAAGGTATAACAATGTTGCAGTCAGCGAGACTGGAACCGCGAACCATAACTGACGCTGCTTCAGAGGTCAGTACGTTACCACAGAGCTATCAAAGAGGAATACATCTTGGCTTCCTCCTGTGAGGCCAACAGCGGCTAGAACTCTTAAACCGCTAATTGAAGGACCAGATTAGTTTCGAATTCCTCGTACAACGACCTTCCTGGGCTGAAAACCGTAAATTTACAATCTTTTGTTACACCTCAAGCGATAATAACTCATGTTATTCAATGGAAATAACAGGTAAAATCAAGTGAACATTGAGGCTTAATTCCGTGCACACTAGGAAGTAACTCGTCGATCACAGAGTTGCCTTGTTGCCAAATCTTAGTTACAGTACTAACAGGAAGAAGACGAACGTTTTCCTACAGCGCGCTGGGAAGTGACCATATCTGCCATCTCAAAGACGCGACTGCTATGGCCTGGAATACGTACTGCGTCTGATTCGCATTTCTGTAACTAGGTTTAGAGACTGGAGCATATTTATTAATAACACTCAGAACTGACTACAAACTAAGCATCATAAATCAGTAACTCTCATAGTTGTTTTTATATCTCTTTCGTAAGTGTACTGAAAACTAAGAAACTCATTCACGGATGTTTTCGTGCCTGGCCGATAGTCGGACACAATAAACAAATAAAAATAAAGAAGAATATATATATATATATATATATATATATATATATATGTGTGTGTGTGTGTGTGTGTGTGTGTGTGTGTGTGTGTGTGTGTGCGTGAGAGAGAGAGAGAGAGAGAGAGAGAGAGAGAGAGAGAGAGAGAGAGAGAAATAAAAAGAATAAAAGAATAAAAAATTGTTCTAAAAGAATAGAATCCTGGTGTGTAAAGAAATCTTTCATTAAAATGACACCTTCCACATCATTGCGAAATGTCGTATTCATAATATACAGAACAAATATTAATCTAATCATATCATATTACTGACTAACCATGAAGAGTCATGATTTACCGATATATTCGCCAATATCAGTAACCAAATCTGAACTTGAAAATAAGAGACAGTTTTTGTAATAAACCGGGACTCCTATTAAGACCCTTTCGTCCCTGTTAACTAACCACGAACAAAGTGTGCACACATTTAAAATGAAGTGCATGATGCGAAGTTCTTTGATGGAGATAAGAACCCAGCACGTAATCGGAGTATTAACTAAATAATATCAAATGGTACGTATCGGTTTTTCTTACCAGCTGCTAGGTGTTTGATTCTAAAATATGGAAACAAATTTTGGTGCCTGCGCGTCTATCGAACTGCGCACCTACAGTCCTTCTTAATCATCCACGAATATATCTTATCAATTGCTTACACACCAACAGCAAGGTGTGAGCTTGTTTGACCCGAAATAAAGACACCTATTGCGATTGTTGGCAACCTACAGTTTAACGTGGCTTTCGGACCACGGTGCATCTCGGCATTTTTCACATGAATAAATACTGCCTGAGGGGAAAAAAGTGAGAATGGCAGATAAGAATTGTGAACTGAACACGGATCGATCCCTTTGTATACGTTGTATCGCTCATTACCACACTGCCATCACGTAAACACTGGACCCCACAACGTACCAATAAAATGTTTTTTAGGTTTGGGCGCTCTTTCTGTGCACAGCAGTCCGTCCTCAACTTTGGACCCGTTTTTTTTTTTTCCCTAATGCTAGGTAGTGACTAGCAGAAAGCTGGAACGTCCATGCAATATTTGATCACAGTCGGTATTGCATGTGTAAGATCTCTCCTTGTGAGACTTATTTACAAATTTGAATTTTGTGGATACTGTTTCGCCCTGTTTCCCACAACGAGCGTTCTAAGTGACAGAAAGCAATGCATGCAATACCTCGAATCCATTGAACGCCACAGTTTACTTTAATCTTCTATACTGAAACATGTTTGTTTCTTCAAAATAATAGTTACGACTAAAACATATTTCTATTTAACCTGAATTTTGCTATACAGATGTAAACTGTCATCTAACACAGCTCCTTAAAAATAGTTCTAACATGGTTCGAGATCTTTTTTTAAAGACATATGTGGTAAAATCAACAGCTGCGTATTATAGACTAGTGAATTTGGTAAATATACCCACAGACTGAAGCCACCTATCTGTTATAACTGGATCGTCTGCAACAGCATTGATATAATGATATTGCTCTAAACGTTCCAGTGAAATTGTGATTATAATCTGTGTGTCACAGTATTGGAATCTTGAAATCTGGAATGAATTTGACTTCGGTGCTCATTCAAGTGCTCTGCGTCCTGTGTGGTACTTCGTTTCCTGCTGCCTTGTGAGTCGGTTCTTACTTCTGTCAAGGCGACATCTCACAGCACAGTGATTTTGATAAAGGGCTACCATTGCGCTTTATGAAGACAGGTACTGTATCAGTGTCATTTCCCATGCTCTGGGATACAGCAAATCCACTGTTTATCTTGGGCTGAAGAGGATGGAAGATGAAGACCACGTAAACCGTCGTCTTCGCTCTGGACGCCCATGGACTACCACAGAGAATGAAGACAAGAATATACTCCCTCGAAGTGTTGAGGACCCTTTCAGGAGCAGCAGAGAAATTAATATATCCTGCCGCTAACAGTGTGCAGGTAGACCATACGTCGTATACAGCTATTATTTATTAATTACATGAATTAAAGTGAGTTTAAACACACTTTTTATATATGTAGGTATATAAAGCAATTTTGAATAAATTCAATAAAGTTTCATTTACGTTAGTATGCAGTTTATGTGTCACGACAACGTCCACTGTAACATTTAAATCAGAAAGAAAAATTGTATTAGTCTCGTTTATAAAAAAAAAAAAAAAAATAATACGTTCTTCTCCATATACCGACATTTTCAATCTGCTGAAGACTCCTCTTCTGTTATTTCTGGATTTTCTCAGTGTTTTTGGGTCCGGGATTTTTACGGCCGTACTTAGAGTAAAAGTAACTTCCACGAAATAAAGATCTCAACCTGTTTTATTTCACATATATGTATATTTTGCAGAACGTTTTAACACCGTACATGCAGATACATCTACACATGCTAAAGGCTAGTTACAGACAAACGAAAAACCTCTTTTTTTAAATCTAGTTATCTTTTGTCTCTTGACTCTTTCCTTTTTTCTTAAAAAACAGAAAATAAATAAATAAAATCACAGATTCAAAGTTCGTCTTTTTCTTAAGTCCATATAGTGAGTAACTCATCGTTTTCTCTGATTCATTTAAATTTACTTCCTCTCTTGACTCTTTCCTTTTTTCTTAAAAAACAGAAAATAAATAAATAAAATCACAGATTCAAAGTTCATCTTTTTCTTAAGTCCATATAGTGAGTAACTCATCGTTTTCTCTTATTCATTTAAATTTACTCCCTCTCACTTCTACAAATATATATATATAGATAAATACAGGAAATAATCGAAATTGACAAATAAAAAAATTAAATAAATTTTCTCCCTTATCTCCCCTGGTATCATACCACTCCACCTCCATGGTAACAGCACAGCCGTCGATCAACAAGGAAGGAAGGTATGGACGGAAAGCGGCCGTTAAGGAAATACCGAAAGAGCAACATAGGGCTTCACTGGCCTACAGAAGGGAGCCGCTTTCGTACTGGGACCGAGTAATATTTACCGACAAGAAGGTATTTTCAACTGCTCAAAATAGCTCTGTCCATGTGTATCGACCAAGTGGAACGAGATACGACCGTAAATATGGCCATCAGAGGCAATGATGTGGCCCGACGTCTGTCACAGTTTGGGGCTGGATATCAGCAAATGGTTGCGGCGTGCTGTGGGAACTAGAGCGTCAATTTGTGGTGGTTATTACTGCGAAATACTGGAAGACATCATGCTTCCTTGTGTTCGTCGGCGATTTCCTGGAGGTAGAATCATCTTCCAATATGATTGTTCCCCAGTCCATACAGCCAATCGTGTAAGACACTGGTTTCAGATGAAAGGAGACACTGAGCCGTTGGACTGGCCTCCAAAAGCTGCTGACCTCAATCCCATAGAGCACGTGTGGGCAGGAATGGAAAAACTTATTAGGATCAAAATACCTCCACCAACATACAAGGCAGCGTCGTCGGAAGCAGTTCACGTTGCGTGGGAAGCGATGTCACAGAGTGTCAGATTCATCAGAAACCATGTTGCCTCTGTTCCCCAGCGATTAAATGCAGTTGTAGAAGAGGACGGAAACTGAACGCGATACTGAGTCTACTGTGTTAATACAACGAGAACTTTGTTTAAGACACATATTGTTTAATTTCAGCTTAACTTCTCTTCAGCGATTACGTTGCTGTGAACAAAAGGAAAACTAACACTATTTCAATTTTGTTAGTACAATTTTAATGTAACATACATCGCAAATGTTTGCATAACAAGATGTAGATGTTTATTTCAATGAAGAGTACGTTGTTTCTCATAAGACGCATAATGGCATTGAAGATTGAGATCAAGTAGAGACGATTTATGTTGTCTAATTTTTCTACTTTTCTGTTTATGTTTAACTCGAAGGCACTTCTCTTTTCTTTGGAGCAGGGGCACGCAAGTACCAATGCAAGCACAAATGAGAGATACATAATTTGAAAGCCAAGAAGGAAGCACAGCGGTGGCTACGTGGTGGCAAAGTGGTAAGGAGGAAGACTACGGATGTAAAAGTGTTGGGTTCAATCCCTGGTAAGTCCCACGATTTGTTTCTGCCATTTTCCACTTATTTTCCCTCGGGCAGGGTTTGTTGATGGGAAAGATGCCGAGTTGCACTGTGGTCCGAAAGCCACGTTAAACTGTAGGTTGCCAACAATCGCAATAGGTGTCGTTATTTCTGGTCAAACACGCACACTCCTTACTGTTGGTAAGTAAGCAATTCATGCTTAAGCTATATTCGTGGATGATTAAGAAGGACCGTAGGTGTGCTGTTCGATTGTTCCGCAGGCACCAAAATTTGTATCCTTATTTTAGATTCAAACACATAACAGCTGGTAAGAAAAACCGATACGTACATTTTGATTTTACTTAGTTAATAATCCGATTACATTCTGGGTTC
The DNA here is from genome assembly GCA_026315105.1 of Locusta migratoria. Classification (NCBI taxonomy): domain Eukaryota; kingdom Metazoa; phylum Arthropoda; class Insecta; order Orthoptera; family Acrididae; genus Locusta; species Locusta migratoria. The sequence continues at coordinate 240,854,672 of CM048750.1, read as the reverse complement.
GTATCTCCGTCGCAGAACTTCACATCATGCACTTCATTTTAAATGTGTGCACCCTTGAAAAAGGTATATCACACATCTTTCGAGGTTCGTTAACAGGGACGAAAGGTTCTTAATAGGAGTCCCGGTTTATTACAAAAACTGTCTCTTATTTTCAAGTTCAGATTTGGTTACTGATATTGGCGAATATATCGGTAAATCATGACTCTTCATGGCTAGTCAGCAATAGGATATGATTAGATTAGATTAATATTTGTTCCGTATATTATGAATACGACATTTCGTAATGATGTTGAACGTGTCATTTTAATGAAAGATTTCTTTACACACGAGTATTCAATTTTTAGAACAATTTTTTACTCTCTCGTAATCTTTTTATTTTTATCTCTCTCTCACACACACATGCACACACCCGATCGGGGGTTCGAATCCCCCCTCATGCATGGATATTTGTGCCGTCCTTAGTATTAGCTAGTTGATAAGTAGTTTGTAAGTTTAGGGACTGATGACCCCGTAGTTAAGTCCCATAAGCTATACAAACATTTGAACATTTTTATTCCTCTCTGATTGCTCTGTGGTAACGTACTTACCTCATTTCTTATAATACAGTGCACAATGTTAGCAAGGTTTCTTTTAGTGTAGTTAAAACAGTAGTAAACATGAGAGAGAAATTAATCACCAACGATATATGCGAATTATCTGATGTTATCTATAATGGTCTGGCAATGCACATGGCGTTTATTGATTACATGCATGTAGAAAACGTGTATTGAGTTAAATCTGCCAAATAAGGTATGGAGAAGGATAAAACGCCACTACCACACGACAGCTAATGTAGAAAATACTTTTCTGCCGTATTTTCGCACGACGCACTCACCCCATACATAATACAAAAGTTTCGAGAAGAAAATTCAAATGTTTGTAGAGCCTATGGGACTTAACTACGGGGTCATCAGTCCCTAAACTTACAAACTACTTATGAACTAGCTAATACTAAGGACGGCACAAATATTGATGCCCGAGGGGGGATTCGAACCCCCGACCGTAGTGGCCGTGCAGAGCGTGACTGGCGCGCCGTAGTCCCCTCGGCCACCGCGGCCGGCGATTCGAGAAGCATCGGCTGCCTACAACCGTCTATTAAACATAAAAAGAACAAAATGTCGCAGAAGTTATCCCTTTTTCCACATGTGTTTATTTTGGGTTGGGATGTGAAGGGAATTATGTTCAATGTTCCATTAGATTGGTAACTTCAGCAGACAGTGGAACTGAGTTTTAAAAAATGTGCATCCTAGACTGTTGGCCGTACTGTGTAAGCGGCAGTTACGTGATTTTATTTCGATGATTACAATATAGTGACGAATGTATGCACTGGATATCCGACGCAGCTAGTTAATGGCGATTCAATCAACCAAGTAAATGAATGTACTGAACATGCTGCAAATCACTACAGGGAGGAAAATGTGTCTCAGAGAAGAGGATTTGGTGGTCTGTTGGATGATGATTGGTTGATACACTTACGGTCTGGGTTCGATTCCAACTTCTGCCGATGATTTTTGATAGGGAGAGACAGATTCTATTCACTTCTGCTACGCCCAGTGAAGAAGGTATATTGGCATTGTGGTCTGAAATTCACATTAAACATGATATTCCTTCTCTACCAAATAGAGGTTATGTTGAACCACAATAAAGTCAGGAGTGATGATGTGTAGAAAAATTTCCAATTGTTTTTAAATCTATGGGATACAACTGCTTGGTTATTAGTTCCTAGCTTACTAACTACTTAAACTAAGGTAAACTAACCTAAGGACAACACGAACATCCATGCCCAAGGGAGGACTCGAACTCTCGACGGGGAGCGCCGCACCGCAGTACGGCACCTCAGTGCGCTCGGCTAAAACGCCGCGGCGCGACACGTAGAAACTCTGTCAGCAGTAATCCTTCTTATACTAGTTATTTATTTCTATTGACGAAACAAATGCTATGCAGGGTCCCAAGCCATTCATTCCATTTTTTATCTGAGCTTCTGTATGTCGATAAAATTGATTCTGAACTGGGAATGCAACTCATACCGCCCTCAACACGGAATTTGATCCCTTCGTGATAATACAGCTCGACTACAATTTGTTGTTTGTTCAAAACTGCAGATTCCTCAACATCTCCACTTATTTCGCTTGAATGGGTTCGAATCGTGGCCTGGCACTAAAGTTTTCATTATGTATTATCAAGCACTAGCATGAGAACACCTATCTGCTGGTATATAATAATTTTGATTTTCAACGTATTTTCATACGTTGTCAACACTGACAATATGTGACGTTTTTGACTCCCAGTGAGACACAGACTATTTACGAGATCACTGTAAGTTCAAGAATGTTATTCCGAGCTGCTGGTGGCGAAAAATTCGGTAGCTGACGTCTCTTTTGTGTAGTCAACAATGATATGTGTGGGGTTCGATTCCCAGTCATTACTGAACTCTTTGTCACATTATTTCTAGTTCAAACATGCTCACATGTAGCTTCTGGTGTAAAAACCCATTATTATTTTTTTTTAATATAACAGCAATAGTTGTCGGGTTGGAGTCCTGGGAAGGAAAAAAAAAAATGTTTCGCTTCGTCATTTCACTTAAAACTTGTAGCTACTGCCTAGAAAATCAGATAAGCCGAAGTTAATTGTGCTTTGATAACAATCCGATTAGATTTTGGGTTCGAATCCCTGTCCAACACAAAGCTTTACCTCACGGCATTTCAAGTAAGTGACTTGTGAAGAAGCAATATTTAACATCTCTCGAAGTTCGTTAGCAGGGACAGTAGATGCTGGGTAGGAATTCCTGTATACTAAAAATGTTTACGTTATGTAATTTAAAGTTGATATTTGCTAACTGATACTGTTAGGTGTATCGCTCTCTGTATGCTTAGTTAGGAATGATTGTTAGTTTCCGTCAGTCACGAAATCTCTGCTCAGTCTGCATGACCTGGGTTTGAATCCATATGAAGAACGAGACGGTTCGTCGTGTCATTTTAAGTGCACGCATATTCTCAACATGCTGCTCCTGAGAGAATTTTAATGTCATTTCGTGTTAAATAATAAGTATGTAAGTTACTTTGAACAAGCAATCATGAATACGACGAACGTACTATGTGCATTACCTATCTGATGTAATAATGAGAGTGATAACATTTCAGGTATGGTATGTTATTTCTTGTAATAAATCTGATCTTACAAGCCTTAAGGACAGTCTTGTCTGTGATAAAGTATTCCCCGATATTTGTAGTATCGTGGTAGTACTTTACATCTTGAGTTATTGCGATAAAGAGCAGCGTTTTCTAGTGGTGATTTGCTGGAACCATTTTCAATAGTCGAACAACTGTACCGAAGAGCGAGTAGAGTACCCGCAAGATAGGTACGTTATTTGGGTTGCATGCGAATCAGACGAAATGCAATTCAGGTCGTTCGGATACTTTTGAGCACGACTGTACATGATACCTTCGAAAACTTGACTAGAGAGGTACATGTTGTACTTCTACAGTGTAAGACACTTCTCAAGCAGAGAGAGCATCGATCAAAGAAGCTGTAAGCTCAAGGTATACGTTTTCATGTAAATTATGCATGCTGCAGCAAATATGTTGGATCCACGTGTTAAGGGGGACACCATTAAACAGGGGGAGGAAATGCAGGCTTTACACTACATCGCAACATTGAGTAAAGTCTTGGGATATGACAGTTCCGTTATCATGGCAAATTTGGCATCATTTCAGGCGGCGAAAGACTTTCTCCAACAACACATCTAATGATATGCAGCAAAATATATATCTCCTCTGTATGTTGGAAAGGCTTGTGTTCATTTGCTTCCAGAATTTTGAATGTACCGCCTTCCTCAGCGGCATGTGAGTGTAACTGGTCAGCTCAAGCATGAAATCACACACCATTACGAAAGACTGTCTCCAGACACAACCGAAAAACTGGTGTATATACAGTGGAACCTCAGGTACATAGGTGACCCACGAGACATCGGCAGGTTTCTGTCATCATGGGAGGAGAAACCTGATTAATATTATGATAAGAGAGTACCGGAATGTATATTTGTATTTGTTCCAGTAAGAGGAAGTGTCTGTTTCACAGAGATGTTTTTTGGTAATAATAATAATTATTATCGTTTGTAACGCAAAGTTTTGATTTATATTTTGCAGTCATGTACAGTGCCATACATCAAGAAGACATTTGACGATTTTTTCTTCAAAATGTTCAAATGTTTGTAGAGTCTATGGGACTTAACTACGGGGTCATCAGTCCCTAAACTTACAAAAGACTTATGAACTACTTACAACTAAGGACGGCACACATATCCATGCCCTAGGGGGGATTCGAACCCCCGACCGTAGTGGCCGTGCAGACCGTGACTGAAGCGCCTCAGTCCCCTCGGCCACCGCGGCCGGCGATTTTTTCTTCTAGTGCAATTACGTTTCATAATATGTCAAGTGTGCTTTACACACAATTTAAAGTCATATATCGAATGAAAATGCACTTCATTTCTATATTGTGGACTATGAAATGTATGTAAGAAATAAAATACCGCCGGCCGCGTTGGCCGAGGGGACTGAGGCGCTCCAGTCACGGTCTGCACGGACACTACGGTCGGGGGTTCGAATCCCCCCTCGGGCATGGATATTTGTGCCGTCCTTAGTTGTAGCTAGTTCATAAGTAGTTTCTAAGTTTAGGGACTGATGACCCCGTAGTTAAATCCTTTAAGCTTAACAAACATTTGAAATAAAATACCCATTGTAAAATTTCGGATGTCTAATGTTTCGGTTTTCACATTGAATATACCAATCTAACTCATTATACCAATATCAACTGTTATTAAACGATTTAAAACCAAGGTTGTCGTATTATACGAAATGTACTGATGTGGTATTAAACATTTTCGGAACTCTAGTCCTGAACACATAGATTCGTCACATGTATCTCCTCTCTAGACACCACAGCCCACAAAGAAAAGATTGGTAACATTCCGCAGTTCCGCAGGAAAATTCATTATCATTACGTAGGAGTAACTTTATTTTTATTTATTCTCATGTCCCTTCTGTGTCTGTCCATCTTTTTTTTTTCCCTAAGGACCGAGCGAGGTGGTGCAGTGGTAACACAGTGGACTTGCATTCGGAAGGATGGTGGTTCAAATTCACCCCCGGCCATCAAGATTTAGGTTTTCCGTGATTTCCTTAAATCACTCTAGGCAAATGCCGGGATGGTTCAAAGAGCACGCCGATTTCCCGCTCCATTCTTATCCTAAACAACCCGAACCCGAGTCTAAGCTCTGCCTCTAATGACTACGCTGTTGACGGGGCGTTAAACACTAATCTTCCTCCTTTTTTGTAAGAAATGTGTTATTTATGGAAGAATATATAAGAAATAAGGCTGTATTGCATAATATAGAAAATTATAAGTACAGTATCAAAACAAAGAAAGATAGTACTCAAGATACAAAAGACATTCAACATTCATACTTTATTTAATTCGAAACTTGACAATAAACAATATTTCTTCTTACTTGTCCAGGAAACAGTGTGAATTAATTCTTTGTACAGCCGACCCATGCCCTGTAGCTCTATAGAAGTCTATTGTTTTCAAAGTTGTCAACAACACCATCAGCTTTCAGCAATTTACTTAAACTGACTGAAAGAGCTCCTAATGAGCAGACCACCCAATTGACGGTCGTACCACAAAGGCAGCAGCAGATCAGGTGCCACACCAAAACAAGATTGCCAGAGAGGTTGGCTTTGCCTCGTAAACATCGAGCGTCCTGGAAAAGTCGACCTCAATGTCAAAGATATAAACAAGGCACTATATTTTGCAGGACTACATTTCCAGGACTGTTTATTGCCGATCTACGCCTGCCTACTGGACTGCTATTCATGTGCTCACCTGGATCGTTTCTACTTTCCCACGAACTGGTATACTTGCTAAAGACTTGCACTTAGTGCTTTCAGGCTGCTGCCCGATTTCTGTTACAGAATGAAGTAGGGTAGTAGGGCAAAGCCGGTTCTACCTCACTGAGAATCTCCACTCGACATTAGTGTCATGAAGGTCATAAAATGATATCAAAATAATTATGAAAAATTAGTTGATTAACTATGCAAATTCGATTTTTTTTCAATTACTCTGTACTGTAATTTCACGTAAGCACCTACCTGTATGTCACCCCGACGCCGACGCCGCCAGACTGATGCCACCTCCTCCCTCGGCCACTTGTCTGACCGCTAATCTAAGGACGCCACCACCCACCCTTCCCATAAGGACAGAACAAACAATACCACACTTAGCGATGATTGTCATAACCGCCTCCGACGTCCGCGCACTTGGCGAGGTCTGCCCCCGCCCCGCATGCCATCCCCTACCGCCCCCGATTAATTTTATTAAATTTGCATATCAATTTAATTGTAACAACCTATGTTTTAACCTATATTCATCATTTTCTTGATTTGCAGCTTTTATTTTTTCGTGTATGCAGTAAACATTTTCTGGGTATGAGGTCCGCCTGATGTGCAAAACACTGTTTTATTATGCACCCAAACTAGGTTCAGCACCTCTGTGCCATCATCAGTGGGCTTTCAGTTTATTTAATGCTGTGAAAACAAATTACACATATCTTACTACTGTACTACTTTGTAAATTTAGGCCTAAAATTCGCCAGTCTTATTTTGGTTTTTACCTTATTTTACATTCTTTGGTCATGTGGGACCCTTTTTACTTACTTATGTAGTGGTAGCGTTGTCATCTGCAACCAAAATTATCTCTTTTAAAACTTGTGAGGTTTTTAAAACGCTACTTATGGTGTGAAAACGTAATTTTGGTATGTGGGGATATTTCTATCGTCTGATTACTAGCCGGCCGCGGTGGCCGAGGAGACTGAGGCGCTCCAGTGACGGTCTGCACAGCCACTACGGTCGGGGGTTCGAATCCCCCCTCGGGCATGGATATTTGTGTCGTCCTAGTTCGTAAGTAGTTCATAAGTAGTTTGTAAGTTTAGGGACTGATGACCCCGTAGTTAAGTCCCATAGACTATACAAACATTTATTCTGATTACTATCTATCACTTACAGTTTCTTTTGGCATACAATTCTACAAAATCACGGAATCCCGGCCAGGCGCAAATTTTCATTTGCCACACTTTGGTATTCCATCTAAACCTTGTACAGTGAAGCCATAACTGATCGCAAATTGCGATTTATTTCATTGATTTAAGAACAATTATATCCAGAGTCAAACTGTTGGGAAAGAAATGGAAAAGAAATGGTCCATTTCGGAACTCGACCGCAACCTTAGATCTATAAGCAAAATAAATGTATCTCTTCATTTAGACTATGTCTGCAACAGACGATGAACATGTTAAAAATAGCGTGCGTTAGATAATAAACGGAATATAATGGTAGAAAACGCTACAAACTTGTATGTCAAACACTCTTTCGGTAACACAACAACAACGGCAGCAGCAGAAGACATATTGTTTATCAAAAAATTCGAATTTACTGGTGGAAATAACGAAAATCGGCAAAGACATCTAGCACAACGTCTGCATAGAAACTAGAGATTTCTAACACTGCAGCTTACACACATGGCATTTTTTAAAAATTGTTTTAAGCATTCTTTCTCCAAGCTCGCAGCATAGTCTACATATGCAACAGCTGACAGACTGGTTTAATAATAGAGAAGGTTAGATAATAAATGAGATGTAACAGTAACAAACACCACAAACTTACATATCCATCTTAACAAACACTCTTTCGATGTCTAGATAATGAAAAATAATTCTAGCAAGAAAAGAAATGGACCGTTTTGGAACTCGACTGCAACCTTAGATCTATAAAACCCTTTCTACACGGGAAGTGAGAGCTTACGAGATTACTCATGATGCAACGGTATCGCCGTCCGCGTACAGTGTAAACGCGTCCTCGTGCACAAGATGCACGCATACGATCGCTAGTAGACGGAATAGGATGGATCCTATTCTCACGCGTATGGAAGTGCTTCGCGCATGCGCAGACGACAGAATGGGGAGAACAGCTGACAAACGAAGCCAAGTCGGGAATTTGTTTGAGAATGTGCACTTGTCTCCTGCTCAGAAGAACGTAGTTTTTCGACTCCGTCGTATTTTAGGGGGTGGTACTATAGAGGAATTGCATTAAAAATTTAATATAACCTGTGTACAATTTTTATTGAATACAGACATGTAGTTGTTATAAATCCAAACAAACGTAGAGCAATTCTGAATCAAGAAGTTTTCGCTGATTTATCCTTTAGTTCTTGGTACTACAACATCATTTAGGGCAAACTCCACATTCATACCCAAGAGAGGATTCGAAACCAAACCTCAGACGTAGTGGCTACGGGAATTGTGGCATGCGCTTCGACTACCTGCCGGCCGCCCCTGTTGAACAAGGTGAGGGAGGAGGACTAATTTCTTCCTCGCCACTGTGGCAGCGCCGTCGTGTTTACGCCGGAGGAACAGAGAGGAAGGGATCCGTCTGGCGTGTACGCCAGTATTCTTATGAGTGGAGCGCTGCCAGCCTGTTACGCGCCGTGCGTTTAGTCACAGCTAATTTTGCAGAAGACGAAATCAAATTTGGAAATTCGGGTGCAATGTTCGATACTGCGATTATGTGTTAATCCTGGAGCAGTTTTGGTAAACCGTTCAATAGCAGTTTGCGAGTATTCCATTCTTCCCGTATTATGGAAAAAATCGTTGAACATTACTACAGTCATACTTCTAAAAAGGGTAGAAGTATTCCGAATGGGCAAATACACTGTGAGTAATTATAAGGGATAAGGATATTGGAAGCCTGTCATAAGTTGGGTTTCGACGTATTTTTCAAAATTTTTGCTATCCGTTTCTGAGTGATAGTCGGACGTTTGATTTTGAGTCATGAAACACCTCTCTCCATCTGCATGAACAATTAAACTCCGACCGACAATTTTGTTTGACAATACTACTCGCACACTATCACTTTGTCAACATTTATTTACTGTATACTGTTTTCCTTTGAATACATTATCTGTTCACAATCATTGGAAAATGCCGAGCGGGTTAGCAGAGCGATCTAAGGCGCTGCAGTCATGGACTGTGCGGCTGGTTGATTAGTGTGTAAGCTTAGGGACTGATGAACTTAGCAGTAAACCCCATAAGATTTCACACACATTGAACATTTTTGTAAGTTGACAAGGCTTATTAAAATTAGCTAGATTTCTTCAGTCAGGTTTGACTCTTATTTTTGAGCTGGTGCCCAGCGACTGTTTTGTGAAAAACTGTAGAGAATGTCACCAATCAGTCGCAATTTTTGTTTTTATTTTCCAGATCTACATAGATTTTGGGCACAGTGTGGCTATTCTCAATGCTCTTAGTTATGTTTACATCTACACCATCATGTTGAACGTAACTGTCAACATGGCGGTGTAGATGCAAGTGCATATGAATGAGATTATTTTTGACATTTCCTAAAGATCTGATTAAATAAAATTCCCAAAACGCTATGTAAAAAAAATATAAAAAACCGGGGGGGGGGGGGCACCAATTTAGCAGCTCGCACGGGGCGGCACTTGGGCTTGCGCCGGCCCTGAATGAGAATGTTAACACATGTCACGGAAACAATTAAATACAGTTTCACAGTGGCAGTCTAAAAGACAAATAAATATTTTAATCATCACAACATATCATGCAGTTTCGAAAAGTGATGTTAACGCGACGATTCATTTGCTGTTGACAACAAACGAAGTAGACGTCTGAAGCACACGACTCAACAATTGCGTACCGTTTGAACGCTTCTTTATAGTTCGACGGTCTATCGCAAGGGGCGCAGCAGCTGACAACGACTTCCTTGTGCGTGCTGCACGTCTCTATAGAAAGGGCTTAAGCAAAATAAACGTATCTCTTTGTTTAGACTATGTCTGCAACAGACGACGAGCGTGTTAAAATTAGCGTGCATTAGATAATAAACGGAATGGTACAGTAACAAACGCTACAAACTTTTATGTCAAACACTCTTTCGGTAACACAACAACAACAGCAACAGTGGAAGACATATTGTTTATAAAAAATTCGAATTTACTGGTGGAAATAACGAAAATCGGCAAAGACATCTAGGACAAGGTTTGCATAGAAACTAAAGATTTCCAACACAGCAGCATACATACACGGCATTTTTACAAACATAGTGAAAGCAGCTCTGTCAGTCAGCCACAGATATAACAGCACAAAGCAATCAGGAATGCGTTAGATATACATCTGCAAGCATCATTAACACTCGTCCCGAACGCAGACTGAGGCGTAACACATACACACTAACACACACACACACACACACACACATACACACACACACAGAGAGAGAGAGAGAGAGAGAGAGATCTCGGCAGGCTACATAAAACAATTCTATAAACATATGCTAAATGTTTAACAAAATATCATAACGCTTCAAGCAGTCTCTCTCAAAAAACACCTAATTTACATCTCCAAATGATCTAAGAGGCAACGACATCTTCTACGCAAGACCTCTACGGACACCACTTTGATGGGGATAGCACGCAATGCAGTTAACAAACATTTATTTAAATGCGCCTCGATGGAGCTGAGCCAGGCCGAAATTTAGTACTCTCTCTCTTTAGCGATCTTGCCCTGCTTCGTTTCCTTAGATCGAGGTAGGCCTATAGCTGTCTCCCATCCAGTATTTCGACAGGTAAGTTTTCCGCCTTCTTGTAATCCACTTAATATCCAGTTCTGCACCTTCTGAGAATTTGGGTAGTTTAATTTTACCTCTTATTTCCTTGCTACAGCAGTACAAATCTTCTTGCGTATACACATCTAAACACAACAAAGGGAATCTGTCTAGTTACAATGCAAACAATTTTTTACATTTATCTGACACAGGTCAAATACCGATAATCGAGCTCCCCAGAAATATTTAAACCCTATTGTACAACGGAGAGTTGCAATAAAAAAATGCATTCTGTCGTCTGTGAAATAATTTGCCAATTTCCGACCGTCTACATTAAAACTTTCGTTTCTCGAAAGCATTGACCTAACAATACCCTTCTTCGAATACCTGACAATACAGCAACCACGGAACCGAGGTAATACTTTACTCTCCTGATAGCTAGGAAGCAACACACTTAAAACAGATGTTCAGTTCTGTAGAACAAGTTCGACCTGTCCTTAACCCAAAATATAGACAAACATTCTTGCTCCAAACACAAAACAAGATCCTTTCCTGTGATTTCTTTTTCATTCCACTAAACCGAACTCGGATTTACCTTTCTACTACATTTCAACTACCATTCAACTACCTTTCCACAGCATTGTCACATGTAAACACCTACCAGTATGCCATCCCCCTCGACAGGTGAACGGTAAACGCACTGCAACACCAGAAAAATTTATAGCCATCACTGCAAAACACGAACAAACTTCACATATTTCGAAGTTCTATATCAAAGTACAGACGATGATAGATGCTCTACCCCAATAATAATAGTAGATAATGCTTAAACATTCATCAACGAGGTCGTCTGAGCTATCATCCTCTCTCAGAATAGTATTGCCGTGAGAGACCATGCACACCAATTGCCGGTGTGGCGCAGGGGATAGCGTCACGGACTGCGGAGTAGAAGGTCGCCGGTTCAATCCCGCCCACCGGCAAAAATTTATTTCTTTGTAATTAACAGTTCCAGAAGGTTCTACACCTTTCTTATGTTCACTTGTAAATTCTACTTGTTTCTTATGTTAACTGTTCTTCTAATTTCTGGTAAATTCTGTCTGTGTATAAGTAGCAGAGCACTCTGCCTGAGAGGCAGTCAGTGCTGCGTGTACGTTGAGTTCGTAATAAACGTGCTGTGTTTAGGTGCCTTCGAAGTCAAGCCTGCTTCCATTGCAACGCGACATTGTTTGGTGGAGGCGCCGGGTACACTGTGCAACAGCTGCATCACCGTGGCTCCGATTAGGCAACGTAAAAGACGTCGCTTACACGGACTGGAACCGGAATACAACGGATACGCCGAGTACGTCCTTCCAAGAGTCCGTATCATCAGACGAACTATGGAAACGAAACCAGCAGTAAGCCAGCTACACATCAGGCACCCGTCGGTGTTCTCTGGAGACGCTGGACAGGACCCAAACAAATGGCTAAAAGGGTTCGACCGAGTCGCCAAGTACAACAAGTGGGATCATACGATGTGCTTGGCCAACGTTTACTTCTATCTCGATGGAACTGCCCAGCAATGGTTCGAGAACAACGAAGACAAGTTGAATGACTGGGAGACGTTCCAGGAGGAACTGAAGAAGACGTTTGGAGACCGCCAGCGTCAAATCCGCTCGGCGGAAGAACAATTGAAGAACCAGGCCCACACCGAGCGAGGTGGCGCAGTTGTAACGCACTGGACTCGCATTCGGGAGGATGGTGGTTCAAATCCACCTCCGGCCATCCAGATTTAGGTTTTCCGTGATTTCCCTAAATCACTCCAGGCATATGCCGGGATGGTTCCTTTCAAAGGGCACGGCCGATTTCCTTCCTCATCCTAACCCAAAATCTCCGAGCGTTAGCTCCGTCTCTAATGGCCAAGCTGTCGACGGGACGTTAAACCCTAAGCATCCATCCATCCAAGAACCGGGCCCAACGACATGGTGAGCCGACACAATCGTACATACAGACTGTTTTGGCCCTGTGTAACATAGTAAATCCGAACATGACTGAGGCGGACAAAATCACGCACCTGATGAAGGGAATTGCAGAAGATATGTACCAAGCTCTTCTGATAAAAGACGTCGCTACGACAGAAGAGTTCAAGTGGTACCAGCGTATTGAAGAGATGCAACAAAGGACGGTTGGACGCAAGAAGTATGACAGACTCCCAAATGTAGTCCCTATGGCCGTTGTGGAAGACCAGCAGGACTTGGCTTCTCTCATACGACAAATCGTGAGAGAATAATTACAACAGTGCATGGCAGCCGGGACTATTAGACCGAGCGAGCATCAGATTATGGCCATGGATGTGAGCCCTGTAAGTCGCGAGGTAGCCGACGCCGCTGAGGACGAGGCATTTCAAACATTAGCTCCTGTCTGCCCCGTCAATTGCACCCGACGTGAAGAATGGCGTCGCCCTGCTATGACTTACGCTGCAGCCGCCAAACGGCAGCCCATGAACCGACCGACGCGACTACAGCCAACTCTCCCGGTAACTATGCCGCCCCGCAGAAGAACAGACGTCTGGAGGACAGAAGACAACACACCACTGTGTTTCCACTGTGGACGCCCTGGACATGTCGTACGCTACTGCAGAGAGAGGAGGCGAGTATTCGATGATTATTTTGCCGCAAGACGTCAGCCGTCGGAGCAGTTCTATCCAAGGCAGTCACCTGCTGATGAGTTCAGTCGACCTATGGGAAGAAGCCCATCGCCGTACCCTAGACGAGGTCGCTCCCCGACGCGCCGCAGCCGTTCACCGTCGCCGTACAGAGGTACCAGCCGATCCCCTAGCCGCCGCGCCCAGGAAAACTAAGCGAGGCGACCATCTACGGAGGTGAGGCCGCCGCAGATGAAAATCCTCCATGGACGAAAGTCGCCAAAATGTCGGGAAATCTCATCGACGTCATAATCGACGGCCAACCTGTCCGGGCACTTGTTGATTCAGGAGCCTCTTTTTCTCTATTATCGGATAATTAGCGCCGTACACTAAATAAGACAATGTTCTGTGATACGGGAGCAACTGTGCTGAAGGTCGCGAATGGAAAGTACGTCCATCCAGCAGGAACTTGTGTCGCAAGAATAACCATCAACAACAGGATGCAGCCTTTTGAATTTGTCGTGTTAACAGAATGTAGTCACAATGTGATCCTCGAATGGGACTTCCTTCAGGCATCCCAAGCTATCATTGACTGTGGAAGATCTGAGCTGCAAATTGAAGAAGTTGTTCCGCCGGATACACGTAATACAGAATTTTCTGGGAAGCTATTCGTCGTTGACAATGTGACGATACCGCCGTTGACAATGAGAAGAGTTGCAGTTACAAACACAGATGACTGGTTAAACTGTGAAGTTCTTGTTGATAGTAAAAGGTTTATGAGGCTCACAAAAGAAATTTACATACCAGCGGCTATCATAAGCATTACCGGTGGTCAAGGAGAGATTTGGATCACAAATTGTCACGAGCAGTCACAAATTATCCCCAAGGGAATGTGTATCGGGACAGCTGAACCAATCCAGGACGGTGAGCTCAATGTCATCAATGAAGACCCATGCCCTGCTGTTAGTACAGATAACACGCTGGAGGAAACAAACGTGGAACTGCCAATAGGGCCTGGACTGACCAAGGAACAACGCCAGCGGGTGTTAGGTATACTACGCCAATTTTCGGGTGCATTCACACCTCAGCAGGGGAAAAGTCAGACGAAACGGCCCACGATAAAGCACCGTATCAATACTGGGGATCATTCGCCAATTAGCCAGCGTTCGTATAGAGTGTCGCCAGCTGAACGACGGATAATTCGGCAGGAAGTGGAGAAGATGTTGCGAGATGATATTATTCAACCTTCGGAGAGTCCTTGGTCGTCTCCGGTGGTCCTCGTAAATAAGAAGGATGGCACGTGGCGATTCTGTGTCGACTATCGGCGGCTGAACAGAATCACAAAGAAAGATGTCTACCCACTGCCGCGTATTGACAACACCTTAGACTGCTTGAAAGGAGCTACATACTTCTCAACTATGGACATGCAGACAGGTTACTGGCAAATCGAGGTGGACGAAGCTGACAGGGAGAAGACGGCTTTTATTACACCTGACGGCCTCTATGAATTTAAAGTAATGCCATTTGGATTATGTAATGCTCCAGCCACATTCGAACGCATGATGGACAACTTGCTTCGACACCTTAAGTGGACGACGTGTCTCGGCTATTTAGATGATATTGTCGTTTTCTCGAAGACATTTGAAGAACATCTGAGTCGACTGTCAACTATGTTGAAGTGTGTTCAGGCTGCAGGTCTCCGCCTCAATCCAAAGAAGTGCCTCTTCGTCGCACAAGAGAAAAATCCTGAGGCACCTAGTCAACGGAGATGGTGTCCGTCCTGATCCAGATAAAGTAAGGGCAGTCACAGAATTTCCAACTCCTCAGCACATTCGTGATGTGAGAAGCTTTCTCGGGCTGTGCTCATACTACCGACGTTTCATAAAAGGATTTTGTAACAAGGCACGTCCATTACAAGAACTTCTGCAGGGAGATGCCAAATTTTACAGGGATGAGATAAAAGAAAGAGCTTTCCGGGCACTTAAGGAGGCTCTAACTTCCGCACCAGTGCTTGCCTTGTACGACGACAATGCAGAAACGGAACTTCACACAGACGCCAGTGGCTATGGGATTGGTGCAGTGCTTGTACAAGTTCAGGAAGGTGCCGAAAAAGTGATAGCCTATGCGTCAAGAGTACTCTCAAAGTCCGAGATAAATTACTCTACAACTGAAAAAGAATGTCTCGCGGTTATCTGGGCTATCAACAAGTTCCGGCCGTATTTATTCGGCAAACCATTCACCGTCGTGACAGATCACCATTCTTTGTGTTGGCTGACTAGCTTGAAGGATCTATCAGGTCGACTAGCAAGATGGGCACTAAGACTCCAAGAGTACGATGTCACAGTGGTATTCAAGAACGGGCGCAAAGACAAGGATGCCGACTGCCTTTCGAGGAATCCATTAGTGGAACACAACAGCATTAATGAAATTTCGGCTCTCACTGAATTAGATAACATTACAGCTGAACAGAGAGAAGATCCAACACTATTAAAAATGATAGAGGCCTTGGAGAAAGGAGAACCGACCAATGGAGAGTTCCAACTTATAAACGGAACATTGTACAAGAGCAACTATGATCCACTGGGCCCCAAATGGCTACTTGTTGTTCCAGCTCATCTCCAGCCAGGTATTCTCAAATATTTCCATGATGCTCCAATATCCGGTCATCTGGGATTCGTGAAGACCCTAGACAGAATCAGACGCAGGTATTACTGGAAAGGTCTCTACCGATCTGTCAAGCATTATGTGAGTCACTTTAAAGAGTGCCAGCGACGGAAGCATGTGCCGCAATTACCTCCAGGACATCTCGTACCGATTCCGCCTGCAGCAGCTCCATTCCAACGAGTTGGGATCGATCTTTTAGGGAGGTTCCCGAAGTCGACAACCGGTAACCGTTGGATAATAGTCTGCACTGACTACCTCACACGCTACGCTGTCACCAAACCTGTGCCGACTGCAGAAGATCCAGAGATCGCAAAATTCCTTGTAGAAGACATTATTTTGAAGCATGGAGCACCACGTGTCATGATATCTGATCGTGGAAAAGTATTCCAGTCAAAACTAGTATCAGAGGTAATGTCACAGTGCAACATTGTCCACAGAATGACAACTGCATACCATCCTCAGACAAATGGTCTTACGGAACGTTTTAACAAAACGTTAGCCGACATGCTGTCGATGTACGTCGATGTTGAGCAGAAGGATTGGGATACGATTCTGCCAGTCGTGACATTTGCTTACAATACCGCAAGACAAGACACCACAGGATTCACTCCGTTTTTCCTGCTCCATGGCCGTGAATCTGAGATGACAATGGATACACTGTTCCCGTTCCAACCGGACAACACTCAGGACGACTATGTTAAACAGCTCATCACCAGGGTCGAAGAAGCAAGACAACTGGCTCGCATACGGACACTGGACGCCCAGGAGAAGGACCTTCAGCGGTATAACGACAAGCACCGACCTGTTGTGTACAGCCCAGGAGAACTGGTATGGATTTTTACCCCTGTACGGAAGGTTGGACTGTCAGAAAAGTTATTGAAGCGATACTTTGGTCCGTATCGTGTCATACGTCGCCTGTCAGACGTCACATACGAAGTTGAGGATTATGAGCCGTCGTCGAAACGTCAAAAACGAAGAGACATTGTTCACGTCCTGCGCATGAAGCCTTACTACGATCCTGAAGAGCAGGTAGACGACAATGGCTTCTTGTTCAAGGACTTTAAGGACGGTAATGTTCCTGATGAAGCCACGACAGGAACGTCTGTCGTCGATAATCGAGGAGAAGGGAAGGATTCTCTTGAACTGTCATACAGAGGACCCATGACACGGTCAAGATCCAGGACATTGCAGCTGGCTCCACAGGGATCATAACAGCGGGTCGCTGTTTCTCCAGGAGAGGGAGCAATGCCACGAGAGACCATGAACACCAACTGCCGGCGTGGCGCAGGGGATAGCGTCACGGACTGCGGAGCAAAAGGTCGCCGGTTCAATCCCGCCCACCTGCAAAAATTTATTTCTTTGTAATTTACAATTCCAGAAGTTTCTACATCTTTCTTATGTTCACTTGTAAATTCTACTTGTTTCTTATGTTAACTGTTCTTCTAATTTCTGGTAAATTCTGTCTGTGTATAAATAGCAGAGCACTCTGCCTGAGAGGCAGTCAGTGCTGCGTGTACGTTGAGTTCGTAATAAACGTGCTTTCAGTATAAGTGCTGTGTTTAGTTGCCTTCGAAGTCAAGCCTGCTTCCATTGCAACGCGACAGTATTACACAAACAAAACAGTTTAAACCAACAACTTAAAGACGAAAGTAGTGCACCTTAGGTCTCCAAAACGACTGCATACAGTGTGAGAAGAGTCAATGACCGCAAACGTCCTATTGGGCAAAGGAGTTCACTAGATTTACAGAAACAGCAATCAATTTCTAGTGTTCTTATTAACCAAGCAAACAATTTGCAAAGAACAACAACGCGACTGCTCTCTAAGGAATTTGTTAGTCGAGACCATACGGACGGGACTGACACACAATGCAGGGTTGCTCTTTGTAAATATTGGCTATCCTCGTTTCCAATCCAGTCTGTATGTGTATATTGTAGCCTCCATTCTGGTACTGCCAAAGGAAGAGGTAAAAGTATTCCGCAAACGCCTGTTATAAAATCGATAAGGTGCCTACCTATAATTTTATTATAAGCTACAGCCGAATGATTTGCTAGATGTTCTCCAGTGTTACCTTATCTAGTAGCCGCGGTGGAGTAGCCGAGCGGTCTGAAGCGTCTCGCTGCAGAGCGCGCGGTTGCTCGCCATGGAGGTTCGAGTCCTCCCTGGGGCATGGGTGTGTTTGTTGTCCTTAGGTTAGTTTACCTACGTTTAAGTAGTTTGTAAGCTATGGACTGATGACCACGCAGTTTGGTCCGATAGAATTACAAACATTTGAATTTTTTCTTCTCCAGTATTCCGAGTGCTTTCACAACGCTGCCGCCAGGTAGGAGAAATGGTAACTCGCCTGGTCTCCATGGCGTGCAATGACGAACTTGTCGAGTTTACTACGCATGTGTAAGTTAAAGCATCGGCAATAATCCTAAATCGACTTCTTTTGAGGTCTATTGCAACACAACAACATCCACAACTGGAAACACACTGCATCGCATATTGTAGAATATTCCAATCACTTTTTTCTTAAAATCTATCCCAACTAGCTCCGCAACACTATGTAACAACAACCATCTCCATCCCAACGACCAAACTATAGCAAAAGGATCTCACAATACCAGCTCTTTTCTACTAAAGTTCTTAACTAACTAGCAAACGACAAGTCGGTAACTCTGTGTCATTGGTGGATTCCTCTCGAACATCTAACCAATTGATAATACATCTTTTTCCATTGCATACTCCACCAGACAGTATTCCTGAAAAGTTTTCCATCGGTCATTAGACCACATACCTCGTACGTTTGACAATCACTCAAGCACAAAAAGGCATCGTATTTCCCCTTCTAACAAATCAATACTCCCGATAAACATCCCAATTTCATCGTAAAAATGATTAACACAAATAGAACAGCTAACAAGGAACGCTCCAGATCAACACAGAGTTCTTTTTTTATATGTATATATTTAATCATTGCCACTAACAACGAAAAAAAAAATAGTCTAGACCATTTCGAACTAATACAACACCTGAAAATTTTATCGAACGCCTTTAGAGACAAATCAAACGATTAAACCTGCCTCTCAAAGGAGATAACTAACCAGCTTTAAATCACCTAACCATAGGGTTTATAGTATTCGATGCTTCTCAACCGAAGAACAATAATTTACCACCTCAAGCATCTCCGCTATGCTACCGAGTGGCGTCCATTTGTAAAGTAAAGACCACAAATCTAATACACAACCATACTACTCAGTATCAATATGCAGTCCACAAATGCAGAACACCTATACGTTACAACGAATTGTACGACTAAATAGATTGAAATTGGTATTTTGCACAAGCCAAGATACATCGTTCGTACCAGATTACAAATACATGAGTCCTAATTTTATGAAGATAGAATATTACATTGCTTCTAGCAACAGCTATAAGAATTAAAAAAAAAAAAAAAAAAAAAAAAAAACCAACGACTTGTCACAGTTACACCATCGCTTTTAATGCTCCATTAACACACATCTCTAACTAACCTCTACAGATTGTAAAGGCCAATTCACACTGTCCGTCACGTCACGTCACATCACCGTCCATCAGAATATTTCGCAATGTATTTCTAATGGCGGCATTCTCACTGTCCGTCACCGGTCAGTCACGTCTCGGGAACGTCACATCAAGCTTTCTCGAAAAGAATGTTTTGATGGAACGACCGTCTGCTAACATCAGAGTTAACCTATTTTCGTCACGCGTATTATATGTTGCAGTCGACGATTGGACTGTTTATATGCAAATGTATCTTTATTTTGTTGTTATACTTTGTTTTAGGGGTAAATCTCAAATGTTTCATGACGAGTTAAATATTTTTGTCAATTGAGTGTCCCCCTAAAATCTAAGTCGGATATCTGAAACCAAAAATGGTTTATGTTACGTAACACTGTAACAGGAAAGACTGAAGCAAACTGTTTATTTGAATAAGATTGTAATTTGATTACACATTTTTGATTAAATAACATTTTAAATGAAAAAGTCAGTTGTATTGAAAGACAAAAATTCTGTTGTTTACGACGGTATTAACAATGTCAGCCTGCAAATCATAATGGATAAAGTAAAGAGGCGCTATTTATGCTCTTATAAGTATTGTTTGATGTTTTCATATGTTTATTTTTTTGCTTGAAAATAGATGTCGATGTTTCGAAATGTTGTTTCAGTTGCCGGTAAGTTGTCCGAAATCATACACTATAATGTTTTCTTTGGCCATCAATAACATTTAGCGTTGTTGTTCCCTCAATTCTAGTATTTAACTATGACTTTTCTACATAACAGATCGCCACTCATAACCTCACTTTCAACATCGCTTATTGAGATGGGCGAATTGACGGACACTGACGAACAGTGTGAATACAACTTGGTGTGACGTTGACGTGACGGACAGTGTGCATTGGCCTTAAAGAGACATCCATGCACAATCATATTACCGACAAATACTGCAACACTTCTATGGAGCAATTCCTTGCAGTTGACACAAACGAGGTATTTACCATATTAGTTGACTACAACAGCCGTTATAATTTGCATGATGAAAATATAGGTAGTGATAACCTATAAACAGTTGGATGAGAGCTAAATCATGCTCTTATTATTAAAGTTCAATCACTTCCAACAAACACCAACATTGTACATCATATGTATAAAAGAATTTTCTCCACAGAAAGCTGCCGACAGTTTGGTATCGCAATGTCAAATCAGTCTTGGGTAGATATAGTGTCACAGACAAATACAGATATGACTTATAATGTTTTTTCGTCTCTTTTCATGTCAAACTTTGAAATGTGTTTCCCAAAAAGACCAGTGAAAATTAATACATCTTGTCATAAAGACTCAAATTCGTGGATCACACCTGGTATTACGAACTCATCCAAGACCTTGAGAAGACTTACTTCTGAATTAAAAACATGTACTGACCCAAATTTCAAGAAATATGTAAGCAACTACAAAAAATATATAGAAGGGTGATCAGTCTAGCAAAAGTACTTAGTAATGACAGATTAATAAAGACGTCAGATAATAAACCGAAAACTATATGGGAAATTGTAAAAAGGGAAACAGGAAAAACATGTAGAGAAAAGGATATTGTGCTTAAGACAAATAATAACATTAAAATAAAAAAGGAAGATATGCCTAACTACATTAATAACTACTTTCTAAGTGTACCTGCAAAACTAAACGAAAAATTCAGTAAACAGGAGAAAATAACGGCACCAACAGTAGTCAGTAACTGTATGAATTTGGATCCCACAAATGAACAAGAAATGCTAAAAGTAATCAATAGCCTTAAAACAAAAATGTCTGCAGGAATAGATGAAGTGCCAGTATCACTAATAAAAAAAAGTGGCCTTACAGATTTTGTAACCACTGGTACACATTGCAAATTTATCATTCAGTGAAGGAGTGTTCCCAAAGAGACTGAAAATTTCTAAAGTTAGACCACTTTTCAAAAATGGGGATTGTTGTAAAATAAAAAACTACAGACTCATATCCTTACTTCAATATTTTTCAAAAATATTTGAAAAACTAATAAAAATCAGGCTCTTAAGCTACTTGGACACATTTGATCACTTAAATTGTAACCAACATGGTTTCCGTACAGGGCACAGCACTGAAACAGCTATACAGGCTTATACAAAAGAAATCGTCAGAAATTTAGACTATAAAAAAGTGTAGTTGGAATCAACCTTGATCTCTCAAGAGCCTTTGATACAGTAAACCATGAAATTCTCCTTATAAAATTAGAGGCATTAGGTGTTAGAGGAATTGGAAGTAAGTTATTTGAGTCATACCTCCAAGACAGAACCCAAGTTGTAGAAATCATATCTTCCCACGATAAGTAAAAAATAAAATTCCTATCGGATGCCAAGAAAGTGGAAGCAGGCGTCCCACAAGGTAGTATTCTTGGCCCCCAACTTTCTTGATTTATATAAATGACATTAAAAGTCCAAACAGCTCATCTAAAATTATGTTATTTGCAGATAACACAAGTATAATTATAAGTGATGACAGCAAATTCTTATCCACTACAACTGGGAGTGTTTCTAATTATGTTCGAAATTGTTTCCAGGCGAACAAATTAACACTTAATTCAAATAAAACAAATTACATTCAGTATAGTAAGGGCAATGAAAAAGAAGACCTCCATTTATATTTGGATGACCAGGAGACAGAGAAAACACAGACAACAAAATTATTGGGCATCCGTATAGATCAGAACTTGAAATGGAACGAACATGTGACATACATATCACATAAACTAAATTCTGCATGTTTTGCACTTAGAATAATATCCAGAGTCTGTAGCAAAGAATGTGCAAGATCAGTGTATTTTGCTTATTTCCAGTCCATTGCATCTTACGGAATAATGTTTTGGGGAGAAACAAAATCTCACTTGACTGACATATTTAAATTACAGAAAAGGGCCATTAGAATCATGACACACAGCCCTCCTCAAACGCACTGCAGACCTTTTAGGAATACTTACTGTACCCTCTCTGTTCATATACAGAAGTGTAATGTATATCAGAACACACTTGACCAGTTTTCATACAAATTCAGATTTTCACAACTACAATACACACATCAGTAAGAACCTGCATGTAGAAAGAGTGAGAAAAACAAAAACTCAAAAGCATGTGAGCCACCATGGAGTAAAACTTTACAACGCCTTGCCAGTTTACATAAAGGAAACAGAAGATGATAAAAATTTTAAACTAGAATTAAAACACTACCTACCAGATAAATGTTTCTATGAAACAGAAGAACATTTTCAATCACCAAACTTCTAAAAAATCTATGTATTTCTTTTAATTGCCATTGTATGAAGCAGCCATACTTTAAAAGTTATGTACCTTTTTTGTATAGGTATCTCTAAGTGAAGTGTACAATATCAAAGACTAATCTCTGACTAATGCAGTAGCTAATTGTCTAATTTTTTGATATAATGTAAACTGTTAATTTGTATGTACATTATGTAATTTGTAAATCTGAACAGTGCCAATGCTGTACAGAAACACGACGATTCTAATATCACGATATGATGCAATGGATGATAATAAACTAAACTAAACTAAACTAATGTGAAGTTAAGCTCCAGTCCATACACTAGCGTATTACACAACACCGATTTAAATGATCGCTTGCACCAATAATATCCCTAATAACTAACCAACTAACAGATACTCTTCTGACACATAATCTCTCTTCCAGTACTTTCTCCTAGATCCATCTCTATATATAAAAGGAAGTGTCCCGATTGACTGACTGACTGACTGACTCATCATCGCCCAGCCCAAACCATTTAAGATTGAAACTTGAAATTTGCGGAGGGTGTTGATCTTACTCTGTAGGCGTCATTTAACATGCGATTTTTCGATATTCCGTCCGTAAGGGGGTGAAAAGGGGGATGAAAAGTTTTTTGAAAATACGTAATTATAGAGGCAATTTTGAAGCTACAACTACAAAACTCCGGATTTTAAATCAGAGTTCGAATTTAAAAGACACGTGTTTCGGTATTTTTTGAAATTCGACAAATAAGGGAGTAATATAGGTGACGCAAAAAAGTGATTTTCAAAAATATGTTGCTGTTAACTCAAATTTTAAGCTACAACTACGTAATTTCGGATATGGAATCTTGGTCAGGATTAAAAAGACACGAGTTTCGGTATTTTTGGAAATTCAAAAACTAAGGGCGTAAAAGAGGGGATCAAATATTCTTTTCGAAAACACTTTGTTGTCAAGAAAATTTTGAAGCTATAGCTGCAAAAATTGTTATTTGTATTGTTCGTTATGATTTAAAAAATACGACTTTCAGTATTTTTGGAAATGCGACCATCAACGGGGTTAAATTGGAGAGGGGATGTTTCTCGAAAATCTGTTGCTATTTAGGCAATAGGGTATTTGACTGTTTTCTGGAAATCGTTTTAAATTGTTAATTATGTCTTATTATGGTCCGAACATGCTTTTTTACCTCGTGGATTTCAATACTTTTTTTTAAAAAAAGAAGTGAAATCGAATAATTTGAAAGCCCGCTAAAACGCTACGTTTGAGTCACGTGATGCCTGTGACGTCATACAACACGCTGCTGCTGCTCTCGTAAGTTAAACAAATACCTACGTCCACTGAGTAAGGCAGCAGGACGCAGTGTTTCGACTAAAAATATGATGGAATATAGAAGTTTTACTAAACGCAAATAAAATAACGTAAGCCTTTTCTTCTGCACAGAGCTCTACCAAGCAATTTTCATTGCAAGTAAATAACATTTCAACTGATTAGCGGTTTTTTAAAATTAAAGCATGGGGCTTTGTATGTGGACGAGTAAACGTAAATGGATTAGTTTGTAGTGTCAAAAGTAGTGACACATTCATATCAAACCAAATCTTGAATATGTAAGGAAAATACTGATATGCATGGCAGAAAGTTTACACACAATCGCAAACATTCACTCACAAAAACAACAAACCAGAAAACCGCTGTCATTTCGGCGCTATAAATTTATTCCATCGTGTCTCGCTCACAATGTTTACGTGAAAGTGAGATGCCTTTGGCTACGCGAAATGTGCGTTATCAACCTACGAACGATATGAAAACACCGCCGAGGCAACCTGCTGTCCCTGTTCAAGACTATAGTTATATTGTATAACTATACACAAGGCATTTTTGCTGTATTTTACAGGTTTTGACGTTTCACTTTGCACCAGTGTTGAAGTAGTTAAATAAAATTATTCCCTTAACTGCGTGCTTTACTGGGTTAAATTTTACTAACTACTAGTTCGTAAGTAGTTCATAAGTAGTTTGTAAGTTTAGGGACTGATGACCCCGTAGTTAAGTCCTATAAGCTTAACAAACATTTGAACAGATGCTGAATAGGGAGAATCATGAGACATCGCCATTAGCCAATCACGTGACAGCGCAAATATTTTATCATGAAACCTGTGAATTACGAGGCCAGTTACTTTTACTGACCGGACAAGGGTGCATACAAGAATCATAGAGCAGGAACAGCATTATTTATTTACTTCATGGTCTGTACGATACACTAACCAAGTCATTCTATGTGGTCTGAACATCTGGAAAAAGATTTTCTATCGTGTTGATGTTGCCAACATAATCACTCAAGGGCGCTTGGATAGAAGATAAAATTTCACCCTTCATTGCATAATATGGTGACTTCAGATTAAGTCTGCTGACATCAACAAATAGGGTACTTTTTTCCAATGGCATAAAAATCTCTCGAAATAATTAGCTTTAAAATGTAGGTATGCGTTACTTACAATGTAGTTATCACGTTTCTGATTTCTGGCACGTAAAAATTTGAATTGTTTTTAAAGAATGAAGACACTATAATTGCATCAACTTTAGGGAGGTTTCCGCTGTCAGCCTTCACATAACCATCTTCGATTGTGGCATAAAAACTGTAAACGCGTTTAGATCACGCAAAACTGAACTTAAAGCTGCGAAATGAAGGAAACGCGTACAATAATACAGCTCCGACTACTAGTTGCCGCGCTGTAGGTGTTCTATGACGTCACCAGTACTTCAGCCAATAACGGAGCGTTTTCGATCACGTGATCTAATCGTGAAATTTGATGATTTTTAAGCTTTAATTACGTAAAAATAACAGATGTTTTGTAAGAATTATGAGCGAAAATGCTGTCTAAATGTTATAATCATTCAGAATAACAACAACTCGAACCATATTTTTTAACACAGGAAAATACCCTATTTTGAAGTTAGATCTACAAATTTTCAGATTTGGATTCGGGGCTCGAATTTAAAAGACACGTGTTTCGGTATTTTTGGAAATTAGACTAATAAGGGGGTGAAATACGGGATGCAAAAATTGATTTTCAAAAATATGTTGCTGTTAACTCATATTTCGAGGTATAACTACGAAACTTAGGATATGGACTCTTGATCAGGATTAAAAAGAACGTGTTTTGGTATTTTTGGAAATTCAACAATTAAGGGGGTAAAAGAGGGGATCAAAAATTCTTTTTGAAAACACATTGTTAAGACAATTTTGAAGCTATAGCTACAAAAATTGGTATTTGTTATGTTCGTTAGAATTTAAAAAAAGTACATGTTTCTGTATTTTTGGAAATTCAACCATCAAGGGGGCTAAATTGGAGAGGGGGTGTTTTTCGAAAATCTTTTGCTAATAAGGCAATTTTGAAGCTACACCACAAAAATTGGTATATGTGTTCTTGGTCAGAATTAAAAAGACACGTGTTTCGGTATTTTCAGAAAATTAATCAATTAGGGGGTGAAATAGGGGATGAAACATTTTTTGAAAATACGTTGCTACTAAGCCAGTTTTGAACCCAGAATTACAAAAAATGATATTTCCATACTTGGTTGGAATTTCCGATGTGGACTCTTGGTCAGGATTTAAAAAATGCGTGTTTCAGTGTTTGACCCTCTTAGTTGTTGAATTTTTACAAACAGAGGATCAAAAGTTCTTTTTGAAAATACGTTACTATTGGGACGATTTTCAGGCTAGAGCTACGGAAATTAATATTTGGCCTGTTGGCCAATTGAAAAAGAAAAAGAAAGTATTTAGGTATTTTTGGAATTTCACACATCAAGGAGGTGAAAGTGGGGATGAATAGTTTAAAACTGAGTGAGTTCCGGAACCCTAAAAAGCCATGATTCCCAAAGGCCCTTCTTTAACAACCGTTGCAAAGCATGGGCATATAAGCTAGTAGACCTATAAAACCGAAATGTTCTACACGAAAAAGCTATAAGTTTTAACCAAAAAATAGCTATTGCAGATGCAAACTATTACATTTTTTAGGTAAAAACATGGACGTTGGAGTGCTCCTCAACACACTTGATCCCCCTACAGATCTTAGGACCTACAGCAAACACCTCGTAAGGTTTGTCTATATACACCACAGAAGAGTAAAAGGCTCTTTCCACAGAGGGAAGAAACCTAAAATGTGTCTAACTCAATTCCAACATCACGAAAACGAAACTGTGCTACAACAAATTACAACACAGCAGATCCAACTATAAATCTTTTTAGGGCAAAGCGACCCACAGATTGATGATTTTCACATAAAAACCATACGATTACAACACATCCAACCTTGTTTTAGGACAACACGAATCACACCTAGTAAGACACACAATTGTTACTCGAAATGTGCTTTTTGCATGATCATTCTATATGAAGAACCACGTGTTCCACCAATCTTTGCACAAAGCAGACTCGATGCCATTCGTATTACGTTCTACAGCAAACGACAAATAACGTTTGTATATGTTATTTATACACATGGAAGGTAACGTTTAGACCAGTACTCCATCTAGGTTGTTTATATGTCACATCATGTATCTCGAAAAAATGCACAGGGCTATGGAAAAAAGGCACAACAGACCCAATTCTATCCCCTTTTGAGGTAAATAGACCCACAGATCAAAGAAACACCCATCACAACCGTCGACTGCTTTTCTATTAAGACGGCGGAATGTTAGTCGAATTATGCTTTTGTGTAATATTTTAGCTGGAGAATTATCATGAGGTTGTACGAATCCTGCAACTAACCACGTTTGTTATGTTTAAGAGGAAATCGCATCGATAGATCAGACATTTAGACTTCACACAGATAAGTACAACATGCAATAGCTTTGATTTATCTTATCAAACGATCCTATGACTCCTAGATCAGGGTACAGAGGAAGAAACAGAGCTGATAAAATAGAATATAAACGCCTATAGTTAGGGTCAGGACTATACTAACCATAGAATCGAACCAATCATCGACTGTGTTTTCCAGATAGAAGGTGATGCAGACGTTAACGACCACACAACATACCTTCGAGGACCCGGTAAAAAATGGAGAGACAGAACACTGTCTTCGTTATTCAACTCTTGTTACATATATCGTATACACTACTCCCACCATACAGAAACTGTCTATGGTAGCAACAGTCTACTGTATTATTAACCATCCAGACCAAGTTAGTATAACCTTGTAGAATACATACTGTATCGTATTTTAGGTAATCATATCGTCGACTACAGATGCATTAGCGCACATCGACAACACTGCAGAAACAGTGTTTCTTATGATGTCAACAGACAACTCATAACGGTTATCTACATGCACCACCGAGGGGTAAAAGGGTCTGTCAACCGAAGAAGATTCCTAAAATGCTTATATTCGATTCCAACAACACGTAAAATGTGCAGAGGTATGAAAAAATTTAAAATGCAGCAGGTAGACCTCTGTCTCTCTTTTTAGGGTAAATCAAGCCACTGATCACAAATTTCACACCACAAGGGTTCAAAAAAAGTGACACCACAAGACAGTTTGCGATTAGACGTACCAACAAAATGTTACCTGGTAAATGGAGTGACATGATGATAGAACAACTACTGATGAGAGTGTACAAATCATCTGGTGGCCTCACACATGAATGTGGGATAACGAGTAGTACCCTGAATCGATGGGTGCAGGGGATGTATGCAAATTAACACTCGAGCAGGCGCGCCGATTTTCGTAACACGAGTGGGCGTGCGGTGCACTTTGCACACATGTGGTCAAAAGTTGTCAGTATGCTACCATGGGAAACATGTATGAGCCAAGTCAAAGTTTAATTTTAGTTTATTTAAACAACATTGCATCGCTATTTACTGTTTAACAAATAAGGAAACTTTCATATCATTCTATTGTTGCAGCTGATGTAGGAATCCATTCTAACACTTTTTAAGCACATAAACAAAACTTCTATTTCATAGCAATATAAAAGGACAAAGGCTTTATACAGGGTGTCTCACGGAAGACGCCTGCCAGGCGCCCACGGATTACGCGGTACAGCTCCCGGCCGCCGCCACCGCCGGCCACGGCAGTGTCCGATGCTCTGACTCTATTGTGCCACGTGCGCATACACTGAGTTAAAGTCTAAAAAACATTGCTGTCTGAGTAACCTAAGCTTACTTTTATTTACAGGAGATGTTCAAAATGATGTCTCTCTATGGGAAGAGCGGCCTGACCTCTCTTGAACAAATTTGTGAACACTTGACGAATTTCGGGTGCCGAAATCTAGGAAATGACTAGTCGAATCCTGTCTTCCAACTCTTTGAGTGTATGGGGATTGCTTGCATACACCTTGTCTTTTAACATTCCTCAAAGATAAAAGTCACAGGGATTTAGATCTGGAGAACGAGGAGGCCAGTCAACTATCTTTATTGCCACCATAGAAGCATTGGCAATGTGTGGTCTTGCATTGTCCTGCATGAAATAACCATGCAGCTTTTCGTTGGGTGAAAGTTCTTGAAAAAATAGATGCAGGATATTGTTCACATACCTGTTGGAATTCATTGTTTCTTGAAAAAAGATTCGATTAGTCATTTTCCAGATTTCGGCAGCCGAAATTCGTCGAATGTTCGCAAATGTAGTCAAGAGATGTCAGGCAGCTCTTTCCATAGAGACATCATTTTGAACATCTACTGTAAAAAAGGTAAGCTTAGGTTACTCAGATGGCAATGTTTTTTAGGCTTTAATTCAGTGTATGCACCCGCAGCACAATAGAGTCCGAGAATATGGAGCTGCTGTAGCCGGCAGATGTGATGGCGGCGGCCAGGAGCCGTAGCGCGCGATCCGCGGACGCCTGGCAGGCGTCCTTCGTGAGCCACCCTGTATATTGAAGAAGTATCAAAGTTCGGAAAACTTATGGGTATGTTGCCAGGTACCAAAATCGACGACGGCCGATATTTCGGCAGGAGACAACCCTACCATTTTCAAGGCGAAACTGCAGTGAGGAATCAATGTGCAACGATCTATAAAATCTCGGTATTCAATGAGTAAACAGGAAAGACAACACACACTAAGCAAGTTAGCACACAGCGCCGACATGACCAAAGATGAAACCGGACATAATGTCGATAATAAACATCTCAACAGATGAGGTCGGATTAGTTTTGCCCGTATGTTTTTTGACAAGTGAGAGAGCAGGATCCCAAGCGGAATTTAAGTAGAAGCCGCCATCCCTATTCATAAGGTTGTCACCTAGTTTTATTTCTACCGCTTCCTTGATAACACAGTCTCAGTAGTTAGTTGCAAGTGCATGCCAGAATTTCCGTTTTGTTGTATTCCATAGGGTGACCTGTGTCAAGACAGTGTTCGGCCACAGCAGATTTGTTTGGCTGTTGTAAACGTGTGTGACGTTTATGCTGAATACAACGGTCCTCAATAGTACTAATAGTTTGGTCAACATATGACCTGACACAGCTAAATGGGATACGATAGACATCCACCTTGCGCAAACCGAGATCATCCTTAACGGATCCCAACAGGGCCTTAATTTTAGAAGGTGGACGGAACACACATTTTACATTGTTTTTACGCAAAATGCGGCCAAACTTATTGGAAGTGCTGCCAACGTATGGCAGAAAGGCCACTGACATGTGTGCGACTCAGTGTTATCAACACTAGCCCGTTGCACATGTGGTCGACAGCGCAACGCTCCTTTAATTTGCTCTTCAGCATAGGCATTCTATCGAAAAGTTACCTCCAGATGACAGCTCAGTGGGCAAACTTTCCGGGTCAGAAATGACTAAGGTTTGAAGAACCCCTTCACGTTGAGCTGGGTGGTGGCAACTATCAGTATGCGTTGGCTTCCTATAAACAGCATGTCCCAACGTACCATCTGCCTTTCTCCTGCTCAACACATCAAGGAAGGGAAGGCAACTATTCTTTTCCACTTCCATTCTGAAACGGATGTTGGGTCTGCTTTTACAACTCGATATTCTGTTATTAATGTCATAGAGAAAACCTTTGACGACGCTGCTCTATCCGTTCTGGGGAAAGGTTTAAATTTTGCACTGACTCCTAAACGTTTACCTGTTGTTGATTTTATTAGTTATATAGGACAGGCTATTTTTAAACTACCTTCTGACATTAAAGAGGAGGTTGTGTGTTGACTAGAGCACGTCAGCCTGTGAGTAATATAAAATCAGTTGAGGCAACTGCCCTACGTTCACTTAGGATGGATCCTGATACTGTTATTTTACCTGCAGTCAAGAGAAATGCTACTGCAATTTTAAACAAGCAGGATATCATAAAAATGCAGTGTTTACTTTCCGATTCAGCATATCGCAGGATTTCTGCTGACCCTACAGAAAGTGTTGAGAGGAAGACTAATAACCTCCTTAAGAAAAGTTCATTGTCACAGGAAACTATCAAGAGTCTTAATTCGTATTGTGCTGTACCTCCTAGATTATATGGCCTTCCTAAGGTCTATAAAAGATGGGTGCCCTCGTAGGCCTATTGTGTCAAACAGTGGTGCTCCCACATATCGTGTGGCAAAACATCTTGCTGGTTTGTTGAGCCTACTGGTATGCCGTTTTGAACACTACATTAAGAACTC
The DNA here is from genome assembly GCA_026315105.1 of Locusta migratoria. Taxonomy (NCBI): domain Eukaryota; kingdom Metazoa; phylum Arthropoda; class Insecta; order Orthoptera; family Acrididae; genus Locusta; species Locusta migratoria. The sequence continues at coordinate 240,823,282 of CM048750.1, read as the reverse complement.
GTGGATTTCCTGTGTCGATTGGAGGATTTGAACCTGTCTGACTCGGATATTTTATTTAGTTTCGATGTGGTTTCTCTTTTCATTCACGTTGCTCTGATTCGTTGCAACTAATTGAGACGAAGTTTGGTACTGATTTAACGAATTTATTTCGACATGTTTTGACTTGCACCTACTTTTTATTCAATGACGAGTACTATGAGGAGACAGACTTCAAGACTGGAAGTACATGTGAATATTCTCAAAATATAGTGAAACGACTTTCTATAAACATTGCACGCATCTCAGCATTTATTTTTACAAAAATAAGTAATATATATCTAAATATACAAAGCGCTGATTAGTATTACAAATAAACATGAATGGTATGGTTTCATTCATTTATATATACGTATGTGTGTTTATATTTACCAACTTTACTGCCTGGTTAAAGGCGAGACGTAAATTTTGTCAAAAAGGAACCATTACTAACAATATTATTTTGTCATAGAATCAACTAATAATGGTGCACTCTGACCAGCAATAATGTTAGTGCAAAAATGAACAGATTGCACTCTGAACGCCAATACGGAGTGCCACACACGAATAAAATTGTTACAATATAAGTAGCTGAATGTCTCCATAAAATTTCTGTTAAAAATATGAATCACATCTTAAACATCTGAATCATCTTCCCCATCACATTCCTACACAGAAGATTCGTCATCATCCTCATCAAAATCTAGAATATTTGTTTTGCTGCACCCACTGCCAACGCAATATCCAAACAAAACAACACTGTAAGCCAACACTCACCCCGTTTACATGGGCTCCCAAAACCGGAAACCGATTTCCCAATTCCGCTTTTGGTTGGTCATGTAAACATTCCAAAATCGATTCTGGAAATCCGCTTCTCTATATAGCGGTTTTCCAGTTCCACAATCGATTTTCGTGCCCATGTAAACGCAACCGTTTTTGAAGCGTTCTTGGCTTGTCAGATTTTGATTTCTTGTTCTGAATTTTCGGCACATATGGAAAGAGTGATATTTTCTAATGAGAAGTAAAACTATAAATATTAGAGTAAACATAAATCTGTGTATTTAAATAAAGAAAAATAGCGATTGTGCAGATTAAGGCCAATTCACACTGTCCGCCACGTCACGTCACCGTCCGTCAGAACATTCAGCAATGTATTTCTAATGGCAGCGTTCACACTGTCCGTCACGTCACGTCAGGCTTTCTCGCGAAGAATGTTTTGACGGAACGGTCGTCTGCTAACACGGAAGTTAACCTATTTTCGTCACTCGAATTAAATGTTGCAGTCGACGATTGCACTGTTTATATGCAAATAAGTCTTATTCGCCTTAATTTTGTGGTTATACTTCGTTTTAGGGACAAATCTCAAATGTTTCATGACGACTTAAATGTTTTTGTCAATTGAGTGTCCCCTTAAAATCGAGGTCGGATATCTGAAACCAAAAAATGGTTGATGTTACTTAACATTGTAACAGAAAAGACTGAAGCAAACTGTTTATTAGAATAAGATTGTAATCAGATTACACATTTCTCATTAAATAACATTTTAAATGAAAAAGTCAGTTCTAACGAAAGACAAAAATTCAGTTGTTTACGACAGTGTTAACAATGTCAACGGGAAAATTGTAATGGATAAAGTAAACAGGCGCTATTTATGCTCTTATAAGTGTTGTTTGATGTATTCATATGTTTATTTTTTCGCTTGAAAATAGAATTCGATGTTTTGAAATGTTGTTTCAATTCCCAGAAAGTCGGCCAAAAACATACACTGTAAAGTTTTATTTGGCTGTCAGTAACATTTAGCGTTGTTGTTCCTTCAATTCTAGTATTAAACTATGACTTTCTACATAACAGATCGCTACTCATAACATCGCGTATTGAGATCGGCGAATTGACGTGACGGACAGTGTGAATACAACTTGACGTGACGGTGCCATGACGTGACGGACAGTGTGAATTGGCCGGGGAGGACAGGCAGCGGCGGTGTGACGTCAGCCCAGGCCGCACTGCTGGCTCACAAGGAAGGAGAGTTGACCGTCGGCCAACGGAAATACAGGCCCCAGCGCAGTCGTCATGCCACGTAAGCAAGGTAGTTCCACAGTCTGGTAGTTCGAGCTGGCGCGATTGCTAGCTCAGTCGCTATTAAGGCCAATTCACACTGTCAGTCACGTCAACGTCATGGCACCGTCACATCAAGTTGTATTCACACTGTCCGTCCGTGTCCGTCATGTCAATTCGCCCATCTCAATACGCTTGTTGAAAGTCAGGTTATGAGTGGTGATCTGTTATGTAGAAAGTCATATTTTAACAACAGAATTGAGGGAACAACAACGCTAAATGTTATTGACGGCCAAAGAAAACTTTACAGTGTATGTTTTTGGCCAACTTACTGGGAACTGAAACGACATTTCAAAACATCGACATTTATTTTCAAGCGAAAAAATAAACACATGAAAACATCAAACAATACTTATAAAAGCATAAATAGTGCCGATTAACGTTATCTATTACGATTTACCTGCTGACATTTGTTAACAGCGTCGTAAACAACTGAATTTTTGTCTTTCATTAAAAGTGACTTTTTCATTTAAAATATTATTTAATGAAATATGCGTAATCAAATTACAGTCTTATTCAAATAAAAAGTTTGCTTCAGTCCTTTTTTGTTACAATGTTACGTAACATAAATCATTTTTTGGTTTCAGATATCCGACCTCGATTTTGGGGGGACACTCAAGTGACAAAAATATTTAAGTCGTCATGAAATGTTTGAGATTTACCCCTAAAACGAAGGATAACAACAAAATAAACATGAATGAGACACATTTGCGTAAACAGTGCAATCGTCGATTGCAACATGTACTTCGCGTGACGGAAATAGATTAACTTCCGATGTTAGCAGACAGCCGTTCCGTCAAAACATTCTTCTCGAGAAACCTTGACATGCGCGATGTGACGGTCCGGTGACGGACAGTGTGAATGCCGCTATTAGAAATACATTGTGGAATGTTCTGACGGATGGTGACGTGACGGACAGTGTGAATTCGCCTTTACGCAGCGGACAGTGCCCCAGTGGCCGGCCAATCGGGTGGCCATCCGCCGGCTCGGAACACCTTGCTTACGTGGCATGATGTGTGCATTGAGGTCTGTCTTTCTCGCTGGCAACAGAGTTGACCGTGTGACGTCACGCGCTCTGTACTGCTGCTGCGGCGAAACAGAATGCAGTGTGTGGAGTGCGGAAATTTAGGAATCACAGGGAACACATTTGGTGTTAAGAATACAGTGAGGCCTACGATATCCCAATTTTAAAACACAGTTTCATTAAATAATAGACACAGATTACAGACAAATGCATATCGTCTCTACACCATGAGAACATTGTAATTTAGGTGTAATTCAAGGCGAGGACAGCTGTTGTATAGAGAATGGAATATAATACAATTTTCTCTACAATTTAGAGCAAAGCTGTACAGTAAAATTCAGTAGAAATTTTCCGGCATTTTCCATTTCGTTTCTCTTTGGTTAGAATTTTACATATTCTTCAGAGAGAGTAAGATGAACACACATCTGCAATAGCTTCGGAAAATGCGCAGTTTTTCCAGCCTGTAATTGATTCATACACAGATACTTTGGTGAGTATGCTTCACCTCAAGTTTCAGCCCAAGTTCCTCCCATCAGGTGCCCAGTGATGGGAACAATTGGCGATCATATTGGACTGTGTTGAATTTACCTCCCTCAGAGATGGCAGTTGTATGTCTGTCAACATTATTTTGTGCTACTTTCATTTTGATCCCATGAGCAGCTAGGGAAGTAAAAGTCCGCCAAAGCACAGCACGCACCATTTGTCGGGGTAAGCCAAATATAACTGGGGTGTGGCAGGGTCCACAGAGAGTGCCTGCTAGCGACTGTTCCAACTCAACAGCACTGCATCTCCTCAGTTGCAACTCACCTTGAGATTAAGGTTTTTTAATAGAGGTTTATTCCTTCCTCACAACCTGAAGCCAGGTTCCCCGGGCTCTGTACCGTACAATGTTTCACTGTCACACCTTATGGTGGTCAATGAAGCACACTCAGAGCTTATGGAGTCGAGGACTGTTGGCACGATGCAGTCCCCAGTTCAGGAAACCCAGGGTCCCTAGGCCTTTGAGGGGAAAAAAGAAAAGAAAGAAAGAAAGAAAGAAATTGCTGGACCCCTTTAGGGTTTTCATTGTTATTCTAAAATATGTAAGTAATGTTATAACTATCGCGTTAAAAATTGTTGATGATGTTTCAGATGTGTCAGGAACTCTTACTCTTGTCAGTTTAGTATTAAACCCAGTGGTAAAATGATTAAGTATGACAAAAGTATACTTCTGAACAGATTTTCTAATTTACTCCATGTTCCCAATATGACTTCATAAAAATAGTCATGAACAACACTATAGAGGCAGAAATATTAAACAGGAAAGAAAAACTGCACATCAATATTACTAACCAAAAAATTCCTCTAATTTCAAGTAACTTGTCAGTCAAATTTAAAATACTCTAATTTCTTGTAACAGTGTTCAGAACAATTATCAAGGAAACACAAAAGCAAACTCTTCAGTGGTGCAGAGTGAAGTTAAAAGGATCGTGTCTCCTGCACAGACAACAATACAGTACATTTATAACAGTGACAACCAAACACTGTACTAGGTTGGAACTTAAATAGTGGCAACACTTCTGTGGAGACACTATACAATGGAATCTACTATTATCGCTGATAGCACACGTTGTTGACATAACTACCTTACCTCCAAGCAAATGGACTCACCTGACCAACATCACCAGCGTGTGCACAATAGAGAAAAACGCAGTCACTTGTGAGCAAGCAGTCTAAAGCAACAGTGTCACTACGTTTTTGAAACAGGAACAAAGAATTTGGATCAAGAAAATGTGCCAGAGGTCATACAGCACAACAGTCTCATTAAGGTCTTCAAGAGCCTCAGTATGGTGATTCTCTTGTACATCTGTGATGGTGTTATCCTAATGCAGTGGTTTTCATTGTTTTTGAGTATGCGACCCCCTTCCAAGTAAAAAAATTCTAGCGACCCCCTCCCACACCCCACCCTCCGCATGTTGAGTGAAAGCAAAGACAGCTCATCCACATTTTGCAAGATGCGAATCAGTTTGTGTGTTTTATAACTGAGTATGTCGCTGAACTTGTGCAATAGAAAGAGTTTTCAGAAATAGGATTTTTCAATTAAACATATAAGATAAAGAAATAGAAAGTTGGCAATGCTTAGAAACATTGGCAATGAATTAAAAAGAATCTGTTTGGTGACTTTCTTCTACTTACAGCTGGAGAATTTTCTTTCCTCCATCCAATTTGTTGCTGTAAGAAATTAAGTGACTACATGTTCATTTCACTTTACGATATTTAACTTTATATTGACAGACTATAGTACAAACAAGTATTTCCATCAGTTTCACATTTATTACAAAGTACACATTTTAATATAAAAAATAACACAGTATTCTGTGATAGCCAAGAACCAGATTCTTACAGCATATAAAGGATTACAACAGTGAACTTACTATTCTTTTATTAAATATTTAACAACCTTCAAAAACAACTCTAAAAGACATCAACAACATCCAAATCGCCACACAATTCCCAGCCTTCCTGATTACAAAATAATAACAATATGTAGTTTTCTGCAGATGTGTAATTACCCTGAAAGCTATATTTACTCATAAACCTGTTACACACGTGACAGAAATATATGTGTAAAATAACATTTTAAATTAATCCAGTTGGAAATTCGTACACTGTTCATGATAGACGTTGGACATCACAGATCTGCCAGATAAGGACTATCAAGTGCTCCAAGTCCTGCTGCAACACCACCTTCATCCACAGTGCTCAATTTTGTCCGCAACATATGGCCCACTTGTTCATTTACAAGAATTTTCTCTGCATCCCTGGAACATGAAATAATATCAATAGAGATTTGAAAAGTTAAATCAACACCAAATACAAGGAGATATTCAAATTTATTAATTGGTCATTGTGTGTGAAGGAGGGTACCATAGATGAACAGAGAGCGAGGAGGGGGGAAGAGGAAACGAGCGAAAAGAGTGTGAGAATAAAAAATACCCAGGCAACGGTGGATGCTAAGTTCAGTGTACATAAAAGTCAAACAGTCTTGACTGTACCTACAGCTATTATGACCACAAAGACAATAAAAATATGATAAATTGCAAAGTGCAACAAGTATACATTGATAGCTCAAAAAGAGTGAAAAAGAAGGTGGCACACTGCTACCAGAAAGTACTGCGATTTGTGTGATAAATTTATGTTGTACTCTACCTAAAATAGCTCAGGAATCTGAGGTTCTCTAGAGTTTCAGATGGAGCTTCAGGCAACAACTGACAGAAACGAGTGGAATTAACACAGTACAAGATGAATGGGTAGCTTTGAGAGGTGAAATAATGAAAACAACATAGGACCAAATTGGTAGAAAAGACCGGCAAAACATCTTTGGGTATCACAGGATATACTGGATGTAATTGAAGGAAATATAAAAATGCAGTATATGAAGCAAGTAAAATGGAGTACAGACAACTTTAAAAAAAAAAAAAAAAAAAAAAAAAAAAAAAAAATAAGATAGACCAGAAGTGCAAAATAGCTAAACAGAAGTGGCACAAGTGCAAGTCTATGGAAATATGTATAACTAGAAGAAAATTAGATACCGACGATTGGAAAATATAAGAGACATTTGGAGACATGACTAGTAGCTATATGAATATCAAGAACTCAGAAGGGAAAACCATATTTGTGCAAAGAAGGGAAAGCTGAAAGGTGGAAAGAGTACATAGAGGGCTCCACAAAGGAAATGAACTCTGAGACAATACTATAGGAAAGGGCTACAAAACAAAAGGAAGTTGAAATAGGTGATACTATACAGTGAGAATAATGTGACAGAGCACTGAAAAACCAAAGTCTAAACATGGTCCCTGGAGTAGACAGTTCGTCAGAGCTACTGAAGTCTCTGGGAGAGTCAGCCATGACTAAACTATTTCAAATGTGTCCAAGATGGATTAGACATGTGGAATACCCTCAGACTTCAAGAAAAATGAAATAATACCAGTACCAAAAATAGCATGTGCAGACAGGTGTGAAAATTATAGAACCCTCAGTTTAAAAGTCATGGTTCCAAAATTGTAACATAAATCACAGAAGAATGAAAAAGCTGGTAGAAGTCTACCTTGTGCAAGATTAAACTGGATTTAGAAGAAATTTAGAAAAATAAGAGACAATACTCACCTTGTGACTTATCTAACAGGTCAAATTAAGGAAAGACAAACCTACATTTGTTTAAATGCCTCCAGGTGTGCTGCAATTAATCTAATATTGTCCTCACCATCCCTACGGGAACAATATGTAGGTATACGCATTGCCAAGGAGCAGAAAAAAATTTACCGCCTGGTGGAGTTGAATCCGTGACCTTCTCAATACGAATCTGATCTTTAACCGCTGAACCAAACACCACTTCCTAAACACGCCATCAGTGGGACAGTTCATAAGATTCATATGCTGATAGATCTGTATCAAACTTCCTTTTATTTCCAAAATGCTTGGCCATCTGGAGTTCCCACTTGGGGCAATTTCATGTCTCACCATGCCCTACATGTACCATAAATTTGGACGAATTTGGTGATGAGTAGGTGTCCTCTCCTTTTAAGAAACTCAGGCCATCCTGCAGGAATTAGATTGGGTAAATACAGATGGTACACGAGTTTCGCTACTTAGGCACTACAACAGTCTCAGTGCAGATGATATAAAATGCAGAACAACAATGGGAAGAAAAGCTTTTTTCGATATAGAGAAATTTTTTAACATAATATTTTAAGTTTAAGTAAGTCCTTTCTGAAGTCATTTGTGTGGAGAGTTGCCTTGTGCGGCAGTGGAACAGACAATAAATAGTATCTACAGGAAGAGGATAGAAGCTTTTGAAATAGGGCGTTCAGATGCATGCTGAAAATTAGGTTAGTAGAGCATATAACTAATGATGAGGTACTGGACAGAATTTGGGGGGGGGGGGGGAGAGAGAGAGAGAGAGAGAGAGAGAGAGAGAGAGAGAGAGAGAGAGAGAGAGAGGGGGGGGGGGGGATTTGGCATAATATAATAGGAAACTTCAGGTAGGAGTTCAACATTAGGTTAACTAGCTAAAACTGAATTTCTGGCATACCTTGACTAAATGAAGGGCCTGATTAGTAGGATATTTTCTTAGACATCAACAAATGGTGAATTTAGCATTGAAAGGAAGTGTATAGGGACCAAAAGACGAATACAGTAAGCATTTCAAATAGGTGTTCATTGTCCTTCTTATGAAGAGATAAAGAGGCTTGCTCAGGATAGTGTAGGGTGAAGAGCTGCATCAAACCAGTTTCCAGACTGAAGACCACAACAACACGAATGAACCCTAAAAGTTCATCTTTTTTAGTGTGTGTTACCCTTTAAGATGAATTACACACAGATGTGCCAAGAAAAGTTTTAATATTCACTTGAATAGATGGTTTTCTGGGCTTGAAATGATATTTTAATTGTTTACATCAAACTTCAGTGAAAAATTGTACAAAATCACATTCTAATATAGTGTTGCATGACTTATGAAAACTATCTAGTGTATTCACCAGAGTCTAAGCTGCACTTTTTTCTGGTTTTTGGGGTCTAAAAAATTGCCTTTGGTTTAAATCAAGTACAAAGCAACAAATTTCTGAAAAAAATGGCACTAGGAGCAGACATAAGTAACTTTTTCCATCTAATATAAGCAGTGCTACAGAGGCTTGCTTTGCAGGCGCAAATGTAAATAACAGCGCTAAAACTTTTGCACTCATAAAAATAAAAAAGGAAGAAAAGTCTAATTTCCTTTTTATTTTTGACTATTGAATTTTAATACAACATCCAATGAAGAAAATAGAACTTAAGTATTGCTCAACTTCAAATGTAACAGCCTCTCAAATATTAGTAGCAACAAGTATAAATTTCGAATATTATGAACGAAATAATTCCTAGCAAGCAAAATATACATAAAAAATAGATGTGATTTACTTAACAGGCAAAAGAGCACAGGTACGCAGACACACACACACACACACACACACACACACACACACACACACACACACACACAATGCTGAGCTTTCGCAACCCTGGGCTGCTTCTTCAGAAAAAGAACAGGGGAAAAGGAAAGGATATGGGTTAAAAGGAGCAGGTGAGAAGTCATTCCAATCCTGGGAGAGGAAAGGCTTACCTTGGGGAAAAAAAGGATAGGTAAATGTGCGTAAGCGCGCGCACACCACACACACACACACACACACACACACACACACACACACACACACACACAGACATATGTAATAAGCAAAGAAGTTGGACAGATATGTCAGCTGCGGCAGAGGCTCTGCCCAGAGATCATGGCAAAGATTTTGTTGAATGGTGGGCTGGAATTTGTAATTACCAGAGGTTGAGACCAGGTGGGCAATGGGAACAGAGAATATGCTGAAGGGCAAGTTACCCATCTCCGGAGTTCTGAAAGGTTGGTGTCAGTGGGAAATATCCAGATAACCCGGATGGTGTAACACTGTGCCAAGATGAGCTGGCTGTACACCAAGGCATGCTTAACCACGGGGTGATCTCATTACCAACAAACACTGTCTATCCGTGTCCATTCATACAAATGAACAGTTTGTTGCTGATCATTCCTCCATAGAATGCTTTACAGTGCAGGCATATCAGCTGGTAAATCGCATGGGTGCTGTTGCAAGTGACTCTGCCCTTAATCGTGTACAACTTCCGGGTTACAGGACTGGAATAAATGGCAGTGGAAGGGTGCATAGGGTAGGTATTACACCGGAGGCAGTTACATGGGTAGGAGCCGGAGGGTAGGGAAGGTGGTTTGGGAATATTTACAAATATAAATTTCATTACGTAAGTACCAACAATACCTAAGCCTTTAGGAGTCTTGCACAAGTTACCTCATTCTGATTTCACGTATCGTTTCATTGAATTTTGTGAAGTGCTGGGGTATGTGAACTGTAATGAAGCACTAGGATTTCAAGACAAAAGTTATTTATTATGTGGGGAAAAAAGGTCTAATCGTGCAACATCCAGGCAGGATGACTTCAATTCAGCAACAACACATGTACACCGACTGCCTTTCGAAAAGTTACAGACAACCAACACCAACGGGTCGTGTAAAATGTGCAATGGAATAATGATACATGGAAGTGGGTTCCAAATCAGATTTCGTAGCAAGTATTTTAAAATGATATCTAATGCAATAGATTGTATGAGAGATGATGCTCTGTAGTACGAAGGAACTGAATAACAAGGAATCAAGAGATAATGATTCAGAAATACCGTACTGGTATCTAATTGCTATTATAAACACTTAGTAAAATTTGTATTTTAAGTCTAAGAATGCGGGAGAATATGTGTATCATGTCGTGTTTACATTTGAATTATTCTTATGCTGAATGGGAATAGTTAGAAATGAAGCATGGTAATTGACTTCTAGTACTGATTTTTTTATCTTCTACGAATATAAATTCTGTGCAGACAAGTAAAGTGATCTTAAATATTTGAAAGAATAAATAAATCTACAAAAACCCTTGCTTAACCTCTGGAATGCGCGATCTGCATCTTAAGTACTTTTCACACTCCTGAAATCTCTTCATCGCAATAACAAGTAGGTCTACACACATGTCGAATTAACGCGGATTTCTTTGTGTCTGAATGTCCTGTCTGTCACTCATGGAATACCTGATATGTAACTATAAAATTATTTAACATTTACACATACTATTTTTTAAGAATCTACCGTATTTGCTCGAATATAGGCTGCACTTTTTTTCCCAAATTTCAGCCTACAAAATCGTGGTGCGGCCTATAATCGAGATTCAATCCTCCTCCCCCCAACCGCTCCTTTCCCCAAAGTTGTTAGTTTCAAAAATAACACTCACTTTTATTTTGGTTTGAGAAACATAATAAACTAGATAATTTCCAAATATGCTACAGATCAGCTTTGCAGAACTGCATATACGTTTTTGTACATGTTCATGGAAACAGCATGGGAATTCATAGAAGTTGATATTTTGATATAAATCGAATAGTGTCATTCTGTACCACAGCAAACAAAAGCTGACGATTTTTTTTTTTTCAAACACGTCCGTGCGGCCTTAAAACAAAAATAGTACGTAACACACACTTGCTAAGCACACAAATGATTTTAATTTCATGTAGTCAAAGAAGCTAGTCTTTGCGATAAAAGTTTAGTGTGTGTCGCGAGAGCTTTTACCGTGACATTTACGTTGGTACGGTAATGCCTACCGCGAGCGGTGATAGGAGGTTGATAGCGGAACAACTGATTTGTGTAGCTACTGCTGATGTTGAGTTCCAATGCTACGTTTTAAAATAATGTACTTAATACGATGAGATTCACTGGTTTCACATTCATTGGGGGTTATTTCCATGAAGCAATGTACATGGAACTCGGGGCTATTTTGCACCCTTGCAACTGAATCATTTCTATTTTAAAAGCAAAACCACAGTTCCTGTTTTGAATTACGAAGTCAAGCAAACATGGGTATATTTACATTTTAGCCCTCGAAATGCACGACTCTTCGAACATTTCAGTAGTTTGCCCTCACCTCCACACCAGCGTCGAACTTTTATTCATCAGCGTCAAATTTACGTCAAACTTTCCATGTCCATTACTGTGACTAGGCAACCTGAAGCTTTCATTCGGCAGTACTTACAAGCCAAAACACCGTCACACACACACACACACACACACACACACACACACACACCGAAAAAACTTTTCGCAGCACATGCCTACGCTGTACAACACTTGAAACGCCTGGTAACACGTCTTGGTTCAGCGTCCCCTCACTTGGGGCGCCCAGATTGGCCTGTCGTCCCGCTTTCTTATTTGTTGATTTACAGTTTTGCATATCTGTTTTGAGTTTATTGAAAAGAGAACATTATTTCATTAAAATTGTGTTTCTGATTACGAAAAAAGTTCGATTACACATAAAATAAAAATTAAAAAAAACTGCGGCCTATACTTGAGACTTTTTTTTTCCTAATAATCTCGTGTCAAAAGTTTAGGTGCGGCCTATATTCCCACGCGGCCTATATTGGCAGAAATAAGGTATTTTTTCCAATTTCTAAAATATCTACTCATCTTTTCAGGTTTTATTTTGACACTTTCCCTTTGAAAAAAGAAAAAAATGCATAATCCTTTCCTTTCTAGGACTTTATTATGCAATTATTTTCTATTTCATCAAAATGAAACAGTTTGTAATAGAGTGAAGAAAGATTTTTATTATCTTTTAGACAATCTAAGCAACATATATCTCAAAAAGGTTTCATCTAAATTTCTTTTAAGGGAGGGGGGTATTAAAAATCCTTAAGATTTAAATAAAAAGATGTAAATGAAATTTAAGTTTTTTAAATTTTACTGTAATATTGTTATTTGAGATCCATCCCAGAAGGCTTCATCTTCATCACTAGCTGTGATAGAGTAAATTATTTTTAAATATCTGTACTTGAGGGATATTTTTTTTTTTTTTTTTTTTGGTGGTTTTAGGGCGCACAACTTCTATGGTCATTAGCGCCCAGACAAGAACTTAGATTCACTAGATCTCAAAAAATTTAGTGACTGTCAGAAAATCAAGAAGAGGCTAAAAACGAAAGATAAAAGACAGTTAAAAGGGTTAAATATCCTTCGATAAGTTGGCCAATTTGATAAAACGCAAAACTCGAGCAGCTGCTCAGGTGTCATCAGCTAAAATTTCCTCCAGAGTAGACGGAAAGTGAAGGGCTACACGGAGATGATTAAAATTAACACAAGTCAGTAAAACATGTCGCACTGTCAGCAGTTCACCGCAGGAGCACAGCGGTGCAGGGTCGGCGGATAGCAGGTGACGGTGGCTGAAACAGCAGTGACCGATCCACAACCGGGACAGGATGACCTCCTCCCACCGAGAGGGGCGTGAGGAGGTCCTCCAAACGGTCGGGATCGGTTTGACAGTTTGCAATTTATTGTTGTACAGTGAAATCCACGCACTGTGCCATGACGACACGATACTCTGGCGAAGAGCCCGTTGAATATCGTCCGGTGGGATGCAAAAGGTAGCCATGCGAGGCAAAAGAGCTGCGGCCTTGGCTGCTATGTCGGCGGCCTCATTCCCGGGCACACCCACATGCCAGGGACCCACAGGAAAGAAACGTGACAGCTGTCATCTACTAGCAACTGGAGGGAGCGTTGGATCCGATACACGAGAGGATGGTTCGAGAAAGGGTCCTTAAGACTCTGCAGGGCACTAAGGGAGTCTGAACATATGGCATAGAAAGGTTCGCGGTGGCGGCAGGTATACAAGATGGCCTGGTGGAGGGCAAAAAGCTCAGCCGTGAAGTTCGAGCACCGGTCAGGGAGCTTGTATTGGAAACGGTTGTCCCCGACGACGAAGGCAGATCCGACACCGGCAGTGCTCTTGGAACCATCAGTGTAAATAGATATGGCATTATCGAACCGCGAACGGAGTTTGACAAGCCTCAAGCGGTATACCAAATCCGGAGTGCTCTCCTTGGGGAGCGAGCTAAGTTCAAGGTGAGTGTGAACCTGGGCCTGATGCCACGGTGGCAATGGGCTTTCGATCAACCGAAAGGTGGAAGGAAGGTTACAATCGAGCCGCTACAGCAGGCGGCGAAACGGAACTCCAGGTGGAAGCAAGGCAATCGCAGACAACTGATATTGGTGATCGAGTGAGTCGTCAAAAAATAATGGTTGGGCATCGACCGCAGGCGGCATGCGTACCGACACAAGAGTGTGTCACGTCGAGTGGTCAAGGGTAATACAGCAGCCTCGGCATACAGACTTTCAACAGGGCTGGTATAAAATGCACCGGTCACCAGACGTAATCCCCGATGGTGGATAGAGTTGAGACGGCGGAGAATTGACCGAACAATGGCCCGGTAAAGGTGAAGCAGGACGGTACGGTCCGCTCCCCATGACGTGCCACTGAAGACACGCGGAACGTTAAGGGATCGGGCACAACGGGCAGCCAGGTAGAACACGTGTGTGGACCAGCAAAGTTTACGATCCAACATGAGTCCCAAGAATTTCGTAGTCTCCACGAAAGGGAGAGCAACAGGGCCGAGGCATAGAGAAGGTGGAAGAAATTCCTTGTATCTCCAGAAGTTTATACACACAGTTTTCTCAGTGGAGAATCGGAAGCCGTTTGCGATGCTCCAGGAATATAGACGATCAAGACAGCGTTGAAGAGAACGCTTCAAGAGACACGTCCGCTGGGCGCTGCAATAAATTGCGAAATCGTCAACAAAAAGAGATCCGGAGACGTCAACTGAAAGGCATTCTACGATCGGATTGATTGCAATGACAAAGAGCGCCACACTCAAGACGGAGCCCTGTGGTACCCCATTCTCCTGGCAAAAGGTATCTGACAAAACAGAATTCACCCGTACCCGGAACTTGTGATCCGCCAAAAACGCTGGAATGAAAAGAGGAAGGCGGCCCCGAAGGCCCCACGTGTGCAATGTGCGGAGAATGCCCGCACTCCAACAGGTATCGTATGCCTTCTCCAAGTCGAAGAACACTGCTACTGTTTGACGCTTCTTTAGAAAGTTATTCATAACGAAGGTCGACAACGTAACGAGGTGATCAGCAGCAGAGCGGTGTCGACGAAAACTGCATTGGATATTAGTCAGCAGGCGGCGAGGTTCGAGGAGCCAGACCAACTGAGTGTTAACCATGCGTTCCATCACCTTACAGACGCAGCTCGTCAGAGAAATGGTGCGATAACTGGAAGGAAGGTGTTTGTCCTTCCATGGTTTGGTGATGGGGACAACAATGGCTTCACGTCAACTTGTGGGAACCTGACCTTCAGTCCATATGCGATTGTAGGTACTAAGAAGAAAACACTTGCCCGCAGGAGAGAGGTTCTTCAGCATCTCAATGTGAATGGAATCGGGTCCGGGAGCAGAAGATTGGGACAGGGCGAGAGCACGGTCTAGCTCCTGCATGGTGAAGGCGACGTTATAATTTTCACGATTAAAAAGAGTGGAAAGAAGGCGGCCGTGCCTCCTCTACCTGTTTGCGAGGGAGAAAGGCAGGCTGATAATGGGCAGAGCTCGAAACCTTCGCAAAGAAACGGCCCAATGCGTTGGAAACATCAGCGAGGTGCACGAGGACTGCGTTCTCCACTGTCAGGCCAGGAATCGCGGAGTGTACCTTGACGCCGGATAAACGGCGTAGGCCACCCCAAACAACCGTGGATGGAGTAAAACGGTTAAAAGAACTAGTAAAATCAGTCCAGCAAGCTTTCTTGCTGTCGTTTATGATACGACGACATTGCGCTCTCATACGTTTATACTGTATGCAATTCTCCAAAGTTGGGTGGTGGCGGAAGGTGCGTAAAGCACGGCGCCGGGCTCTAAGCGCGTCGCGGCAGGCTGCAGACCACCAAGGGATCTGGACACGACATGGAGAAGAGGATGTACGAGGTATGGAACGTTCAGCAGCGGTGAGAATAACCTCTGTGAGGTCGTCGACCTGACTGTCACAGTTGGGAAAATTATGATCGTGAAAAACAGCCATGGAAGAATAAAGCCCCCAGTTGGCTTTAGAAATGTTCCAACTGGTGGGACGAGGAGATGGGGAATGATGCAGGAAGTGGATGATACAAGGGAAATGGTCACTCGAGTACGTGTCAGAAAGTGCATGCCACTCAAATCGACCGGCAAGCTGAGGAGTGCATATCGCAAGGTCTATGTGGGAGTAAGTATGGGTTGTGTCTGAAAGGAAGGTCGGTGCACCGGTGTTGAGGCAAACAAGATCGAGGTGTTGGAGAATGTCCACCAAAAGGGATCCTCTCGGACAAGGTGCCGGAGAGCCCCATAGGGGGTGGTGGGCATTAAAGTCGCCTACTAACACCAAAGGTGAAGGGAGCTGGTCAACAAGGTGTAGCACATCTGCCCTAGTAAGGGCAGATGAGGATGGCGATTAGATATTACAGAGGGAAAAGGTGAATGTGGATAAAGTGATGCGGACGGCAACTGCCTGTAGGTGAGTATGCAATGAAATGGGATGGAAATAGACGTCATCTCGAAGGAGCATCAGAACCCCTCCATGGGCTGGGATACCTTCCACGGGTGGCAGGTCGAACCGCACAGAGGTGTAGTGTGGAAAGTCTGCACGATCACTTGGATGCAACTTAGTTTCTTGGAGACAGACTAGAAGCGGGCAGTGCAACTGAAGGAGTAGTTTTAACTCCTCCCGATTGGAACGAATGACGCGAATATTCCATTGAAGGAGCGCCATGAAAAAAAATGAGATAAGAAATAAGGATAAAAACCAACTAGCAAGCGGGGTCACCTCGACGGCCGCTGAGGACCTGGTTTCGAGGGAGCACTGCTATCGCTGTCTAGGGGCAAGGGGTCGTGGTCCATAGGTTCAACCGACGCGCCTGCCACCTCCCTGAGTTGATCAGGAGGGGCAGTTTCCACCGCCGGTAAAGGGCTGGGTGCCCGGCAGGCGGAGCGTCCCGGAGAAACAGAAGACGGCCGGGGCCGGCAACTGTTGGACGGCGTGACGGATGGGTCACGCCTTGGCAGGGAAGGAGAGGAACTCTTTTTATTGTTGGCTCTTCTCGAAGAGTGACGGTGAGAAGAGGCAGTCGACGGTTGGGAAGCCTGAGAACGCAGAAAATCCTCACGGACGGGTTCCTTTTTCAAAGTCCGGGCATCTTGTTTAGGTGCCCGCGGTTTACTAGAGGTTGACGAAGACTGTACTTTAGGAGCAGCAGGAGGAAGCGGGGACGTGGAACGGGCAATCTTCGGGCTGGCGGATTGCACAACTGTGTCAGCGAAAGTGAAATCACAAGTCTGGGTACTGGAATCCTTAGTAGGTCGAGTTGAGGTGAGGACCTTACTGTATGTGCCCCCTGGGAGGACAGTGGGCTTTCGACTCGCCAACAACTTTCGAGCGGCAGATGCTGATACCTTCTCCGTAACCCAAATTTGCTGGATGATTTTTTCATCCTTATATACAGGGCAGTCTCGAGAGGAAGCCACATGGTCGCCGTTGCAGTTAAGGCAGTGAGGGGGCGGAGGTGGGCAATCCCCCTCATGGGCGTCCCTACCACAAGTGACACATTTTGCTGCATTTGGGCAAGATTCACGGGTATGGTTGTACCTGTGGCATTGGTAACAGCGCGTTGGGTTTGGAGTATAAGGGCGGAGAGAGATAACTTCGTACCCTGCTTTGACCTTCGACGGGAGTTCAACTCTGTCGAATGTCAAACACACAGTACGAGTCGGTGTCAGCTGGTTATCTACCGTTTTCATCACGCTTTGGACGGCTGTCACACCCTGATTGGACATATAGGATTGGATGTCTTCATCAGACAACCCGTAAAGGGATCTCTTAAAAACTACCCCCCCCCCCCCCCCCATGCGGTGCGCTTCTACCTTGACTGGAAACGTGTGTAATAACGTAGTACGGATTAGTTTCTGGGCTTGGAAAGCACTGTCCACTTCCAGCAACAATGTGCCATTGCGCTGACGCGAACAGGTTTTAACAGGGCCAGCAATTGCATCAACACCTTTCTGTATCACGAAAGGATTGACAGAATTGAAATCTTTTCCATCGGTGCGAGATACAACAAGAAATTTCGGTAAATTAGGCAGAGTCTTCTTTTGCTGAGGCAAATCTATCTTACGTTTCTGGGTCAACGTCACTGAAGAAGAGAAGGAAGTCTTCGCGGAGGTGTCCCCCGTGATTACCAGCGTCTCTGATGGCGCGCTCCTTCCTAGTGGGGGCCCTCTCCGAGGGCTTACCTGCCTTAGGTGATTGTTCACACATCAGGTCACACCTCCCGAGAACTGACGGAGGGACCAATCGGCATGTTCGGAAAGTACCAGCTCGGGTAATCACCCCTCCCTGGGCCTGGCCTTTACCAGGGGGTACGTACATGCCCTACTTGTCTACCCGGGGCGGGGAATTACGCGTTACCCCGTCACCTGCTACGCATGATAATGCGTGGGTCGGCCTTCAGACACGCACAGGGAGGAAAGAAGAAGAGGATAGGAAATGAAGAGAAAGAAGGAAAGAAGTGTCTCAAATGCCGAAGCGGAGACTAATGAGGAGGAGAGGAAGGCTAGGAGAGTATAAGGAGAGAGAGAGACAGAAGCAAAGGTTGGGAAAGGAAGAAACCAAGGAATGAGAGAAGCTACTACAAAAAACGACCTGAACTAGCAAAGGACGCCCGTTTCCGGGCGAAGGCATAAACCGGGAGGGAAAGTGAAGCAGCCTGGGGCAGAAGAAAGGCTGCTCCGGCTCGGGGCCCCGTGCACGCCACACACGTACCCACAAAAGAACTGTGGGCCCCTGGGGGGCTGTACTTGAGGTGACAGATTATTTGGGTCAAGATTCAGAAGATTCGCTTTGGGTTTGGAGTTTGGCACATGATTTATTTAAGATTCGGTATTTGGATTCGATTAGGTAAAATTGGGGTTCGAGCCATCCCTGATTAAGATACTGTCTTTTTTTTTAACAATTACACATTTATAAGTGGACGTTTGGATAACAAAAGCAACACAATATTATAGGTCATGATCCCTTATCTATGATACTACTTTCAACAGCGTTGAAAAGTCCCCTAGTCTACATTTTCATATAATTTAAATGACGCTTTCTAATTCATGGTAGACTAACAAACTTCTTTGGTACCTTCAATGAGAGTCAGGAAATTCACCAACAAAGAAAGCTACTTGAATCACATTAACTAATACCATAAATCATATGTAATGCATTAATACATACCCAATGACAACACCAAATATTCCAAGTTCAGAAACAACATCTGCTGGTACAGGTAAAGTATTCTGTCCTGGCCGTACAATGTAATTCTTCTGTACTGGAGGTGCTATTCTTTCCATAAGTATCCAAGCAGTTCTCTCTTTGGAATTTTTCATTTTTTCTACTACTTCACGAATCTTTTGTCCATAAATGTTGTTTCCCCCTCCTTCACGTTGTGGTTTTAAAACATATCGTTCTGGATTTGTAATTGCCATCTCTACTGCCCTATCACCGTGTTCATCCTTAAGAGCCATTAAAAAAGATAAAAATAATTATTATTTTCATCTTATAGGATATAAATTAACATTATTAAAAATTATTGAGATATACTTATTGTCAGCTTATATTGAAAAACCTTGTAGCTCAGAAAAGGTAATCATGATTTTATCACTGAAACAGTTCCGTAGCAATATACATGGTTTCTTCTTTTTCCCCCCCTCACTAGAATGTAGTGTAGAGGTTATTCATCTAATTGGTGTATTCATTGTTGGGAAATAAAGTTTTCAATCTAATAATAAAATGAAATGTTTGTAATTAATTGTTTACTTATAAATTTTTCAATATAAGTTGATATTAGGCTAACTTCCACTTCATAAGAAGCAGCAACAAGTTAACATAAAAATACCCTTATCTATTAGGGAAGTAGACAGCTGTACTACTGTTACATAGACCTATGATAAGATGATC
This sequence comes from Locusta migratoria, assembly GCA_026315105.1. NCBI lineage: Eukaryota > Metazoa > Arthropoda > Insecta > Orthoptera > Acrididae > Locusta > Locusta migratoria. Next base: position 240,803,672 of record CM048750.1, on the reverse strand, counting down.
CCAATGATACAGAATGTTTCATAAAATGTTGCTGTCTCTCAACTGTTATTTGATTAAGAGTGGAAAAATAAAATAATAATAATAATAATAAACAAAAAAGAATGGCAAATGAAATACAACCAAAGATAAAAATGTTAACAATGTAAAATCAAATAGGAATATCAATAATGGAAGATAGGTAACAACTCACCGTAAAGAGGCTCACTGAGCTGCTGACAGACGAAAATAGATAATCACATCCACACAATTTAAATTTTCGGCAATGGCCTTCGTCAGAAAAAGAAACACATACATTCACGCAATCATTCAGACAACTATACGCACCCAACTATCATATCTGGCCACTCCAGCAACACAAGTTAGACAGTAGGCTGAATGATTGCATGAATGTATGTGTTCCTTTTTCTGACGAAGTCCATGGCTGAAAATTTAAGTTGTGTGGATGTGATTATCTATTTTTGTGCCTGTCAGCAGCTCAGTGAGCCTCTTTATGGTGAGTTGTTACCTGTCCTCCATTACTAAAACAGAAAAATGGATATGAATGTGAACTGTGATGATGAAATAAAAAGTAAAGTCAGCTGAAGAGTATAAATAATATGGCAGTATAGATTTATCAACAGGATCACGCAACATAAAATGACAACTGTGCTAGCTTTTGGACAAGCTAATTTTGACAACAAGTGAACAGGACAATAATACAGATTCGACCAGTTGTGTTCAATTTTGGTTAATTTAACATTCTTACTTACAATGAAAATAAACAACTGGACCTACATATTTCATGGAAACCAAAATACACCTGGTGCTGTAATAAGAGCTGTTCAGTTCTCTCGGATAATATGGTAATTTATTCAAAACTGAAATAATTATATAAAAATGGCATGTGAAATTAGTGAAGTTTTATTTGCCCTGCGGTCACTACACCTTTGTGTTAATAATTTAGTGTCGAAAGTTGTCTATTATCACCTAATATATAGTGATACAGCAAATTTAACACCAAAAGAATACCTACCATAAATGTATTTAAATATCTAGAGAAGACGATGATGATGATGATATGCAGAGTGGCACTCAGAGTCCAGGGAAACAGCTTCAGAAAACTACTGACTATATTATAGATAGTGTGCATCAAGAACTATGGTCATAGATGTCAGTAGTATGTAGTGTGCATAAATAAAGTAAAAAGAAGAAAAAATGGCCTGAATGATATTTTCACTTTGCAGTGGGGTGTGCACTGATATGAAACTTATGGCCTGGTATCATTCCATTGTAACTAATTGTGGTTTGTAAATAAGTACATGTCTTAAATCATCTACTTGAGACTGACAGGGACCTATCAATTAACAAACCAAAATTTTATGATTTTTTTTTTAAATTACAGCTAAAATGGGTATAATTTGACAATGCTTTTTTTTTTTTTTTTTTTTTTTTTAGGTCGGACTTAAAGTCCTTTAAGAGGAATGCAACCATGACTACAGCAATCCAAATAACGACTTCTTTTAAAGTCATGATTTGGATTGATCATTTGTGAAAGTAATTTTTGTACTGGCGAGTAGAAAAGGCTTTTGTTCAGTATTAAATGAATGATAAAAAGATTGATGTAATTTCATTTCTGACCATTTTAGAATTCAGTCAAAAAAGTAATTTTATTTACTACAATGAAGGAAGCAAGAGGAATAGTTTTTTTTTTCCTTATTGGTGACAATAATTTAAGTGATACACATTCTACTCTGTTTAATGACTCTTTACATGAACTACAAATTCATGAAGACTTTATGGTTTTTGTAGACCTTACAACTGAAATAATTTGTTTTAAAACAAATATTAAATTATAGTCTTTCCCACCTAACAGACTACCAGAAACATTATTTTGCAATTTTGTAGAGTAGGTATATTTTACTGTGGATTTGTTTAAATGTATTTCATTTTACAAGGTTATCACTCAAACTTCTGCTATTTGCTGTCCCCCCCTCCCCCCTCCCATGGAAAATAAGTGATCATAGAACAATTAAACCGTATCAAATCATATAATGTGAAAGAGGAACAATCAATAAAGTATTAAGATAAACATTTCAATTCTGACATGAAGGTTCACCATGTTTATATTACAGGGTATAAATGTTACTCAATGTGATGATCATCTGCATCCATGAGGTTTCTACAATGACATTTCACTGTTAAGCTGTTGTGATATAGCTTGTGCTCTGCTTTAAGCAGTAACTCTAACAATTTGCAGTGGAATTGGGTGTTGGCCTGTCCCTGGAGGAATTCTGTAATTGCTAGTCAATTGGAACTTCTAAATTGAGGTCTTCAGCCCTACTGTGGAAAGAGAATCTTTCAGTATTCCTTTAATTCACTGATACTTGAAAAGTAGCAGCATTATTGTAGTTTTGATATAACAGCTTTAAAAGTAAAGCCCTGATCGTCTTACCCAGACTCATGTTGACTGCTATTAGCAATTAAATGAACACTGATGTTTGTGTTTAAATCCTGGTACTGTACTAGTATTGGCACCTAATGGTGAGTAGTGGTACTAATGTAAATAACAATACAAAATACTGTAATGCACGAACTGAACATCATTCCTATGAAGCTATGTACCCATATGGTAAATAATTTTTTGTCTACATCCCTCAAGTAGGGATCTCCTTACTACTGTAGTCATACAAAGAACTGAACTGTAAAAATCTATACTGTGTCTGAACAGGCAATTCTGATACAGCTGGGTTTCAATTATTATTCTTTGTTAAAATAGAGAAGAAACTATGGTTTTCTAAGCATTTCCTCCTGTTTTGTATGCTACCCATCCGTGTGTGTGTGTATATATATATATATATATATATATATATATATATATATATATATATGAAACGATTATTAAGACGAAAAATTCCTAGCAGGAAAAATAAAATATAAAAAATAGACGGAGATTACTCACCAGGCGAAGGAGCACAGGTGTGACAGCATCACAAATAAATAAATGAATACACACACACACACACAATCGCAAGCTTTCGCAACCCAGTTGCGTCTTCAGGCAGTAGGGAAGGAGAGGGAAAAGGAAATGATGAGGGTTTTAAGGAAGGGGGTAAGGAGCCATTCCAATCCCGGGAGAGGAAAGACTTACCTTGGGGGAAAAAATGGAGGGTAAACAAATGCACACGTGCCCACACATTCACACAGACACAAGTACACCTAGGCAGACATACTGTAGAAAGCAAAGAAGTTAACTTAACTTCTTTGCTTTCTACAGTATGTCTGCCTAGGTATATATATATATATATATATATATATATATATATATATATATATATATATATATATATATATATATATATGATACGAATATTAAGACGAAAAATTCCTAGCAGGAAAAATAAAATATAAAAAATAGATGAAGATTACTCACCAGGCGAAGGAGCACAGGTGTGACAGCATCACAAATAAATAAACGAATACACACACACACACACAATCGCAAGCTTTCGCAACCCAGTTGCGTCTTCAGGCAGTAGGGAAGACGCAACTGGGTTGCGAAAGCTTGCGATTGTGTGTGTGTGTGTATTCGTTTATTTATTTGTGATGCTGTCACACCTGTGCTCCTTCGCCTGGTGAGTAATCTTCATCTATTTTTTATATTTATATATATATATATATATATATATATATATATATATATATATATATATATATATATATATATATATATATATATATATATAGTATAAAATAAAGATTTTTAAAGATTTTTGACTTACCTAAAGTACAGGCTCGTCGATAGGAACACCAAACACACACAAAAAAACACACAACCATTCGAGCTTTCGCCACCAGTGGTGGCTTCTTCGGGAAAAAGAGGGAGGAAGGAGAGGAGAAAGGGAAGGATACGGGTTTTAAGGAAGGGGAAAAGGAGCCATTCCAATCCCAGGAGTGGAAGGACTTACCTTAGGGGACAAAAAGGAAGGTAAACAAATACACACACACTCACACATATCCACATCCAAACACACTTAGGCAGACATTTGTAGAAACCAAAGAAGTTGGACAGAGATGCCACTTCAGGCAGAGGCTCTGTCCATAGAACCGAGGCAAAGATGTTAAAGATGGCGGGCGGGAATTAGAATTTAGCGGAGGTTGAGACCAGGCGGGCAACGGGAAGAGAGAATGTGTTGAAGGGCAAGTTCCCATCTCCGGAGTTCTGAAAGATTGGTGTTGGTGGGAAGTATCCAGATAACCCGGACGGTGTAACACTGTGCCAAGATGTGCTGGCCGTGCACCAAGGCATGTTTAGCCACAGGGTGATCCTCATTACCAACAAACACTGTCTGCCTGTGACCGTTCATGCGAATGGACAGTTTGTTGCTGGTCATTCCCACATAGAATGCTTCACAGTGCAGGCATGTCAGTTGGTAAATCACGTGGGTGCTATCGCAAGTGGCTCTGCCCTTGATCGTGTACACCCTCCGGGTTACGGGACTGGAGTAAGTGGTGGTGGAAGGGTGCATAGGGCAGGTTTTACAACGGGGGCGGTTACAAGGGTAGGAGCCAGAGGGTAGGGAAGGTGGTTTGGCTCCTACCCTTGTAACCGCCCCCGTTGTAAAACCTGCCCTATGCACCCTTCCACCACCACTTACTCCAGTCCCGTAACCCGGAGGGTGTACACGATCAAGGGCAGAGCCACTTGCGATAGCACCCACGTGATTTACCAACTGACATGCCTGCACTGTGAAGCATTCTATGTGGGAATGACCAGCAACAAACTGTCCATTCGCATGAACGGTCACAGGCAGACAGTGTTTGTTGGTAATGAGGATCACCCTGTGGCTAAACATGCCTTGGTGCACGGCCAGCACATCTTGGCACAGTGTTACACCGTCCGGGTTATCTGGATACTTCCCACCAACACCAATCTTTCAGAACTCCGGAGATGGGAACTTGCCCTTCAACACATTCTCTCTTCCCGTTGCCCGCCTGGTCTCAACCTCCGCTAAATTCTAATTCCCGCCCGCCATCTTTAACATCTTTGCCTCGGTTCTATGGACAGAGCCTCTGCCTGAAGTGGCATCTCTGTCCAACTTCTTTGGTTTCTACAAATGTCTGCCTAAGTGTGTTTGGATGTGGATATGTGTGAGTGTGTGTGTATTTGTTTACCTTCCTTTTTGTCCCCTAAGGTAAGTCCTTCCACTCCTGGGATTGGAATGGCTCCTTTTCCCCTTCCTTAAAACCCGTATCCTTCCCTTTCTCCTCTCCTTCCTCCCTCTTTTTCCGGAAGAAGCCACCACTGGTGGCGAAAGCTCGAATGGTTATGTGTTTTTTTGTGTGTGTTTGGTGTTCCTATCGACGAGCCTGTACTTTAGGTAAGTCAAAAATCTTTAAAAATCTTTATTTTATACCATTTTCCTACCTGGAAGGTCTCCTTCAATAATATATATATATATATATATATATATATATATATATATATATATATGAATTGCTGTTCATTAGTCTCGCTAAAACTCAAGAACGGCTGAACCGATTTGGCTAATTTCAGTCTTGAAATATTTGTCTAAGTCCAGGGAAGGTCTAAACAGTGCTACAATATGGGAAAAGAGGGAAATTGTGAAAACCTGAAACAGCTTTTTCCAGTGAGCTACCAATACTGTTCGTCCAACTGCGATAAAATTTTGTACATTTCATGTTGAAAGCAAGAGGAAAGTTCGCATCAAATAAAAATTTGGAAAAGTCACCTGGAAAGTAGGAAAATTTGGGGAAACCTAAAGCAAATTTTCCTAAGAATAAAACACAATTGCCACATGGTTGCAAGTGCATCACTTGAGTATGGCTTGACAGGACAAGGTTTGAAATAATTTTTTTGGAAAATCTACCGGAAAATAGGAAAAGTTGAGAAAAACTGGAAGTGCGTTTTCCAATGTGTTCTTGATTGAATTCAGCACTATGACTGACTATTCACACAACAGAGAGGGGCAATTCTTTTTTTGTTTTGTTCATTATGGGCTTGGAAAAGTTTTCAGTAAAAAAAAAGGTAAGGACAGTTAAAAAGGAAAGTCACAGATTTGAAAAAAGTTCTATTTTCAATGTGTTTCTAAATGTACTCAACACTAAAAAGTTGAGAACTGTTCATCCGATTGCAATAAAATTTTGATAATTTGAGATCCAAAGGGAGAGGAAGGTTTGAGTGGTGTAAAAATTTAGAATAGTTGGCCAGAAAATAGGAAAATTTGTGGAAAACTGAAAGATCTCTTTTCTTGGAGATATCAATATCATTTGTATGATTGCGATAAAATTTTGCACATTTGACGTTCAAATACATATTAGCAAATGTGAAGCATTTCCATGTCGACTAGATGACCCGGTGAACTTCGTATAACTTACCTCTTAATATAAACCATATTAATTTATATCATATGTATTTTTGACCCAGTAGCTTTATAATAAAGGCATCATCAGATAATCTAAGTATCGGCTCGATAGTGGGAGGAAAAAGTGGGCATATCACGCACACATGACCAGGATAATGTTCATGTCACATTCGTGAAAGTTGAGCGAAGGTTTAAATGGTGATAAAATATGGAAAAATTACGATGAAAATTTAGATTTAAAATATGTAAAATAATGACTTGGTTGTTTTGTTGGGTGCATTCAGAAATATACATTGAAAGAGTAAAGTTCGCTTTACACAATTTGAACCCGTATATGAACTTATCAAAATCACTGTCAAAGGTTACACATACATTAAATGTATGCGAAGTTCACACTGAATATAGTGCCACCGCAATTGTCTTAAAATTAATGTCAAGAACAAAAATTTTAAACTTCATTTGTCATTCTGTCACCATTATAGTTATCATTATTAGTGCACGAAAACATTACTATCTGATACTGTGTATAATGCCAAAGAGAAAAAGACCTAACATAGGTCGTCGAAGTCACGCTCTAGCCGCACTGATGACCAGCGAGAGACTGATATCAAGTCTCATATTGGTGTGGCAGATTTGCGTCCTAGAGTGAAGTACAATGAAGTAGATAGGTATAGAATGGAACGAGTTCGGGCACATCAATCACCACAGCAGCGAGCACGGGAAAATGAAATTAATCGATTCCACAGACGCAATGCAACAGTGAACCTGGAACGAGGAGCATTCTCTTACGATCCGGAAATAGATTAAAGTGCCGAGACAAATCGGTAACAATTGGGGGAATGTCAATCATTTGTCAACAAAGCTTTAAAGTGCAGCAGTGAATCTGCAGGATTATGTTCCATAAATTCCACGAATGTGACAAGAACATTATCCTGGACATGTGTGCGTGATTTGCTCACTCTTTCCTCCCACTATTGAGCCAATACTTAAGACTATCTAATGATGCCTTTATAAAGCTACTGGGTCTAAAATACATATGATTTTAATTAATATGGTTTATATTAATAGGTAAGTGATATGAAGTTCACTGTGTCATCTAGTGTTTAATAAACAAGCAATACAGAGTATATTAAAATCTCAGCAATTTATTTTAAAAGACAAACATAAAAACAAATGAATACCTGGTGAAACTTTACTTTGGCAGTGGCATGTAATGTACTGACATTGGCAACAACGATTGAATGCTCTTTGAGAACACAATCTCACAGAATGAGGGAACAGTCTTATGTTGAGCATGATATAAATAATTAATGCTGTTACTGCTCTATGGCTGACAGGTTCTCGTATGTAAGCATACCAACTCATAAAATTAATTTTCATGAAGTGATTGTCATGTCGTCAACATTAGGACACCACTGGCACTACCATAACCAAATGTCACACTCTTGTCTTAACACCAATTCTTTTAAAAATAAAGTAATTATGAAAAACTTTCATCATCACATAACAGACACTCACAAAATCGAGAGAGTAGAGACCTGTGAAGATCTCTCTGATGGCTTCCACTTTTGCAGGGTCAGTGATAAAACGTTCCAAACACCCAGGACGTGCTAGTGCCTGCTGAACTTTCTTAGTTCCTGCAAGATGAAAATGAATACTTGGACACTTGATGGCTTTTGAGCGTTCTATCAGCAAACGGGTTTTCCAGCCTTCAGGTCCTCCATACTGAGCTGGTTCATATGCGGTACGATAATACACAACAGCCACCTCATGACCATCACTAGAGAGACAACATAGAAGAAGATACAAAATGAGAAAAACTGATTACACAATAGAACAGATATAATAAATACTTTCAGATTAAATACAATAGATATCTATTAACGCAGATAGTAGTGGACACAGATGAGTCTCATGAATAGGTTGAGTGTTTAATGTCTAAGTTGCATCATTTTCCGCTGCCATATACTGTTAATGTGAAAGAGAAAAACACTTTTTTTCTGCAGGCCAAACAATTATTACTTAAGGCATAATACTAACCATAAACTATACACATCTATAATACTGCAACAAACATATCTTAAATAAACCAAAATTTTATGTACATAAGAAAATAACACACTGCAACTCGCATAGTTAGCCACATGGTTTAAGGCAGCACTTTCCAAGATGGGGAGGTGGCAGCCCTGCTTCTAATCTGCCTGGCAGATTAACAATGAGGGATCAGTGTGCTGGTAAGCCTGGATGTGGTATCTAGTTGTTTTCCATATCCACTATACGAATACCAGGTTGGTCCCTATTTTCTGCCTCAGTTACACGATTCACAAACATTCAGAAAAACTTTAGTGCACTTTCAAATGTATAACAGAGTCAGGTTGGGGTGCACACATCTCCTGAAGTAGGGGATAAGCAGGTGGTAATGGGATGGGAATGGGAGGGGCATCCAGCATCACGACAGGAAGGGCATCTGGCCACCACTTCAATTAAACATGCCAAATTCAGAGTGGGTATAAAGTTGGAAGGAAAACATCCAAGGAGTCTCTAACCAATATCAATGGCAATACAAAGAAAAAAAAAAAATTTACCACTGTCTTTCTAAAACAAATTACTTGTTGAAATTTGCATACATTATCTTTTCAAATGAGCAAATGAGCAAATGTTCCAACTTTTGAATACGACAAATAGTAATGCGACTTAATATGTACAAGTGACAAGAGGGCTGTTAAAGAGGGGTCCAAGGGGAATGAGTAATCATCAAAATTGTGAAAACCGTTTCTAAACTCATAATTTAGAGTAAGGTTAATATATTTCATGAGTGTGAAGGTTAAGAAAGTTACAAAAATGGTCAAGTTTTGATGTCTCCATCTACATACTCTTCTCCCAGCACGTTACTACTTAAACTAATGAAATCATTTGCCCAATTTTTTTGAAACATTTGTGAAAGTTCTAGCACTAGGAGAGAGATAGAACCTAAAGAGACGGTGGAGCTCTTAAAAAGGAAATTGTACACACTTCAGCACAGTACATCACATCACACACACAAAATCATTGTGTTAGTAGATGCGATGCAATAAAAACCAAAATCAACACGACTTTACCTTCTGCTCACAGATTAACCAGCTAGGACATAAGATGAACATTGTTTATTATTGCCCACATATTTAATGATTTTTTCCTGTAGAGCCACAGCTATAAGTCAAGTGACATGCCACATTTTCATTGGCTGCTGCCAGATTCCACAATGGCGCACCATTGTGAATTCTTTCCCTGTGCCGTATTGTGAAATTTTCGAGTTCATCGAAGTTGCTGTCAATACTGGTGATTTGCAGAAGAACATGCTCATAACCAGTTTATTTTTAGTGATGACATCAGACGAATGAAGACGAAAGGAACAAAGTTTTGCTGACAGAAAACAAATACACCAATTTATTAATTAAACTTGAAAATTGAAATTCGGACCCCTCCTGTCATGAACTTGTAATTTTAAACAATTTTCATAACAATTATGATTATATCTTAATGGTTGGACCTCTGAATGAGTCCTCAAGAGCTCACATGTATATCATCTGCTGACCTCAGTTTGGAAACAATCACAGACAGCCAGCTCGAAATGCTAAATTCTGTGTGTACACTTATATTCACTTCAAGTTTTACTATCACATTACATGTCTTATACAATCAAAGAGTGTGACATAGGTGACTCGTCGATGTTACACTTTTTACAATACTATTACATATAGGCAATAAGCTAATAACACATCTGGTGCTACATCACAAGGAGGTATTTTAGAGGCCCTACAATTATAATGAATTATTGTCATTCAAGAAATATTCTACACTATAGTAACATGTATCTTTCAGATATTTTTCCAGGTCTCTTTTGGTACTTTTGACATCTGAGTCATCCATACCTTTACATATTCTGAACAATGGAAAATCCGATTGGAATATCAATAATAGAGTATAGGTAACAACTCACCATAAAGAGCAAAAAATAAAGTTAGGAGAAAAAGGAAAAAAAGTTAGGAAAAATAGGAAAAAATAAAAAATAAGTAAAAATAAAAGGGGTATTGTAACTGGTGATACACAGTTGTAAGGAAGACATGTGCATCCTATTTTGGAGTATTGTTGTGTGTGTTGTGGAATCCCCACCAAGTGGGACTGACAGACAGATGATTTAGAGAAAGTACAGAGAAGGGCAGCTCATGTTGTATGATCGCGATATGGGGAGTGTCACAGAATAGATGCAAGAGTTGGGGTTGAAATCATTAAAAAAAAGGCATTAATTGAACAATTTCTTTCCCCATCTTACTCTTCTGAATGTGAACATATTATTTGTTAGCACCCACTTACATTGGAAGACATGATTATAAAAATAAAATAAAAGAAATCAGATCAAGATCAGAAAGATTTAGATGTTCCTTTTCTCTGAAAGCTATTAGAGAACGGAACTACACAGAAACAGTTCGATGAACCCTCTGCCATGCACTTAAATGTTACTTGCAGATGTAGATGTAGGTGGTCCTCCTCCAAAACTCAAACCACCTTCCTTGATGTTGACCTTCACCTTGCTGAGTCTCACATCCACACCTCAGTCCATATTAAACCCACTAACAAACAACAGTACCTCCATTTTGACAGCTGCCATCCCTTCCATATTAAAGGGTCCCTTCCCTATCCGTGGGAAACGTATCTGCTCCAGTTCCGAATCCCTCACCAGCTACAACAACAATCTATCCAATGCTTTCCTCTCCCGAAACTACCCTAAAGACCTCATCCACAAACAGATCTCCCGAGCTGTCCATTTCTCTCCCTCCAACAACAATGTTCCACACCCCAGACCACCCAGAAGCACCCCCTTAGTCACCCAGTACCATCCTGGCCTGAAATGTCTCAACAAAGTCCTCAAACAGGGCTATGACTTTCTCAAGTCATGCCCTGAGATGAGAACATCACTCCAAACTGAACTTCCCACACCACCCAGACTAGCCTTCCGCCATCCTCCCAATCTCCGCAACATCCTTGTCCAACCTTACAACATCCCAAAACCACCCTCCCTACCTAATGGTTCCTACCGCTGCAACCGATCCCGCTGCAAAACCTGTCCAATGCATCCTCCCACTACCACATACTCCAGCCCCACCACAGGAAAAACCTACCCGATTCAAGGCAGGGCCACATGCGAGACAACACATGTCATATACCAGCTGACATGTGTCCACTGTTCAGCCTTTTATGTTGGTATGACTACTAACAAATTGGCTGAGCGGATGAATGGGCACAGACGGACTGTTCACCTGGGGGACACCCAATATCCTGTGGCAGAACATGCCCTCCAGCATAATTCCAGGGACCTGGGCATGTGTTATACCACACGTGCCATTTGGATAGAACCAACAAACACCAGTCCCTCAGAGCTACGGAGGTGGGAACTTTCCCTCCAACATATCCTCTCATCCTGCCACCCCCCCCCCCCAAGCCTAAATCTACGCTAATCCCTCCCCTTCCTCCATCCTCAGCTCATCTATTCATTATCCCTTCCTTACCTCTCTCTCCCTCTCCCCCCTCCCTCTCCCTCTTCCCCCCCCCCCCCCCCCTCTCTCTCTCTCTCTCTCTCTCTCTCTCTCTCTCTCTCTCTCTCTCTCTCTCTCTGTGTGTGTGTGTGTGTGTGTGTGTGTGTGTGTGTGTGTGCCCTGTTTATGAAAAACGTTTTAGACAAACCCCCAGCATCATTCATTTTACTCATCTTCTCTTCTCTTTACTACTTTATCTTTCCTCTTTGGTTATATTTATCCTCTCTGGGTTGGCTCAGTACATACATGCAGTATCTCTGACGTCCACACTCCCGTAACACCACCTTCATGACCTAGGTCGTGAACTACCTTTCCCTTCTGTTCCCATCCTTTCTTCTTCCCTTCTCTCCCACCTGATGAAGGAACTGTGTTCTGAAAGCTTGTCCTTTTTGTCCCCTTTTTTTCTTTTTCTGTTTCCTCATTTGTGTTACTATCGGCGGCACAGCACAAAGGTAAGTACTGGCCAGCCATTCTATCTCGTTTCAACAATATTTATCATCTCTGAGGAGAATTTTCATCATTAATCAGATATCCATAGTAAAAATGTTTAAGATAGATGCATGTATTTGTAATTACTTCAACTGCCTCTTGGTGAAACTACAGTGTTAAGCTAAGATAAATGTATCAGCTAATAGGCATAATTTTCCAAGTCCTTATGTGCGGTTCACATGAGTGAGTGTCTGAGCCTTCCATTTTCTGTTGTTTCCAGCTTAATATTCGTCTTTCAACTCCGGTAGGACTGTTTGACCATTATGCTAATGATTAAGGGCAGGCAGGTCATTGATAGTGTGCCTTCCTTCTTAGTTAACTGGTGTGCATCAGATTGGATTCCAACAAAGCCTTTACTTTTTTATTTTATTTCTTTTTTATCATGGTGCAAATGTTTCTTGTTTTGGTTACTTTTTGTAATTAAATTATATTGTTTTTACCTTTTTCAGTATTCTACTTAGTAAATAACTAATTACAGTTTGTCAATTTGATATCCACCCTCATGAACCACAGACATAGCTGAGGTTGGGTGGCTTGCGTGCCTCAATGATACAGATAACCGTACTGTAGGTGCAACCACAGCGGAGGGATATCTGTGGAGAGGCCAGACAAATGTGTGGTTCCTGAAGAGCGGCAGCAGCCTTTTCAGTAGTTACAGGGGCAACAGTCTGGATGATTGACTGAGCTGGCCTTGTAACATCAGCTAAAGTGGCTTTGCCATACAGTTACTGCGAATGGCTGAAAGCAAGGGGAAACTATAGCCGTTACTTTCCCTGATGACATGCAGCTCTAGTGTATGAACAGATGATGATGGCATCCTCTTGGTTAAAATATTCCGGATCTCCATGTATGGACTATCCAAGATGATTCTACAAATCGGAGTTTGGAATGTTAGATCCCTTAATCGAGTAGCGAAGTTAGAAAATTTAAAAACAGAATTGGATAGGTTGAAGTTAGATATAGTGGGGATTAGTGAAGTTCAGTGGAAAGAGGAAAAGGATTTCTGGCTAGGTGAGTACAGGATATAAATACAAAATCAGTTGGGGGTATTACAGGAGAAGGTCTGATAATGAATAAGAAAATGTGAATGCGGGTAAACTACTATGAGCAACACAGTGATCACATTATAGTAGTCAAGATAGATACAAAGCCAACACCGACCACAATAGTACAGCTTTATATGCCAACTAGCTCTGCAGATGATGATGAGATCGAAGAAATGTATGAGGAGTAAAGGAAATTATTCAGACAATTAAGGGAGCAGAAAAATTAATTGTGATGGGAGACGAATTCGGTAGTAGGAAGAGAAAGAGAAGGAAAAATAGTAGGTGAATATGGACTGGGCAAAAGGAATGAAAGAAGAAGCCACTAGATAGAATTTTGCACGGAACATAAGTTAACCATAACAAACACCTGGTTTAAGAATCACGAAATAAGGTTGTATACATGGAAGAGACCATGAGACACCAGAAGGTACCAAATATATTTTATAATGGTAAGGCATAGCTTCCGGAACCAGGTTTTAAACTATAAGACATACCCATGGGTATATATAGACTGACCATAACTTGTTAGTCATGAACTGTAGGCTGAAACTGAAAAAACTGCAGAAAGGTAGGATAATAAGGAGATGGGACTTGAATAAATTGAGGAAACCTGAAGTTCTTAAGAATTTCAGAGGGAGCTTGAGGCAACAATTGACAGATATGGGGGGAAATAAAACAATAGAAGAGGAATGGGTAGCATTGAGAGATGAAATAGTGAGGGTAGCAGAGGACAAAATAGGTAGAAAGTCAAGACCTACAAAAACTCCCTGGATATCACAGGAAATACTAAATTTAATTGATGAAAGGAGAAAATATAAAAATGCAGTAAATGAAACAGGAAAAATGGAATACAGATGACTAAGAAATGAGATTGACAGGAAGTGCAAAATAGCTAAGCCGGAGTGGCTGGAAGGCAAATGCAAGTCTGTAGAAGAACATATAAATAAGGGAAAAATTGATACCACCTAAAGGAAAATAAAAGAAACATTTGGAGACAAGAGAGTAGCTGTATGAATATAAAAAACTCAGGTGGAAAACCAGTTCTCAGCAAAGAGGGGAAACCTGAAAGGTGGAAAGTGTACATTGAGGGTCACTACAAAGGAAACAAACTTACAGACAATATTGTAGTAAGGGAAGACGAAATAAATGAAGATAAGAGATTCTATACTGAGAGCAGAATTTGTCGGAGTCCTGAAAGACTCAAGTCGAAACAAGGCCACTGGAGTAGATGAAATTCCCTCAGAACTACTAAAGTGTCTGGGAGAACCAGCATTCTTGAAAAATAAAAATTTGTTAACATCGAATATTAGATTAAGTGTAAGGAAGTCCTATCTGAAGGCATTTGGAGTGTTGCCTTTTATGGGAGTGAAACATGGATGATAAACAGTGCAGACAGAAAGAGGATGAGGCTTTTTGAAATGTGGTGCTACAGAAGAATTCTGAAGATTAGGTGGGTGGATTGCGTAACTAATGAAGAGTTATTGAACAGAACTGGGGAGAAAAGGAATTTCTGGCATACCTTGACTTAAAGAAGGGATCGATTGGTAGGACACATTCTTAGGCATCAAGGAATCGTGAATTTAGCGTTGGAGGGAATTGTGTGGGTAAAAATCGCAAAGGGAAAGCAAGAGATGAATACAGTAAGCAGATTCAAATGGACGTAGGTTGCAGGTCTTATGAGGAGATGAAGAGGATTGCTTAGAATAGAGCAGCGTAGAGAGCTGCATCAAACCAGTCTCCGGATTGAAGACCACAACAACAGCAATTTGATATCTAAAATCATATTCCTTGGAAGGTAATATTTATTTGACCTCCCATAACAAAAAAATAAACATCGTTGGAGGATGTTATTTATCTGACCCCTCATGAAAATAAAAATAATCTTCCTTGGAGGTTGATATTGGTATGACCTCCTATTAAAATAAGAATAATGTAATGTAGGCTACATACATCTTCAGTATTTTGTCCACATGCCATTGACATCAAGAACAACCTTGATCCTTTGAGGCATAGAATCTACAAGTCCACAGAAAAGGGCCTCATCTATGGCAATTCTCCCCCAAGAAGAATAAACCAAATCCCACAAGGCATCCACAGTTCTTGGAGGAGGGTTGGCCAATTACCACACACAGCCTTCTTAAGTTTAGCCCATATGTTCTCTACAAGATTGAGATCAGGTGACTTTGGCAGGCATAGTAGGCATTTAATAATATTCTCTCTCTCTCTTCTTTTGAACTAGCTCGCAATCCTAATGGAGGTGTGTGATGGACGATTATCATGTTGATAAATGAGACGTACTTCATAACACCAAAGTCAAGATCCAGGAATGATTACATTTTCAACGAAACGTTCATAGCATGCTGAATTGAACTTATATTGGATTTGTTCAAACGTTCCTCCACCCATATAAGACATCCAACCCCAACATTTCACACTTATGTGCCACTTCTAGAGCATGTAGCCACAAAGTGGGCATTATATTGTAGCCTATCTGTGCAGTAAACATGAACAGGACCTCTGCTTGTGGATTCAATTGTGCACTCACCAGTGAAGATGACTTTCCTGAAAACTACAGGCACCATGTGAAGATCGAAGTAATAACAAACAAAATACATATATTTTCAATAATATTACTATGAACAATTGTCTGTCAGATTAAAGATTAGATTACTATAAAATAAAATCTTTTAAAAACCTATTAAAACCTACCACTGCACAATTTTTAGTGAATTAATATTTAAATACTACCTGCAAGAGGTCTGAAAAATACAAAATAAATTGAACTCCAGTGGTATTTGAACGTATGCCTGTTGCGTTCATAAACCGTCAGCATATCCACTCACCCAATGAAACGTATGTAAGAAGCAGTTCATGGTAGTAAATGAACCCATGTGGAATTCTTATAACTCAACCATTTCTACATGCTTAAATTATGTTTCCAAAATAAATGATATGTGAGATAAGTACAATAAATCTTGACATATACTGTATCTCAACTATTGTATTGCTTCTATATGATGATGCAAATGGCTAGCTGAAGCTGCACAGACCACAGGAGTTGGCAACTTTCATGCTTATGAGCTCAGGCATACACGATGCTCTATTCTTTGACTTCAAATTATTTGGGCTGGGTAATCTTTTTGTCCCCCTTGTACATATTAATTAGGCAGTCAGATGTAGTACAGCTGAACAGTCTAGCTCACTTTTGTTGAAGTCATTTTGTGCATGTCATTGCTAGGTCACTTGTTTGTGTTGTCCAATACAGTAGATAAGAATGACTGCAGTTCTCAGAGAGAACATAACCTAAGAGAAGTCTTGTTTAGTAGAATTTACCACTATAATCCAGCACTAAGTTGACACGTTGCATAGGCTAAAGAGGCAAAGAAGTTGATACACCCGCCTAATATTGTGTAGAGCGTTGGCGTGCACACCTAAGTGCTGCAATATGACATGGTATCAATTCAATGTCTGAATTAATGCTGGAGGGAAGTGACACCATGCATCATGCAGAGCTGCCCATAAATCTGTAAGAGTACAAGAGGGTGGAAATTATTCTAAACAGCACATTGCAAGCCATCCCAGATGTGCTCAATAATGTTAATATCTGGGTAATTTGGTGTCCATCTGAGGTGTTTAAACTCAAAGTGTTCCCGGAGCCATTCTGAAGCATTTCTGGATTTGGGGGAGGGGGGGGGGGTCACATTTCCTGATGGAATTATCTACGTCCACTCGAATGCACGATGGACTAACAGATGCAGGTATCAGCCAAGGTACGTGTGTATGTATCACCCGTCATAATCTTATCTAGACATATCAAGGACCCCGTATCACTCCAACTGTAAATGCTCCATACCATTACAAAGCCTCCACCAGCTTTAATAGTCCCCTATTGACATCCGTGGTCCATGGATTCGTAAGATTGTCTCATACCTGTGCATGTCCATCAGCTCACTATAATTGGAAATGAGCCTTGTCAGGCCAGACAACATGTTTCCAGTCATCAACACACTAATGTTACTGATGCTGGGCCCAGGCAATGCGTAAATCTTTGTGTTGTGTGGTCAAAAAGGGGACACATCTGGGCCTTCAGCTCTGAAAGCCCACATCAATGATGTTTTGTTGGCTCACACACGACACTTTTTGATGGCCCACCATTAAAATCCACAGCAATTTGCAGAAGGATTGCACTTCTGTCACTTTGAACAATTCTCTTCAGTCATTGTCGGTCCCATTCCTGCAGGATCTTTTTCTGGCCACAGCAATGTCATGTTTTACTGGATTCCCAATATTCACTAATGCATTTGTGAAGTAATCATATGGAAAATCACAAAGTCATCGCTACCTCAGAGATACATGTCCAATATCTTGTGTGCTGACTATAGCATCACATTCAAACTGATTTAAATCATAACTTGCAAGTGTAGCATCAGTAACCCTTGTAAATAAACCCTTGTAAGGAATGAATTCCAGCCTTGCCTGATGGCACCTATATAACTGTATGTTGAGGAGCTTCTCTTTAAGAAGGAGAGATGAAGGAAGACTCAACATGTGAATGTTACGGGGTTGATACACCCTTACATGCAAAAAAGGATAAGATATGTTGGAAAATCAGCAAACTTCTGAATAGTGATTGCATAGAAGACTTCTATGCACTAGTCTGGAAGGCACCAATTAGCAGACTAACAACACAGTGGAGAGCTGAAGGTGCTGCCACAACATAAACCCTGCAATCTTATTTCAAGTGGGATCGGAGATACAGAAATAAAACTGGCAACCCTCATCTGATGCCAGAAAGAGTAACTCAATCGACACCCCAAGGGTTGTATGCAAGGAAGCACTGACAAATATGGGGCAAGCAAGTTAGCTTTCTGTCAAAGAGGAGCCCCAAACACTGGGTCTGTGCAATATTATCCTATTGTTGGAAACTTCTATAAATTTCCGAGTCTGAGTGGATGACTGTACAATAGAAATGTATGACCCACAGTTTTGCAGGAGAGAACTGAAAACCATGAGAAATGGCACCAGCAGAATCCCACTGGATAGTACCCTGGAGTTGGTTTTCAGCCAAGGCTATAGAGTTGGAACTTTACCAAACTCTAAAGTCACTAACATACAGAAAAGGGGGTGACGAGTACCTCAACAGAGATCACTAGCTCAATGACAACTAATAACATGAAGCCAAACATGGAGCCCAGCAGGATGCTGTCATACTCGATGCACTGAGGAATGAATGAAATACAAATTATGATGTGGAAGAACCAGTCTGATAAAACTGCCAGAAATGGGTAGGAGGTATTAAAAAGTTCAGAAGGAAAGGGAGGAAACAGAGTTTAACATTCTGTTGACACTGATCATTAGAGATGGAGCTCAAGTTCATACTGTGTGGGTAAGGAAATTTGCCATGCTCTTTCAAAGGAACCGTCCTAGTATTTGCCAACAGTGATTTAGGGAAATCACAGAAAACCTAAATCTGGAGGGCCAGAGGTGGACTTGAACCACAACTGTCCTGAATTCGAATCCAGTGTGTTACCACTGCACCACCTCACTTAGTCAAAAAACTCCAGTCAGGAAGGCAAGTGAAATGTGATAGCATAAGGGAATGTTGTATATCTAGTAAATTGTGAAAAGACTGCCATTAGGTGTTGAAATTTGGAGAAAATACCAAATGAATCAGCATTTCAAACCTAATTAGATGACCTATTGTAACAACTACCTTTCAAGCAGTTTGCAGAGCACACTGGTGAGGGTATTCAGCTGCTAATTGTTGATGGATGTCAGATTTTTATCAAGCTTTAGGAGAGGGGCAATGTTACTATCAGACCAGTGTGAAGAGAAGACACATTCAAAGGCAAATATAGTTGCAGACTCTAAAGAGATGGAGCTGTTCGTAATATACAGATGTTGGATTATCTGACTTGGAATCAAGACATGGTCTGCAGCCAAATCATCAGAAGCGGCAAGATCATTAAACAAGTCCCAGTAAGTGAAAAGTTCTTTAAGCAACCCGACATGATGAGGGATGAAAGAGAAGGGGAGGTTTTCAATTTATCACTTATGTATACAAAAGGCAGCTGGATATGAGGAGGACTGACAATGACGTTGAAATAGAGGAAGAACAGCGATCAAGTAGTGGAAGAGGAGGACAAGGTTTATGTGAACCAATTGCTATTTACAAAAACACTTGTTTGTGGCACCTAGTAATATTTAGGTAATCAATAATAACATTCATTAAAAACCTTTTAAAAACAACAATTAAGGATGGGGCACTAAACTCATGCAAGATATAATATTTCTTAATTACATAAAGAAACCTTTGAAGGGAATGTTTACATGACAGTTAAGAGCACAACAAACTTGCAAATACTGACAGCTGGCTTACAGGTATAGTTTGAATAAATTGAAAATAAATATGAGCCCCAATGTCATTGGCTAAAGAACCTTTTTAAAATGACAACAATCAAGTAAAGGGACAGTAGTCTCACACAAGGCGTCTCGCTACAACAAACTACTAAAAGAACAAACTTCTTTAAATCATTTACAAAACAGTTAACACATCACAATGGTTAAAAACACAGTAAAGTGAGGTTACAGTGCTAAGCACCTTTCATAAGGCAATTTCGAGAAGTGCCTCTAGAACACAACTTGGTAGCTACAAACAAATGTGCCCGATGCCCAAGGTAATCTTAAAAATGACAACACATGTGAACAATTTGGGAAAGATTGCTCAAGTCAAACTTTCTTGGTTAATTATAAGTATATCACAATAAATAAGGAACAGGTGGGAGACACACCTGAAATCTTCTGGTGGGCAGGATGAATGCATGGTGACACCCTCACAGGACAAGGTAGTTTGTTACATATTGTATATTCCTAAGTCCCACTTGCCACTCAGAGGTGATACCTCACTTAAAGTGAAAACAGTGACAGCCACCAAGGAACTGGTTAGAGTCTATGGAGTAATGTAGGGATAGCAACCTTTCTGTGCACACAACTTACACAATGCCACATCTCCTCTAGATGGTTAATCAGATTAAAATACACTTCACACAGTGAAGAACTAACTCTTCCGCCTAGACTATAGTCATGTGGCTAACTTAAAGTGCAATCACTGTAGGAAATAAGGAAGGAGGTGAGTATGGGTAACTGGAGCCAGTGCAGAACAAAGAAAGGCAACGAAAATTAAGCCAGCATGGCACAGTGACGTCACCACAAACTGGTCACAAAGTATTCAGTAAGAGTTGGTGCACCTATTCCAAGACTGCACTGCAAAAAGAGATGCAGTACAGTGGTCACCTGGAAGACTATGGAGTTTGGAGAAGAGGGCCCATACTCTTACGGGAATTAGTTTCTGAAACTACAAGTTTGAGTATTGTGGGTAGGGTAAAGCTGGGAAATTGTGACTGATGGAAAGCATGCTGAGGTAGTCCTTGCAGGTGCGGTGATCACTGTCCCCAATGGTGTAGTGCACAGCGCAACCGGCTTGAAAGCGGTAGACCCGGGTTCGAATCCCGGCTGGGTACTCAATTATCAGCTTTGCCCATTCGCAGTTGATGTCATATTCCGAGAAAATGAGGGAAGAAAAGAGTTTTTGAAAAAGACAAATTACTATTCAATGTCAGCAAATTTAAGTGTAACGAAGTCCTTTCTGAAGGTATTTGTGTGGAGTGTAGTCTTGTATGGGAGTGAAACTTTGATGATAAATAGTTTAGACAGGAAGAGGATAGACACTTTTTAAATGTGGTATTACAGAAGAATGCTGTAAATTAGATAGGTAGATTGCATAACTAATGAAGAGGTTCTGAACAGAACTGGGGAGAAAAGTAATTTCTAGCAAACCTTGAATAAAAGAAGTGATCGATTGGTAGGACACATTCTTAGACATCAAGGAACCATAAATTTAGCATTGGAGGAAAGTGCGTGTGGGAAAAAAATCGCAGACGGAGACCAAGAGACTAATACAGTAAGTAGATTCAGATGGATGAGGGTTGCTGTTCTTATTTGCAGATAAAGAGGCTCGTTTAGGATAGAGTAGGGTGGAGAGCTGCATCAAACCAGTCTCCAGACTGAAGACGACGACAACAACAACAACAACGAATGCTGGACTACCCATTTCACAATTTTGCTTTTCTTTTAATTTGTATGAAATACATCTGCATTCACCATTAATTTTTCCATTAATCAAGCCATTACATTTTTTGAGGCTTAAACTAAAAAACTATTACAAGTAATGTCAATACTGCATTCTGCTGTTGGGCCATTTCAGGGAAAAATAGCCAGATAAAATCATATTAATAAGACTACTACATGAAACAAAACTACTCACACAAATAGGGCATTGTTGTCACTCAATTTTGCTTGTTCCTTAAGATCACTGAATCTTCGACGTAGAACCCTAACATTAGGATGATTTTCTCGAATATAAAATTCATGAAAGCGCTGATCACAAATATTATATGTGACATCTTCAACCACTATCATTATTACAGCTCTGAAACATAATGAATTAAACAAATTTTAAATTAGCAATGTCAATTACATATATACATTAACTGACACAAGAAAGTGATTATTTGTACATACTTTGGATTGCCATAAATTTCCCATGCCTTTATCATTCCGCCACATAGTCCAGCTAGAGCTGAATTAGATGGAAGCTAAAAAAATAAAAGGTATTTTAGACAAACTTTCTGACATTGTTAGGACCTCATTGGTCATATCTCAACTGGATGGTGTAGTATATTGTTTCTCTTTTATGTGGACAGAACATACAGTATCTCAGCAACAAATTTATGAACATACTACCTTAGTGTAAGTATATAACATCGAATAATGGCAAGTCCAGGTTGGAATTAACCTGCGAGAACTCACGCCTTTAAAAGTTACACGATTGTTGATCACGTGTATAGCATTTTTCTGACAAAGAACAGTTTATAATGTACTTAATATGTCTAAATAAGTATTTCTAGTTCCGTTTATAAGAAAACACACATATTGGACTATTTAAAATTGGTAAAATGCTGATTATTTTAAAATTATTGTGAGCAAAATGCTCACGCGCAACTGCTCAAGGGTTAAATAATATAATAAGGACCCAATTGATATGTGTGTTTGTTGTTTGTAAATCTATCAGACTCAGCTGCTGGGTTATTAGTCCATGGCTTACAAACTACTTAAACTAAGTTAAACTAACCTAAGGACAACACAAACACCTCTACCGGAGGGGGGGGGGGTTCGAACCCCCCACAGCGAACGGCCCCACACAATGCAGCACGGCGCCCCAGCGTGCACGGCTAATCTGCCGCAGCAGGGAAGTGTATGGGGGTAAAAATTCTAAGGGAGACCAAGAGACAAAAGCAGTTAGCAGGTTCAAAAGGATGTGGGTTGCCGTTCTTATTCATAGATGAAGAGGCTTGCACAGGACAGGGTAACTTGGAGAGCTGCATCAAACCAGTCTTTGGACTGAAGGCAGCAACAACAACAGCAGAAATAATGAAACGCAGCAGTTGGAGACAATGGTTGTGTGTCTGTGAAGTGTGCCTGTCACAGGATATGAAAAAGTACGCAGTTCCCCCCCCCCCCCCTTTTCTTCTGACAAAGATAGGGGCCGAAAGCTATGTTGCCTGTATATGATATGAATGTGCCATTCTTGACTCTTAGGCTGGATTCACGCGGTGGACAATGTCACATCAACATGACATCACACACTATCAAAAATCCAAATGCATTCCCACTGGATGAAACATCAAAAAATGAAGCACCATCTGTGTGTAGTAATTCGAAACACGCTACAGCGGAAGTATTTGTTCACAAAAGAGAACGGCAAAAATTAAACATAGTGGTGAAGCATTAATTATAATTGCAGTTGTCTTAGATGATGAGAAGAGAGATCATAAATGCTTAAGGCAAACAAAATAAATAGGGGTTAAGAAAATGCTTTTGAAGAGAATTTATGAAAGCAAGTGTCATACACTGTATAGAGAACTTAAAGACTACATTTCACATAATACCTTCAAATGTTGAGACAATTTTTCAATTACCTGTCTCTGATAAGCTGGAGGATCAAGAAAGCAGACACAAATATGAGGTGAGGAATTTCTCCACAAAAAAGAATGGAGTGTTTGAGCTGTGTCTACAATTTCAGCTATACGAAGTCCTTTGCGGTTTCCTTCTTCCTATTTTGATGTATTTTATGGAACAAAACGTCTATTTATAATACTATACAGAATAAAAAACTGATCTGTAAACATTGGCCATTGGTCACTTTTAAAGCCATACCTACGGTTAGTTTTATGAATAGCTCTTTATATTGTTTAACAACTGTAAATAGTGATGTAGCGCAACAGCAAGTAGTGATGAAATGCAGGCCTATATCTGCTGCAGTTTCTCTTGCTTATACTCTTTTCTACTATAATAATGTAATCAATATATATTCTTGCTGCTTACACCAGAGTACCACATGGTAGAGAACAACCTCAATTAATATTTCATAATTCAGTTTCTAATACCAGTATAACCCAAAGATCAGTAATGAAATATATTTTAAATTAGAACACAGCTGTCATGAAAAGCAATTGTGTTAACATCCACAAATCCAACAAATCTGCAACAGCCAATGATAAACAGTTGATTGGCCATGTGACCTTCACCGCAAATTGATGTTGATGTGACATTTCTTAACATGTGAACACCGCTGCTTGAAAGCATGGGAGAATATTTTCACGTCATGTGCTTAAAACTCTTCTTATTATTTTATTGAATTCCAAACTGGACTTTCCATTTTTAGAGAAAATTAGAAAATTTACACACAGTTCTATTGTTCTACAAGCTCTTTATTCCATTTGAATTCTGGCATATCAACTTAAAAGGGATTAGCCCAACATTCACATCAATTAATTTAGGGTAATCACAGAAACCTTAATCTGCATAACAGTGCACTTCAGTATCAAGTTAGGTCACTATGTAGACACACACACACACACACACACACACACACACACACACACACACACACACACACACACACACACACACACTTCCAGTAAAGGTGTATACATTTTCCTTGTGATAGTGGCAAAATATAGATTCTTTTATATTGTCCTGCACACTATTATGTTATTTTGTTAACAGCTTCCTTTCCCCAACAATCACTCAAGACATCTGTATTTATCTTAATTCTGAAGTTCTCATCACTGTAATTCATTCCAAAGTTCGCAATTATAACAAGTTTAAATTTTGAATGTATCGTCATAGATTGATACTCCTAGAGGCATAGAGAAAACGTCTTTGGGCAGGTTTGAACATCAGTATTTGTTAAACAAAAATCTAAGTTTTTTTCAGAGATTAGTAATAAAATCACTAAATGCAACATTAAAAATATATCCCATAAAATAGAACACTTACATTTTTTAGTTTCTCTTCATGACCCAGTTCACGCAAAACATATCTGAAAATTTAACAATAACTTCAATAACTGAGACATTAGATCTGTTTATATATATTAGTGATACAACCCTTAAACTTTTTAGATGAAATTGTTTAGCAACATTTAGCTACAGGAGTCAATTTTTAGTACTGGCAATGGACAGAAATGAAAGTACCTAAACTCAACCTAGCTTTTAGCATTATCAGTTCCTTCTACGTGGAGGACATGACAGATTTGGGAAGGTTAAAAAGGAATGGCAGGTAGTTCATATCCCAGGAGAAAAGTAAGTCTCCCCCTTTTTTAATTAAATGAAATTATTGAGCTTCCACTAGCCAGCCAGCCCATACATAAATAAAATATAGAACAATGCTACACAGTTCAGTATTGTCGGTAAGCCAGTTTCAAATACGAATGATCCATATTGAGACTGGAGCTTCTTCCAGTAAGTTGTTGGTAATTCAATTGCCTGTGATTCCACTGAGTGATTTTACCCAAGTGAAATTCATTGAATGGCCTCTTCCAGGCCAAAATTCCAGCACTTCTATAATGATATATACATCTGTTCATAAATTCTTGTTGCCCTTTCCTTCCTCCTTAACATCTCCCAACCTGTTCAATCCTCTTCTCCGAGAAAAGAACTAATAGTTTAAAAAGCTAGGACAATTTCATTTACTTTTGTATATGTACATCAGTAGTACTAAAAATTGTGCCTCCTGACTGTAAATAACAGCCAGAAATTATGTTGCAAAGTCTGAACATTAAGAAGTGCAATGAAATCATTTACCATTTTCAGCTTTGTTACAGCACCAAGTTTGTTGTAAAATTAATTTCTACAGTCAGCTCTATGCAAAAGACCTTTTGCAACATTAAAACAATAAATCTTACATTCAACTTATTTCCACACTTTATTCTGGTGTGCATTTAGCTATGATGAACTTAAAGCAGAAAAATTTACAAAATTAGTACATTCAAATCATGCCTTTAAAATATTTTAGGAAGAGCAATTTCAAAATACTGACTTAAAATAGCACTTTACAGCAACTTTACAATCAGCATGCATCTACATTTTACACTAGATATTAGAATAAGCATATAGAATTTGAGTAGAGCAACTAATTCACTTTTTACAATTAGCTGCAATACATTGCAAAGAGGTTATGTCAAATTCTACAAGCATTATAGTCTCTACCAACTCTGCCCTAGTTACTACATCCAAAAAAGCTACAAAAATACACATATTTTTATCAATAAATTGCCACATGTCACAATAGTGAGTTAAAATGTTCCTAGAATTTCAAGTCTTCAACCAACTAGGGAAGTGTATGAAACTGACGAATGTTCTGATTTGTGTGTGTGTATGTGTAGTGTGTGTGTGTGTGTGTGTGTGTGTGTGTGTGTGTGTGTGCGCGCGCGCGTGCGCGCACGGGGGGAGGAGAGAGAGAGAGAGAGAGAGAGAGAGAGAGAGAGAGAGAGAGAGAGAGAGAGAGAACAATCAGAATTAAATAGATATTGTTCTACAACATAACAATTCCAGAACACATGTAGGATTTTGGAAACCTATAACTACTTACTTTCTTATGAGAACATACTTTCATGTTCCATTTGGATTATTATATGCAATATTCTTCTTTTAACACTTGTAGCATCCAAAAATCTATTCTCATTTACCAATGAGGATTAATGTTTCCAATCCTCCAGTCCCAAAATCTCCAATTTCATTTGTCCCATCTCTTTCCTGTTTATGAAGCCACTGTCCTCGTTTCGCTCCGCACAGCTTTTCATTTTCAAGATATTTATATATTCTAGCAACGTATCATGACACTATTGCACTAACTCTAATACAACAGAGTTCATACAACTGTACTACTAAACCTGTCATGTGAATACCAAATATCATTTGGCCCAGCCCCACAATTGGGAACAGAACAGTAATGGCAAACCTGAATAAATAGGACAAATGACCAAAATAGTTAGGTCCCTTTATACCCGAAACCCAAACCTAAATAAATAGTTATGGGCATAATTTCAACACAAGAAATTAATAATATTTTGATTCTGAAACCCAATCAGCTATGAAAACAGAGCTGCCGAGACAATGTCTGTCAGATTCAAAGATTACAAACAGTCTTACAATGGTTCATTTGCTGAGCAATACATGGCCAGAGCTGGAATTTGGTCTTTTTGCCAAATAATGCAGGAGCAAGACCAATAATAGGATGCAATAGTGCTTATTAAACTATAGAACACTTGAAACTGAGAAGGTGACAAAATGTTACATATTAGCAATATGCAAGTAATGCCCAGTTACTACATTACAGACTTGCAAAAGGCAGTTACTCTGATGAGATGAAGACAATAGTTTAACAGTGGGGAGGGGCGGGGGCAATGCTTCAATAAACTATAAGTAGATTATGTAGTGTAACAAATTGCACTACATTCCTCCTGAACGACCCAAGATGATCAAATAATTTATTTGTGAGATTTTTTTTTTAAGCTCTAGTATGAGTACTGCCCCGGATAATTTTTGTTTGTCCAGGTGGACGTCCGGGCAATTAAACTTCAAGTCCAAGGCATATGCAAGAAGGAAATTAAAACTCAAGAAAAAGAAGATATATGAATTAATTATATAGGATCCATGGACTGGAGATATTGGTTCTCTTTTGTCATTAGGATTATGACTTTTAAGATGGTTAGAGAAGGACTAACTGCTAAGAGGGGGTCTTCAAGTCTTATTTCAGAGATGTTAACTCAGTTAATTACAGTGTGATGTATTATTGGGGTTCCAATAAACCCTTTTGTTGATTCAGCACTAAAAACTTTGAAGTGTTTTTATTTTTCAGTGAAATAATCAGTACGTTATTATGAGTCTCCTTTTTATTACAACTGATTACTTGGGAGACGATTGCCCGAGCCTGACAAGAAAGAAGTAGTTAAATTTGTGAGGAACAGTATTACTGGGCCCCTAATAATAATTATATACAAAATCCTAAACTTATATAAAAGCAACTTTTTGGTGGTTTTAACTAAAATTATATATGGTCACACCACAATTGAAAGATCCTTTTGAAGTGTGTTGCACTTCCTTGAGTCTTCCACATCCCAAAGCAAAATTTTTGTTCCTGGTTCAATACACTGCTTCATACAGAAATGTCTGTACCCACTACCAATAGATTCTGTCTGGTGTGGTTTAGAAAGCTGATCCAAGTCTCTCTCTTTGTCCCCACTTCACTGACTTGCATACCTATGTTATGAAGTTGGGATGGAATTATTGGGACAACAGAAACATAAGACCAAGTCAGCTATGAATTTAACCTGGGATCCCAATCTGCAACAGTCAGTCATTATTTGTAAGAAACTGCTTTATTTTGCATATCTAGATTTCAGCAAGTGACTTGCCATTATCCATGCATACATTTTTATTTTTATTTATTTTTATGTTAGCATGTTATGCATGCACATTGTATCATCCTCATAGATGGTCTGTAATACATTGTTTTCCACAGTTAGATGTATGTATGTGTGTATATTTTATAGAAGGAGACCTTCCAGGTAGGAAAATGGTATAAAATAAAGATTTTTGACTTACCTAAAGTACAGGCTCGTCGATAGGAACACTAAACACACACAAAAACACACAACCATTCGAGCTTTCGCCACCAGTGGTGGCTTCTTCGGGAAAAAGAGGGAGGAAGGAGAGGAGAAAGGGAAGGATACGGGTTTTAAGGAAGTGGAAAAGGAGCCATTCCAATCCCAGGAGTGGAAGGACTTACCTTAGGGGACAAAAAGGAAGGTAAACAAATACACACACACTCACACATATCCACATCCAAACACACTTAGGCAGACATTGACCTTGGGGGAAAAAATGGAGGGTAAATAAATGCACATACACCCACACATTTACACAGACACAAGTACACTTAGGCAGACATACTGTAGAACTGCTTTCTACAGTTCTACAGTATGTCTGCCTAAGTGTACTTGTGTCTGTGTAAATGTGTGGGTGTATGTGCATTTATTTACCCTCCATTTTTCCCCCAAGGTAAGTCTTTCCTGTCCCGGGATTGGAATGGCTCCTTGCCCCCTTCCTTAAAACCCTCATCATTTCCTTTTCTCTCTCCTTCCCTTCTGCCTGATGAAGCAGCTAGGCTGCGAAAACTAGCATTTTTGTGTGTGTGTCTGTGTGTTTATTTGTTGCTATTACTGCCTGTGCCCCTTCGCCTGGTAAGTGTAATTTATCTATTTATATATATATGCATTGATAATGGCAAGTCACTTGCCAAAATCTAGATATGCAAAATAAAGCTGTTTCTTACAAATGACTGATTGCTGCAAAAACACCATTTGGATATCTCAAATACATTTGTGGGCAATCTGATGAAACATCTGTTTGTTCAGGATGTAGATTATGAAGCTTTTTTTTGTCATAATGTAACCCATGTTTCAATTTTAAACATTACAACAGTCTGACTTTCTGTCCGCCCCATCCACCCTCCAGGAGAATGAATTAACTATGTTACTGGATTTCATCACTTAAACTATACAGGACAGACCCTTTACTCCAACACTCCAATGACACTGCATTCTATGAAAGGTTCACGATGTAGGCAATGAGTGTTTTTCACTACCTCTCCTGGGTAGCTAAACTGAAATTCTGAAGATCATGAGTTCTTAGCATATATTCTCATGTACTTTTTATTTTATTTGCAACTGAAATCACTCAACACAGGAAAGATTGCTGGACATGATGGAATACCAGTCAGATTTTTACATGGAGTATGCAAAGGAACTTGCGCCCTTTCTACCAGCAATGTACAGAAGGTCTCTAGAGGAACTAAGTGTTCCCAAAGATTGGAAGAGGGCACAGGTCATTCCAGTTTAGAAGAAGGGTCGTTTATGAGATGTCCAAAGCTATAGGCTTACATGTCTGACATTGGACAGTTGCAGAATTTTTTACCACATTTATGTTCGAATATTATGTCGTTTCTGGCGATCGGAAATCTCCTATGTAGGAATCAACATCGTTTCAAAAAGCAACTATCATGTGAAACACAATTCACACTATTCATCCAGGATATCCAGAGAGCAGTTGATACAGGGTCCCAGATAGACGCCTTGTTTCCTGACTTCCACAAGGCATTCGATACCATTCCGTACCGTCGCCTGATGTACAAAGTGTGAGCATATAGAATATCATATCAACTATGTGACTGGAATGAGGTGTTTCTAGCTACCAGAACGCAGCATATCATTCTGAACAGACAAAGTGATCTCAGGCCTGCCCTAGGGAAGGACCTTTGTTTTTCAAAGTATATATAAATGACCTCATAGATAACATCAGAATTTCAATGAGGCTTTTCACAGATTAAGCTGTATATTGTTTAGACGTCACAACACTGAAAAAGTGTAGTGAAATGCAAACTTATCTGCAGTGTATTGGCACATGGTATGGGGAATGGCAATTGAGACTTAACATAAACAAATGTTAAGTGCTGTGTTTACAAAGAAAGAATGATCCTTTATTACATAACTATGCAATAGCAGGACACACACACACACACACACACACACACACACACACACACACACACTGAAAGCAGTTACTTCCATATAATATCTGGGATTAGATGTAAAGAGTGATCTGAAATGAAATGACCATATGAAATTAGTAGTGGGTAAGGCAGATGCCACACAGAGATTCACTGGAAGAATCCTCAGGAATTTTAATCCACCAACAAATGAAGTGGGTTACAAAACTTTCGTTTGGACGTCACTTAAGTATTGCTCATCAGTACAGGATCTGTACCAGGTAGGAGTAATAAAGTCAGACAATCCAATGGAGAGAAACACTCTTTGTTAAGGGCTTATTTACTAAGCATGAAAGTGAGTTGCAAGAGGTGACAGAACAGAAAGTGACAAGGGAGAAAATGGAAACAGTGAGAAAGACATGTTTTAGTGTAATAAAAAGTGTGACGTTACACTTCATCCGTATCCCACCTTGAAATGTGCAGATTCACCTGAAATTAGTTTAAAATAAAGGTGAACAGATACTGTGAGTCATGGACCTGTGTGCGCAGGTACTCAAGAGCAGGCGAGTGCAGTCTTGTGAAAAATACTTTCTTTGCTTTGCTTTACCTGTCTTCGAATAAACAAGTAGCGAAGGTTAATCTGTATGGAGAAACTCTGGATCTTTTTTTGTTATACACAGTTGAGGTTATTCAGAATTCTTTGAAGTGAATGCATTGTGTTAAGATGTGTTCTGAATGCTACTAAGCTGTTCATGTATTGCACAATGATGTAATAAATGGCATTGCAGTTGTTATTAACTTAAACTATGGTTTCAATTACATCATTTATCAAGAAAGAATAATCATTATATTTCTCCTCCTGCTGCGATCTGTCCAAAGTGCCTTATCCTCAAATAGTGCAGAGAATCGGCTGAAAGAAGAGAAAATCAAACTAAGAAGAGAACTCAGAGTACCAAGAATATTTTATTAATAAGATGTATATATTTGGTCTTCATAGTAGGCCTCTCTCAGGGAGAATACTACGAGTCCTAATCTCCCACACATGGTCTGAGGGGGGGACACTACAATGTATAGACAGTGGCAGTGTGAAGTAGATGCTGAATATGAAGACTTAACTACAAAGATACTGGCTAAAAGGCTTTAGAAAATTCTGTGATAAGATAGTGCAACTATGTTCCCATAACAAAATGTTTGGTTGGGAGGGTGGCATGAGGCCTGAAGTAGCTGAGTGCTCAATCTTTTAAAGAGGAACATTTCATCTTCACTACGCTCTGACAGCAGTGTTTTCTAGCTGATGTATATTAGGACAGAGTAATTATTTTCTAAGGAAAATAATTCAGCAGTGTTTAAATATGCAGCAGTTGCCTTCAGCTAAGGTAGAGTTCATCAAGATGCATTTCAATGATCAACCTGTGTCGGCTTACACACAGCAAAAAATTGAATCATAGGTACCATACAAAGGGAACAGAGATCTGTTTCAAATTAACTTTTTTTTTTCTTTCTTTTTTTTTTTGTGGTTTTAGGGCGCACAACATCTCAGGTCATTAGCGCCCAGATCGGAACAGAGATCCGCTAGATTCCGAAAAAATTTAAAACTGCCAGAAAGGAGAGTATCAAGAGAAAGCTAAAAAAGAAGGATAAAAAGAAACAAATAGAAGGGTTAAATATCCTTTGATAAATTAGCCATGTTGATAAAACGCAAAACTCTAGCAGCTGCTCGTGTGTCATCAGCTAAAATTTCCTCCAGAGTAGACAGCAAATTAAGGGCTACACGAAGATGATTAAAATTAACACAAGACAGTAAAACATGTTGCACCGTCAGCAATTCATCACAGGAGCACAGTGGTGCAGGGTCAGCGGTGAGCAAATGACGGTGGCTGAATCGGCAGTGACCGATCCGGAGATCCTCCAAGCGGTCGGGATCGGTCTTGACGGTTCTCAGTTTGTTGTCGTGGAGTGAGAACCACAAACTGCACCAGGACGACACAATACATCGGCGAAGAGCTCATTGAATATTGTCTGAGGGGACACAGAAGGTAGCCATGCGAGGCAAAAGAGCTGCTTGCCTTGGCCACAATGTCGGCAGTCTCATTTCCGGGCACACCCACGTGGCCAGGGACCCACAGAACACAAACTTAACAGCCGTTATCTGCTAGCAACTGAAGGGAGTGTCGGATTCGGTACATGACAGGATGGGTCGAGAAAGGGTCGCTAAGACTCTGCACAGCACTAAGGGAGTCGGAGCAGATGGCATAAAAGGGATGGCGGCGACAGTGGATGTATAAAACAGCCTGGTGGAGGGCAAAAAGCTCAGGAGATGGGGTATGATGCAAGAAGTGGATTACACAAGGGAAATGATCACTCGAGTGCGTGTCAGAAGGTGCATACCACTCTAACTGACACGCAAGCTGAGGACTGCATATTGCGAGGTCTATGTGGGAATAAGTATGTGTTGAGTCAGGAAGGAAGGTCCCTGCACCGGTGTTGACGCGGACAAGATTAAGATGGTTGAAGAGGTCTGCCAGAAGGGAGCCTCTAGGGCAAGGTGCTGGAGAACCCCATAGCGGATGGTGGGCATTGAAGTCGCCTTCCAACACGAAAGGTGAAGGGAGCTGGTCAACGAGGTGTACCACATCTGCCCTAGTAAGGGCAGACGACGATGGCGAATAGATATTACAGAGAGAAAAAGAAAGAGTAGAGAGCGTGATGCGTGCGGCAACTGCCTGTAGGTGAGTATGCAAAGAGATGGGATGGTAATACATGTCATCCCGAATGAGCATCAGATCCCCTCCATGCGCTGGAATACCTTCCACAGGGGGCAGGTTGAAACGCACAGAGGTGTAGTGGGGGAAGCCCACATGATCACACGGACGTAACTTAAGTTTCTTGGAGACAGACAAGAAGCGGGCAGTGCAATCGAAGGAGTAGTTTTAATTCCTCCCGATTGGAATGAATGTCGCAAATATTCCATTGAAGGAGCACCATGATAAAAAATGAGAGACGATAAAGAGGAAAAAGCAAGTGGGGTCACCATGACAGCCGCTGAGGACCGGACTTCAAGGGAGCACTGCTATCGCTATCTAGGGGCAAAGGATCGTGTTCCTTTGGTTCAACCAATGCTTCTGCCACCTTCCTGAGTTGATCAGGAGGGGCAGCTTCCACCGTCGGTAAAGGGCCGGGTGCCCGGTAGACAGAGCGTCCCGGTGAAACAGAAGACGGCCAAGGCCGACAACTGTTGGATGGCGTGACCGAAGAGTCACGCCATGGCGGGGAAGGGGGGGGCTCTGTTCTTTTTGTGAGCCTTCTTAGAGGCATGACGAGTAGAAACGGAGGACGGTTGAGAAGACGGAGTTTTGAGAAAATCGTCACGAACAGTTTCTTTTTTGGAACTCCGGGCAGCGGATTTAGGTGCCCGGGATGTGTGGGAACTGGTCGACGAATGCACTGTAGAACGGGCAGAAGGAATCGGAGAGGTGGAACGAGCCAATTTCGGGCTAGTCGATCTGACAACCATGTCACAGAAGGTGAAATCGCAGGTCTGAGTGCCTACCTCCTTAGTTGGTCGAGGGGAGGTGAGGACCTGGCTGTAAGTACCTGCTGGGAGTACAGCGGGCTTCCTACTCGCTAATAACTTCCGAGCGGCAAAGGTTGAAACCTTTTCCTTGACGCCTATCTCCTGGATGACCCGCTCTTCTTTATAGACGGGGCAGTCCCATGAAGAAGCAGCATGGTCACCCATGCAATTAATCCAGCGAAGGAATGGAGATGGACATTCGCCCTCATAGGCGTCCCTGCCACAGGTGGTGCACTTGGCTGCATTAGGACAAGATTTACTAGTATGATTAAATCTTTGGCAATTGTAGCAGCATGTAGGATTGGGTATATACGGGCGAACGGAGATGACTTTGTAGCCCGCTTTCACCTTAGATGGTAGGTCAACTCTGTCGAAAGTCAGGAAGACAGTACGAGTTGGCACGAGATCATTGTTAACTTTTTTCATTACACGATGAACAGCCGTCACTCCCTGATCGGACATATAGTTGAGTATATCCTCATCGGATAACCCATCCAGGGATCTTGTGAAGACTAACCCCCGCGAAGAGTTGAGGGTGTGGTGAGCCTCCACTTTTACTGGAAAAGTATGCACTAGTGTAGCCCAAAGTAGCTTCTGTGCCTGAAAGGCATTCTCAATTTCGAGCAACAAGGTCCCATTGCGCTGTCTGGAGCAGGTCTTCAAGGGACCTGCAATCGCAATGACACCCTTCTGAATAAGAAAAGGATTCACAGAAGAAAATTCCTGATCATCTGTACGCGATACTACAAGGAACTTTGGAATGTTCGGTAAGACTTTCTTGAACTGAGATTCATCATGTTTCCTTTATTGGGTCAAGGTCAGAATAGATTTTGAAGGTTTCATAGCGGAAGTGTCCACCATAATTACCGGTATCTCCAATGGCGCGCTCCTTCCTTGAGGGGGCCC
Organism: Locusta migratoria; assembly: GCA_026315105.1. Lineage (NCBI taxonomy): Eukaryota > Metazoa > Arthropoda > Insecta > Orthoptera > Acrididae > Locusta > Locusta migratoria. The sequence continues at coordinate 240,768,772 of CM048750.1, read as the reverse complement.
TCACTGAGGGCGCACCCGCCTTAGGTGACTGTTCGCACCTCAGGTACACCTGCCAAGAATGGACGGAGGGACCAATCGGCATGTGCGGAAGGTACCAGCTCGGGTAATCATCCCTCCCCGGGCCCGGCCTTTACCGGGGGGTACATATGTCTACCCAGGGCGGGGAGTTACGTGGTGCCCCGTCACCAGCTACGCAGAGCGTGGGCTGACCTTCAGACACGCACAGGGAGGAAAGAAGAGAAGAAGGAGAGAAAGGGATGAAGGAGGGAGAATCTCAGACGCCGAGGCGGAGATTAAAAGGTGGGTTGAGGACAAGGAGAAAGGAGAAAGAAGGGAAGACGAAAGAACAGGAAAGGAAGAGGACCAAGAAAGAAAGGGAGAAGTCTTAGAGGAGGAGAAAAAGAAACCTTGGACTGACTGAAAACGCCTGTCTCCAGGCAAAGGCACAAACCAGGGGGAAAGAGGGAAGCGGCCTGGGACAGAAGAAAGGTCGCTTCGGCTCGGGGCCTCGTGCACCCCACACACATACCCACAAAAGAGCTGTGGGCCACCTGGGGGGTTTAACTTCATTTAAAAAACAATGTTTTTCAGGATGTGTTCAATGAACTGAGACTGTTAGATAAATACTTAAGTACAGTTATTGCACATTTACTAGATTCTACCATTTTCTCATACTGTACATCCAACATAATCCATTGCATCATAAAAAAGCCCTAGCTCCAACTAATTAATAATTCATTCACCATAGAAGTGACGATCATGTTCAGCCTGTCAACAATGATTGTTAAGTGACTAGACTCAAAATGAAATGGTTCTGTACTTAAAAGGTCACTGCAGGACAAATGATATCCTTAAATTTATGTGATGCACTGTATCAGAAAAACAGAATAAATCCCACATGTAAGATCCACTTTTCCACAAAAATGCCACTCTGGATGACTTCCCAGTTTTGGTGAGGTCAAAAAATAAATTAACTAGAGCACATTTATCTACACAACTTTTTTTCAAGTGGTAAAAGTAGTACAATGGATCTTATGTACTACAGTATTTTAATCAGTAATTGTTGTTGACATTTTTCATAATAATGTATCATATGGTAATGTCTTACTATTAATCTATTACTCTTATTCTTTTATTACAAATTAAAAAAATGCAATGAGGATTTTCACCATACTCTTTAATAGGCAGTCATTTCAACAAAAAATCAACTGTGGTATACCAACTGATATACATCATCTATTAGTGGTGAACTTTGACTCAGTTTCTGTTGGGAGGGTGTGGGTGTGAGGAGTGGGTAGAGTGCGAATTGTTTCACCTGAGGCGGGGTGAAGGGGAAAAGAAAATCTCTGACAGTATTTACACAGTGCAGGAAAAACAAATATTTTTTGAGCTTCCACAAAAGCAGCAAAGTACTGGGCAGAGTTGGAAAAGAATGGAGAATGTTATCGACTGGGAAGAATAGAAAGATAAACTGGATAGGTCACAATCTGAGAAGAGAGTGCCTTTTAGTTGAAGCAACTGAAAGATTCATTCTGGGTAAGAGAAGGAAGGGCAGAAGAAGAAACCACATGCAGTATGAAGTCAGCAAGCCACAAGGTGGTTACCAAAGAACAAAGAGGAAAGCAGAAGACTGAGAAGCATGGAGGACTATTGCAGTCAAAAACTGCCGTTAGGCAGATAACCAAGTTATGATGAAAAGCAGCAATGTGCTTGACGGATGTAATGTTCAGTTAAATACTTTAAGTTATCAAATTAGAGTTTGATGTTTGTCTTTAAATAAGTGTGTGTGTGTGTGTGTGTGTGTGTGTGTGTGTGTGTGTGTGTGTGTGTGTATTTTAGGGGAACAAAACTGCAGAGACCATCAGTCCTCCATTCCAGTACAGGGCGGCGCAAGAAAAGTATCAATGCGAATAAAAAATGCCCAGAGTTAAAATTAGCAATGGGAGGAAAATCTCACTCAATCAGTAAAATGTCAATGAATTCGACAAGAAGGAACATGAAATGAGATGATCACGGAGAAACACCAAACAATGAAAGAAAGTAAAACAATAAAACCAATTTATGTGATTGGCCGACCATAAGTTTAAAAAGAGAAAGGATCAACCATGTGGCAATACAAGGTAGTCTCCAATCACATGACATAAAACAAGAAGAACAAAGAAAGTGAACTGAAGCAAAGCTTCACAGAGAATGACAAAAACTGCCAGCACAAATAAAACTTAAAACAGAATCAGCCATTCTAACATTGTCATTTAAAACAGGAGTTAAAACTGCACGAGTAGTCCACCACAAGGCAGCTGAAAGAGTGAAGTCCAGCAAGATGTGTGCTTCTGTTAAGCTGGAGCCACAGCGACAGTTGGACGGGGCTCGCCACGGAGTATATGGCCTTGTGTGAGCCAAGTATGATCAATGCAGAGATGGAGCAGGACTACAAACTTCCGGTGAGAGACCCCAAAGTGGATGAACGCTACACAGCCGTGGTCTCATTTACAGCTCAAAATTCGTTAGGAATGGTAAGGGCATGCTACTCAGTATCCCAACCCTATGGCACAGCACCAACTGGAGATCAGAAGCTGGAAGGCAGATCTCCAGAACAAACACATCGACAGCCAGTTTCGCAAGCCTGTCAGCATGTTCATTGCCCGGGATACCAACATGGAAAGTCTCCTGTATGGCTAACACCAGGGGAGAACACAGGTAACATTAGTCCAGAGCTTGCAGGCTGCTCAGGGAATCGCTGCAGATAAGGAAAGACACACCTGAGCAGGACTGTTCATGCTCGAGAGCTCAATAAATGGCCACCAGCTCTACAGTGTAAACACTGCAGCCATCTGGCAGAGGTTGCTGTTGGCTGCCATGAGTGTATGCAAAGCCAATGTGGCCGTCAACCAGCAAATGATCTGTCTAGACCAGGTCATATCCAATCAACTCATCAACGAGAGCATTGAACTGATGGCAGAGTGCCTTAGGTGGAACTGAGTTTTTGGGCCCAATTTGAATTCTGGGGAGCTAAAAGAGATACTTAAGGCTGTGTTCTACATGGGCAACAAAAGCGAGTGACAGCATGCGACAGCTTCAAGTAACAAACCTCAACCGCATGTCCCATTACAGGTCTGTCATAAGGGAGCGACATTGCAGTGCTACGCTACAGACATGACAACGAGCAACGTGTGAATCTCAAACCTACTGAATCTTGTTGAATCTTGTTGCTGTCACCCACGCAACAAAGTGTCAAGTTCGTTGAGTATCATCTGCTTATTGAGGTTATAAAGGATGTCCCAATAATTCCATGGGCTAATAGTCCCTGAAGTTTATAAAACTACAACTGTTTCTGAAATAACAATATAAAATTGCAATTGTACATACACTTAAGAATTTTGATTGTGATAATAAGTGTCCAAAAATAACAATTTCGTAAATTTTCTTCTGGACTTTAAAGATGACTCAAGTTAAATTTTTAAATTGTTTCTAATATGAGAGTCTTTTGTTTTTATTTTGAGTGGTAGTTTGATTAAAAACAATGATGAGCGTGTTTTGAACAATTACATTTGTGTGATTTTTAAGCATTTCCAGAAACAACAAACTTCCTCGAGAGAGAGAGAGAGAGAGAGAGAGAGAGAGAGAGAGAGAGAGAGAGAGAACAATAACACTAGGATGTCACACGAGATGTGTGTAAAATTACGTTTGTGATTAAAATATTTTGATATAATGTTTCAATTGGAATTTAATGTGTGTGATACGTGTGTTTGCAATAAGATTAATATATTTGTATTAACTAGGTAAAAAAATTACAACTTGGTTGCCCACATCACTACCCCTATACAACGCCCACTGCTAGCAATTCTGTCCAGAATTAAATTATTTACTGTTGTCTTATTGTAAGACTCGTTTTGTACTTATTCAGTTGTTGATGGTTGTAGGCACAAAATAAACTCTAAAGTAACTGTACTCGTCACTGTATTTTGCTGATGATATTCTCTGTCTATTTTCATATTTAAAGTTATGAATGATATAGTCCACGAACATTCTTCACTTTGTAAATTTAATGCGCAGCACTCTTTTTATGTCTTATTTGCTGAAGTAAAAAAAAAAAAACTTTATTGCATCAATCTGGAGCTATCATTATTCTACGGTTTACGGGTGCCAAATTTTAGAAACAGCTGATCGGTTCTAGCAGCCACCTTGTAGCGACAAGTTGTTGCTCAAGTAGGATAAGCAGGTTTGTTGCAAGATGTCGCTGCTTGTAGTTGCAGTGTCACGTAGCCATATGTCACATGCTGTCACTCACATACAACATGGCCTAAGTCGTCGGCATAGAGGGAAGGGTATACTAACTGCCTAAATGCTGCCTCTAAGCCGTTAATGGTCACTAAAAATAACAGAATGCTCAAAACAGAGCCTCCCAGGAACCCCATTTTTCTGGGCATGAGGAGTTACAGCAGGTAGCAACTTAACATGACAAGTACAGACAGCTAAAAAGTTTTTTTATAGAAATTGGGAGTGAGCCCACTCATGTAATGCAGCAAGTATGTGACGCCAGGTCGTGTCATATGCTTTGTGCATGTCAAAAAAGACAGCAACAAGGTGGTGGTGCCTGGAAAATGCTGTGCAGATTGCGGACTTGAGGTACACCAGATTATGGGTGGTAGAGCAACCCTCCGCAAAACCACCCTGGCATGGAGCCAGTAAGCCGCGATCCTCGAGGATCCATCACAACCATCGACTAACCATACATTCCAACAATTTAAAAAGAATGTTGGTAAGATTGACGGGCTGATAGCTATCCATGTGTAGAGGGTTTTTGCCTGGCTTAAGCACTGAGATAATGACACTCACCCACCATCGCAACAGGAAAGCACTATCACACCAGATGCAGTTAAAGAGGGCGCTGAGAAGTGTTTCAGTATTTGACTATGGATGCTATCAGGCCTGTGGGCCGTGTTGGAACATTGTGCAAGAATATTAGGGAACTCCCACTCACTGAACAGAGTGTTATATGTCTCAGAGAGCCGGGTGGTAAAGGATAGGCACTGGCATTCTACCCGCTCCTTTAATGTAAGGAAGGCCTGTGGGTAACTCTGAGAGGCAGAGAAAAAGATGCATTGGGGAACACTGGCATCGCCAGAGGGTGGCGACGATATGATTGCTGCAAAAGAGTAGGTCATTTTCACAGGCTGTAGTCGCTTGTATTTCTTTCTTTTCCCATCTGTGTACGGAAGTCTCTCCATCATCTTATACTCATTATTTTCCTCTCTTTATGGATCATCGTGTAGTCTGGTAAGCAATGGGGGTGCTGCTGTCTACAGCTGACACAGACAGGAGGTGGAGTAGAATGAGTGTCCGGATGGAATGGATGCCCAGTATCTCTACAAGTAGGACTGGAATTACAATCAAGAGCATACTCCGTACTGCGGGGGAGGGCTGTGTGGCGGCATGACCACATTGATCTCTACAACAGCAAAACTCAACGTGTATCTTTGGGGCAACAGCAGTCTCTGTGCCCACCAACCATGTTTTCCTCATCCTGGTCCTTCTGTACTTACAGATATTAACAATAAAGTGCACTTCTGGATTTACGTATGTGGTTTTTCTGGGGCTCACACCCCTTTCATTTCTCATATATTGATTTTGAAAACTTTTATGAATAACTTTGTGTGTATATGTGTGTGGGGGGGCAGGGGGGGCAGGGGGGGGGAGTTGGTTTTTATTAATGAGATGTTAAGGTTGTTTATTTGTGTAATTGCTGTTGGTCCATTAGTAAGAAAAGAATAGGATCCAATTTATGAACTACTACTTGTTGAAACTCTTTATTACTGCAATTTCACGTATCTAAACTGCATTCTTGGAATGTATTGTTTATTGTCAAGTTTTGAAAGTGTCAGTAGTTACAAAATTAAAATTTTCCTGCATGTTGCGGTTCAGAACTAGTGTTGCCAATTATAATATTATTGTAATAAACTGTCTATAGCAAATGTCTTAATATTTGGCAATATGTGGAAGCAGCGTGCACTGCTATACTCAAACATCTAGATCATCTTTGACTCAATGCTAACATGTGTAGCAGCAGTTATAGCAACATTCGTGACAACCCTCAATACTATACTGATTTCATCATCTTCCTCACTTCACAAGTGACTGTATTTTCAAACATGTGAATTCTGTGCAATGTGTTGTCTTCCAAACAAATATGGCCGTGGTAACTCTGGTAGGTCTTGGCATTGTATTTTGGATGGCGAACAGTGTAGTACCACCATCTAGCACTGTTGCGAGTCACAGCAACAAATTAATGTGAATATGTCAGTCAGTTATATAGAATCAGAAGGTTCCATATAGATTTAACGAAAGAGCAGAAAAGTGGAATTGTGTTTTGTCACGTCAATGATCACACTGTGAATGAAGTTGCACGATTTGTTGCTGTTCAAACTCAGATTGTGCAGTGTGTTTGCAAAGTGTGGTGTACTACTCACAGCCAATACTACAATGAAATAACAATGGACAGTGGAAAGATCATAATCGACAGAGGGTAGGAGACAAATAATAAGAGTTGCAATTAACAATACTTGATTAGTGATCCGATAAGAGTTACTGCTATCAGAGAAGACATGTGTAACTCAATACGTATCTCAGCAAATACTATTATGGGAATACCTCACAAAAGGTCACTGCTTAGTATTATAAAGATGCACATTTTTAATAGGAGCTAACAACTCCAAACGGACAGTAACTGACTGAAGGAGTTTAGTGTGCTCTGACGAGTTGTGAATTTCCCTCTTTGCAAATGATTCAAGGCATCAAATGCGCTGACAGCCCAATGAAGCATTTTAGTTGTGGTGACTGGAAGGTGCAGTTCAGGATTTGAGATAATTTTGTGGCGATATGTGTCCTTTTCATATGACGACTTGGACCTACCCACTTTGATGCTGATGCACTGCTGTGACACACTGATCTGTGAGAGAGCCTTTAATTTTGTCTTCAAACAAGTTGCTGAAAACAGCCCAACAAGAAGAACTGAGAGTATGAAGAGCCTCCACTTGCTCAGAGTAGCTACACAGAAGTGTGGGTTTGAGGAGACTTCATGCCTGAAAAGCACAGTCCGTCTCTAGCAAAAGAGTTCCATCACTCAGATGGGAGCTAGACTTCATTGGGTCTACTCCTGTTTGGATGACAAAAGGATTGACTATATTAAAAAATGTTACTCCTCCTGTGCAGAATACCACTATATACCTTTGTGCAGCTAGGAGAGTTGTCTAGTCCTTGTTTTCCTTAGTTTTCTTTATTTCATTATACTTCCTTTCATGTGAGGAACTCATTGCGAGGGAATACCCCAAGATTCCAGTATCTCCGATGGCATGCTCCTCTGTGTCCCCCCCCCCCCCCCCACTCCTCTCCTCAGGCTTAAGTCCAATCAAAGTTCTGTCAATTTATTCCACTTTGATGCAACAGTAAGAGCAGTTCCATCCAAAAATATATAAATAACAGAGGTCTTAAGTGGTTGTCTGAGTGTGAAAATCTGTTGTAGGAAATATGTATGAGACCTAAAATGATATGAGTGTCCTCCACATGTTGCAGGAACCACCTACCTCAAGCAATTGGTATCAAAAAAATTTAAAAGGTGTTTTGAGACTATCATCATATGGACATATGGAAAAAATTTCAACAATTTGCAATGAATAGAAAGTATCAAAGTGCCCATCCCTATAATTTGTGCGTTGGGTAGCCAAAACTAATGTTTTTCGTGATTTTCTCAGGAATCACTCATGAATAAAAGGTGCTCTTGTAGGCCATATATAACCCACCATAGACCACATGTAATGTAATGTGTGCATACCATCCAATTTGGTCAATTTGGATGGGCTCCAGGAAGTGTGCTACTTTGAAAATTTTGACACTGTACTGTGTGACAGTTACGGTATTCCCATTCTTCTAATATGTATATAAATGATCTCTCAGCCAGGGCTACCCAAAACACTTTACCCCTTGACACCATGATTGACAGAACCTGAGATATGTGCTCTTGAAGAATTGCAAATTCCCACGCGGCAATTACAAACACAGTAATACTGGGCACTGCCTTGTGTGGTATGATAAAAGTGTATTAATATTGTTCAACAGGACTCTAAAGAATAAAGCAGAATAAATGCCTATCATAAAGACCGCAGAAAGAGATGTAAAGCTTAGGTAAACAGAATTATGGAAATTACAAGGACAATGCAACTGTACACTGCCAAACATATTAGAGCTCAATACAGGCAAACAAATGGTAAGTTAAAGAGGAAAAGGTTACTAACGAAAAAACAAAAATGAATAAAAGATAAATTGGAAAGATATAAAGGTTAGAAACATGACAAAGTTGTTGCAAGTGAGGAAGATGTGGTAACAATTAAGAAAGAGGTAGGGGGGAAAAAAGCAGGTTAAACAACAAAGAAGTGGCAAAGTAAGAAATGACAGGAAAATTAGTTTACAGGATCCAGTAAGTAGAAAGAAAATTTCACATGGTAATCTGAAGTTTCACCTGTGAAGTTTTAGATTACTGTTACATACCATCTGCACGATATAGTAGATACCAAGGTCCTTACTGTTGTGATGCACAGCAGGTCCTACAACATAGTACCATGTTCTACAGGAAGAGTCATCTAAGTTGACCTTAAATATCTTCTGACCTGTTGAAGATATCATTGTTCTGTTTTCCTCTTATAAGTAACAACAATATCTTCATTAAAATAATTATTTCTAATTACAACAGTAAAAAGCCTACTCAATAAATCACAGTACATACTTATGGGAGGCCAAAATTTACATTATAACAAGGAAATAGAAGGCAAAATTGGACTATTATGGAGGTAACTGAGAAGTCATCTGAGACCCCACACATCAGGACTGCATGATAGGGACCCAGAAGCTAACTTGTTACCAAGAGATGAAATTTGTAACAGCGGATTTTTACTGTTGCTACAGTGATGTTACTGATTTTCTTCAGTTGTCAAACTCAACCTGTGATTTTGAATAACTTTCATCTTTGAAACACTACATTTTCCTACCTTCTTTGTGAACATAGTAGCCCTGGTTTTGAGAGCTTACTGTTGAGTACACATTCTTCTACTTGATAAGACATTTTTGGGTTTATTACAATGAAGTTAATTTTTGTAGATTCTTTTCTGAACAAATTTAATCAACTGGTGAGTCTATCATTATAAATTAGCAACTATTTATATACTGAATAAAAAGAAAAGTCTGTTTATAGTGAGGATAGTTTACAACTCACCACAAAGACATATGAATAGTTTTCACATCTTCTGGGCATGATCTGCTTTGATAGAAAAATGGTGTGAAAGACTGCTTGTTTGTAATTTTTTATTATTGCATAATTAGTTTCAGCAGCCTAGCTGCCATCTTCAGATGCCTCTACAAATACACAAATAAGAATGTAACAACTGCATACAAAAGGTCTTATTTGCCTAATACTAGATACAAAATATTTTTCAAAAGAGATAGATTGGCTGGTCAGTACTTACCTTTTTGCTGTACCGCCGATAGATACAGAGAGAAAAAGGTCAAAACTAAAACAAGTTTACGGAACTGTCTTCCTTCTTTTTTTCTTCTTTTCTTCCCTTCTCTCTTACTTGAAGAAGGAACACAGTTCTGAAAGCTTGTTTTATTTTTGTCCTTTTTTCTTTCTGTGTGTAACTATCGGCGGTACAGCAAAAAGGTAAGTACAAGCCGGCCAATCTATCTCTTTTGAAAAATAATTTATCATCTCTGTGGAGAATTTCCATCATTAATCTAATACTATATACACACCTTTTACATAAAATAAGTACAAACTTGTGATCGCATTTGGAGAGTGCTCTAGTTTCAAAATGGTTTGTTTCATACTACATTGTATATAAACATCACTAACATGTGGAGTACTCAATGATTTTCCATATAATGAACAGACACCAGAGACACTGTTTAAGAGGCTCTGTGTAATAGTTAAAAGCCTGTTACTACATGGCAATACAGTGTTAATAAAGCAAATTGTCACTGGATGGTGTTACTTCTGTGATTGGAACAACAATAATCCCTCCTACAATGTCAAATCATTTAAATTATTAAATGTTGGCACATATTAACCACAGGATAGCACTACAATAAACATAAACTATTCTGAAAAGTCACTTATTCTAATTTGTTATTTGCCATAAAAATCTGTAAACAATGTATTTAAAAAAAAAATGTCTGTCATTTCCTTACAGCTTTACATGGAGTGGTATGCTTTATAGACTAATATGATTCAATATCTCACCAAGTATTATTATATGACAAGGGATATATTTTACTGTTGTAATTATTTACACAGCATCTATGAGGAATGTCTCTAAGTGTAACCATATCTCCATATCAGAAAGGATATTAAAATATATGTATCAACTACTCAATTAGCTTATTCATTTTTTACCTACTGTGTTATGGAGATGAGTTAAAAAGAATTAGAATTGGGTTACTTAAGAGGTAGAGGGCAGGGATTGGGAAGGTCTGAGGAGGATAGTGCATGTCTGCAGGGGGTGGAGCAGTAGGATTATTGGTGTGGGATTATGGCCAGTGGTTGTGGATGGTATTGCAGGGAATGTCAAGGTTAAAATCTGTTAGGGCACCATTCTCTATTCAAGTGAGGTGCTAATCAGGATAATGGTAGGGATGGGTTGGAACAATGGAACTGTTCTATAGACTAATTTTATCAGTATCTCACCAAGTATTCTGACTGTAAAGAGGCTTGATGAGCTACTGACAGACACGAAAATAGATTATCACATTCATACAACTTAAATTTTCAGCCACGGCCTTCGCCATAAAAAGAAAGAGAAAGAAACAACAACAAAGGCCATGACCGAAAATTTAAGTTGTGTCAATGTGATTATCTATTTTTGCGTCTGTCAGCAGTTCAGCAAGCCTCTTTATGGTGACTTGTTACCTATCCTCCATTATTAATATTCCTATTGGATTTTCCATTGTTGAAATTTCACCTAGTATTCTGTTTGACAATTGAATCAAGACAGTGTTTTACTTTATAAATATTTATACAAACCTCCTTAGCAGGAGGAATATTTCAAACGGTGCACCTCAGTTGCACAGCGGTAGAGTGCCAGACTACAAATCCAAAGGTTCCGGGTTCGATCCCCGCCAGGTCCTAGGATTTTTATCTGTCACTTTCCACTTCTTTCACCTCTGGCAGTATTGCTCATGTGAAAAATACCGAGTATCACCGTGGTTCGGAACCCACGTTAAACTGTAGGTCCCCCTATAACTGGCGGGGTAAGTCAGTTCGAAGGTCGGAGGAAGGCAACGGCATACCACCTACAAACAGGACCATGCCTAGTAAAGCACTGTGGTGTTCAAACCAATCTCTGGATTGTTGACTGCTTTACCTTATGCATCAACTACTTATAGTTTTAACATGATGTGGTATGGAAGGGGAGGGGGGGGGCAGGATTTCTGTGGGAAGACCTCTGAAATTTTGACCTTGGTACACAACATATCTGCCATAAAACTAGTGAAGTAATTATAGATTCATTATTTTTCAAAAGAGGTAGATTGGCTGGCCAGTACTTACCTTTGTGCTGTACCGCCGATAGTTACACAAATGAAGAAACAGAAAAAAAGGGGACGAAAAAGGACAAGCTTTTGGAACACAGTTCCTTCCTCAGGTGGGAGAGAAGGGAAGAAGAAGAAAGGATGGGAACGGAAGGGAAAGGTAATTCACGACCTAGGTCATGAAGGTGGTGTTTCAAGAGTGTGGCCGTCAGAGATTATAGATTCAGTGACACCTATTGTCATCAGTATTATTTACTGTTTCAACTGTGCCTCAGCAACTGCAGTAGGTGTTGTTCATCTTAATTCTGAAAATTTAACTATAATTTAAAGAGCTTAGAATTCTAAATCTCAGTCTAGTTTATTTTGTAAGATAAAACAGATAGTGTGGGTTGCCTATGGGGTAGTGGAACAGGATTTGGAGAAGGGGGACATAGGTAGTCTGACAAGGGGGTGGTTCATTGGTGTTACTGGTGTGTAATTGTGGTGCAATGGGCTATGGTCGGTCATTGCAGGGAAGAGCAGGCCAATTTGTTCAGATATCACCTTTATTCAAGTGGGTTGCAGACACAGGGTAAGAATGGGAATGGGGTGGGCATAATGGAACTGTTCTGCAGGCTAATTTCATATTGCTTTTTTTCTACGTATTACTATATGACAGGGAACCAAGATAGTGTTTACTGATTGTTAGCTCAAATAGGTACTTACGGGGGGGGGGGGGGGGGGGGGGGAGGTGGGCCAATATAATTATTTCAACTAACATTAGGAATAACACAATAAGACTATAACAATTTTGCTAGTGTTAAAGGAGTTTAAGGGTTTACTTTGATAATAGATCTTCAAAAATATTGGAAAAGTTATGATCTGATTCTAATTGGTCATTCATAATGGATTTGATATGTTGTATCCTACTTTTATATATGGGTATATTTTCAAGTAAATTCAGTTTTTTACCTTTGGGTGTCCAGTGCAAAAGTTTCATGCTATGATTCATGTCACAGACTCTATGCTTGGATGTTCCCAAGGTTGTCTTATTGTGATTGTCTGTATGCTTCATGAATCTGGTTGTCCAAAGTAGAAGCCATTACATCCTCCACGGTGTAATGGGTATAAATATTTACAAAATAAAACACTGTCTTGATTCACTTGTAAAGTAAAATACTTGATGAAATACTGATAAATTAGTCTATAGAACAGCCTTAGTGTGCCACCCTAACCCTATCATTATCCTGATTAGCAGTCCACTTGAATAGAGAATGATGCCCTAACATATTTTAACCTTGACCTTCCCTGCAATACTCATCCACAACCACCGGCCATAATCCCACACCAATATTTCTACTGCACCACCCTCTGCAGACATGTACTATCCTCAACACTTCCCAATCCATGCCCCTACCCCTTAGGTAAGTAAATTCTAGTTCATTTTAAATGATCTCCATAACACATCATGTAAAAATAAATAATTAAAAAAGTTGTTGATACATATGTTTTAATATTCTTTCTGATAAGGAGATATGGTTACTCTTAGATATCCCTCATAGATGCTGTGTAAATAATTACAATAGTAAAAACTGTCCTGATCCACTTGTCATATAATAATACTTAGTAAGGTATTGAATTAAGTTAGTCTGTAGAACATACATACAGCTTTACATGGAGTGGTAAGTGGCAAACTATATAATAAATCCCTTACTGGCCTTTTTAGTAAATATTTATGGCCAATATTTGTACAGTATGGCAAATTACAAATTAGAATAAGTCATGTTTACTAAATAGTTTACATTTATTGTAGTACTATCCTGGCTTAACTTTAATACATGCCAACAGTTAATAACTGAAATGATCAGTTGAAGTTGTATGAGGGATTATTGTTGTACCAATCACTGAAGTAACACTAGCACCGTCCAATGAAAACCCGCTGAATTAACACCGTATTGGTACATGGTGATAGGCTTTTAATTATTACACATAGCCTCCTAACAGAGACTCTGGCATCTGTTTATTATTTTGAAAATGTCTCAAAGTAGGCCTAGTCCATATATTATTGATGTTTATATAAAATTTAATATTAAACAAGCCATTTTTAAACCAGTGCACTCTTCATAAGCAACAACAAGTTTGTACTTATTTTATGTAAAAGGTATGTATATAGTGTAATGAAGCATGTTGGGATTTAGTTCCATCTGCTTGCATTACTGAACCTCCTGATACCACTTTTGCATAATAATAAATATGAATGTAATTAGTCTATTATCATTTTCTTTTCCAAAACTTTTGTTATTCTTTTTTATAATGTATCTAGATGAAGTCATTTTCTATTATTTGACACTGGAGAAGTTTGTTTAATTAGTAAATATTAAGTAATTCATGCCAGAAGTATATTGTTAAAGTTCAAATAGAATGCTAATTAGTATTCCTATTAAAACTAAGTAAGTTATTTTCTCATAATATTAAAGAAGTTATTATATATTTCACAAGTAATGTTAGCAAAGTTTTGCCCACTTTAGTTCTGTTTATTACGAATTAATTGTTTGAAAATGTATTTAAATATATTTGCAAGTGAAATGCTATTCATTTAACTGAAATTTGTATATCAATTTACTCAGTATTATTTACACTAACTTTCACTATAGCCAGTTGTATGTAATTGTTTACTTTTCAATTATGATTAATGTAATGAACATAATTAACAATACACAATTTTCAGTGACATTGTTTGATAATATAAGTAGGATGCACTCGCAGCATGTAGCAGAGTATTGTTTCATCCACTGCCTGACTCAGAATCCACACCAGTTGAGAGTATTGTTTAGTCAGTTATCAGAGGCAGAACCTCTGTCAGTTCGAGTATTGGTTATTGTTTTGGCTGCTATCTGATGCAGAAGTCATATCAGTTTTGGACTTTAAATTTGAACAATTATGCAAAAGTTAATTAGTGTTGTTAGTGTGGAATGTGCAACTACAATGATTAATTAATACTTGTGCCACATTATGATGTACACCTTGAACATTTGTATTCCACAAATGAACTATGTTGCAAAGTCATATTATTGATGTGTGGAATGTGAGTGCCTGGTATTAATGGTTGTAATTAATGAGACTCTTAAGCTGGCCATAAATAGGGACAATTGGGCATTTATAAATCATTAAAAGTGTCAATGAACTGCAATCCTGTTGCCTTCATCATTTGTAGTGAATTAGTTTTCGCCCCACGAGATTACAGCTAACTGCTACCGAGAGCCGATCATCAAGAACTTTGAGAAACATTGATCTATGACCAGGTATGTCACAATAGTATTTGACAAATAAGACTACTTCTAAAATTTTGTATGCAGATGTTACATTCTTCTTTGAAAATTTGTAGAGGCATCTGAAGATGGCAGCTCATCTACATTGCTGAAGCTAGTTATCCAATAATTAAAAAATCACAAAAAGTTATCTTTGACATCATTTCTCTAACAAAGACATATACTGCACCATGAAAGGGGGAAAAAAAAAACTCACTCCCCCCCCCCCCCACACACACACACAAACTTAGCCTTTCACCCATTAGCCTTCGTCAGAAAGACACATCTGTCAAATATTTTACTATAGATTGATGGCTGCATAATTTCAGGTTCAGAGAATGTACTGTAAGGATAACTCCTATCTGTTCAGTTCAGAAAAGCTGGTAGTGGGGAGAAGGGTGGGGGGGGGGGGAGTATTCAGATGGACAAGGTATGGAATATTGCCACAGTTTTGTGATTGGATTTGCAATTTCCTATCAGAAAAGACACAGTACGAAGTAACTGACAAAGTCATCCAGTAATTCAAAAGTGATACCCGGGATTCCTCAAAAAAGTGTTACAGTGCCCCTCCTGTTCCTTACCTTTATAAATGATTTAGGAGAATCTGAGCAGCTTTTTAGACTTTTTACACATGATTTTGTTGTTTATTGGTTAGTAATGTCACCAGACCCTAAATAATGGTAAGTGTAAAGCTATCTCTGGGAGCGATGAAAGAAATCCATTAAACTAAATTTACACAATAAATCAATCAAATCTAAAAGCTCATAAATTCAAATAAATACCTAGGAAGTACCATTATGAAGAACCTTAATTTGGAAGAACACACAGAAAATATCATAGGAAAAGGTGAACCAAAGACCATGTTTAATTGGCAAAACACTTAGAAGATGCAACAGTTCTACAAAACAAACTGTTTACTCGACACTTTGGCATCTTATTCTGGAGTATTGCAACCACAACCAAGTGGTACTGATGAAGGATATAAAGAAAGTTCAGAGAAGGGCAGCTCTATTTCTGTTATCGCGATAGATGGGAGAGAATGTCAGAAATGATCAACAAGCAGGTGTGGAAATCATTAAAAGAAAGGTGTTATTCATTACAGAAATATTATTCATGTAATTTATTTTGCCAACTTTCTCCTCTGAATGTGAACATATTTTGTTAGTACAATTTATGTAGAGAGACATGATCATCATAGTAAAATATTAGAAATCAGACTGAGACTGGGAAGATTCAGGTGTTCCTTTTTCCCACCCACTATTAGAGAATGAAACTGTAGCGAAATATCATGAAAGCAGTTTGATGAACCCTCTGCAGAGCACTTAAATGTGATTTGCAGAGGATTTATGTAGAATTTATAAGGCAGCCATTGAAATCAAGCGTATGCTCAACTGTATGCCGAACAAGAGGGTGATCTACCTTGTTTTTGGCCAGAGTTTGGTGTATCCATTAATCCTAATGAACAGCTGTTTGTAGTCATACCAGTATAAAAAGCTGTGCAGTGATTGGAGCACAGTGGGTAAATCACATAGCTGCTTTGACAGGTGACTAGGCCTTCGATGGGGTAGGATAAGCCTGTAATAGAACTGGGGTAGAAGTACTTGGTGGGTGGATTGGGTAGGTCCTGCAGTCAGCTCTTCCACAGGGATATGATCCATGTGGTATGGAGTTGGGGTTGGTGATGGCATTTGAATGGAAGCAATGATGGGCAACAAAACACTACTTGGGTATGCGGGGAGGGTGGGGAGGAGGGAGAGGGGTAGGATCATAAGCAGGATGTCTCATTTGTGGCTATGACTATAGAAAATCAAAGAGTTTCCACTGTTAGAAAATGAAAAGATTTTATGGATGATGTGGTTCAGTTGTTCCATTCCTGGATGGTATTGGGTGACGGGGTGGTGTTCTTTTGTAACTGGTTGGAGGAGGATTTAGAGTGTGCAGGGATATTGCACTAGAAATTAGTTTACAGACTAGGTCCCGGGGGGAGGGGGGGCATTGTGCCCATCTGCAAAGGTCTTTGTGAGAACTTCAGCTTATTGAGCAACAGAACTCTCATCATTGCAGATACACAGTCCAAGGGTTGCAAGGCAAAGATGTTTTATGTAGAAAGGATGGCAACTATCGAAGTGTAGGTACTGTTGATTGGTGGGTTTAGTGTGGGCAGAAGTGTAGATGGAGCTGCCAGTTATGTGGAATTTAACATTCAGGAATGTGTCACATTGGAATGAGGAAATACAGGTGAAGCAGATGCAAGACACGTTGGTTGGTTGGTTGGTTGGTTTTTTGGGACAGGGAGACCAAACTACCTAGGTCACCAGTCCCCCAGGGGGGAGAAGAAGAACCGAGGTTAGGAAAGGAGAGGAAGGGAAAGGAAATGCAGTATAGGGAGGAAAGAAGGAAGAAAGAATGCTCTAGCTTGGGACCCATGCTATGTGATACAACTATTTCAGGTTGTGAAGGAAGGAGTCCAAATCTTGAAAATATTGTCAATGAACCTGAACCAGACTAGAGGTTTTTCCCCACACCCAACAAAGATTCCTACCCCACATCTTAACCTTTCCTATTTCATGAGTTTTGGCGCGCGCGCGCGCGCGCGCGCACGCACTTTTCTCCCCTCGCCCACCTCTTCACTCCATTCCATTCCACGCTGTATCTCGTTCCATCTGTCTATGTACATGACCATTAGACCACACTGTATCCATCCCCGCCAATGTGATGCAACCTTCCTATACCCCCACCCGTATTCTCTCACTGAAGAGTATGTTCAAAGTGTGGCAGCTGGAGATGATGACTGTGTGACTGAAGTGGGCCTGTGCAATTGCATGAATGTTCTTCATTCTGAATAAGGCCAGGCCAATAGCTTAAGTGTTGTATGTATGTGTCTTCTTTTACTGCATGTCGCAGTTGGTCATAATGTCTTTGCAGTGCGTTGTAAACTGTCCTCATTATATCGGTGAATTCTAACCCGGAGTTTCCATTATTAGAAAGAAGCATTTATTGTATTTACTGAAGCATTTATTTATCTAGCAAGTGTTTATGATATGCTTTCTAGAACAATAATGTGGCAAGTTTTGGAGGATACAGGAGGGCAATCGGTTTTTGCAGATGATTACTGGATTGTTTGGACACAGTATTATTCAGTGTGGAAGAGGTTCAAAAATTATCGTGGCTTACTGATTCATGAAAGACAGCTAATGAAGCAGTAGGCCAGCTTATTATTTTTTTATTATTATTTTATTTTATTTGTGGAACTGGCACCCTGCAGCTGGAAGAGAATTTGTATGTGAATGCTGAACTAAAGATGATGGTATATTGCTGAATAAATACATTTGCCTTCAATATCAAGGCTGTATGGAAAAGACGTCATGTCGAAAGGTAAGTATTGTTGCTTATTTGTAGGATCAATATAGACAGAAGTGTATAGCTGACCCTAAGTAAAGTGTAATGGAATTCAGAATTGAATCTTGTGAAATTTAATTGGAAATTTTTATTAAGGGAACCAAAAATTCTACCATGCCAGACTCACAATGAGTGAGGCAAAAATGTCATCCATGTACACAAATTAAATAAGGAGCTGAAGGCTCGACCCTTAGGAAAAGCCTCTGAAATTCACCCATGTAATAATGACATAAAAGGAAACCATGCTTGTTCCCTTGGGTATGACCCTCATCTCTCTGTATGCTTGCCCGTCAAATATAACATAGTTGACTGTAAGTATAGAGTTGATTAAAATGAGCATGAATAACATCATAGGTTTGGGATCCATACATTTTCAGTCCATGGCTTGGTTTAGGTACACAGAAGACATGTTTGGCATATGACCTGTTAATATTCTTGGATACTCTTAATACTTTCTGCCAATTATATTTCACATGACCCTATTCTGAATTCCATGCAAGTTTTCTTAATGTTGACCTCACCTCACTGAGGAACTGCAACATACTGACTACATCAAACCCACAAGTAAAATTAAATTTTGACAATTGGCATTCATTCCATGTAAAACATTCCTTCCATACAGTCTTGGTTTTTTTCTGCTCAGTTCATGGAATCCACCAATGTGCCCCCCCCCCCCCCCACCCACACACACACAGACACACACAAGAAGATGGACAACACCTATTGTCACACAGTATAATCGAGGTCTTAAATCTTAAATGTATCAATAAGGTATTTTGACACGGTGATGACTTCTCAAGAAAAGCCCTGAAATGAGATCCATTCAGCCTGACATTCTTGTGCCAAACCTACAGTAGCTTTTTACACCCCCACCCCCACCCACTGCAAAAAATAAATAAAAATAAAATAATAATAATAAATTAGTAAATAAAAGGCCTGTAACGTCTTGATCAGTCCCAATGTTATCTCTTCATACTACCACTGCAAGACTTGCCCTATGCACCCTCCTACCCCACATGCACATCCTAGTAACTGGCAATACATTTAATATCAAACAGAGAGTCACATGTGGTGCTCAAGTTGTCATGGAAATGCTGTTCAGTTTTCTACATAGGTATGACGACTACATAGTTATCAGAATGAATGAGCATAAAGAGAGAATATATACTTGAAACCCACATTCTATGGTTGCAGAGCATGCTCTAGAACATGGTAATTGTGACCTCTGTACCTGTTTCACCAGATGTGCCACCTGGATTCTCCCTCCTGACACCATCTTGTCAGAACTCCTCAGACGGAAGCTGGTGTCAAGTGTGCCTGGTTCTCAGCACCCACCTCGCCTAAATTTACATTAATTTGTTTGATCTCAACATTTCAGTCCAGTAATTCCTTCATTTATTTTTCTGTCTCTTTATTTTTCTACTTTATGTCCTCCATTCCTGTCTCCTGTCTACCATGTTCAAAGGACTTAGTTCATCACTCTAATGTCTTGGGTAATGTTCTTTCGATAATCTCTGTCATATTTAGTACCATATCTTCCAACATTAAGACCTCAGGTTTTCAAATCTCTTAGTGTAACCAACTAAGTCTCCGCTGACCTGGGGTTCTCACAAGGAACACTTTTGACCTCAAATGCTCCAACTGCACAAAACCATGCTTAATTATTCTTCAAAAGAGACAGATTGGCTGGCAAGTACTTACCTGTGCTGTACCACCGATAGTCACACAAAGAAAGGTGAAAAATATGAGAGGCTTTTGGAACAGAGTTCCTTTATCAGGTAGGAAAGAACGGAAGGAAAAAAAGAATGGGAACAGAAGGGGAAGGTAATTTATGACCTAGTTCACGAGAATGATGATTGAGGATTGTGAAAGTCATTGTACCGTATATTAGTACTGAGCCATGCCAAAGAGGATATATATAAGCAAACAGGGTAGATCTAGCAGTAAAGAGAAAGATGATTGAACCAAATGATGCTGAGGGGGGGGGGGGTGGAGGAGGTGGTTATCTAAAATGTTTTTCATTAACAGGGATAGTTATAGAGAAATAAACACACACACACACACACACACACACACACACACACACACACACACACACACATGAAGGTAAGGAGAAAAAGGGGGGGGGGGTGAGTAATGAGTAATGGTAAGTGAGTTGAGGATGGAAGAGGGGGATGGCACATGTGGTGTAACACATGCCAAGGTTCCTGGAATCATGCTGAATCCAGTTTTCGGGATCTGAAAATATGGCTGTGGCTTAGATTCGGAGGCGAAGCTTCAGGAATTAGCGAAAAAAGCCGCTAGAAGCCGCAATACGTAGTTCTTGTGAAAATTTCACCCTTTGTTGCAATTGTAGAGACTGCAGCAGGCTACCATCTGTTTATGTGTGTTGTATATGAGAGCTTCAGTGAACGTGAGTATGTGCGCCTGTGTAGTTCCTGGTGTTCCACCAGAGGCACTGTGTGTTTCACGGCACATTTATTCCTTGTTATTGTATATAAGTTATTCTATGTTTTCATATGTTTTATTATCACTGTTTTATAGATGTTTCTTTGCCTAGCTATGAGTCAACAAGTTTTAGTAATGACTGGCTTTCTGTTTCTGCTGCATGTTTAGCATTGTGCTGCTTGATAATGTAACCTACATGGCAAAAATTACTTACTTATCATGTTTGCGGTCTACTTTTGAACTTTCACGCATGTAGTATTACGTCGTATCCAATCGTGAAGAAGGATGCACATATTATGTGGGTGAAAAAACACAAAATAGCCTGGGAACAGAAGATAAAGAATTCCAAAGGACATCGTATTTGTTGCATGTAGCTCTGAAATATTTTAACCCTTTCACTGCTCTGTACATAAATACTAGGAGTGAATACCGTTTTGATATTAAAAAAAGTCGTGCTAAGATATCTCAATAATTTTATGCACACTGGGTACCTACATCTGTTATCTATGCACTGACACCATTACAGTCTGATTCTTCATTGTTTACATTGTGTACTGAGTGTTTCAGATGACTCCAATAATCGTGAGTTCCATCAACTGTGAAGTACGGGCTGTTATAAGATTTATTAGTGCTAAAGGCCTAAAAGCGATCAATATTCATTGTGAGATATGTGCAGTTTACGGAGAAAACACTATGAGTGATGGAATGGTAAGAAAGTGGGTGAGAGCATTTATAGATGGCGGCACAAATGTGCATGATGAACAACAGAGTGGGCATCCTTCGATCGTTAATGAATGTTTGGTGCAGGAAGTGGACAATAAGGTGAGAGAAAACAGACGCTTCACGATTTCCTCCTTGCAGGATGACTTTCCTCATGTTTTCTCATAGTGTTTTGTATAGCATTGTGACCGAGCAAGAAGACGATGAAGTCAAAACAGTTGTGATGCAGTGGTTAACAAGTCAGGTGGCAGACATCTATGACTAGGGTATTCAAAAACTGTTACAAAATTATGACAAGTGTCTCAATATTGATGGAAATTATGTAGAAAATTAGATTAAGGTACATGATTTCATGTAAAAATAAAATTGAGACTTCTTACAACGTCTTTTTTTTTTTTTTTTTTAATTTCAAAATGGTACTTACTTAAAAAACACACCTCGAATATGCTAATCGTTTCAGTGCGACTCTGGATATACTGAGAAATTATTTTTCACAAGCGACATTGTAAAATCAAGCTGTGTTGTAAATAAATAATTCTATTCCTGTTTTATGGCATGTAAGTTTATTGTTATGTATACTCGTCCAGTCAGAAAATTAATAAAGCTCATAAAGCGAATGTTGTTGTTGTTATGGTCTTCAGTCCGGAGACTAGTTTGATGCAGCTCTCCACCCTACTCTATCCTGAGCAAGCCTTTTCATCTCCTCATAAGAACGGCAACCCACATCCACTTGAATCTGCTTACTATACACGTCTCTTGGTCTCCCTCTGCGATTTTTCCCCCACACACTTCCCTCCAATGCTAAATTTACGATTCCTCGATGTCTAATAATGTGTCCTACCAAGCGATCCCTTCTTTTAGTCAGGGTATACCAAAAATTCCTTTTCTCGCCAATTTTGTTCAGTACCTCTTCATTAGTTATGTAATCTACCCACTTAATCTTCAGCATTCTTCTGTAGCACCACATTTCAAAAGCCTCTATTCTCTTCCTGTCCGCACTGCTTATTGTCCATGTTTCACTCCCGTACAAGGCAACACTCCACACAAATGCCTTCAGAAAAGACTTCCTTACCCTTAAATTAATATTTGATGTTAGCAAATTTCTCTTTTTCAAAAATGCTTTTCTTCCCATTGCCACTCTGCATTTTATATCCTCTGTACTGCGACCATCACATGTTATTTTACTACCCTAGTAACAAAACTCATCTACCACCTTCACTGTCTCATTACCTAATCTAATTCCTTCGGCATCGCCTGATTTTCTAAGACTACATTCCATTATTTTTGTTTTGCTCTTGTTAATGTTCATTTTATACGCTCTCTTCAACACACTGTCCATTCCATTCAACTGCTCTTCCAGGTCGTTCGCTGTCTCTGACAGAATTACAATGTCATCAGCAAAACGCAATGTTTTTATTTCTTCCCCCTGAACTTTAATGCCTATTCCAAAATTTTCCTTGCTTTCCTTCACCGCCTGCTCAATGTACAAATTGAATAACATCGGAGAAAGGCTACAACCCTGTCTTACTCCCTTCCCAACTGATGCTTCCCTTTCATGCCCTTCGAGTCTAATAACTGCGGTCTGGCTTTTGTACAAGTTGTAAATAACTCTCCTTTCCCTGTATTTTACCCCTGCTGACTTCAGAATTTGAAAGAGTGTAGTCCAGTCAACATTGTCAAAAGCTTTCTCCAAATCTACAAAAGCTAAAAATGTAGGTTTGCCTTTCCTTAATCTATCTTCTATAATAAGACGTAAGGTAAGTATTGCCTCCCGGGTTCCTACGTTCCTCCTGAATCCAAACTGATCTTCCCCGAGGTCAGCTTCTACCAGCTTTTCCATTCTCCTGTAGATAATTCGTGTTAAAATTTTGCAACCATGACTTACCAACTGATGGTTCTGTAATTTTCACACCTGTCTGCGCCTGATTTCTTTGGAATGGGGATTATTACATTTTTCTTAAAGTCTGAGGGTATTTCGCCTGTCTCATACATCCTACACACCAGTTCAAATAGTTTTGTCATGGCTGGCTCTCCCAGAGACTTTAGTAGCTCTGAGGGTATGTCATCTACTCCTGGGGCCTTGTTCCGACCTAGGTCTTTCAGGGCTCTGTCAAATTCATCTCTCAGTATAGTATCTCCTATTTCATCTTGATCTACTTCCTCTTCCCTTCCTACAACATCATCTCTAAGTTCATTTCCTTTGTAGAGCTGCTCTATGTACTCTTTCCACCTTTCAGCTTTCCCTTCTTTGCTGAGAACTGGTTTTCTATCCGAGTTCTTGATATTCGTAGAATTACTTTTCTTGTCCCCAAATGTGTGTTTTATTTTTCTGTAGGCGGTATCTATTTTCCCCCTTCTTATACATTCTTCTACAGATTTGCATTTGGCTTCTAACCACTCCTGCTTAGCCATTTTGCATTTCCTGTCAATCTCATTTTTTAGTCATCTGTATTCCATTTTTCCTGTTTCATTTACTGCATTTTTATATTTTCTCCTTTCATCAATTAAATTTAGTATTTCCTGTGTTATCCAAGGATTTTTTGTTGGTCTTGCCTTTCTACCTATTTTGTCCTCTGCTGCCTTCACTATTTCATCTCTCAATGCTACCCATTCCTCTTCTACTGTTTTATTTCCTCCCGTTTCTGTCAATTGTTGCCTAAAGCTCCCTCTGAAATTCTTAAGAACCTCAGGTTCCTTCAATTTATCCAGGTTCCATCTCCTTATTTTCCTACCTTTCTGCAGTTTTTTCAGTTTCAGCCTACAGTTCATGACTAACAAGTTATGGTCAGAGTCTATATCTGCCCCTGGGTATGTCTTGCAGTTTATAACCTGGTTCCGGAATCTATGTTTTACCATTATAAAATCTATCTGATACCTTCCGGTGTCTCCTGGTCTCTTCCAAGTATACAACCTTCTTTTGTGATTCTTAAACCACGTGTTTGTTATGATTAAATCATGTTCCGTGCAAAATTCTACCAGGCGACTTCCTCTTTCATTCCTTCTGCCCAGTCCATATTCACCTACTATTTTTCCTTCTCTTCCTTTTCCTACTCTTGAATTCCAGTCTCCCATTCACAATTAAGTTTTCATCTCCCTTAATTGTCTGAATAATTTCCTTTAGCTCCTCGTATATTTATATTATATCTAACATTCCACGCTCCGATCCGTAGAATGCCAGTATTGTCTTTCCTGATGATAACATCCTCCTGAGTAGTCCCCGCCCGGAGATCCGAATGGGGGACTATTTTACCTCCAGAATATTTTACCCAAGAGGATGCCATCATCATGTTTTCATACAGTAGAGCAGCATGTCCTCGGGAAAAGTAACGGCTGTAGTTTCCCCTTGCTTTCAGCCGTTCGCAGTAACCGTGTGGCAAAGCCACATTAGCTGATGTTACAAGGCCAGCTCAATCAATCATCCAGACTGTTGCCCCTATAACTACTGAAAAGGCTGCTGCCCCTCTTCAGGAACCACACGTTTGTCTGGCCTCTCCACAGATACCCCTCCGCTGTGGTTGCACCTACGGTACGGCTATCTGCATCATTGAGGCACGCAAGCCACCCCACCTCGGCAATGTCTGTGGTTCATGGGGGTGGATAAAGCGAATATTTCTTTTAAAAAATTATGCAAGCCTTTGTTTTCGTAAATCTTTCCTCCACAATGTAAATTTCAGACTAAATTTCAATCTAATTTTTGTTTGTACCATCGTATAAGATGACCTTGGATTTTGGGGCCTTTTCTTATGATTCAGCCATCGTCTTATCTGTGGAAATATCAGTATATCCTCTTTGACATGGCTCAGAACTAATATACAGATTCTCTCTGACTTCCACAATCCTCAAACTTCATTCTCATGACCTAGGTCGTGAATTAACTTCTCCTACTGTTCCAATTCCTTTTTTCTTCCCTTCTCTCCTACCTGATAAAGGAACCCTGTTCCAAAAGTTTGTACTTTTTTGTCATTTTTCTTTCTTAGTGTGGCTATTGGTGTTACAGCACATAGGTAAGTACTGGCCAGTCAATCACATCTCTTTTGAAGAATAATTTATCTTCTCTGTGGAGAACTTCCATCAGTAGTCAAAACCATGATTAGAATAACAAGAAATCATAAACAAAACAGAGGTGTGCATCATTTCCATGCAAAATGCTGCACTTGTCTGTTAGTGCCACTCAATGGTGGTAAAAAAAGAGCCTATTACTGTGCAATTCCTGGATGGGTCATACCTATCGTATCCTTGTAGGTGCAAGTTTTTCAAACAAAGATATTACACTGAATATCCTGTCACCAAAAACCACAAAATAGTGCCAAAAAATTGCCAACCCCTTGATAACTTCTTTTGCGAATATCAACTCTATATTAGGAGGATTACCGATTTTGTAAGACTACACCAAGATGGCAAACCACAAATGAAGGTACATTATTATTTCATTGTGAAACTTCACTCTGTGACTTACAAACAATTTGCTACACCTACATAAAAGCCTATGTAGCAATATGCTTGACACAAGCCAGGATATGACTGACATACCAACATCATCATTTGAAAATGTAATTAGCATGACTTTTGATATTGGACTGTGTAAATGTGAATGATTTGGAATATACCAACAAGGCTTTAGTGAGGTGTGCACATTGTTCTCTCCCACTTTGTTTTAACCACTTCATCGTAACACGGAATACCGCAGCTACACTTTGAGTACTAATATAAGCATTTTCAGATGTGTGGTACTGCTGTATATAGTTGTTTTGCACTATTATAAGTACTTTAAGCACAGAGTTTTTGGCACTGCTTATTGACTATGGAATGATACACTGACACCCTTACCCTACAACCTACAAGCACGGGCAAAAATTGTCCCTACAGTTTTCTTATAATACATTTCGTTTGACAGTAATGATTGTGAGTTTTTCGTGTCTTGTTGAGAGTCTGATTGTTGTGTTTGATATTCATTGTTGAGAGTAACTATTGTTACTAGCAGTTTGTCACAGTAGAGCAAACGCCTTTCTTGAAAAGTACATTTTCTAAAATGAGTTGTAGAGTGTTGAGCGACGCAGAAATTCTTGCTGAAATTTTAGTAGACGATGAGTTATCAGACTTCAGTGACTCTGAATCGGCTCACACAGAAGTAGAAGAGAGCTCAAATGAAGAATTGGATGATGAAGAAGAAACAAACCATGCAGGTAATGCTTCCAATAAATATGTTACTAGTTCTGGTAGGGTTTACCTTGAAGAAGCTCCAAGGCATTGAAAAGTGATTTTGCCAACATAGTTCGTGAACATCAGGAAGTAACTACTGCTGGGAAAGTAACAAGTATAGGTGAATCATTCAAGAAATTTTTCACGCCTGAAATAGTACAGAAAATTGTTGAGCATGAAAATGAAGAAGCTGAAAGAAAAAATCTCCTGTTGATGAAACTGAAATATATGCTTTGATGGAAATTTTGATTCTAATGGGAATTTACCAGGACACCAATATTTCATTATCTGATTTATGGTTAAATTTATTGGGATGAGCCGTATGTAGAGGCACTATGAGTAAGACAAGAACATATCAGCTATTGAATAGTCTTCGTTTTGATGATAAAGGAACCAGGACAGAAAGACGTGTAAGTGATAAATTTGCACCGCTGCATGAAGTTTTTGAAGCACTGAATGGAACATTCCCAAAGTACTACAGAAGTGGACCTCACAATATAATTGATGAAATGCTATGTCTTTTCAAAGGTTGTTGTCGTTTTAAAGTTTTCCTCAAAGGCAAAACTGGAAAATATAGTATATTTGTTGGAATTCGGTTTAGTGCAACTGAACGATACATTATAAAAATGGAAGTGTATGCTGCAAAAGACAGTACACCTGCCAGTGAACGAGATACTCTTGAGGTTGTGAAGAGACTAGTGGAGCCAATAAAGAATACAAGCTACAATATCACAACCGACCGTTTCTACACTTCTGTGCAATTAGCAGACATTCTGTATAAAGATTACAAACTCACATTGGTTGGGACACTCAAATCCAACAGGAAACATATACCGCAAGAATTTAAGACGACAGCAAGTAGAGAGCTGTATTGCTCCAAATTTGCATTCACAGATCCATCCACTAAGAAGCCTCCAGTAACAATTGTCTCTTACATCACAAAGGAAAAACCAAAATAAAATCTATTGATGTTGTCAACACAACATCGTGATGCAGGAGTAGATGATACACCAAAGAAGAAAACCCATATAAACCTATACTACAATGACACTAAAGGAGTAGTGGATGCCATAGACCAAATGGCTAGGGTGTACTCTACAAAAAGGGGTACGAGAAGATGGCCACTGTCCATGTTCTACAGCTTACTTGATAAAGCTGCAATAAACTCCTACACACTGTTCAAGATGAATGTGCCTAAGTGGAATGAAGGGAAATCAAATGCAAGCTCCATGAACTAGGCCTTGAACTTTTGAAACCACATGTAGAAGAGCGATCCAGGAACTTTAAAGGACTCCAGTTGCCCATTATTTGTGCGATGAGAGAGATCCTTAGAAAGAAGCTAGAGGTGACCAAAACTGCTGCAGATGAAGAACCAACTAGAAAAGCAAGATGCTACATATGCTTGAAAAATGCAAGTAACCAGAGAGCCAGGGACTTCATCACAAAAACCAAGTTAACATGTGCAAGCTGTGGTCTACATCTGTGTAAGAGACTTTCAGAATCAACCATTTTGTGTGTAGGAGGTAAATGTCATCTGTAAATGTTAGTATTCTCTCCAAGTGAAGAGAATTTTTTTTTAAATTTTCAATGTACCTTAAAAAATATTTGTACAAGTATTTTTATTTCAGTTTTTGAAACCTTCTGTCAATAATTAAATTGATGTTACACTGGAAACATAATTACTTAAATTAAATACATTTTTACAGGATTTACAGCTTTTTTGTAACACGGTCGAAATTTGCCCTCGGTTGGTGCTCCGTGTAACCTAAAATACCTTGGTGCTCCTAGGGTTAAATTACATATAATTTCTTTCCTATGGTATTGATATCTTTTTACTTTGTTTCTCTTGTTAAAATGTTGTTTGAAGTATAATGCCACATTTTGCACGGAAATGACACACACCACTGTCCTGTACATGAGTGCCCGTTATTCCAATAATGGTTTTGTAAGATTCCAAACATTCGAGATCAAAAGTGACCCTTGTCAGTAATTTTTCTGTAACTAATTTCATTTTCTAAGTCTCAGCAGTCCTTGTGCTTCATCCCACCTCCCTTTCCTTCAAGCCCTTCTGCCACAAGAAATCCATCATTATGAAAGTTTCCACATTTTCATACATTTTTATATATTCTTCTTCTTCCTCCTCCTCCTCCTCTTCTGCTGCATAGTGAGTTGGTTCCATGCCTATCCAATATTTTATGTATTTAAACTGGAAGTGTCACTTTGAACGGGTGTTATGAATGTGGTACACTTTTGCAAGTTGTGCAAATAAATTACTATAAATGTGAGTGTACTCTGATGTGTAACTTGCAGCAAATTTATCTTTTAACATAGTAGTTTCTGGAGCACGGTTTGTATCTCAAACATCCCCTTAACTATCATTCTTGCATTTGTGAATCATAAAAAATTCTGTATATTTCTGAAGCAATAGTAAACAGTAAGGAAATGTGAGGTAGATATTTCATTTTTATGACCACATTTTCTTGTATTGTGAAAACTCTAAGATTATTTTTCCTCAGTCCACTTTTTATTTTCTATATTGGACATTTCATTTTCCTGACAGTCAAAAATTTCAAATAAGCAACTATAAAATTTACATTAATACTCCAGTTCTGTTACTTCTCCCCCTCCCCTTCAGCTTCACTCCTTCATTTAAGTATTTACACACTCACCATTTTAACCCCTTAAAAATTTCCCAAATACTGTTCCTTTGTCATTATTGTATTGCCTTTAATTAAGAGAACCTGGTTCTGAAAGTAACATTCATACTCTTCGTGTAAGATGTAGTTGTATCTTTTTTTCAGTAAATAAGTTATATTGCTTATAGTTCAATTAGTAGTGTATTTGGCAAATAGATAACTTTCAGAGAATTGAAAAGTATTTGGAGAATTGAAATTTAAGTTACACGTCATTGTTACCTGTAATTCTTCTTGATTAATCTATTTTTAATTGGGTTCACTCTTCAACCACCTCTCCCCCCCCCCCCCCCTACCACCAGTGTAATTTCATGTTTCTCATTGCCTGCAGGGCACAATCTTACAATTTCATGAACACTAATTTTGTTCAAAGATTCTTGGATGGCATTATAAATAACTTATTTTTCTGAACCCCTAAATTATCATGAACACAACACAAAATAATAGATCACATACTGATTAGAATCACTAGCCTTTAAAAAGCAAGTCAGTATTCTGAAGCATAAAACACACAGTATTAATCTGCAATCAGCACAATAAAACATGCATTCAAAGACAACAAATTATAATGTTATATGCATAAAACTGAATCAGCATTTCAAACAATTTTAAAAGGGGCAAAAAAGTTAAGAACAAACAAAAATTCTTTTGGTGGAAATACAGTGAAAAAGATGTAAACAGCCAAATGTAATGTTTTTATATCTGTAAATGGCACTAAGTGACTGCAAGAGCAAAATATGTGAAGATCATAGACAAAATTTCAAAATACAAACTTCTGCCTATGAAATGGAGAAAAAAGAACTACAACAACTGTAATAAAATTTTCTAATTTTCTGAATGTCTAATTTGCAGAAAATGCCTTCAAAAACTGCAAAACTGACACTCTGAAGTAACAGAGTGAATGTGCATGCACTTTTCTCTAATATTTTATACATATAAAAATAAGGGGACAAAATCTGATTTGTGAAAGACCAGTACATGAAAATATAAAACAATAGCTGAATTTTGTCTGTCGATCGTACCTATTAAAAGCTGTCAATTTTGAACTTATTGCACCAAAGCTAGAAGCTATAGTGTTTATTTCAACTTGTTTTACAATACTGTCACTGTCACTATGAACCATGTAGTCGGAACGCAAGAGGCCCAGAGACACCTCCTGCTGGAACAAGAAACAAAAATTTTCAAAATGATCAAACCCATTATTAATGCAATGTGTGAAGTAAAATATAAGCTCTAAAATTAATTTTCTCCCTTATTGAAAGTAATAGTTCTCAAATACAATGCCAAAAAATATACTGCTCACCTGATTGTGGGGTATTCATTGTTAAAAAAAAAATAAAAAAAAAATAAAAAGTAAAAGATGCTGTGCACTGTTCTAATTCCAGACGCTGTAGAATTCTCTTAGGGTAGATATAAAGTGCACACAACATATTCCTAGACTCGCTACATGAAATAAATATACCAGATATATCAGATATTATGCCAATTAATACATTTCTGCACTCTTCTAAGCTCTGCTTATCAGAAGAGCAAAAGAAGAGAACAAAATGGAAACAGGAGGCTTGGAAATAATGTCACACAAACACCTTTTTTTGAGAAAGAAAAAGTGTAGCCTATCATTACCCAAATAAAACAGATCAAGTGCAGTAAACAATAAAGTAAGTTTGTGCAGGGAAGCATTAATGAACTGTATTGTGCTGTTTTTTTTTGGGGTACACTTTTCTAGTACAGATTATTTACAGTAAAATCAAGTGCCGATTTTACCATGGATAAAAAAGAAGAACTTCACTTACGGTACCCATTCTGATCAATGACATTTTTAAATATTTCATACAAAAGAAAATATTCTTGTTCATCACTATAACACAAGAGTACCATATAAGTAATTTGCTGTCATGTGGAACTATACATTCACAGTGACTCAAAACCCATGCAAGCAAAGAGGGAAACAATGGTTGATTTTTCCAATTGCCAAGGTACCGTGAGTGTGTATTCACCAATGTGAGTTGATATGTTTGAGAAAAAGCATAGTGAACAACATTTTCTTGCAGTGAAGTATTATTTGAAGTTTAGTAAGTCAATTGTGAGCACATCTGTGGAATAAGGTTTATGGGAAAATATTCCAAAATTAGCATCAAGGATCTTCGCCACCCCATCTGCTGTATTAACAATCATGCTGTTATGGTGCCGTAACATCTTGGTGCAAACTTTTTTCCCTAGAAATAAATGGTCTAGAGGGTTGGTGGAGAGACCTCATGAAATTCTCAAATGAAATTGTAATATGCCAAAGGTGAATTTTTGAGAATTGGACCATAATGATAAAGGTATTTAACTACATAATAGAGCTTTTAAGTACAGCACAAAAACTGCAGCCAGAGGGGTTAGGTATGCACTATGTGTGGAACCACTTACAGGTTTTGATCTCTATGCAAATGGAAAATAAAATCAGGTTTCCTTCTATTTAATACTTCCTAAGCATCACTGATATATAAACACACTGCTTGAATGAGTGTAGAATCCATCACATTTAATTACTCAACTCTGTCAATTGGTTAAAGCAGATGAATCTTACAAAGAGACACACACTTAATTTTGAGTATCTACTTTACATTAAAAAAATTGCAGGCAATTATCAAACTGTAATTTTTACATGGCCTAGAAATATTTAATTCTAAACTTTTCTTTCAGATGATGTAATCAGCACTAACTAAAGCAGAATTTGGAAATTAAGAGTCTGCACATTTTAGTAGAAGATGGATGAAAATGTTGCCAAGTGCATGTAATAGCTATTTTATGGAAGAAAAATCTAAATACATTACTTTATTTAACTGTAATTACAGAGGGGGATAAAAGATTACATCATGCCTGTTCTGCACTGTTCACTGCAAAACAACGGTGACTAATTGTAAGAGGATTTGTGATCTGATTTGTTTGCAACCTTTCTTCTTCAAGAGTTATCAGTTTTCTGTGAGTATTTGACTGTGGGCTAATTAATATGTAAGAAATAAAGCAAATTAAAAGTTCAAAGCAATTGACACCAAAGTATTCTGATTAAAAATTATTCCAGAACATGGAAACAAATAGCAAAAACATGCTTTATGCACATCACTTTATCACAAATATAGCTTCCAAGCAAAATATTAATTTCCAAGAGTAATGCACATTAACAACATATAACAGACACAGAAGCTTTACCAAATCCAGAAGAAGTCATTACTTCAATAAAAATGGCATCAAAGCAGAAGAACCTCTCATGAAACAGTCCTTTATTTATAACACTTTTGTCAATGAAGGAAACTATCTGCCTAGCTACACATAACCTGCTGTAATCTTCAACACATGCAGGTATTTATAATTCACATAAATTACACACTTTGTAAATAATTAATGTAAATACATTTAAAGACAAGGCTCACAATTCTCAGATACAAGTAACAAGATTATAATGCAGAAAATAAAAAATAGAATAAATAAAAAGAAAACAAGAATATAATTATTGAAACAGTTGTTAAATGTTGTGTAATAGTGCAATTAGCTGCCCTACTACAAATAAAAGATTATCATAACTCTTGAGATGTCAAGCAATTATTCCCTTCATATTAATCATACAGAACAAACAAATATGAGGTGATTTTATGATATCAACCTGATGTGCTGTAGATCAACATTAAAAGTAATTAATGAAATTATTTTTAAAACTGGGAAGGAACTGAGAAACATTTCATTGGGACCTGGATGACTATCAACGAGCAACACAGATATATGAAAATAAAATTAATATTCAAAAATAAAAATAGAAGACAGATGACTTACCAAAAGGACCGGCTCGTCGATAGAAACAAATAAAATAAATAAAGTCACACACAAACACACATACAAGCTTTCGCAGACTAGCTGCTTCGTCAGGCAGAAGGGAAGGAGAGGGAAAAGGAAATGATGAGGGTTTCAAGGGAGTGGATAAGGAGTCATTCCAATCCCGGGACAGGAAAGACTTACCTTGGGGGGAAAAAAAGAGGGTAAACAAAAACACACACACCCACACATTTACACAGACGCAAGTACACTTAGGCAGACACACTGTAGAACTGTAGAAAGCAAAGAAGTTAGAAGTTAGACAGAGATGCCACTTGAGGCAGAGGCTCTGTCCAGAGAACCAAGGCAAAGATGTTAAGATGGTGGGTGGGAATTCAAATTTAGCGGAGGTTGAGACCAGGTGGGTAACGGGAAGAGAGAATATGCTGAAGGGCTAGTTCCCATCTCCGGAGTTCTGAAGGATTGGTGTCGGTGGGAAGTATCCAGATAACCCGGACGGTGTAACACTGTGCCAAGATGTGCTGGCCGTGCACCAAGGCGTGTTTAGCCACAGGGTGATCCTCATTACCAACAAACACTGTCTGCCTGTGACCATTCATGCGAATGGACAGTTTGTTGCTGGTCATTCCCACATAGAACGCTTCACAGTGCAGGCATGTCAGTTGGTAAATCACGTGGGTGCTGTCACAAGTGGCTCTGCCCTTGATTGTGTACACCCTCCGGGTTACGGGACTGGAGTAAGTGGTGGTGGAAGGGTGCATAGGACAGGTTTTACAACGGGGGCGGTTACCTGTCCTATGCACCCTTCCACCACCACTTACTCCAGTCCCGTAACCCGGAGGGTGTACACAATCAAGGGCAGAGCCACTTGTGACAGCACCCACGTGATTTACCAACTGACATGCCTGCACTGTGAAGCGTTCTATGTGGGAATGACCAGCAACAAACTGTCCATTCGCATGAATGGTCACAGGCAGACAGTGTTTGTTGGTAATGAGGATCACCCTGTGGCTAAACACGCCTTGGTGCACGGCCAGCACATCTTGGCACAGTGTTACACCGTCCGGGTTATCTGGATACTTCCCACCGACACCAATCCTTCAGAACTCCGGAGATGGGAACTAGCCCTTCAGCATATTCTCTCTTCCCGTTACCCACCTGGTCTCAACCTCCGCTAAATTTGAATTCCCACCCACCATCTTAACATCTTTGCCTTGGTTCTCTGGACAGAGCCTCTGCCTCAAGTGGCATCTCTGTCTAACTTCTAACTTCTTTGCTTTCTACAGTTCTACAGTGTGTCTGCCTAAGTGTACTTGCGTCTGTGTAAATGTGTGGGTGTGTGTGTTTTTGTTTACCCTCTTTTTTCCCCTCCAAGGTAAGTCTTTCCTGTCCCGGGATTGGAATGACTCCTTATCCACTCCCTTGAAACCCTCATCATTTCCTTTTCCCTCTCCTTCCCTTCTGCCTGACGAAGCAGCTAGTCTGCGAAAGCTTGTATGTGTGTTTGTGTGTGACTTTATTTATTTTATTTGTTTCTATCGACGAGCCGGTCCTTTTGGTAAGTCATCTGTCTTCTATTTTTATTTTTGTTTATCCCACCGGGAAAGTTTCCCTCTATAATTTTCGTAAAATTAATATTCATCATTATGAGAGCTGTGCCCAGCATAATTTGAAAATGTATCTCTTATGTGCTTGAGGTTTCAGTTAAAACAATATTGCATATTTAAAATGGCATTGCCTTCATTCCAACTTGCAACTGTTTGAGGTGTAATTCATGTATTTGATCATGTAATATACATTTCAAATACATTTGAGATTAGTAGTGATCAACTGTTTATTATTTTTGAGAAGGATAAGTTGCTACTCACCACAAAGACACCTCAATGAATCTCAGATAGGTAAACACAACAAATTACAAGTTTTGAAGGGGATACATGAACCCCCCCTAACCTCCTCCTCCCCCCCCCCCCACACACACACACACAAAATCACTGTCTCTAGCCAGGAGACACTGGACCATCCTGTTGAAGAGCATGCAACCCTGAATGAAGACTGCTACACAGCCTGCACTATAGGGATCCTACCAACAAGCACCAGCTTTGCTTTTCTAAACTGCACAGGTGGGGACTTCCACTACAATATATCATATCCTCTCACAATCCCCAGGGCTAAACTAATTCCTGTCATTACCACTCTCCCCACCCCTTCTCTGCTCACACACTAGCCTCATGTGTGTCTTCCTTTCTACCACACTCTCCAGTCTCTTCCCTTCCCTTCCCTTCCTCCCTTTTATTCAGAAATCACTGGCATATTCCCCCACCCTCACCGTACATATTTCTCCTGTCTTTTGGCTTCCATCTCCATGCAACCTCCTCAACCCCCCCCCCCCCCCACGACTGCTTTCACCTCAGCCATTCTGGTCCCACAGTCTGGCGACAACAAATCTGCCCAACAAAGGCTGTAATGGCTGAAAGCTATTCATTAATTTGTATTCTGTTATGTGTACCTTTCTGCATCTCATCAAGATGGCTATGTGGTGAGTAGCAACCTATCCCCCTTGAAAATATTGTTGAATCCTTTCTGGTATTTCCATTATTGTTTATTATTTTTCTATAAATAAATCTGAAAGTGTGTATATCTATAATATGTAAAAAATATTG
The DNA here is from genome assembly GCA_026315105.1 of Locusta migratoria. Lineage (NCBI taxonomy): Eukaryota > Metazoa > Arthropoda > Insecta > Orthoptera > Acrididae > Locusta > Locusta migratoria. Next base: position 240,732,982 of record CM048750.1, on the reverse strand, counting down.
GGCATATGATTTATGATCACCCTTTAATTACGCAATGATTTTTTAAATGTTGAAGCAAATTAAGGAAATTCTGTTAAGAATTTGAGCACACATGGGCAGTTTGGAACTATCCCAGCACTAAATCCTTTTTTGTATGAGCTGATAGGCAACACTTTAGTGATATTTTTGATGTTAATCCTTCTCATATCACTAATTACAGAGTCAAATGCCTGGAGAAATACCGGGTGAGTCACCTAACTTTACCAATGGGAATATCTCATAAACCACAACACATACTTAATAACTAATTCCACAAACAAAGTGAGGAGAGGGGCTGGTGTAATTAGTTAATACAAACCATTAAAAATGCACGGAAGTATTTTTTTAACACAAACATATGCTCTTTAATGGAAACCTTTTATTATTTTTAACACAAATGAATATAGGAAAATATGCTTAAGTAATGGGGTTTGTCACATTGTAAAATATTAATTACATCCAGAGTTTTTGTTACCTAATGCTTATGCTTGAGAAACTCCTCAGCAGTTCAGCCATGTGGTGTAACAAACAAGATCTATGGTCAGTGATCATTATTTGTTGGGTGTGTTTACGATGACTACAGTGTTTACAAGTTTGATTGTAATGCAAATTTTGGTTTGTCCTAGTTGCCTCAGTGTCTGCATGCAGCGCTTTGTGTTACTGTTATTATGAATTAGTCATTGTACTCAGAATAAGTGCTGTACATTGTGTTACCAGATGTCTTTCATGGTATACTGTACAGTACAAGTAAGAACAGAAGTATGCACAATAGTAAAGTGGGAAGCTAAATAATTTTAAGCAGGTCGGAAGTACAACAGTGTGTACAGTGTTGTAAGAACTGTGAAAATGTTTTATTCTAGCTCTGAAAAGGCAGAAATGATGCTCATCTATGGCATGTGTAGAAAAATGCAGATGAGGCCTGCAGATTGTATGCAGAATGGTACCCAGACAGAAACCATCCAACGCGCTGTACATTTGAAAACACCTACAAACAATTGTGTGCAAAAGGTATGGTCAGAGCACATAAACGTGTGCGTAACAGACCCATCACAGGAGAAGCAGGTGCAGTTGGTGTGTTAGCTGCTGTTGCCGTACACCCACACACGAGTTTACATGACATCTCGAGAGGCAGTGCAATGAGGCAAAGTAGTGTAATACACATACCTCATTGACATAAATTTCACCCTATCATGTGTCGCTGCGTCAGTCATTACATGGAGAAGACTTTATTAATCAAGTGAATTTCTGTCAATGGGCATTAAGAGAGAATGTGTTGCAGTTCTACCTATTACCGATGAAGCAGGTTTTACAAACCACGGGACAGTGAATTTACGAAACAAGCATTACTGGTCCGTGAACAATCCTTGCTGGCTGCGAACGGTAGACAACAGCGACTGTTGACTGTAAATGTACTGTGCGGAGTACTTGGTGACCACCTGATTGGTCTTCACTTCATTGAAGGCACCCAAACAGCTGCAAAATACGTAGAGTTTTTACAAAATGATCTGCCAACTTTGCTAGAAAATGTCTCACTGGAAACGCGTAGGCGTATGTGGTATCAACACGATGGTGCTCCTGCACATTCTGCAATAAACACTAAGCTGAGCCTTGACAGAATGTTCGACGGGCATTTCATATGACGTGGCGGATGCATAAATTGGCCAGCCCATTCCCCTATCTTACACCTTTAGGACTTCTTTCTGTGGGGTAAGTTAAAGGAGAATACGTACAGCGAGGTGCCTACAACCCCAGAAGGTATGAAATGTCGTATTGAGGCAGCCTGTGGCAACATTACAGCAAATGAACTGCATCATGTAAGACATGTTTTGGGCGGCAGATTGCAAACATGTGCAGCAAATAATGGGCATCACTTTGAAAATTTGTTGAACTGAAATGTCAGGGCACACACTTTATACTTCTGTAATTGAAAAAACTAATTTGTAAGTTAAACTCATGTTAATGTACTTTTTCGTGTAACAAGTCAGTGCAGTGCAGTATTCTTCAAGGGAAAAGATTAATAAAAACATTAGCATGTGGACGTAATGTGCTGTTCAAGTGTCTTCTGTTCATACATTACGTCATTGTTCTTTTTGTATCCCTAATTAATTCAGTTCTGTCCGATACACATGACTGAAATGCTAAGGAGTTACTCAAATGTCAACTTTAGGTTACAGTAACTCTGGATGCAATTAACATTTTACAATGTAACAAATGGTTTTATACTTAAGTATGTTTTCCGATTTTCATTTGTGCTAAACATAATAATAGCTTCCTATAAAAAAAAGTATGTTTGTGTTAAAAAACATACTTCCGTGTATTTTTTAATGGTTTGTATTCAGTCTGCGGAATTAGTTATTAAATATTTGTTGTGGTTTACGAGATATTGCCAGTGCTAAAGTTAGGTGACTCACCCGGTATAAGATACAGATTTCTGCAAGAATCACAATGTACTCATACCCAGAGGTAGGAAGAAAGAGAATAACATCTACGTACGATCCAAGATATGCCGCACTATCAAATGTTCAAATGTTTGTGAAGCTTATGGGACTGAACTGCAGGGTCATCAGTGCCTAAACTTAGGAACTACTTATGAACTACCTTATACTAAAGATGACACAAACCCCTAAGGGAGATTTCGAACCCCCAATGGGGAATGGCCTTGTGCATCTCAGCATAGCGTGTCAATGTGCTTGGCCATTCCACCACGGCACCACACTATCACAAAAGTAAGAGTGTCATTTGTTCCACACAACAACAAAATAAGTGATCTTTTCTCTTGGGTTTCCAGCCAGTTTCTCCAAACTTTGGCCTTTTGACAAATAACATACTCATCTTCTGGAACTTCGTCAAAATGTCACAGTTTGGACATACTGCCACCTGAATGGGAGCCTAACAACCGTTCATCAATAAAGAAAACATTTGTAATTTTGTGGATCATGATGATACAACCCAGAAGTGTTTCAGAAACTAAGTTTAACTAAGCATCTGGGACAAAATGTAAGGCTTTCTGATGCTCATTATGTATTCAGGAAGAAAATATCTACAATGACTGCTATATATGAGTGTGTACACTCCACCCTAGATGCTCTAAACAAGATAAACAAGAAAAACAAAAAAGTAGGGTCTTCTGGAATTGTGAAAGGTATTTGATGTCAGACCACAAAATTCTACATTGTAATCTGCAGACCTATGGAATCTGAGTGAAACATGCCAAGTGCCTGCCATCAGTATGAATGTTTCAATGTACCTTCGCTATACTATGTCCTCTGATAATTTTTATCAATAATGGAGGATAGGTAACAACTCACAATAAATAGGCTCGCTGAACTGCTGACAGACATGAAAATAGATAGTCACATTCACACAACTAAAATTTTCACCCATGGCCTTTATCAGAAAAAGAAACACCTACATTCACGCAATCACTCAAACAACTATAGACACATAAGTATCATGTCTGGCCACTCCAGCGACAAGTCTAGCTGTGTCGCTGGACTGACCGAACGTGATAGTTGTGTATGTGTGTGTATAGTTGTCCAAGTGATTGAGTGAATGTATGTGTTTCTTTTTCTGACAAAGGCCATGGCCGAAATTTTAAGTTGTGTGAATATGATTATCTATTTTCATGTCTGTCAGCAGCTCAGTGAGCCTCTTTATGGTGAGGTGTTATCTATCCTCCATTATTGATATTCCTATCAGATTTTCTACTGTTAAAACTCTGGTCATTTTTCATATATCAGTGAGTGTAAAAGGCTTTGACTCTGAGTACTCAGTTCTAACAATGGGAAATTTAACTTTAAATATGTACAAGGCAAGGACAACTTGTATTTGTTTGAAACATTAATATTTGTGATAAACAGGAGAGTAATGCACTGGGTATCCAAAATTAAATCAAAAATTAGATTTTTTTGCCTTAAAAATTTTATAAACAGGAGATAGTAATGTGGAAACAATGTAAGGCATAGAGAATGCAATGAACTGCAACAGTCCTCCCCCCCCCCCCCCCCCCAGCTTAAAGGATTCGTATGCACTTCTGACTAATGGTTAATGTGTGTGGCCACCTCTGGCACCATCCAGGCCTGATGACAATGGGACATATTACAAATGATGTCCTCAGTCTCGTGCTGAGGCAGTAACACCTATTCTTCCAGCAGAGGTATTGCCATGTTTTGGAGAGTGGTTAGTGGACACTAACATGATGCAACCCATCTCCTTCGTGCATCCCAGACATGCCAGACAAGATTGAATTGGGTGAGAGAGGCCACGCCATGTATGAAATATCTTCTGCTTCCAAAAAAGGAAGAAAGAACCAACCACCTGTTTTCTAACAAGTCTAGCATTATCATCCTCCAGTTTGAAGTCTGACAGTCACTGATCTTGGTCAAATTTTGAAAGAATATTCTATATCGAATATAAAGAGAGACATTTTGGCTTTTTGTTAGACACTCAGTAGTTTTTGAAAACTTAAGGTGAAAGATGATGGAAAATTTAGTTTTGAATGCTATACATCGAAAGATCTGAAGATGAGAATTTCTTTACTAATAGCCTGCTGGTGAAAAGTGCAACACCGAGACAGAATTATTCGAATAGCACCACACTTGGAAGTAACAACGGGTATGCAAGCAGTAAAGTGATACTTTTTGCAGCAAGATGGGGTACACGTAGGCCAAGCAGAGCCCTCGTGTCGGTCTGACACGGTCAGTGTTGCGCGTAGTGTAATCAGTGCACACGGCGGATACAATAGAGTGCCAGTACGCCTCATCGATGGGAAAGGGAGCCATATTGGCAAATGAGCAAATACAAATGGGGCAGATTGATTGGTCTCTGGGAAATAGAACTGTCATATCATGAAAGTTTGGCTCACACCGGGAATGCTGCTATGACAACAATGCATGCGTGGAAGCGGCAGATAGAGGAAGATCGTACGCAGTAACAATAGTGAACTGAACCACAGAACAGCACAAGATGACCGTCATCTTGTCTGTATGGCCATAACGGACCGTACAGCATCGTCCACAGTGTTGGCTCATTGCTGCAACAGGTGTGAACTTTTCTGCATCAACAGTTAATCGTCATCTGCTGCAGGTTGGACTGGTTGCACACATGCCATTACATCGGCTACCATTGTCCAGAAGCCACAAGCTCCTCCGAATGCAATAGGGATGTGAACACCGTCACTGGGGTGAGAAGAGGCAAAATGTAATATTTTTGAATGAGTTGCACTTCAACATGTCCTCCAGCAATTGCTGCATATGTGTCCGGCAGTACTGTGGTAAGCGCAACCTGCAGGGCTGCAATGTTGAGTGACAATTCAGACAAACAGCAGGTGTGGTGGTTTGGAGTACCTTGGTTACAACACCCAGTCTCACTTCCTACATATTAAGGGCTCTTAACAGCAACCGGTACCTAACAGTGATTGTGAAGCCTGAAGTGCCGTATATTTCCGCAGATAAGACGATGACCGAATCATCATAAAAAAAAAAAAAAAAATAATAATAATAATAATAAAGAAAAAGTGCCCCAAAATCCGAGGTCGCCTTATATGACAATACAAATTTAGTCTGAAATTGGTAATTTCGCAGATGTGCTGCATAGCACGGCTTTGACATCCAAACAATGTATATTGAAGCGTATCGAACAGGCAAATTTTATTATTTTTTATGAATATGTTGTGATTTTAAAGGATACGATTAGGCAGGAATCTAAGATTACAGCTTTCTGGGTAATTTACAAGTATGCTTACACTCTAAGTAGCTCAGTCTGAAATGATATATATCGAACATACAACTGTAACTACGGACATTATGGACACACAAACGAACAACTATAAATCTATTTAGTTTATCGTTTCAGAACGTATCGATTCAATATATATCATTCTGAGGTTGAAGCCTCGCTATAGCCTCATTATGCAGCACACCTGCAATATTACCCTGATGAAATTTACATTTTGGAGGAAAGATTTACGAAAACAAAGCTTTGCGCAATTTAAAAAAAAAAGAAAAAGAAAAAAAGAAAAAAAATTCGCTTTTCGAGCTTTATTTATTTATTTATTTATTGAGTGGACAAGGTACATATGATAACTTAATACCATAAAACAGGAACAGAATTAATTATTTACAATGCAGCTTGATTTTACAATGTCGCTTCTCAAAAATAATTTCTCAATATATCGAAAGTTGCACTGAAACAATTAGAGTATATTAATGTACGGAGCAGTGAAAGGGTTATAATATTTCAGAGCTATACGCAACAACTGCGGCTTCCTTCGAAATCCTTTACCTTCTATTCTTGGGCAATTTCGTGTGTTTTCATCCACATAATATGTGCATCGGCATGATTAAATATTGTCTCGGCGAAATAAATTACTTTTTTTTTAAACTTTCCGGTGTAAACAAAACATGCTTCTTCATGATTGGACACAACATAGCACTACACCCAAGAAAGTTCAAGAGCATATCGCAAACACTGCAACAAAGGGTGAAATCCGGGAGTACTAATCACGAAAACTACTTATGGCGGCTTCTAATAGCATTTTTCGGAACTTCCTGAAGCTTCGCCTCTGAATCTAATTCATAGGCATATTTTTAGATCACGAAAATCGGTAAAAAAGTGTGGCATTCATTCAATAAATACCATAACTTGGGGGTCGTCTTGTAGGCCAGATATATGCTTAAACTAAAAAATTTTGATGAAAATTTTTACCTCGTCTTATCTGAAGGTCGTCTTATCTGCCGAAATATACGGTAATCCCCCTGCTTCAGGCATCTCCTTGGGGCATATTTCAACTGGAAAATTCCTGGCCATGTTTTGTGAGAAATGTACAGGCCTTCTTTGAAAAGAAATAGGTACCATTACTTCCCTGGCCTGCACTTTCACCTCAGCACCTGATGTGAGATGGACCTCCAATAACTAATGTCACAGATTTGTAGGCTCAGATACATTACCACAAGAATGTAATCAGAACCATATTGATTCAATGCCACAGCCTACAGCAGCTCTAATTGTAAAGCATAATGGCCACACAACACACTGAATAACAGGACTCTAGGGACATGTACAGATTTGAGGTCATCATTTGTTAATTGTCACGTACCTAATCCGTGGTATTAAATTCATTGAAGTCGTTTGTTTCCTTCTTGTTGTTGCAATTTCTACAAATGGGTAGTGTATATATGGGGTCAAAAGTTAATGAAGTTCGATGAACACTGTGTTTTCAAGCTACAGCTTGGATACTTGTGAACATGAGTGACTTGTGGAGCGAAATCACCAGTTGAGTGGTCCAGGTCTTTGACTGTCAAACTGTGGAGCCATGTTCAAACCTCCATCATAGCAATTTTTGTTAGATTTATTTCTATGTATTTGGTAATATTCTCATATTTGGAATACCTTTGCTTGCCATCTTTTGAAGTAGAGCATCAGAGGAAGTGTGATTAATTGGATATTAAGTTTATTATCTATTTACAGATGCTTTATTTGTGATACACAGAGCAAAAACAACAAAAATAAAATAAAAAACTTCTAAGCATATTACTAAATGATTGCAGAAAAATTCATGATACAGCAGATGCTATTAAATTTCAGGCTTTGGTCCATAATCAGTTATCAACACCTGCAATTAAAGATATGCTTTTATACTCTTGGTACACATTGAAATTAATATCCGATAGGCCTGTATTCAGCAATATAAATCAGGCATGTTTTCCATGAACAACATCTTGGACAACTTGGGAATGTGGCAATATGTCATTTGTGTGTTGTGCCCGGAGTGAGAAATATTTGTGTTTTGGTTATTTTACGATATGTTTCACCCTACTAGCTGTGAGAATGCTGACGAATGGACGGCCAGTAATTAGAATCACATAATAATATCCTTTAAAAGTTTTTTATTTTACTCTATTTCTTATTTTTATTGTTTTTGAACTGTATACCACAAAACAGCTGCTAACAGGTAATACACTTAATTCAATAATAATCACACTTCTTCATGCTGTACTTCAAAATAAGGAAAGAAAGGGTATTATAAATATGAGAATATTATTAAGTAATTTTTAAAAAATCTAGTGAAAAACTCCTATGACGGAGGTTTGAATCTGGATCCATGGTTTCAAAGTCCAATCCCTGGATCACTCGACTGGCAATGGCGCTCCGACAGTCTTTCATGTTTATTAGGATTAGCATGAAAACACAAAAATGTAAAAATGTTAATTACTTGATCATCAATTTTTGACTCCATATATATTAGTAAAATCTTTTGATGTATAACACTGAAAATGCAATTTTCCATCATCAAATTTGGCATAGATTTTTTTCAAAACTACTGAGCGTCTTGCAAAAAGCCAAAAGACATGTCTATTATATTTTCAAAATAGAACATACATGCAAAATTTGATCGAGACCCACATGTCAGAGAACCTCTCCTTGTGAGCCTATAGGAAGCAACAAATGCAAGTGACATCTCAAGATCTCATCCCAATATCTGACAGCAGTGAAACCTTGTAGATTTACCTATACAGTTCCATGGAGAAGTATTTGAGTGGTCAACATAATCACTGCCCAATCCATTATGGATTCTCTTATATCAATATCTTTCCAAAATGTTTGGGTCCCAAAATAATGTTCCCCTCTCCGTCCAGATTTGAATTTGAAGACAATCTCCAGACAAAACACAAAAAGAACACTAGCCACTATCCAACAGTCAGGGTGGCAGGATATAGTATATATATCAAGATTCATAACAGTTTAACTAACATATCATTTATTTTGTAAAACATTATTCAAGCACGGAGAAGTAGTTGATGTGTAAGTGGGTAGATTTACTACAGTGAACAGCTTCTTACATATGTTTTGTTGTCTGAGTGGATACGCTAATGATTTATGAACACAAGAGGTGTGAGTTCGAATACCACTGGAGTCAAATCTTTTTTCCTCGATGAGTGCAGGTAGAATTTTTTAACATTAATTTGCTAAAAATTGTGAAATTATAGACTTTTCTAGATTTCACATTCTTAAACATGTTCCAAGTCTAATCTTTAAACAATGAGACAAATGATAGCATAGTAAAAATGTTGAAAATCAGATGCCATCAAAGCCTTCAGTTATTTTATTTTATTTCTTTATCCTATCACACACACATTTCTTGCTTTAGTTACTTTTTGTTATTAAACTATATTGGTTTTGGTTTTTTTCAGTATTCTTTTTAGTAAATAACCAATTACAGTTTGTCAATTTGATATCTAAAAATAATATTCCTTGGAACGTAATATTTATTTGTTCACACAAAATAAAAAATAAAACACCTTCGAGGGTATTTTTCATCTGACCTCCTATAATAATAATAATAATAATAATCCACCTTGGAGGTTGATAATGGTATGACCACCCATAAAAATAAGAATAATATAATGTAAAAATAATGTAATGCCATTTGCATCAAGAACAGCCCAGATCCTTCAAGGCATAGAATCTACATCTCTGGAAGAAGCCTCATCCATGGCAATTCTCTCCCAAGAAGAATAAATTTCACAAGGCATCTGCAGTTCTTGGAGGAGGGTCTGGCCAATTATTCTGCACAGTCTTTACTTTAGCCCATACGTTCTCTATGGGATTGAGATCAGGAGACTTTGGAGGTCATGGTAGGCATTGAATAATATTCTCTCTCCTTTGGAACCAGGTCTGAATACTAATGCTTGTGTACAATGGATGATTATAATGTTGGTACTTATGGGGTACCAAAAATCGAGTTCCAGTAATGAATACATTTACAAGAAAATGTTCATAGTGTGCTGAATTGAACTTTTATCAGCTTTGTTCCAAGGTTCCAGCACCCATATGAGACATCCAGCCCCAGCATTTCACACTTATTTTTTGTAAGAGAGCTTGGCAGATAGCACTCAGCATTGCACAGTTAATTATTCTCTCAGCTCTTTCCTTGTAAGATAATGTCAGCTGTGTGAGAAATCTCACTTGAATATGTCGTCACACTTTGGTTGGCTACCTAAAACAGTCCCACTATGATCATAATGTTCACTTTTTTGTTAATTATCAGCTAAACTACAGGTATGCATCTTGAGAACTAGATACTTCACTACTCTTAAAATAATAATCAATGCACAATTCCAAGTGCGGCAGCTGGTGGTGAACACAAGGTATGACTGTGTCGTGCGACTGTGATATTGCATGAATATTCTGAAGGAGGCCATGGCCGATAGCTGAAAGTGTGTCTTTTGTATGTGCCTGTCGCATCTCATCACCATGTCTTTGTCGGGCCCGGTGGTCTTGGGGTCGCGGGTTCGAAACCCGGTCAGACCTCGGATTTTTTCAGTCTGCATTTTAACCGATCCTTCACCTCTCAATGATGTGAGGAGTTGCCACAAACAACATGTGGTTCAGATACCACATTAAGCTGTAGGTCCCCTTTCCCTGGTTGGATAACTGGGGTAGGCTAGAGACATGCAAGTCGCCGAAGTGGCGTCCAATTTAAACACTTGCACTAGGCCAATGAGCCACGCGAATTAATTAACCATGTCTTTGTGATGAGTTGTAAACTGTCCTTTATTACTGTACTGTTAGACATACCAGTCGCTCGCGTAGCCGCCATGTTCAGGAAAACTAGGCAAGATGAACATCTACACAGGTGAGGCCACAGCAGATGAAAATAATCTATGGATGAGAAAGATGTCATGAAATCTCTTTGATGTCTTCATCAACGGCCAACCTGTTCGGGCACTAGTCAACTCAGGAGCTTTCTTCTCTCAATTGTCGAATGACTACCACCGCAAACTAAAGAAGATAATGTTCTGTGATAATAGAGCAACTGTGCTGAAAGTTGCAAATGGAAAATACAACCAGCCAGCAGGTACACCTGTCACAAAAATAACCATCAACAACAGGAAGCAGTCATTTGAATTTGTCATTTTAACAGAATGTTGCCACAATGCCATCCTTGGATGGCTGTCACTGGCTGTGGAAGATATGAGCTACAAGTTGGCTGTCGAGAATGTTGAGATCCTGCCTTTAACAATGAGAAGAGTTCCAGTCAGTAGCCAAGATGACCAGTTTAACTGTGAAGTGCTTGTCAGTCACAAAACGATAATCAGTATAAAAAAGGAAATGTACATACCAGTGACTGTCATACACATTACAGGTGGTCGACTACAGCTTTGGATCACTAATTTTCACGAGCAATCTCAACTCGTTCCTAAAGGAATGTGTATTGGAACAATTAAACCAGTCCAGGATGGTGAGCTCAATGCCATCAACGAAGTCTCATGCTCTGCTGTTACTGCTGACAATGCACTAGAGGAAACTACTATGGAATTGCATACAGGGCCTGGCATCACCCAGAAAAAATGTCAGGCAGTGTCAGCCACACTAAATCAATTTGCAGGTGAATTGAGGGCCAATCAGGAGAGCCAGATGAAATGGCGAAATGGCCTATGATAAGACACGGTATCATATACTGGGGAGCATCCACCAATTAGCCAGAGTTCATACAGTGTGTCACCAGCTGAAAGACGGATAATTCAGGAAGATGTGGAGAAGACATTGTACAATGACATTATTCAACCTTCTGAGAGTCCCAGGTTGTCCCCAGTGGTCTTGGTGAAGGAGGAGGATGGCATGTGGCACTTCTATGTTGACTATCAGTGGCTGAACAAAATCACAAAGGAAGATGTCTACCCATTGTCACGCAATGATGACACCCTAGACTGCCTAAAAGGAGCTACATACTTCTCAACCATGGACATACAGACATGTTACTGGCAAAGCGGGGTTGATGAAGCTGACTGCTTTTATTACAGCTGACGGCCTCTATGAATTCAAAGTCATGCCGTTTCGACTATGTAATGCCCCAGCCACATTCAAACACACGATGGAAAACTTGCTTCAATATCGTAAATGGACAATAAGAAGACATTGCCATTTTCCCTAGAACATTTGTGGAACATCTAAGTCGTCTGTCAACTGTGTTGAAGTGTGTTCAGACTGAAGGACTCCGCCTCAACCCAAAGAAGTGCCTCTTTGTTGCCAAACAGATAAAAATCCTGGGCCACCTAGTGTATGGAGATGGTGTCCATCCTGAGCCAGATGAAGTAAGGGCAGTCACAGAATTTACCAACTCCTCAGCACATCCATGATGTGAATAGTTTCCTCAGGCTGTGCTCATACTACTGTTGTTTCATAAAAGGTTTTTGTAACAAGGTACCGGTACATCCATTGCAAGAACTTCTGCAGGTAGGCGCCAAGTTTTACCGGGATGAGACAAAAGAAAGCAGTTGCCGGGTACATAAGGAGGCTCTACTTCTGCACCAATTTTAGCCTTATATGATGAGAATGCAGAAACTGGACTTCACAGAGACGCTAGCAGTTATGGAGTTGGTGCAATGCTAGTACAAATTGAGAAAGGTGGTGAAAAAGCGTTAGCCTATGCATCAAGAGTACTAAAATTCCAAGATAAATTACTCTACAACCCAGAAGAAATGTCTCACCATTATCTGGGCTATCAACAAATTCCGGCCATATTTATTTGGTAAACCATTCACCGTCGTGACAGACAACTATTTCTTATGTTGGCTGACCAGTTTGAAGGATTCATCAGCTCGACTAGCAAGACGGGCACTAGACCACGTGAGAACAATGTATTGAAAAACAGGTGCAACACAAGGATGCTGATTGCCTTTTGAGAAATCCATTAGCTGAATGAAACAAAATGGATGAAATTTCAGCCATCACTACTAAGTTAGGTGGCATTAAAGCTGAACAAAAGGAAGATCCAGCATTATTACTAATCATAGAAGCCTTGGAGAAAGGATAACTGACCAACAGGGTGTTTCAGTTTATAAATGGGACATTGTAAAAGAACAACTATGAACCACTGGGCACCAAATGGCTACTAGTTGTTCCTGCTCATCTCTGGCGAGCTATTCTCAAGTATTTCTAAGATTCTCCAATATCTGGTTGTATGGGATGCATGAAAACCCTAGACAGAATCAGATGCAGGTATTACTGGCAAGGTCTCTACTGATTTGTCAAGCACTATGAGAGTCACTGAAAGGAGTGCCAGAGTCGGAAGCATGTGCCGCAATTATCTCCCGGGCATCTGGTAGGCAATCCACTTGCATCAGTTCCAATCGACCTTTTAGCTAGGTTCCCAAAGTCAACCACCGGTAACTGATGGATAATAGGCTCCACTGACTACCTCACCCACTATGTTTTCACCAAACCTGTGTCGACTGCAGACGCTCCAGAACTAAAATAATCTAGAGGACATTATTTTGAAGCAAGGTGCACCACGTGTGATGATATCTGATTGTAGAAAAATATTCCAGTCAAAACTAGTATCAGAGGTAATATCACATTGCGAATTGTCCACAGAATAACAACTGCTTACTATCTTCAGACAAATGGCCTTACAGAATGTTTTAACAAGATGTTAGCAGATATGCTGTCATTGTACATCAATGTTGAGCAGAAAGATTGGGATACAATACTGCCAGTCATAACATTTGTTTATGTTACAGCAAGGCAAGACACCACAGGCTTCATGCTATTTTTCCTGCTCCACAGTCGTGTAGCTGATACGACAATGGATACGCTGTTCCCATTCCAACCGAACGACACTCAGGATGACTACATGAAATAGCTCATCACCAAGGTCGAAGAAACAAGACAGCTGGCTCACATACGGACAATGGACGCCCAGGACAGTCAGCGGTATAACGACAAGCACCAACCTGTTGTGTACAGCCCAGGAGATCTGGTGTGGATTTTTATTCCTGTACGAAAAGTTGGGCTATCGGAAAAGTTACTGAAGAGATACTTTGATCCATATTGTGTCATTTCTCACCTGTCATACGTTACATATGAAGTTGAGGATTATGGGCCGTCCTCAAAATGACAAAAATTAAGAGACATAGTTCACGTCCTCAGCATGAAGCCTTATCATGATCCCAAAGAGCAGGCAGATACAAACAGCTTCTTGTTCAAGGATTCTGAAGACGAAGACTGTTGTGATAATGGTGAAGCCATGACAGGAGGTTCTGTCAGGTGGAATTGAAGGATTCTCCAGAACTGCCATACAAAGGACCCGTGACAAGATCCAAGACATTGCAGCTGGCTCCAAAGGGAACCTAACAGAGGGTCACTGTTTCGCAGGAAGGGGAACAATGCCATGAATCTTCCGATGACAAACATGATGCAGTCGTTAGCGTCGCAGATCACAGTGCTGGTGGTCCCCTGTTCAATTCCCACCACTGGCAGAAAAATCTATTTGTTTGCATTTACTGCTTCTAGAATGTTCTGTGTGTTTTTCATGTTTGATGTACTTGTAAGTTCCAGAAAATCCTTTATGTATTGTGCAGGGCTGTAGGTTCAGGGCACTAAAGAATAGCATATTACATGAATATTTTACTAACTCCATTGCCACTTCTAACTTCATCCAAGTATTAGCCTCGGTTCCATCCGGTTTGGTCTGGTCAGCATACACGCCCAGGCCACAACCCAACCACGTGAATGCCTTTCAGCTACAATATAAGCAGAATATTAAGCCTACCAGTCACCAACTCAAGAGTAGATGAGCACTTTCTGAAGTAGCAGTCTCACTAACAAATCATCAAGCCTTCTTGCAGGTGGGTTGTATCAATCCTGAAGCCCACAAATTAGTATTGTTTTAAACCACAGGTAATGTCATCTTGTGTCGCTATCACCGAACAATGATCACTGAATTCCTTGGTTATACTTTCAGCCCTTGACTATAAACAATATACGAGGCTTGTGTAACCACCCTTAGTATACAGTCTAGTTTGTATGAAGTGGATGTCATACAACTTATTATTATGACTTTTAGATGCTTCGTTAAAAAAGTAAGTGAATTTAAACAGGTAATAATTTTGAGAGGAAGATATTGAGTGTTTAACGCTACTACAAGCCAAGAATTTAGTATTTGAAGTTCAGAGAATATGTAGCATTTAAGCTGTTTAGTACATCAGGCAAAGTCTGACTTAGAATGTGCCCAACTATCATGCAGCTACCTTTGTATTCTACTACAAAATGTAGCGTGAAGCCCCTACTGCTAAATTAGCACTACCCCAGGGCGCAGTCTGAAGCCTGGCTGGTGTGAGTGTTGCAGCCGCTGCACCGCTGTCAGCCGCCGCCCCCACCCCATGCTGCCTGCATGCCGCCTCACCGCAGGTGCCCCCACGCCATCTCACTGCAACCGATGGCATCACTACTAACCTTTGGAAGGCCAGCCGGCCACTCATACGTGCTACGATTCCAATGTAATCGTATTTTTGTGAAGTAATACTTCTGAAACATAGTCTATTGTAAACATAGTCTATTGTAAACCTAGATATAAGTACCCCTTGCAAAAGTAGCGTTAAATTCAGCCTCCCTTAGTCGATAAGGACCCATACCACCACCAATCTGTCCGACGGACCAAATTCATACTCTATTAGTCAAAGTTACAAATGTAATCACCGCTCCCGAGGAAGAGGGGATGAGTGTGCAGGGCAGTTGGTTCAGAGCACTAAAGAATAGAATATTGCATGAATTTTTTTCTAGCTCCATTGCCACCTCTAACTTCATCCAAGTAGTAGCTTCGGTTTCATCCAGTTTGGTCTAGTCAGCAAACACGCCTAGGCCACGACCCGAACGCCTCTCAGCTGCAACATAAGCAGAATCTTAAGCCTACCAGTCGCCAACTGCATGGAAGGAACTAATGGCAGGCTGAGGAGAGCACCACGTGAGGCTCTGAGGCGAGCGTCTGTGGGCTGCAGTGATGCGCTCTACCTCTCTAGCTTCTGCTCTGTTCAGACGCACAGTATATCTCCCTTTCCATCTAATGGCGCTTCCTCCACCACCTGACTTGTTGCTCTGAGCCAGTGGCAACCTCCCTGGTGCCTATGTAGCCCAACTATTTGAATAAACAATGTGTTATTCAAGTATTTTTCATTCCTAATCCGAAGGGACGCCCCCTACCTCGCCTGACCACTTCCTGCCACCCTGTACAGTATAAATAGCTAAGCACTCCAAGCAGGAGGTGGTCTATTCTCTATGTATGCTTCTGTTAGCAATAAACCTGTTCCAAGGATTTTTTTTTTTTTTTTGTGGTTTTAGGGCGCACAACTTCTGAGGTCATTAGCGCCCAGATCGGAACAGAGATTCGCTCGATCTCGAAAAAATTTATTACCAGATAGAGTATCAAAAGAAGGCTAAAAACAAAAGATAAAAAACAATTAAAAGAGTTAAATATCCGTTGATAAATTGGCCATGTTGATAAAACTAAAAACTCGAGCGGCTGCTCGTGTGTCCTCGGCTAAAAGTTCCTCCAGAGTAGACAGAAAGTGAAGGGCTACATGGAGATGATTAAAATTAACACAAGATAGTAAAACATGTCGCACCGTCAGCAATTCACCGCATGAGCACAATGGTGCAGGTTCGGCAGTTAGCAAATGACGGTGGCTGAATTGGCAGTGACCGATCCACAACCGGGCCAGGATGACCACCTCTCGCCGAGAGGGGCGTGAGGAGGTGCTCCAAACGGTCGGAATCGGTTTTACAGTTCTCAATTTATTGTAGTGGAGTGAGAACCACGCACTGTGCCAGGACGACACAATACTCCAGTGAAGAGCCCGTTGAACATCGTCTGATGGGACGCAAAAAGTAGCCATGCGAGGCAAAAGAGCTGCTGCTGCCTTGGCTGCTATGTCGGCGGTCTCATTTCCGGGCACACCCACGTGGCCAGGGACCCACAGAAACAAAAATTGACAGCTGTTATTTGCTAGCAACTGGAGGGAGCGTTGGATTCGATACACAAGAGGATGGGCCAAGAAAGGGTCCTAAGACTCAGGGCACTAAGGGAGTCCAAACAGATCCCGTAAAAAGGATGGCGGCAGCGGCAAGTATATAAAAACAGCCTGGTGGAGGGCAAAAAGCTCAGCCGTGAAATTCGAGCACCAGTCAGGGAGCTTGTATTGGAAACTGTTTTCCCCGACGACAAGGAAGATCCGACACCGTCAGTGCTCTTTGAACCATCAGTGTAGATAAATATGGCATTATCAAACAGCGAATGGAGTTCGACAAGCCTCGAGCTGTATACCAAATCCGGAGGGCTCTCCTTGGGCAGTTCAAGGTGGGTGTGAACCTGGCCCTGATGCCACGGTGGTAATGGGCTCTCGCTCAACCGAAAGGTGGAAGGAAGGGTAAAATCGAGCCGCTGAAGCAGGCGGCAAAACTGAACTCCAGGTGGAAGCAAGGCAATCACAGACAACTGTCATCAAAAAATAATGGATAAGATGGATGGTTGGGCATCGACCGCAGGTGGCATGCGTACTGACACAAGAGTATGTCACGCTGAGTGGTCAAGGGTAATACAGCAGCTTCGGCATACAGACTTTCAACAGGGCTGGTATAAAATGCACCGGTCGCCAGGCATAATCCCCGATGGTAAATAGCGTTGAGACGGAGAACAAGCGACGGCCGTGCAGAAGAGTATACAAGGCTTCCGTAGTCTAGCTTCGACTGAACAATGGCCTGGTAAAGGTGAAGCAGGACGGTACGATCCGCTCCCTATGACGTGCCACTAAGGACACTAAGAACATTAAGGGATCGGGCACAACGGGCAGCCAGGTAGGACACGTGTGTGTGGACCAGCAAAGTTTCCAATCCAACATTAGCCCCAAGAATTTTGTTGTCTCCACGAATGGTAGAGCAATGGGACCGAGACATAGGGACAGTGGAAGAAATTCCTTGTATCTCCAGAAGTTTATACACACCATTTTCTCAATGGAGAATCTGAAGCCATTCGCAATGCTCCAGGAATAGAGGCGGTCAAGACAGCATTGGAGACAACGCTCCAAGAGACACGTCCACTGTGCACTGCAATAAATTGCGAAATCGTCAACAAAAAGGGATTCAGAAACTTTGGCTGAAAGGCAATCTACGATCAGATTGATTGCAATGGCAAAGAGAGCCACACTCAAGACAGAGCCCTGTGCCCCCCACTTCCCCTGGCGAAAGGTGTCTGACAAAACAGAGCCCACCCGTACCCGGAACTTACGATCCAGATGGGGACAACAATGGCTTCACGCCAACTTGTGTGACCTTCAGTCCATATGCGATTATAGGTGCTAAGAAGGAAACACTTGCCCACAGGAGAAAGGTTCTTCAGCATCTCAATATGGATGGAATCGGGCCCAGGAGCAGAAGATCGGGACAGGCGAGAGCACGGTCTAGCTCCTGCATGGTGAAGGATACATTATAACTTTCACGGTTAAAAGACTGGAAGGAGGGCGGCCGTGCCTCCTCTACCTGTTTGCAAGTGAGGAAGGCAGGGTGATAATGGGCAGAGCTCGAAACCTCAGCAAAGGAGCGGCCCAAAGCGTTGGAAACATCAGCGGGGTCCACAAGAACTGCGTTCTCGACGGTCAGGCCAGTAATCGGGAAGTGGACCTTGATGCCGGATAAACGGCGTAGGCCACCCCAAACAACCGTGGAGGGTGTAAAGCAGTTAAAAGAACTGGTAAAAAGAACTGGTAAAAGCAGTCCAGCAAGCTTCTTTGCTGTCTTTTATAACACGACGACATTGCGCTCTCAATCGTTTATAATTTATACAATTCTCCAACGTTGGGTGGCGGTGGAAGGAGCATAAAGCACGTCGCCGGGCTCCAAGAGCGTCGCGGCAGGCTGCATTCCACCAACGGACTGGGACACGACGTGGAGAAGAGGATGTATGAGGTATGGAATGTTCGGCAGTGGTGAGAATAACCTCTGTGAGGTATTCGACCTGACTGTCACAGCTGGGAAAATTCAGATTGTGAAAAACAGCCATGGAAGAATAAAGCCCCCAGTCGACTTTAGAGATTTGCCAACTGGTGGGTCGAGGAGATGGGGTATGATGCAGGAAATGGATTACACAAGGGAAATGGTCACTCGAGTACGTGTCAGAAAGTCCATACCACTCAAACAGACGTGCAAGCTGAGGAGTGCATATCCCGAGATCTATGTGGGAACAAGTATGTGACGTGTCTGAAAGGAAGGTCGGTGCACCGGTGTTGAGGCAGACAAGATTAAGATGGTTGGAGAGGTCTGCTAGAAGGAAGCCTCTGGGGCAAGGTGCTGGAGAACCCCATAGGGGGTGGTGGGCATTGAAGTCACCTACCAACACGAAAGGTGAAGGGGGCTGGTCAACGAGGTGTAGCACATCTGACCTAGTAAGGGCAGACGGCAATGGCGAATAGATATTACAGAGAGAAAAAGAAAGAGTAGAGAGCGTGATGCGTGCGGCAACTGCCTGTAGGTGAGTATGCAAAGAGATGGGATGGTAATACATGTCATCCCGAATGAGCATCAGAACCCCTCCATGGGCTGGAATACTTTCCACAGGGGGCAGGTCAAAACGCACAGAGGTGTAGTGGGGGAAGCCTGCATGATCACATGGGCATAACTTAGTTTCTTGGAGAAAGACTAGAAGCGGGAAATGCAATCGAGGGAGTAGTTGCAATTCCTCCCGATTTGAACGTATGCCGGGAATATTCCAGTGAAGGAGCGCCATGATAAAAAATTAGAGAAGAAAATAAGATAAAAAGGACCAAGCAAGCTAGGTCACCTCGACGACCACCGAGGGCCGGACTTCGAGGGAGCACTGCTATCGCTATCTAGTGGCAAAGGATCATGTTCCATTGGTTCAACCGACGCTTCTGCCACCTCCCCGAGTTGATCAGGAGGGGAGGTAAAGGGCCGGGTGCCCGGCAGACAGAGTGTCCCGGTGAAACATAAGACGGCCGAGGCCGTCAACTAATGGATGGTGTGACCGAAGAGTCACGCCACGGCGGGGAAGGGCTGCTCTTTTTGTGAGCCTTCTTAGAGGCATGACGAGTAGAAGCGGAGGACGGTTGAGAAGATGGAGTTTTGAGAAAATAGTCATGAACAGGTTCTTTTTTTGGAACTCCGGGCAGCGGATTTAAGTGCACTGTAGAACGGGTAGAAGGGATCGGAGAGGTGGAACGAGCAATTTTCGGGCAGCCGATCTGACAACCGTGTCACAGAAGATGAAATTGCAGGTCTGAGTGCCTACCTCCTTAGTTGGTCGAGGGGAGTTGAGGACCTGGCTATAAGTACCTGCTGGGAGTACAGCGGGCCTTCTACTCGCTAATAACTTCTGAGAGGCATAGGTTGAGACTTTTTCCTTGACGCGTATCTCCTGGATGACCCGCTCTTCTTTATAGACAGGGCAGTCCCGTGAAGAAGCAGCATGGTCACCCATGCAATTAATGCAGCGAGGGGATGGAGGTGGGCATTCGCCCTCATGGGCGTCCCTGCCACAGGTGGCGCACTTGGCAGCACTAGGACAAGATTTACTGGTATGATTATATCTCTGACAATGGTAGCAGCGCGTAGGGTTGGGTATATACGGGCGAACGGAGATGGCTTCGTAGCCCACTTTCACATTAGATGGTAGGTCAACCCTGTCGAAAGTCAGGAAGACAGTACGAGTTGGCACGAGATCATTGTTAACTTTTTTCATTAAGCGATGAACAGCCGTCACTCCCTGATCAGACATATAGTTGAGTATATCCTCATCGGATAACACATCCGAGGATCTTGTGAAGACTACCCCCCCATGAAGAGTTGAGGGTGCGGTGAGCCTCCACTTTTACTGGAAAAGTATGCACTAGTGTAGCCCAAAGTAACTTCTGTGCCTGAAAGGCATACTCAATTTATGAGCAACAAGGTCCCAACGCGCTGTCTGGAGCAGGTCTTCAAGTGACCTGCAATCGCATTGACACCTTTCTGAATAAGAACAGGATTCACCGAAGAAAAATCCTGATAATCTGTACGCGATACTACAAGGAACTTTGGAATATTCGGTAAGACTTTCTTGAACTGAGGTTCATCATGTTTTCTTTATTGGGTCAGGGTCAGAATAGATTTTGAAGGTTTCATAGCGGAAGTGTCCACCATGATTACCGGTGTCTCCGATGGTGCGCTCCTTCCTTGTGCAGGCCCTCACTGAGGGCGCACCCGCCTTAGGTGACTGTTCGCACCTCAGGTCACACCTCCCGAGAATGGACGCAGGGACCAATCGGCATATTCGGAAGGTATCAGCTCGGGTAATCACCCCTCCCTGGGCCTGGCATTTACCGGGGAGGTATGTACGTGCCCTACATGTCTACCCGGGGTGGGGAGTTAAGCCTTACCCCGTCACCGGCTACACAGAGCGTGGGTTGACCTTCAGACATGCAGGAGGAGGAAAGAGAGGAAGGAGAGAAAGGAATGAAGGAGGGAGAATCTCAAACGCCGAGACGGAGATTAAAAGGGCGGGTTGAGGACAAGGGGAAAGGAGAAAGAGGGGAAGGCGAATGAACAGGAACGGAAGAGGACCAAGAAGAGGAAGTCTGAGAGGAAGCGAAAAAAGAAACCTTAGACTGACTGAAAAGCCCTTCTCCGGGCGAAGGCACAAACCGGGGGGAAAGAGGGAAGCAGCCTGGGACAGGAGAAAGGTCTCTTCGGCTCGGGGCCCCATGCGCCCCACACACGTACCCTCAAAAGAGCTGTGGGCCCCTGGGGGGCTTTTCTAAGCGTAAAGCATTGTGGTTTAACTAATGACCAGCCTTCAAATTTTGGACCCCCTGCAGTTTTCAATGTGACAATATAAGAAGTGTTTTTAGTTCCATCTCTTCATTCTTGTGTATGATTTTCTAATTCTTCCAGGATATTCATTAATAGTCTTATATTTCAATATTCACTGAAGAAAATAAATTTGAAATAGTGACAACAACCAATCAAATTTCTGTCAACACTTAAATGACATATCACCATACAGCAAATGATACACAAAGAGCTGTCAAAATTTTACATGTAACAATAAAAGGCCCACCAAGGGCCATACTGGAAGAATTAGAAACACATTTACACAAGCAAAATCACCCAAGAAATTTTAAACAGCAAATGGAACTAAAACCAACTCTACTTATATAGGCAGATAACGAAACAGAAGTGAAGTCTTATGGAAATTACGATCATCTAATAATACCTAAAAATGGTTACAAGACTGAATTAAGCTTACAGTACACAAAAGATTTAATCTTTTAAAGCAGTGTTATTGGTGGTGTGAAATTCATGAAAGTGATTTCATTTTGATAACATTGCAATATTCTCGCAGATCCTCTAAAACTATCAGTTTCATATATCTTCTCCCTTTCTTCAATGTGTTTCACTGTTTTGCTCAGGCCTTGTATATGACTATTTTTAAATATCTATTTCTGCCACAGAGAAATTAACTTGCATTGATAAATAGTACCCCAAATTTCAAAAAGTGAAAATACATTATCAGTGCACCTGTAACGCCTACATTTGGTCAATGAATGGCAAAAAGTTTTAAATCTTATCCTTTTTCAGAAACACAAATCAGCAGAGTACATACCTTTCTCCCAGTTATCACTGTTAAATGAAGTATTTGTAATGTTAGATTTCTGAGCCTGTCTGCAGTCTACACTATATGTTACACAAGTTATAGGCTTATAACTTAAGTCTGTAGTAAGATTCTTTGCTGAATGCCATTATTATTGTTTTGAGATAAGGATTAAAGGCAATATTCAGTCACTATAAACAAATTTAAGCTAACACAATGAACTGCAAAGCAAAATTATTGAAAGACAGCAAGAAAAAATTACCCAACACCAACATTCAGTATAGCAGTGAGACAATGTGTTACCTTTCCAATCATCTGTTCCCCTAAGATGAGAATTAATACACAATTCTGTATCACTAGCTTATACCACATCAGTAAAGTAGTTAGCATATTATTTTTACAACAAAAAGTTTCTCAAAATGCAATAGTACTTTATTCAGATGACTGGTAGTATTTCACATTGTCTTAAACAACACAGAATTACAGGATGATTTGTATAAAACATCATACCATGCATTTTAAATTTTTCAATGCAATAAAAATATTGAGTGAAAGTGGTACGACAGAAAATAAGTATGACTTATCATGCTTGATATTAGTAATGGATGAATGTGTTATTGCTCATAGATTAGTCAACAGAAGAATAAGCATGCAGAACATCTCCAGTAATAATGTATATTAATATAAAAGCTTGGAGAATACCATTTCACACCATGAATCTTCTATCTCAGATATTTTCTGACTTGGTAGAAGGTAGCAAAAGCTAACTTTCATGACTCAGTTTTATACCAATCAACCTGTATTAACTACAGAGTCTCTACTGAACTTTCAGATATTCCAAGTATCTACCAATCACACAGCCGAGAAAAA
The DNA here is from genome assembly GCA_026315105.1 of Locusta migratoria. Taxonomy (NCBI): domain Eukaryota; kingdom Metazoa; phylum Arthropoda; class Insecta; order Orthoptera; family Acrididae; genus Locusta; species Locusta migratoria. The sequence continues at coordinate 240,709,680 of CM048750.1, read as the reverse complement.
TGTGGGACTACTACCAATATGTTAAACATTGTGCCACGCATCTGTGGTCACACCTTTGGATATGAGACGAGGCAGGCCCCAGCCAGCCAAATCCAGAAGCGATGGTGTTGATTTCAACCTGTTTCCAGCAGCAATAAGGCGCCAATGTGGTACTGTCACCACGGTCTTCATCCAGACAGCAGCAACTCTCCAGCATTACATCAGACCTGATGAGTCCCAGCGACAACCGCTGCACCCCACAATGGGAACTGTGGTCACTATTTATAATCACAAATCTTCTTCATAGAAAACTTGCTGTGGGTGGGTTCTATTATAATTATGTATAATGACTATTGGTCCATATAGAATTTTTGTTTTTAATAATGGAAGGAGTAAAGGTAGATTGCCTAATGCCTCAACTATATTTTGAGTTGGTACCTTTGCTCCTTTCACTATTTATGTTGCAACCAAGGCTTTTCATTAACTTATGGATTATCTTTCAGTATTATGACAACTTTTAAAAAATATAAATCAAATTTCTGGAAGCTGGAGTGTATTCTATGCAAATTCAACTTTTGCTTCTGTTTACTCTGATATTTCACCACAGCTGTGGTATTGACAGTCGTTATTTTTATTACTTATTCTGATAATATCAATATTTGTTAAAGCTATTGCAATATTGTATGGCATAATGAACACATTATAGACTTTGGTTGTGATGGAGATGGAATGCAAACAATTAGAAAAGTGTCCAAATTAAAAACAAATAGTGCAATAGTATTAACAAATAAAAGAATACCAATTTCACAATAAATAGCAAAAATTCTCACTCGAGATGAAACAGTAATAGTGAGAAATGTTCAAACCAAACTTCCAAAAATACTTATATGCAATATAAGGAGGAAAAAGATAGACTAAAATTACAACTTAATCTGGTTGAAACCATGTTTTATCAACTTCATAATTCACACGGTACAGTCTTGCATATCCTAGACAATGCTTTTCCGCCCCTAATCTACTCCTACTATATACACATACTCCACCACAAATATTGCTATTACAACTGCCCAAGCCATTACATTTATGTGAAAAGAAAGAACAACATTTTTTACAACTGTAACTGTTGGTATTGGGGGGAAGAGGGAGGGAAGGGGGGGGAGAGGAGAAAGGGGGACAGATGAAGAGAGAAATGGGGACAGTTACCAGATGGATCAGCAAAGACACAGGGTACAAAAATGGATTGATATTTAAAATACTACTCAAACTGAGTTTACAGTCCCAATGCAAAACCACTGCCGAGTTTCTGGTAGATTTGGTTAGTCAAACATAAGAGCTAAAGTTTTAAGTAACTAGGTGCAAAATGAAAGAAATTGGTAGGGGAGTGAAAATACGATGGGAGATGAAAGATGGTGATTCATCATTCAAGAAACAATAAAATGGAGCAGATAATAAGAAATGAAAACTATCTCAGTTCTGATAGAAGAAATTAGAACTCTAAAACTGCCACTTAAGAAAAATTTCAAGTTAATATAGACAGTTGGCCGAGAGAGAGAGAGAGGGGGGGGGGGGGGAGTGATACCACTCAGAACTTAAGATTGTATGAATTGTTGTGCAGGGAGAAGAGAACAGTAAAAGATATTTCTTATATCTTAACTTCTCAAATAAATAAATCTCATTTGAATAGTGAAGGGACTGTATTCTTTTCTTTGTTACTGTTTGTAATTTTGTTAGTTTTACAAAACTGAGGTTTTCGTTTGGTAGTAAACTGCATTCTTAAGAATACAATTTGTTCTTTCCTGATATTAATGATACTGGCTGGAAAATAAATATACCTTACTAACAGATGACAAAAGCAACATCCAGGTGCACACACTACCAACAAGAAGGTTGACAGTGCATACACTAACAACACTACAATTGGCATGCCTTCCTTTTTGCAGCCATTTGGCAGAGCTGCACTGATTGATGCAGGTAGGATAGAAATGCTGTTGCAATTCTGACTCCTACCAAATCTGAAGAGCAGGTCAGGATGGATTATTTTTCTGCAAGGAAATTGTCTTTTCATGAAAATACTTACTGTCAGGTTTCACATCACACTTTCTCACATATTTAGATACATAAAGGAACACCCAACACTTATCAATATTGGTGCAGGAATGCAATGTGGGTTTACAGCTGACATGTGCACCGGGTGGACAAAAAAGCAATGACAGGATCATGGAAACTAACAAATTCAAAATGCTAGTTTTAGTTTTGATCTTTTGCCAAAGAAAAGGCATACCTTTTATTGATTTTGTGACTCCTGATATTGAAATATAGCTGCATACAGCCAAACCTCACAATGCTCACCATGTAACATCAAACCATCTGAAGAGACTGTTGACGAATGGGATCATTTGTTTCTGCATTGAAGCAAAATTATTTATGATAAAATTTTAACAGAAATGACTAGATTACAAACAGCACTAAAATGTAGCATCCATTAAAAAGGCACACAGGTGTTAAATTTTCTTTCAGCATGTGTTTGGACAATGGTATCAATTACATAGAATATTAAGTCATTGGTCAGAGGACAACAGTAAAGCAATATTTTATTTCAAACTAAGTTGTTTGCTTTAAGACATGGATATCATATCACCTTGTTCTTGAGCAATGTAATTTTTTTTAATCTTTTGCATTATACAGAGGGGTCCAAATAAATGTATCTAATCAACGTCCATAACTTGCGAACTAATTGACAGAGTTGTCTCATTTTTGGTGAAAGTGTATCTTAAAGCCCATCTTAAATATATCACTGTAGGTGTTTAAAATGGTCACCATTAACATCCAAACACAAACGATGCCACCGAACTGCAGCATGAACTACTGACTGCAACGTGTTCATTTGGATATCTGCACATGAATGTATGATGGATTCTCGATGTTCATCCAATGTGTGTGGGTTTTGTTGATAAACTATGGCATTTAGTGTTCCCCACAGGTAAAAGTCCAGAGGAGTTAAGTATGGGGAACATGGTGGATACTCCAGAGCACCTCTATGGCCTATCCATCTTCCTCTTAGATTTTCGTTGAAATAAGCCGTAATACGATTTTGGTAGTGGGCTAGGGCACCATCTTGTTGAAAGTAAAATCTTCCATCTCCTTATAAGTTTCAGATGGCAGGTAAAATGGATCTCTGAAGCTTCTGAAGGTACTCTTCACCAGTAACTGTGCCATCAAAGAAGAATGGCCCAATCAAGCCCTGGTAAGACAACCTACGCCACACATTTACACCTGGCAAATTCACAGCTATGGCTGTTCATATTTTTGGCGCCCAGTAGATGATATTGTGGCGATTTACTGCACCACTGAGTTTGACCTGTGCCTCATCAGACCACATAATCATCTCTGCAAACTCTTCATAATTGCACACTATCTTAGTAAACCACTCGCAGTACTCCATTCTACGATCTGGGTCGTCCTCGTTCATTGCATGTAGCAGTTGTGGGATATAGCACTTCCACTTTGCTGTCTTCAAAATTCGCCAAACACTTGAGCGACTCTCACCAGTTTTCTTGGGCACACTGTATCTCAGATTTCTGTGGTGAGTGGGTGAAATGTTGTAACACACGACGGGAGTTAGCTGGACTTCTTACTGTTACAGGTTGTCCAGATCATCGTTTGTGTACATCTTTAACACAACCTTCAGCTTCAAAATTTGTCTCAAATGCGAGGAATCAAACATGTTGGTGGCTCTGTCTGATACTCATTTCATCATTGCTGTTGAACCTCAATGTTTTCTTACCTAAAATACCACTTCAAAACTGACTTCCTCATCAAATTTAAGCCTTGCGCCAGCCATGTTTACTCGACTAACTAGGTGTAACTAAGAACAAAACACTGACTATCCAGCAAATATCATCTGACAAAACAAAACAACGCAATTCAACGTTTGTATGGCAATTGCCGGAACTACAAACTATTACACTACCAAAGATGAGACAACACTGCCAATTAGTTTGCAAGTTATAGACCTTTAAACAGTGGATACATTTTTTGGACCACTCTGTATATATAATTTTCCTCTCTAATGCTACTGTAGAAACTGTGATAAGTATTTGAATTATTTCTGTAAGACTAACACCTCCTGTACTGTCTCCACTAGAATAAATTGGTCTGTTACTGCAAATACAGTTCCGAGGTTGCAAACAGATCCACCAGGAATGCCTGAAAAGAACCATTTGGTCTACAAAATATAAAATAAGGTGGAAGGCACTCACCTACAGAAGACCAATGTTCAACACATTGAAGCACACAAAGAAAGCAACACTCAAACTAGCATTCAAACTCTTGCTATTGTTCTAGCAGAAGTACATACACTTGTGCATGCACAACATTGATACTCTAATGAACACTCTTGTGGCCATTGTGAGACTAACTATAGATTATTGAGAGCAGTTTCTCAGGCAGATGGGATGGGGATGAGTTAGTGGACACTCCGGAGGCAAGAGAGAGGTAGGAAGTGTAGCACACCAAATAAAAATTTGTCACTTGTTACAGCAAAAGAAGTATCACTTCAATTCATTACTACAATCAAACAGGTATTAAGAACTTTATTGCCTGTCATAAAACTTCAACATAGTGTTAAACTTATATGTAATTGTCTTAATAATGTTTTAGAAAATCATTGACAGGGCGGTGTACAAATACAAAAGCATAGCAATCAGATTTCAGACCTATGCTGAGTGCAATCACTGGCACTATAGATGACAACATATGCCAGGCAACTTGTGATTGTTAAACAAATCAAAAATGAAGCCACATTGTAATTCTTGATTGTTAAATGGGAAAAAACTGCCATCTCTTTATTCTTGATTACTGGTTCTGTTAGTAATTTTTCAGCCATTCATGAGCAGAAATTAGATTAGTCATAATCAGTATCTAGATTATTTGCAGTTAGCATTATGTGAATCTGAACATAGTTGTGATTTGAGTTATTTCACAATTTGTTCAACGAATGAAACATTTGACTATTTAATTGTGGTTCCAAATTGGTATTGTGCTCATAATTCAGTTTCTGAATGAATTTAACTTCACTCTCTGAAAGTGCTCTGTAGTAAGTGGTTCAGGGAACTAGAATTTATTTCATGGTTTTGAAGGATTTGATTAACGAGTATTATAGTAAAGTTTGAATTTGGCAGGAAGAGTACAGGATGAGTGATCTCCTAAAGCCAAATGGTTAGTAGTTTGTGTATGGAGAAATTGTTTTGATTATGCAGTTTCTATTTTTTTTTGTGTGTGTGTGTGTGTGTGTGTGTGTGTGTGTGTGTGTGTGTAATAGGATGATTGAAACTTTACTATTATACTGAAAGCACACAGTACTGCTTATGTCCTCCCCTACGATTTTTTTTTTTTTTTTTCAAGCAATGAGAACATGCATAAAATGCAACTTAAACTCACTCTTAAGAGATCCAAGTAAATACATGTGTGTATATCTGTGAGGATCATTTTGATTTAAGTAAATACACTCTTTGATAATAATGAACTTATAGAATAATAATTAAGTATCATACTCTGCAATTGCAAAGGTGTATACAGCGTGACTGCAACGTCTCTCTGCAGCGGTGAGCTCTCTGTGTCTCGCCTTATGGGGCGCGTGTGGGTGGCAGCACATTCATGTCGTCATAAAAGATAGCAGCCAGGTGGTTGTTGTTGTTGTTGTTGTTGTTGGTGGTGGTTTGTTTGTTTAAATGGGACTAAACTGCTGGGTTATCAGTCCCCTGTTCCTAGCTAACAGTTCACATGCATAAAAACTTAGTTGTTTATGATGTAGCATTCTACGCTTAGTATACACTGGGGAAAGAGAGTCAGTCGATAAAATGACAATTTAAAACAGAAGACACAGTAGTTGTTAACTAAATACGCAGTGAAACTAAAATATTATAGCAGAAGAGTATGGCTCAATGATCACAAGGATAATACAGGATGAGCCAGCCACTCTGCACACACTTAAAACCTCCAGTTAAGAATCAGACAGAAACTAAATAAAAGACAACAGATTAATAGTCCTGTAAGGGTAGGGGGCCCGAGAAATCATGCAAATGAGGCTGCCAATAAACAGAATGGTAAAAGCCAGCTGCACGAATAAAACCTAAAACATGGTCAGCTATCGAGGTATCATCGGCTAAAATTGACGGAAGCGCAGTTGGGAGAGTAAAGGAGTATCCCAAGGCAGCTAAAAGTGCAGAGTCCATTAGAATGTGGACCACGGTCAGCAAAGTACTACAACAGCACTTTGGTGGGTCTTCTCGGCAAAGGAGGTGGCCATGTGTTAATCATGTATGGCCAATATGTAGTCAACAAAGTGTAACAGATCCCAAACGAGAGGCCCTCAGGGAGGACTTCCATGTGCCTGTGGCAAGTTTAACTGCACAGAGCTTATTTGCTACACTCAAGTCAGCCCATCCAGTGTTCCAAAGCCCTAGGACCTCGCAGTTCAACTCCCATCGGAGATCCCTGTCCTGGAGGCCAATCTGCAAAGGCCGATATGTGGTTGCCTGCTTGGCCAACTGATCAACGCCTTTGTTCCCTCTTATGCTAATATGGCCAGGGGTCCAACTGAAGATCACAGAACAGCCTGACTTAACCAGGGTGGATACAGAGTCATGGATGGCTTGCACCAATGGATGTTTCAGAAAATACTGGTTAAGTGACTGCAAGCCACTCTGGGAGTTGCTACAGATGACAAAGGACTCCCCGAGGCAGGCTCGGAGATGTTCCAGGACTCTAGATATAGCAACCAGCTCCACAGTGAAAACACTACTCCCACATGGAAAGGACCACTGTTCAACGAGGTCACCATGGAGATAGGCGTACCCAACGTGGCCATCTATCAGGGAAATATCTGTGTAGACGACTTCAGCGCCACAGAACGAGTCAAGAAGTTCCTGCAACTGGTGATGGAGAATCGATGGTGAAGCAGAGGCTTTTGAATTCTGAGACAAGTACAACCTCAGCTGCAGACGAGGAATAGATCAAGGCGGAGTATGGGAAGAGTAGTGGAAAGTGGGACAGTAGGGAATGGACATGGAATGTGATCGGGAAACCCAACTGAGGCCGTCTTTGAGGGGACGGAAGTGCAGCAGTCAGAAAAAGGAGCCTGAGATTTGGATGATAGACCGAGGTGTGGATGCAGCAACATACAAGGCCAACAACTGTTGCTGGCACAACGGCAGTGGAGGAACCCCAGCTTCAGTAAGTAGGCTTGTCACTGGGCTCGTACGAAAAGCCCCCATTGCTAAGCAAACACCAGCACATAGGATGGGGTCTAAGACCCGAAATGCAGAAGGGGCTGCCGAATCATACACTTGGCTCCTATAGTCCAAGCGTGACTGGATAAGGGCCTTACAAAGTTGTAAGAGGGTTGGACAGGCAGCTCTCCAAGCAGTGTGGCTGAGGAAGTGCAGTATGTTCAAGTACCGCCAGCACTTTTGTCGAAGCTGTTGTAGGCGTGACACCCACGTGAGCCGGGCATCGAACAGCATGCCCAAGAAGTGATGTGACTGTTCAACACAAAGAAGTTCATCACCCAGATACAGATCAGGGTCTGGGTGCACGACTCGAGTTTTGGAGGCAGAAAACCAGAACCCATGGGCTAAGGCCCAGGACTACGCCTTTTGAATAGCTCCCTGCAGTAGCCTTTCAACAACACAATACTTGTAATACTTACAAAAGTCATCAGCATACAGTGAAGAGCAAACTGATGACCCTACTGCCTGAAGCAAGTCCATTGATAGTAATTAGAAATAACAGAACACTGAGTGTTCCTGAGTATGAGGGGATCTGAGATGGGTACGTACCCTAACTCAAAAAGTGTCAAGCAAGAGGAAGTTCTGGATGAACAGCAGAAGTGGACCTCTCAAGCCCCAGCCATGTAGCATAGCCAGAATATGGTAGCGCCAGGTGGTGTCATAGGCCTTTCGAACATCGAGAAAGACTGCAACCAGGTGCTCACGTCTGGTGAAAGCAGTGCAAATAGCTGGCTCCAGTGGCACAAAGTTGTCTAAAGCAGAACAGCCTTGGCGGAAGCTCCCCTTTTGTGGGGCGAGCATTCCACGGTCTTCAAGAACCCAGATGAGCTGCCTACTCAACATATGTTCTAGAAGCTTGCAAAGCATGTTGATGAGGCTAATCGGAGGGTACCTGTGGATCGGTGCCAGGTTTTATCACTGGGATGACGATGATGTCCCACCACTGAGATGGAAAAATACCTTCAATCCAGAGGTGATTGAACAGGGCAAGAAGTTGATGTTGAAAGTCCTTTGACAGGTGATGCAGGAACTGGTTGTGGATACGATCCAGCCCTGGGGTGGTATCAGGGAATGCTGTGAGGGCACTCTGGAACTCCCACTCACTGAATGGGGGCGTTATACAGTTACTGCCGACGTGAGCAAAAAGGTAACTGCCTCCTCTTGACCTGTTCTATGCGGGTGTGGAAGTCTGCACTGTAAGCTGCAGTCACAGAGTTACTGGCATAATGGTCCGCCATGTGCTCAGCGATAGCAGCTGGGTCCATGCATATAATACCTGAATGGCCAAGCTGGGGACGCCTGCCTGTGGTCAGTACCCAAAAGGCGCCGAACCTGTGACCACACCTGAGATGGGGCGGCACACGAACCGATGCTAGCGACATATCTCTCCCAATAGTCCTGCTTTCTCTGGAGCATCAGTCTCCGAGTTTGTGCCCATAGCCATTTAAAAGCGATCAGGTGCTCTATACAAGGATAGTGCCAGTGCACTGGAGTGCCTGACAATGTTCCCTGATGGCTTCAGCCATCTCTGGGGACCACCATGGTACTGACTTGTGCTGAACTGAGCCATCGGTGGTAGGAACAGTTGCCACAGCAGTGGAAATGATGGCCCTAGTGATATGATGAGCTGCCTGATTAACATCATCTGGGAGTGGTGTAGTCACCCTAGCAGCCAAGGTGTAATCAGGCCAATCAGCCCTACACAGAGACCAGCAAGGCAAGAGGTCTGTAGGCTGACACTGGAGAAGAGAAATGTCAACAGGAAAGCAATCGCTAACACATAGGTCATCATGGACATCCCCAATTGAGTAGCGGCAGACGGCTTGGGCTGCAGAGAGACAGATCAATAGCCGAATCTGTGCCATGCGCCACACTGAAATGTGTGGGGGCACCTATACGGAGTAGGCACATGTCCAGCTGTGCTGTTAGAGCTTCAATGTCTCTACCATGGCCTGATAACTGAGTGTCACACCATAAGGGGTTGTGGGCATTGAAATCCCCCAAAAGGAGGAATGGCAAGGGTAGTTGTTCCATCAAGGCTGCAAGGTTTGCAAGAGACACTGCCTCATTTCGAAGGAAGGTAGATGGAACAGACGATAATGCCCCGTTGTGTCAGGAATCTCACGCCCACTGCCTCGAGTGCAGTGTGGAGTGACACTGGGGACAGTGTCAAGGACTTAGATACAGACACCTCCAGATGCACTATCATATGCAACACGGTTTTTTTAGTAGCCCCTATAGCCACGAAGGGCAGAGGTCCACTCGGCAGGAAACCAGGTTTCCTGTAGGGCTACACAGAGAGCTGAATAGCAACACAGTAACAGCGGCAACTCGGCCATGTGGCGGAAGAAACCGCCACAGTTCCATTGGAGTATCACACTAATTCCAGACGTGCAGTGCATATTTAAATGGAAGGTTGTGCAGATTCTGCAGAACTATCTGTTATCACTGACAGTGGAAGAGGAGCCTCAACAACCATTGCTTCCGAATTCTCGGCAATTACCAAGTCCTCAGGGGACGCAAGGATCTCCACCTCGTCCTCAGAAGCTGAGGTACATTGTGATGGCACAGTAGCCACCTGGGAGTCTTTCTTCTTGGGCTTCTTTTTGCTGTCTTGCTGATCCTTCGGTTTCTTGTGCTGGGAGAGCTTGGCTGACTCAGTCTCAGGGCCCTTCAACCAGCAGTGCGAGGCTCTTTCAGCCACTGACTGGCGTACACTGTACCAATGGGAGAAACTGTGGGAGGAAGGGATTCAAGTGATCCCTTCCTCGTGAGAGGAGCCAGAGCAGGCTGTTGTGGCTCTGGCTCAGGTGTGGGGACCAATGTCCACATTGGTTGGGGGGGTTTTTGCTTCCAAGGCAGGGGGCAGATGGTGACAGCTGGGCTTGAGGACCTACTATGAGTGTCTGAACAGGTGGCGCACTAATCTAGTGAAATGAAGATGGTGTCATGGCTGCTGCATAGGATGTTTTGATGCTGACTGAATAGAGTGTTTCATACTTTCTTTTAGCCTCGGAATAAGACAGCCAATTCATGGTTTTATATTGATAAGATTTTTCGCTCTTTTTGCAGAACTGAGCAGGTAGGCAAGCAAGGTGGGAGCTGCTGTTCAGAGTTGACACAGATGGAGGAGGTGTACAAGGGAGGTTTGGGTGTGATACACAGCCACATTCCTGACAGGTTGAGATGGCAGTACACCTGGAGGACATGTTCCCAAACCTCCAGCATTTAAAACAGTACATATCGGAGGAACATAGGGCTTCATGTCATAACAGTAAATCACCACCTTGACTTGTCAGGCAATGAATCACTCTCGAAGGCCAAGATGAAGGCACCGGTGGCGACCCCTGTCCTTCGGACCCCTATGGACTCGCCATATAAAGTGGATTCCTCGCCACTCCAAGTTCTTGTGGAGTTTGTCAACTGACTGCAAAAGGAGGCCCCTATGAAATATCATACCCTGTACGATGTTCAGACTTTTGTGTGGGGTGATAGTAATGGGAACAACACCCAGCTTTTCACAGGTGAGCAATGCCCGTGACTGTGCTAGTGATGACATTGTTATTAGAACCGATCCCAATAGCATCTTCGACAAGCCGTCTCTTCCCCAAACATGTCTTCCAAGAAGTTCTTGATGAAAAAGAGAGGCTGTGTGTTTATGAAGGATTCACCATCTGTCCTGGCACACACTAAATACCTTGGACCATATTGCTGTCCTTGGTTTCGAACCCTGCATTCCTCACACGGCGTGTCCAAGGAAGGGAACGATTGGGGGTCATATTTCTCAGCATTTAAGTCTACCTTGCCTTTCTTAGAGACGGTGGTTAAATGCCCACCAGGGGTACTCTGGGATCTTTTCATGGTGTTCCCACGAGCAGCTAGGGATATGAAGGTCCACCCAGGCAGAGCCCCGCTTGCCTGAGTAAGTCTTGTACAACTAAGATGCCGCAAGTTCCTCAGAGGTTGTTCGCTAGTGACTGTTCAGCGTCAACACCCATGCTTCTCTTCAGCATGTAGCACACCTTGAGATTAAGGTTTTTTTTTTAAATAGAGGTTTGTACCGTCCTTGCGACCCGGGCGATTGAGCCAAGATCCCCAAGCTCTGAAACGTACAATGTTCCACCGTCGTTCCGAACGATGGTCATTGAACCACTCACAGAGCTTATGGTGTAGTGGGTTTGCTAAGCTTGTATTCAGCAAATTAATGCTGTGCCCCTGAAGGGGTAGTGGCCAGGTTTCACTGCTACTGGCTGCCTTATGATGCAAAATAGGTTTCAACATTATTACAACTAAAACAATGAAATTAATTAGTTATATTAATTACAAGAAAACATACTGTACTGTACACACCATTATCACATTAGGTGCTGGAAATGATTTTCTCTTTCTTTAAGGCATTGTTCAATACATTTAAATTTATTTGAATACCTTTACCAATCTTTTATGTGTAATCGAATGCAGATATTCAATTATCTGCTGTCTTAAATTCATGTATTGTCTTTGGGTTATTTTGATAAACAAGTGTTTTAGCCACATCCCAAAGGACATAGTCGGGAGGAGACAAATCCAGTGAGCAAGGAGGCCAGAGACCTTATGTAATATGCTGTCTCAAAAAGAATTCATCTAAAAGTCGTAGGGATTGGTGTGCTGTATGAGCAGTAACTTTGCCTTGCTGGAAAAATGAAGGATTTATATCTTCATTCTTCATGGGTAAATTATCTGGTAACAATAGATTTCAGAGGTGACAGTAGTTTCGAAAAATATCGGCCCTCTAATTCACGCTCTTGTTATGGCAACCCACACCCTGGTTCTCTCTGCATGCGATGGTGTTTCTCTTAAGGCATGTGGATTTTCGGATGACCGAAGACATGAATTTTTAGAATTGATGTAGCCAGGTCAATGAAACCAAGCCTTATCAGTGAAAAAGGTTCACTCTGAAATACTATCTCCTTGTCTGTCAATAAATCGCTGAAACCATTCACAATTTGCTATTCTTTTCATATGGTCCATACAATGTAATTGTTACACTGCAGTTACACAGCACTGATGTCGGAAATGTCGTCGAGCTACACTAACAAGGGGAACACCAAGTATGGTACCAATGGAATTTGATGGGTTGTAGGTATGTTGTGAGAGAATTCCTCCAGACCATCAAGCTAAAAGGATTTGTTTCAATGGGCCTTGATTTCTAAGAAAATTGAAATCAAATTCGCAGCAAATTACCACGCGTAACATGTCTACTTCTACATGGCGGTTACTGCTCAGTGAGACAGCGTGGTGTAATCAGCAAGATGTGAGGCTGCTATGCAGGCGACTTGGGTTCAAGTCCGACAAGGGTCAATTATTTTTCACACCTGTCCGATGATTGTGCATAATTATGTATTGTTATAACCATTCTTATGTAAATGTTTGCAGTAAATGGTCAGGATAAAAACATGTAACATTCACTCAATATGTTATGTATTGCGCGACAATTATTTTATTCATTTTGTTTTTTCGAAACACACTTTTAAGGCGATTGAAGCGTATTTTGAAATCAGTAAACAGTCTTTTGTTAATACCTATAATATTTGGGCAACATTTAATACCTATGTTTACAGTTGCTGACTGTGCTGTTTTCATCTCCTCCTATGACGTGTGTACCCACGTGACGAGTCCCAGTGGACTATTATATGCTGCGGCCAGTCGGTTAGTCATTCGTAGCGCATCGTTCATGCTTGCGGCAAGTAGTGCAACATGGAGAACAAATGCGCTATGATGCATATAATTATGCACAATAAAAGAAGAGAAATGAAGAAAAGTGAAAAATAAATTACCCAAAGTGGAAATATTTTTCCCCCTTTTTTTAATTGTTTGACTTTTCATTATTTTTGTTTTTCTTTGCTTAATTATTTTTTTTTATTTTTTTTAAATTGTTCTGCTGCTAGGCATTGAACCCGGGTCTCCTGCATGGGAGCCTAGCACCTTGCCGATTACACCACACTGTCTCGCTGTGTGGTAACCGCCATGTTTAAGTAGACACTTTACGCGTGGTAATTTGGTGCAAATTTGATCTCTATTTTCTTAGAAATCTAGGCCCATTGGAATAAATCCTTTTACTCTGATGGTCTGGAGGAATTCCCTCACAACATACCCGCGACCCATCAAAATCCGTTGGTACCATACTTGTTGTTCCTCTTGTAACTGTATACATGAACAAGACAATAACACAACTAATAGCTATAGTGCACATGCAACACTAACCCACACCCTACAGAACATGTGTAGGTGCGCTTTATCTGTTCTATCAACCTTACATGCCTTGCAATGGGGGACACATGGAAATCGCCACTGCGGAGAGACTTTTGCGGACACACTGTAGTAGTATTAAGTACCGACTGGTGAGCTGACGTTTACGTTTTTGAAAGACCTGTTAATGATATGACACACTAATGATTTATTAGTCCAGTTTAGATTTGTGTCTTAATCCATCCTTTAAACTATCCTGCAAGCCGTGTTTAAGTGTACTCTAAAACACAGCACACTTCTTTTTTACATTAACTATAAATGTGATACATTAAAAAAGGGACATAACAGTGGGGGTGAGGGTCTTAGAGTGAACTGAGAATTGAATCCCGATTTTAATGAAAGGAGGCAAGATAAAAGCAAAGCATCTGTTGTTCCATTGTCCATATTTATGCTATTCCAGTTTATATAACTAGTCACAAATTCATTCAAACTTTCTCTGTGAAAAGTGGTGAAAATATGAACAAAAGCTATCTCCCAAGAAAAAAGATTTAATGAAGAAACAAATATTTTTTATGCAGAGAATAGTCACAAGCTGCAATTTTACAATAAAATGTATGAAACATTAGTACACAAAACTGTAGTTGCCCAACAAAATATTCCTAAGGAACTATCTGAAATATCTGCACTATTCATAGCTTTAACATAATGTGCTACTACTGCCAAATGAGCCCGAGAATCCCAGATCCACAGAGAACTAAATACTTAGAGTTACACAAATCTGTCACCTTTCTCATGTCTAATAATATCTAATAGCTGAAAATTTTTTCGGTCCAAACGTTATTACCTTGGATTTCAGAAAAGTAATATAACATATTTACAAGATATAATCAGTGATGATAAACTGCAATGCAATATACATTGAACCAAGTTTGAAAGTGACAGGCAACAGAAAAACTTGTGTTTCAATTGACACCATAACTGGTCGTGGTAAAGTGGAAACTAAAACATTTTCCTTTAATGCAATGCAATACGCAAAACAACCAAACAAATGGACCTTGTGCCACTTAGCTGCTATAAGCATTAGAGCATGTGTAAAACCAATGACTTGTTTCATTCCTTTATGTGCAAAACCATTACCCACCAGTATAACAAATATTTACTTTGAAGAAAAACATAACATGTGCATTATCATCTGACAGTAATCAAATCAGTCAGCATTATTTACTGTGTAGTGCGTTAGTGCAATAAAGTGATTACAAAAAAACTGGTCATACCCACAATAAAGTTTATCTACAAAGAAAGACAAGGTAAAGCAAAATACAAAACCCATAAAATTGAAGAGAAAGGAAGCAAACTTCATCAGTCACCAGCAATATAAAACATCACATGGGAAGTATCCACTTATATGGTTAGTTACTAAATACTGAACAGCACAAACTGAACTAAAACTCTTTTGAAAAGTGAAGTTCTTTTGCTTCTGGGGTATAATAAAATTGATATTCAAGTAAAATGTGAATGATAAAAAATTTACAAAAATTACTCATATAATATGAATTTGTGTGGATGAATTACGTACCTGAGTAAGGCCTTCATTATAAACCGTTTCATAAATCTTGAACATATTTCCAGTGAATTCATCTACCTCTATAGTGCTGAAAATAGGAGATAATTATAATGAAATAGTTTAAATTACACATGTATAAGAATAAATGTTCAAGATTCAAACAGGAGAGTGTCAAAGATGTGTTCTGGCTTTTGGAAAATTAGTACAGATGAGAGAATCCATAAAGCACATGCTATTTTTGGGACCCATATTTGTTTCAATTTAGTTTTTACCCACTAGTTAACCTCAATTTCCCATCATTTTTCTCTAGCATAACTTTATATCCTATAAAGAAACATAAAAATTGTGTGTGTGTGTGTGTGTGTGTGTGTGTGTGTGTTTTATTTTGTTTTCCTCCACTCACCCGCCTCCCCATTCCATCCCTAAGCTGCATCTCATTCCTCCATCTAATACATACACACTCTGGAAGGCTGTACCGTATCCATCCCTACCACCATGATGCAACCTTCCTATCCCCCTCCATCCCCTATTTCCACACTGCAGAGCATGATTCTAAGTGCAGCATCTGGAGATGACGGTTGTGTGACTGTATTGTGTGTTTGACTGATAGTCTTGTGTTGACTTGAATTAAGTACAATAAATATTGTTCTTTTAACAATAGAAAATCCGATAGGAATATCAATAACAGAGGATAGGTAACAACTCCTCATGAAGAGGCTCGCTGAGCTGCTGACAGATACAAAAATAGATAATCACATTCACATAACTTAAATTTTCAGCCATGGCAAGAGATGCCAAGTTTGAAAATAAGCTATCCATAATGGGGCCAAGAGAATTGGGGGATAGACGTTTACGAGGGCCTTACCCCTGAATTTATTTTTAAGAAAACTGGCATCAAAATCTGCAGTTGAAGCCTAATATAGTGTCTGAAAATGACTGTATAAATATGAGAAGGTGCCTAGCAAAAAAAAGTATTTGAGACTTTGAAAGAAACAATTACAAACATCTTTGCATTCATTTACCCATGTCAGAAAAAGGAAAAAGAACTGCAAGAGTTAATTTACATGCTACTCAATCACTGAGGATAATGACATAACAGCACGAACATTAGAATGCCAAATCACGATATAATTACTAGTTTTCGAACCACAGTAGGAAGTTATGAAGAATCTACTGCATTTTTTTATTTGTATTAGTCTCAGTCAAACAGTTAATAAAAGGATTTTGTGTTCTACCCTAAACAAGATTGGTTCACAAAATAACGACACGAAAAACATTGTTTTGTCAAACTACTAAAATAAGTAGAGAATTCCATAATTTTAGTAGAGACTTCCGTAAGACGGTAATTTTTGACTGAAAATCATGTTAATTACGGACCATTTGTAATTCTTGGCATAACTGCATGGCCTTTGTCAGAGAAAGAAAAACACACACACACACACACACACACACACACACACACACACACACACACACACACACACACACCTACTGTATCATGTACGGCCACTCCAGCAGCACAAGCTAGACTGTGAGTGAGGTGGGGAGTGGAGGGGGAAGGATGTTAGGTATAGATGGGTATGGAAAGTACCGCATTGCTTTTAAATTCCATCACGCAATGCAGAGCTTTCCATTACTGCCTTTATCCAGCATCCTTCCCCCTCCACTTCCCACCTCACTCACAGTCTAGCTTGTGTTGTTGGAGTGGCTGGACATGATAGTTGTGTGTGTGTGTGTGTGTGTGTGTGTGTGTGTGTGTGTGTGTGTGTGTGTGTGTCTCTTTTTCTGTCGAAGGCCATGGCCAAAAATTTTAGTTGTGTGAATGTGATCATCATTTTTCATGTCTGTCAGCAGTTCAGCGAGCCTCTTTATGGTGAGTTGTTACCTATCCTCCACTATCAATATTGTTCTTTGTTTGAATTTATACATTGAAACTAATTATTATTCAGTTTAATCAGTTAATAAATTACAATATCACGACTTCCTCTTGAGTTCTCACTGAACAACTTTGGATACAAGCAGTCTGATGCTGGGAAAGGAAAAATTGAGTTTATGGAGGAACAGACTTGCTGGGCCTCCCCTTTCTGTAATTACTACAAAATAGAATGTTCTCTGTGGCGTTTGCTATTAGTCAACATAAACAGTTACACTATAGGGTGATACATGAGTGCTGACTAAGTGAGTTGAGAATGGAGGAGGACGGGGGGGAGGGGGGGGGGTTAGAGCATAGATTTGACTTGAGAAAGTCCTAGCCCTGACAGAGTAACTTGTTGAGGCATTCCTGGCCGGGATGGTACTGGATGACTAAGGGAAAGCTTCTGGGTGATCTGGGGTTAAGAACATTGTTGCTGGAACGGGAGGAATGGACTGCTCACGAGATCTGTTTCCAGATGAGGTCTGTAAGGGCAGTTGCAAGAGAGGAAAGCACTGGGTAGATTGTTGTTGTAGGTGGCAATGGATTCGTTACTGGGAGCAGATACGTTTCCCATGGACACCTGGGCGGTAGGGAAGGGATCATTTCATATGAAAGGGATGGCGGCTATCAAAGTGGAGGTACAGTTCCTAGTTTGTGGGCTTAATATGGACTGGGGTGTGGATTTGGGACTCAACAAGGTGAAAGTCAACATCAAGGAAGGTGGCTTGAGTTCTACAGAAGGACCAGGCAAATTTTAGGTTGGAGAATAAAGTTAAGGTCTTGGAAGATATTCAGAAGGTTTCTTCACCGTGAGTCCAGACCACGAAAATATAATGTATGAATCTATGCCAAACCGCGGGGAGCAACTTCTGCAATTTAAGGAATGCCTCTTCCATGAAGCCCATGAAGAGGTTGGCATAGGAAGGGGTCATCCTGGTTCCCATAGCCGTCTCCCTGACTTTTTATTTTTTTATTTTATTATTATTTTTTTTTTTTTTTTTTTTTTTTGTAGGTCTGGCCCTCAAAGGTGAAGTAAGTTTGGCAAGGATGTTTGGTCTTGTGTGTGTGTGTGTGTGTGTGTGTGTGTGTGTGTGTGTGTGTGTGTGTGTGTGTGTGTGTGTGTGCGCGCGTACACGTTTTTTTCCTATATATCTTTCTCTGTTAATCAGAAATGTTTTACATAACCCTTCCCTCTCCTCCACCCCCATCCCCCTCAGAACCATTTGGTTCACTTATCTTTACTGCTTGATCTATCCTCTTTAGCTACATATCATCACTGGCAACACTCAGTACTAATTATAGTATCTCTGACTTCCACAATCCTCAAACATCACCTCATGACCTAGGTCCTGAATTACCTTCCCCTTCTGTTCCCTATTCCTTTTTTCTTTTCCTATCTCCTACATGATGAAGAAACCCTGTTCTGAAAGCTAGTGTTATTTTTAATCCTTTTTCTTCTTTGTGTGACTATGGGTGGTACAGCACTACAGTAAGTACTGGCTAGCCACTATCTCCTTTCAGGAATAAATTTATTGGATAAACATCAAATGTTGGCATCAAAAATAAGAGCTACATAGACATAATACATACATAAAATAGACAAATTATTTTCATAATTCAAAGTAAAATATGCACCACAGGCATACATAAATGATAAAGGAGAACTATAATAGCACTTATTTATCCTCTTAGAAATATTGCCATCACTGAACTGAAAAAAAAATAGCAATTAGTCAGTCATTAAATCTTTACTTAGATGAAAGTGTTTCACAAACTCCAGTTACTAAAATAAAAATATTTTGTCTTGGTTGCAAAATACAAAATTTGAAGTGATTCTAAGGATTGGCATGCCTAATAACTTTTGAATGTTCAGTGAACATGTATTTATTTTTAACTGCATCTTTTTTAGTGAGAATGTGCTTACTGAAATCTTGCTGATATCTGATTTCGAATATACATACAGAGTGACTAATTGAGGTATTAGATATTGACAGCAAGATAGACAAAGGATTCATCTTTACATGGCTGTTAATTATGTATAAAGTGATGATCTTGTCATGAATGATAGGAGCTACATTACTACTGCAGCTTATTAACAGCCTAGCAAGCTGATGAAAAATGAAATCCAAAGACACGAGACACTTCGCTTTTGGAATTACAAAGTTAGCTTCTGACAAACTACAATTATTATCTACTTTATGCTTGCACAATGTATCAATGATGTTCTGGTTATATCCATTACTACCAGCAATAAACTCTAAATCCACTAGTTCATAATTATGATAATATGGAGAGTAAGGTAAGACGTGGATAGTTTAGTAACTGGTAGACAGATTTAGAAATACATTAAAATTAATTTCATTATTGGGATCTCAAGTTTTACATCCAAAGTCAGACAGTTTGTCTGAACCCATTTGTAAGTGAAAATTGTTTCAAAGTGTAAATTGGTAAATTTCTTTTTCACTACAGATACGTCATCCAAAGAACCATCAAATACAATTAATAAATTGTTCACATAACAATGATATAACTTTTGAACAAAGATTATAATCTTGTAAAAAATATTTAGTTTCTAAGCTGTTCACGAAGATGTCAGCCAGCAGGTAACAAAGTAGCTACTCACAGGCAGTCTGTCAGCTTGCTTATACAATGCTTGCTTATTATCTTTCTCTATCAATTGAGAGTTCGAGAACAGATCATTGTGCATGCTCAAGTTCAGAAGCACCAGTGTTCCTGACTCTAGCAGTGTGTGGAGCTTCAGCTTAGTGTTTAAATCATCAAATAGAAGCAGTCCGTCTGTGACAATTCATGCATTCAGCCAATTTGTTGGTGATCATACCAACATAAAAGGCTGTGCAATAGCCACATGTTCGTTGGTAGAAGCCTTTTATGTTTTGTTTTGGTATGACCAACAATAACTTGGCTGAACACAGATGGAATGTTCACCTGGAGTACACCCAATACTTTGTGGCACATGATCCTCCTGGCCTAAATCTATATTAATCTCTCCTCCTCCTCCTCCTCCATCCTCAACTCATTCATTACTCTTCTCACCCTCTTCCCTGCCTTGTACATGTGTGTGGGGAGGGAGGAGGGGGAGGGGAGGGGGATTCCCTTTTAATTAATTTAAAAACCCTTTAAATAAACCCCTTGCCCCATCCCCTACTCAGAATTATTCAGTTCTCTTTACTGCTTGATCTATCCTCCTTTGTTATCTATTCTCTTTGGTCTGATATTGGCATCAAAAAGGTTAAAATAAAGGGAGATGGCATTATCTATGCCAAGCACATACATAAGTTGAATCCTGTCCGCCATCTTGGCGTGGTGTGGAATGCTATTTCTCCATTAAAACAATGCGTTAAGTCCTCCCTCTTACTGTTCATGCATTGAACTGCTAGTCAGGGCAAAGTATGTACTTACAAACAATATACTTTCTTGAAGAAATAGTAATAAATATTCATCATACTTGAAAACTTTATTTATAACAGCTAATTTGCACTATTTTAACACATACCTCATGGCAAAACCACCGGACTTTTGTTCCTGTTTCAAGTGACATATAAAACATCAGCTCTACAATACGAACACTTCTCCAAGACTTAGCAATATGGCGGAGAGAGGCTTCACTTTTTCATTGTAAGAGCATCTCCCTGTATCCTAACCTCCTTCATTGCACTGGCTCAGTACTTATCATACATTATCTCTGACTTCAACACAACACCCATCCTCACCTCACGGCCTAAGTTGAGAGTAACATTTCAATTCTGTTCCCTGTTCCCGTTTCCTTTCCTCCTCTCCTACCTGATGAAGGAACACAATTCCTAAAGCTAATGTCTTCTTCTTCTTTTTTTTTTTTTTTCATTTAAGGTACAGACAGTACAGAACTAAGGTAAGTACTGGCCAGCCAATATCTCTCTTTTATGATTATTATTGCACCTCACTGAAGACTTTCCATCAGTAATCATTTCCAGTTTAATATTCATTTATCAGTTAAAATGAAGAATTAGTAGCTCTTTGGTAGCATGTCAGCTTGCTGTATAGGTACTTGTAATGGATATTATAGAAGGAGACCCCCCTCGCGAGAAAAATATGTATAAAAATAAAGATCGTTTGACTTACCCAAAGCAGAGGCTCGCCGATAGACGAAAAAAACACAAAAACACACACACACACACACACACACACACACACACACACACACACACACACACACACACACACAAACAAGCTATCACAACCGTTGGCAGCTTCGTCAGGAAAAGAGGAAGGAAGGAGGGGAAAAAGGGGAAGGATGCGGGTTTTAAGGAGGGAAGAGGGGTCATTCCAATCCCAGGAGTGGAAAGACTTTCCTTAGGGGGAAAAAAAGGAAGGTAAACAAATATACACACAACCACACACACACACACACACACACACACACACACACACACACCTAGGCAGACATTTGTAGAAAGCAAAAAAATTGGACAGAGATACGATTGAGATAGAGGCTCTGACCAGAGAACAGAGGCAAGGATATTATAGAATGGTGGTGGGGGGGGGGGGGGGAGGGAGATTTGAATTTAGCAGAGGTTGAGACCAGGTGGGCAACAGGAAGACAGAATATGCTGAAGGGGAAGTTCCCATCTATCTATATTTATTTATTTATTGGTTTTTCTGTTCCATAGGACCCAATTGAGGAGTGAGACTCCATGGTCATGGAACAAATCAATACATTAATTGTTACACAAGAATGGTAATAGAAAATTTTTAAGTAGTCCTTCGCACACGACAATCTTAAGACAAAGTGAAAAGAATCAATAAAGAAAAAAATGAATTAGCTTAATTGTTTAAGCTAGGAGTTCCTCGACAGAATAAAAGGAGTGAGCCATGAGGTAACTCTTCAATTTAGATTTGAACACGTGTGGATTAGTGCTAAGATTCTTTAGTTCTTGTGGAAGCTTATTGAAAATGGATGCCGCAGAATATTGTACCCCATTCTGCACAAGTGTTCAGGTGGTGTGATGCAAATGCAGATTCGACTTCTGTCTAGTATTCACCGAGTGAAAGCCACTAACTCGTGGGAATAAGCTGATATTATTAACAACAAACGACATTAAAGAAAAAACGTATTGTGACGCCAGAGTCAAAATTCTCAGACTGCTGAAAAGGGGTCGACATGACGTTCGTGTACTTACACCACATATTGCTCGAACCGCCCGTTTTTGAGCCAGAAATATCCTTTTTGCATCAGGCGAGTTACCCCAAAAAACAATGCCGTACGTCATAAGAGAGTGATAGTAAGCGTAATAGACTACTTTTCGTGTTGATAAATCACTTATCTCAGATAGTGTTCTAATGGTTCTAATTTAGTTTTGGAACAAGATTCTGAACATGGGCTTTCCATGACAGCTTACTGTCTATATGAACACCTAGAAATTTGAACTGTTCAGTCTCACTTATCACATGCCCATTATGTGTAATCAGAATGTCAGCTTTCGTCAAATTATGTGTTAGAAATTGTAAAAACTTAGTTTTACTGTGATTTAACATCAAATTGTTTTCTACAAGCCATGAACTTATCTCTTGAACTGCATTATTTGATATTGTCACAATATTACAAGCAACATCCTTCACTACCAAGCTGGTACTGTCAGCAAACAAAAATATTTTACAGTCACCTGTTATACTGTAAGGCATATCATTTATATAAATAAGAAACAGCAATAGTCCCAAAACAGACCCCTGGGGCATCCCATACTTAATTGTGCCCCATTGGGATTGCATGTCATAGCTATTTTCTACACTGCGGAGAATTACCTTCTGTTGTCTATTATTAAAGTAAGAGGTGAACCAGTTGTGGGCTACTCCCCGTATTCCATAATGTTCCAACTTCTGCAACAATATTTTGTGATCAACACAATCAAACGCTTTTGTTAAATCAAAGAAGATGCCTAATGTCTGTAGCCTCTTATTTAACCCATCAAGTGCCTCAGAGAGAAACGAAAATATAGCATTTTCAGTCGTTAAACCACTTCTAAAACCAAACTGCACGTTTGACAATAAATTATGTGAACTGAAATGATCAATTAATCTTGAAAATACAGCCTTTTCAATAACTTTAGAAAAAACCGATGGCATAGAAATAGGTCTGTAGTTGTCTACATTATCCCTTTCTCCTTTTTTATAAAGTGGTTTCACTACTGAGTACTTTAATCCGTTAGGAAACTGACCATTCTGAAAGGAAAAATTACAAATATGTCTTAGTACTGGGCTAACATATGGAGAACAGTACTATAGAATTCTGCTAGATACCCCATCATATCCACAAGAGTCCTTAGTCTTTAGTGATTTAATTATTGACTCAATCTCACCTATGGAAGTATCATGAAGGACCATTTCAGGTAACAGCCTCTGAAAGGCATTTTCTAAAAACGTTATATGATTACCTGTAGAAACTAGAGTTTTGTTTAGTTCCCCTACTATATTCAGAAAGTGATTATTGAATATTGCACATATATCTAACTTGTCAGTAATAGAAACATTCCTACTACGTACTGACGTTATATCTTCTACCTGCTGATGCTGACCTGACACTTCCTTCACGACTGACCAGATAGTTTTAATTTTATCCCGAGAGTTTGCTATTCTTTTTGCATACCACATACTTTTTGCATTCTTAATGACATTTTTCAGAACCTTACAGTACTGTTTGTAATGAGCTACTGCATCTTCATTCTGACTGCTTCTAACATTTTGATACAACTCCCGCTTAGTTCTACATGATACTCTTATCCCCTTTGTCAGCCACCCTGGCTGTCTGTTACTGGAAGTACCCTGTTTTGATTGTTCCAGCGGAAAGCAACTTTCAAACAGCATAAGAAATGTGTTCAGAAAAGCATTATAATTATCATCTGCATTATCGGCACTATAAACATCCTGCCATTATTGTTCCTTAATTAAGCTTAAAAAGGTCTCAATTGCAACTGGATTAACTTTTCTGAGTAGTTGATATTTATGTTTAACAATTGTTTGAGAACAAATACTTTTAAGAATTAAAAGTTGGGCATCGTGGTCTGATAGGCCATTTACTACTCTGCTGACAGAGTGCCCCTCTAATAATGAAGAATGAACAAAAATATTGTCAATGGTAGAACTGCTATTTCCTTGCACTCTCGTTGGAAAAAATACTGTTTGCATCATGTTATAGGAATTAAATAGATCTAACAGCTGACTTTTCCTTGAGCTATCACCCACACAATTAATGTTGAAATCTCCACATACAATTAAATTTTTATACTTCCTATACAGTGAACGCAGAACCAATTCCAGCTTGGGCAGAAACATTTTAAAATCTGAGTCAGGGGATCTATAAATAACAACTATTACTAGTTTAGTTCCATTAACATTAACAACTCCTGCACAACATTCAAATATCTGTTCTGTGCATTGTTTAGAAAAATCGATTGACTCCGATGAAAAATCGTTTTTTTTTACATACATGGCCACTCCCCCCACACTGCAAGGAACTCTTAGAGTAGAAGGCAGCTAACCTGTATCCTGGCAAAGGAAGTCTCTGAATTGTCACACCACTTAAAAAGTGCTCTGAAATACCAATAATGTCAGAATCAGTATCAATAAGCAGTTCATTAACTTTATCTCTGATGCCCTGTATATTTTGATGAAAATCAATATACATACTCCGCAATTCACTGTAAGGTGCGTGGCGGAGGGTACACTGTACCACTACTAGGCATTTCCTTTCTTATACCACTCCCAAATTGAAAAAAAAAAAAAAAAAAAAAAAAAAAAAAAAGAATGCCTATATGCCTCCGAACGAGCCCTAATTTCTCTTATCTTGTTTTTGTGATCTTTACGCGAAATGTAAATAGGCGGCAGCAAGATCGTACTACACTCAGCTTTAAATTCCAGCCCTCTAAATTTACTTAACAGAAATTCACGAAAAGATCGTCGTCTTTCTTCCAGCGATCCCCAATTGACTGCCGGAGCATTTCCGTGACACTCGCGCATTGGTCGAACCTACCGGTAATAAATCTAGCTGCTCGCCTCTGAACCGCCTCTATGTCTTCCTTTAAACTGATCAGCTGTGGGTCCCAAACACTTGAGCAATACTCAAGACGTGGTCATACAAGCGTTTTATACGCGGTCTCCTTTACAAGTGAAGTACATCTTCACAAAATTCTCCCAATAAACCGACGTCGGCTGTCCGCCTTACTCACAACTGTCCTTACATGCGTGTTCCATTTCATATTGCTCTGCAATGTTATGCCTAGATATTTGAACGACGCGACAGCATCAAGAAGCTCACTGCTAATGCTGTATTCAAACACTATGAGATTGTTTTTTCTACTCATGCGCATCACCTTACATTTTTCTACATTGAGAGCTAGCTGCCATTCTTCGCACCAACTAGAAATTTTGTCTAAGTCATCCTGTATGCTATTACAGTCAGTTACAGACAACACCCTCCCATACACCACAGCATCATCAGCAAACAGTCACAAATTACAACTTACTCTGTCTATCAGATCATTTATATGGATACAAAATAATAGCGGTCCTATCACACTCCCCTGGGGCACGCCTGACGATACACTCGTGTCTGATGAACACTCACCGTCGAGAGTGAGGAAGTCTTCCAGCCAGTCACAAATCTGTGAACCTATTCCATAAGCTCGTATCTTCGTTAGCAGTCTGCAGTGTGGCACCACATTGAACGCTTTTTTGAAGTCAAGAAAAACACAATCCGCCTGTTGCCCTTCATCCAGGGCTCGCAAGATGTCATGTGAGAAAAGGGCAAGCTGAGTTTCACATGAACGATGTTTCCTAAATACATGCTGATTCATGGAAAGAAGCTTTTCCGTTTCAAGGAAATTTACTATATTCGAACTGACAATATGCTCTAAAATTCTACATGAAACTGATGTCAATGATGTTGTTGTTGTTGTGGTCTTCAGTCCGGAGACTGGTTTGATGCAGCTCTCCACAATACCCTATCCTGAGCAAGCCTCTTCATCTCCACATAAGAACGGCAACCTACATCTATCTGAATCTGCTTACTGTATCCATCTCTTGGTCTTCCTCTGCGATTTTTTCCCCACGCACTTCCCTCCAATGCTAAATTCACAATTCCTTGATGTCTAAGAATGTGTCCTACCAATCTATCCCTTCTTTTAGTCAAGGTATGCCAGAAATTTCTTTTCTCCCCAATTCTGTTCAGTATCTCCTCATTAGTTACGCGATCCACCCACCTAATCTTCAGCATTCTTCTGTAGCACCATATTTCAAAAGCCTCAATCCTCTTCCTGTCCGCACTGTTTATCGTCCATGTCTCACTCCCATACAAGGCAACACTCCATACAAATGCCTTCAGAAAAGACTTCCTTAGGCTTAAATCAATATTCGATGTTAACAAATTTCTCTTTTTCAAGAACGCTTTTCTACCCATTGCCATTCTGCATTTTATATCCTCTGTACTGCGACAATCATTTGTTATTTTACTGCCCAAATAACAAAACTCATCTACCTCCTTTATTGCTTCGTTTCCTAATCTAATTCCTTCAGCATCGCCTGATTTCCTTACAATGCACTCCATTACCCTAGTTTTGCTCTTGTTAATGTTCATCTTATATGTACCTATTAGCACATTGTCCATTCCCTTCAACTGCTCTTCCAGGTCGTTTGCTGTCTCTGAGATTATTACAATGTCGTCGGCAAAACGTAATGTTTTTAATTCTTCACCCTGAACTTTAATTCCTTCTCCAAATTTCTCCTTGCTTTCCTTTATAGCTTGCTCAATGTACAAATTGAATAACAATGGAGAAAGACTACAACCCTGTCTTACTCCCTTTCCAACCACTGCATCCCTTTCATGCCCTTCAACGATATTAGCCTGTAATTGTGTGGGTCAGTACTCTTTCCTTTCTTATAAAGGGGAGTCACCTGCGCTTTTTTCCAATCACTGGGAACTTTGCGCTGAATTAAAGATTCGCGATAAATGTATCTCCGGAGTTCTGAAAGACTGGTGTCGGTGGGAAGTATCCAGATAACCCGGACGGTGTAACACTGTGCCAAGATGTGCTGGCCATGCACCAAGGCATGTTTAGCCACAGGGTGATCCTCATTACCAACAAACACTGTCTGCCTGTGACTGTTCATGCGAACGGACAGTTTGTTGCTGGTCATTCCCATATAGAACGCTTCACAGTGCAGGTATGTCAGTTGGTAAATCACGTGGGTGCTATATCAAGTGGCTCTGCCCTTGATTGTGTACACCTTCCGAGTTACAGGACTGGAGTAAGTGGTGGTGGAAGGGTGCATAGGGCAGGTTTTATAATGGGGGTGGTTGCATGGGTAGGCGCCGGAGGTTAAGGAAGGTGGTTTGGGGATTTCATAGGGATGGACTAGGAGGTTACGAAGGTTGGGTGGGCAGCGGAAAGACACTCTTGGTGGAGTGGGAAGGATGTCATGAAGGATGGATCTCATTTCGGGGCAGGATTTAAGAAGTCGTATCCTTGCTGGAGAGCCACAATCGGAGTCCGATCCAGTCCCAGAAAGGATCCGGTAACAAGAGGGGCACTTTTGGGGTTGTTCTGTGGGAGGTTCTGGGTTTGGGGAGATGGGAAGTGGCCATGGCAATTTGCTTCTGTACGAGATCAGGAGGATAGTTGCGTGATCTGAAAGCTGTTATTAGGTTATTGGTGTACTGGTTCAGGGGTTCGGGACTGGAGCAGACTCGTTTGCCACGAAGACCTCAGCTGTAGGGAAGGAAACGTATGATGTGAATGGATGACAGCTCTCATAATGGAAGTACTGTTGTTTATTCGTTGGTTTGATGTGGGCGGATGTGTGAAGTTAGCCGTTGGACAGATGGAGGTCGACATCGAGGAAAGTGGCATGGGATTTGGAATAGGACCAGGCGAATTTGATGGGACCAAAGGAGTTGAGGTTGGAGAGGAAATTCTGCAGTTCTTCTTCACTGAGTCCAGATCATGAAGATATCAATAAATCTGTACCAAACCTTGGGTTGACGGGATTGGGTATCCAAGAAGGCCTCCTTGAAGCGTCTCATAAATAAGTTTGCGTACGAGGGGGCCATCCTGGTTCCCATAGCTGTTCCCTTTAGTTGTTGATATTTCTGGCCCTCAAAGGTGAAGAAGTTGTGGGTTAGGATGAATCTGGCTAGGGCAGTAAGGAAAAGACACCAACCACTTTCTCGACCGCCTGAAATACTTACCCAACCTGTTACCTCCGGAAACCATCCTTGTAACCATTGATGCTACTTCCTTATACACAAACATTCCTCATGTCCAGGGCCTCGCTGCAATGGATTATATCCTTTCTCGCCGACCACCTGCAACCCTACGTAAAACCTCTTTCCTTAATACCCTAGCCAGCTTCATCCTAACCCACAACTTCTTCACCTTTGAGGGCCAGACATACCAACAACTAAAGGGAACAGCTATGGGAACCAGGATGGCCCCTTCGTACGCAAACTTATTTATGAGATGCTTAAAGGAGGCCTTCTTGGATACCCAAGCCTGTCAACCCAAGGTTTGGTACAGTGATATCTTCATGATCTGGACTCAGTAAAGAAGAACTGCACAATTTCCTCTCCAACCTCAACTCCTTTGGTCCCATCAAATTCCCGTGGTCCTATTCCAAATCCCATGCCACTTTCCTCGATGTCGACCTCCATCTGTCCAACGGCCAACTTCACACATCCGCCCACATCAAACCAACCAATAAACAACAGTACCTCCATTATGAGAGCTGCCGTCCATTCCACATCAATAAATTCCAATTCCCGCCCACCATTCTATAACATCTTTGTGTCTGTTCACTGGACAGAGCCTCTGCCTCAAGTGCTATCTGTGTCCAACTTATTTCCTTTCTACAAATGTCTGCCTAGGTGTGTTTGCGTGTGTATGTGTGTGGGTGGGTGTGTATTTGTTTACCTTCCTTTCTCCCCCCCCCCCCCCCAAGGTAAGTCCTTCCACTCCCAGGATTGGAATGACCCCTCTTCCACTCCCTTTAAATCCGCATCCTTCCCTTTTTTCTTCCTCCTTCCTTTCTCTTTTCCTGACGAAACGGCCAACGGTTGCGAAAGCTTGAATGTTTGTGGTGCTTTTATTTGTGTTTTTGTGTCTATCGGCGAGCCTGTGCTTTGGGTAAGTCAAATGATCTTTTTGACTGATTCTTCTGTCGCTTCTTGGTAGAACATAATCAAATAAATTAAAAACACAATTCTGTGTGTGTTCTACAACTTTATTTTTGCTTACTTAACTGGTTTTCGGCTTATTAGGCCATCTTCAGAGTATGATCTTTATTTTTATACATACTTGTATGTGTTGGATCAAATCTCACCGCAGCAATTTTCCTGAGTTATACTTAAACTGTTTTAATGCATGGCCATGCATTATTTACTGTTTGTGATTGCAATATATTTCCTTCCCCCCCCCCCCCCCAATTTTTCTTTTCAGTAAATAACTGACAGTGGTTCATAAATTTATGTCTATAAAGTAATCTTCCTTGGTAGCTATTAAGGTAATTATCTATGTGCCAGAATACAGATTTTAAAAAAAAGAAATTATGAGTTAATTGCAAGGAATCTTGACATATACTGTGTTCAAACTATTATGTTGCTGCTATTTGATGGTGTAACCATGAAACTGAAGCTCCTCAGACAGCTAGATTTGTCAACATCGGCACTTCTCAACCTTGGCTTGTACAATGCTGTCTTCTTGGAGTAAGTTATTCAGGTCTGGCAATCTTTTTGCCACCCACTGTGCATGCATCATGCAACGAAGAACAGAAAACTACTTTGCTTGAGGAACTTGCTTAAAATCTATACTATTATAAAACTGTAAAACCACCATGTATGTCATCAATCTGTTTGAGCACACTAACTTCCAAAATTACTCAAGGAATTTCATCCCCCCCCCCCTTTTCTGGTAACAAGGTAACTTGATGGTATTTGGAAGCAATATACAGTTATTATTTGATCAAAATTGGATCATAGAAAAATACAATACTGTGATTTATAGTTTTCTCTCTGTCTTGTCTGTTTGAACATGGTAATCTCTGAAACTAACACACAAATTGGTATAAAGTTTTCACAGGTAATGTTAGCACAGCTTAGGGCAACATCCTTCACAACCTTTTTACACTAAAAAGGGCCATACTTATAATTTGTTTCTATTTTTATTTTTTCCATTTAGAAATTCTGAAAATGCCTGAACTCTACACTGCTACACCACTGCCAATGAGTGACATGATTTATTTAAAATTAAAAGTTAATAAATGTTTGTTACCATACAATCACTGTATTGATATGTTTAAAAACTCACCTTTTTAAACTTAAAGTAAGAAATTCATGATCATGAGCTACTTTATGCATTAATTCATTCAGAATTGTTTGAATATTGACAGCTCTCTCAAACTCTCTTTTAGGAAACACTGATGGTAGGAGAGCAAATGGAGCAAACTGCAAAACATCTTCATTATAGTTGGTCTTTGAACGCATACATGCACCTGTGGGCATTAAAAAAATTAGGCTATTCCTTGTGCAATTATGAATTAAAAGAAACAGCATTAATAAACTAGAAAAAAACTGAAAATACATATGTAGATGAATGGTTTTATGACAAATTTGAAATTTTCACCACCTGGTATAGATTTAAAAACAACATCCACAGATTTAAAAACACCATTCCTCAACATTATGACATAAAAAGGAAGCAAATAGCCAATCAGAGGCATTAACATGTGTAGAACAGCAACTACAAAAACTGTGAATCATAATAAAATATTGGTAGACATAGATGGAAAAAATACAAGAACTGTTTATAATCTAAACTGTCAAACATTAAAAATGAAATAATGTAAAACAAACATCTATATAGTCCATGCCACTGGAGATGCCCTGTAAATAAAGTAAGGTAAATATTTTAGCCCCAATTTTTTTTTTCTCCAGTTGAGTAGATGGACCCTCTAAACAAATATCTGAACATTCATCATATTTTGTTAATACAACTGAAACCTAACTGCTGTATCATACAGTGTTCACAGCCTTGCCACTAGATGTTATAACACTCCACATAGGATACTGTTATCTGCACTAGAGGGACAGGCTGTTATACAAAGTTGGTGGGAAAAATGCATTTGATTACATTTCCAAAAAACTTTAGCAGATCTTATATGTTTCATAATTTGTCTTAACACCTTATCACTCCACTAAAATAATAATTGCAGAAATGGTATTTACAAGATATTTTTAATATTATTCAACAAAGAAACTCTAGGATGGGAAACATTATGAAAATTTATAGATTGTTACGTTTTAGATAGAGTAGGAGTTTAGTACAGAAACCTACACTGAAACATCTAATTGGGCCCAGGTGTGTACAAGGGGAGGGGGGGGGGGGGGGAGGAAGGCCAGAGGCAGGGGAGGAGGGCCTTAGTGTTCTTTTGCTGTGTCTGCAATTTTATGCCTTCTGTAAGATGAGTAAAAATCCATCCATTTCATAGTGTTGAATATAATTATTTTATTTTTGGGATGTGGTTTATCTAATGCAGCTAAGTGAAATGTTGTATTGTGTCATACACTTATCACCTTTTATTTGTGAAGCATCTTCAGTGACTTGCAACACATACATGTTTATTTTTGTATACAACAATTTTATAATTTGTAAAAATTTTATTATCAGTACAGATTGCATCGGAGTGTGCGCTGATATGAAATTTCCTGGCTAGGATTTGTCTAGGAAGACAAATATTCCAGGTTTGAATCTCATTCCAGCACAAGGTTGTAAACTGCCAGGAAGTTTCATCCGTACACTTTGCAGTACATATTTTTAAGTTAAATTACTATTTGCTTGGTATCATAATAATCAAATAAGGTTGCCCAATTTAGTCAATACATACAGGTATACTAAATGATCATCATTCAAAAAACCTTCTGAACTGTAATAGCTATTACTTTCCAGATTTTATTTATAAACTAGCTGAAAACACGTATTTGTTCCTCTGTAAGTTCACCTACTGCTTACACCCCCCCCCCCCCGTCTGTCTACCTCCCCCCACCAGAATTGTGTCAAATAATGGTCCAGAAAATGAAGAAAAAAATATATCAGCTATTTCTGAATTGTTTACATATTTAGAAACTTTAAATTGTTCGAAATTTGGTATGAAAGTTATCAGTGTCATACCTGCCCTGAACAAAATGCATGGCTTAGATGCTTGTAAGCAGTTAGATAAGTTTAGGAAGACCAAAATTAATGTTTCTTTTAATTCTACACATACTACACATTAAAATACCTATGTGTTACATATTTTTCTTTACTAAGCATTTCTATATATTTTCCCAATGTTTTTGCATTTGTAGTAATAAACAAGATTCATGTTGTTAGAAACAAATGCAGGTTCTATTGACAAAGTATGAAGTTCAATTATATACATAAACCCGTATTCTGAAGACCCATATTCCACAATTTTAAATTTCTGGTCCCAAACATCAAAGAGGGGCAAGGGGATGGCATTGAGAAGAGGTTATTTTGCTGAGTTGCAACCTATCCTCATTGAATCTTTATACTCTGTCTCCGAGAATTAAATTCTGTTTTTGTCCCTGGAAGACTTACATAGGCAACCTGCAGCTGGCACTACAAGCTATTTAATAATATAGATTACTTTGAGTACTATTAAATATGCTGTGGAGCCCTCACGTGTTCAACACACTGTGTTGATTGAAGAACCTTGATTTTTATGAAAATCTACTACTGCTTTAGCCATTTCTGCCATTCGGTATGAGAGAATTAGGTCAGAGAGATTTAATCAACTCAAACCTAAAAGCTTTGAACTGCAGAAAAAGATCATCTGAGCCATAGTGGACACTAAAAACAAACAGTTCTGCAAACCATTAGAACAGCTAAGTCTAATGTCTATTATGAGCATGTTTGTGTGACACTTTCATTTTCAAAAAGAGAAGCTCAATATTGCATGGAGGCAAGTGATCTTTGCACAAGTATGAAACACATACAGTATGTTACATGTTACCAAGCCACATACTAAAACTGGGAAAAATTCCACTTTTATGAGCCTGAATTATATAAATAAAAATTAAATTCTGTTTTTTGTAAGAGTATCATTTGATAACAGCTAAACAGATTTGGCTCATTCGTTTTGAAAACATTTGTAATAGTCTGTTTAAATGTTTAGGTAAATGTTGCACGGAAAATTGGAAAATTTACGAAATAATGTAAGTGCTTCTTTTCCTATTTGATTTTTTGTAGGAACTCTAACCATACCTCAAGATTTAAACAACAAATAGGTTTTTTTGTGGCCTTGGAAAAGGTAACAGAAAAAAAAAATCGGTACAATTACAAAGGAAAGTAAAAAATCAGAGGTAAACATGCAAAAACCATGATGAGTTCAGGCTACTGTAGGAATAGAACTAGCTAAAGTTGTGATATGATCCTAGTTAATTTTAGGAGGTGCTAATTCACAATATGTGCCAGGAGATTTTCTTAGCTAAGCTTTCCCAAGGAGCTAAGCATTCTCTGTCAGCATCATAAATGTTTTCCCTTAATAGGCTCCTTATCTTAATGTTGGAAGAATGAGCAGTTTTTCTCTTTGAATTTGACACTCTGAATGACATATTAGAAGTGTTTTAAGCACCCTGTGCTTGTTTTTAAAGTTAAATGCTCTCCAAAAATTTTCATGTAATTGAGTTGAAAGTTTTATTTACTAAGAGTCACAATAAAATATCTATACTGATGACCAGTTTTGAAGATTAAAATGCCATCTTCAGATAATTTATTTACTGACACAGTATCTTGTAGTACTTCTTTGATGACCAGATGGTCACACTTTAATGAAATGGTTCAAAACACTACATTGCCATCATTGACGAGTAAAATTTTCACACAAGAAGACTATAGTAATAAAGTTGTATGAGCACATTCCAAATTAGCTGATGCCATCAGGTAATCAAAACATCCTTTTAACGTACAGAGTATGTTGAGGACACTAATTGGCAGCTGCATTGCGAGACATTGGTTCTAGGCTGACTTGATTGCTACAACTATGTTGTCTCACCACTGCAAGAGAAGGACACCTAGGAATCAAATACGGTTGAAGACCCTGAGCATATATTGGCTTGCACTGAATCAGGACATGGGACCGTGACATGTGATGACAAGTGGCTGATGTAGTTGCCAGTCACTGACTGTTTCATTAAAGGTTTCAGTTGGAGAATGGTCAATCAGTGAACAATTTTTCTTAAAAAGCAACGCAATATACAGAACAAGAAGAAATGAGGTGATGCTGTTCTGGGAGGTGACAGATATACCTATTACAGTTCCACTGAATGATCGTATGATGCAATTTCAGAAAAGGTGCCAGGGGTGGTAAGGACAGGTCATGCTACAAGATTATTACCTGTCACCTATGGGGATGGAATCATATCCACAATTATCAGCTCAAAAGCCAAACACATTGGAGAACCTGACATTTCAAGGGACACCAGGGTAGCCTTGTCAGTTTCTTAATCTTCGTCTTTTTCATCGCAGATTTCGGTAGACAAGGTCCATTCAAGATGTTATCCACAATGAGTCTGGGAAGAGATGATGAGTAGAAAACCCTGTCTATGGCAACTTTGGCTGTTGGTTGGTATTGGGCCTTTGGGATGAGGGCTGAAGGCTTAAGGCTTCTCCAGCCATGTCTGCAAAGCAGTTTAGTAATTGGTGGTGTTTTATAGGGGACTAAACTGCTAGGTCATCAGTCCCCTGTTCGAAGTTAAGATATTAGATTGTAATGCAAACAATAGAAAATCTTGAGCTGAACACAGAAGGAAAACCCACAAGGAGTATGGATCAACGATGAACATTTCACTGACAACAAGGAAGAAAATGCAAAAGGGATATACAATGTTTAACCAAACTAAAATTTTTACAGCAGAATACTGTGTCTGGCTGATCACTGGAATAATGAAGGTTGAGGCAGCCAACCTGTACACACTAAAAACCTCTAGTCAGTCTAAAGGAAAAAGTCCAATGATGACTTAAAAATGCTGGAGGGATGCAGACCTGAGAATCAGGCTAAAGCACTCTCCATTAAATGGAATGATAAAAACCAGCTGCATGAATAAAATGTAAAACAGAGTTAGCCATACATCCATTGTCACCTAAAACTAAAGGTAGTGCACCTGGTAGATTAAAAGATTGCCACAAGGGGGGCTAAAATGGGACAGTCCAGCAGGATATAGACCACTAACAACACAGCACCACAGCGACACTTGGTCGGAGTCTCACAGTGAAGTAGACACCCATGGGTCAACAACGTATGCCCAATATGAAGGTGGCAGAGGACGACCGAATCCTGTCATGTTGACCTTAAAGAAGATTTCCATGTGGCCGTGGACAGTTTGCAGGATGGCATTGAAGCACCCGTCGATGATCCCAGATGCCCTCAGCAATCTCTGGTGCCATCAAAGAAAGGACTTGCCCTGAAGTGAGCTACTGGTAGTTTGAACAGTTGCCTCAGCAGCAGAAACTAGCCCCAAGTGACTTGCTGAACAGCCATATTGACATCAGCTGGAAATGGAGTGGTTACGACAGCAGCCGAGGTGTAAGCTGAGCAATCAGTCTTACGGGGAGATAATTGAGGGCAGGCTGTCTGCAGGTTGAGACCTGTGGAAGCGACAGAAGGGTAGGAAAATGGTCACTGCCACAAAGGTTGTCATGGACCTTCCATGTGAGATGTGGAAGGTTTGGGCTACAAAGAGACAGGTCTATGGCTGAATATGTACCACATGCCACACTAAAATGTGTAGGGGCACCCATGGTAAGTAGATAAATGTCTTGCTGTGCTAACAGGGTTTCAACATGCCTACCACAGCAGGTAGTCTCTGTTTCAGCCCACAAAGGATGATGGGCATTAACTTTATCATTCCCAGTGTTGTTCCTGGAGAACAATGTATTAAAAGCTGATTTATACAGTATTTTGTGTGTCAGCCTTTAAAGCCACATGGTTGTTGTTGAACAACATGCTTCTAGTATGACATTTTGCCACTTGGTAGGGCGTGTTGCCACTCCTGAGGAATTGATTTATCCCATCTTGGAGGTGGTGTTACATTGCTGTCTGTATGTGGCTGTGAGTGTGGTTTATGTTATTTTATTTCAGCAGTGAAATGTCGTGTCTTTGGTGCTATGGTTATTGATCTGTGTTACCTATCAACAAAATAACATCCCATGTAATAAAATACCTCGATATAAATGTGTGTATTGTGCATGAAATGCACGACATAAAAAAACAAAAGTTTGTTCAAAAATTTGAAAACATGTATTTTATGTTTATTACACCGTATTAATACAGAAAATGCTGAATTTTAATTTTTCTGAAGCTGAATTCATACTGTAGGAATGAAAGGGTTAAGGTCCCCAAAAGGAGAAATGGTGGGGGAAGTTGGGTAACCAAGGCGGCTAAAGTCTCTATCAGTGGCATGGGTAGCGTCGCAGTGTGTCTGTAGCAGTGTTAGGTTGGCAATGTAGTACATTTCAAGTAGCCTGTGGCGTGTATGATAAATTACTGACAGTACAAGGGTACATCGATGAATATTATTAATTTTTACAAATATGTCATGATTTGAAGGGTTGTGGTTAGGCAGGAACCTAAGAGTACAGCTTAAATTGTTATGAGCGAATGTTTGATTTTTACGAATATGTCGTGATATTAAAGGAAGGGGTTAGGCAGTTAGCGAAGATTACAGATCAAATTGTTGCAAGTGTTTTAGCAAATTATGAACATTGAAAAAATTATTGTAATTCATATCATTTGAGAGACAGACACACGTGTATTTCGATTTACATAACAACAAAGTGTTACATCTGGATAGAAAAACAGTGCATGTGGAAAAACTTATTTTTGTAGTGAGCGATCTTTTACATTCAAACACTGTGATTCATTTCAAAAATAAAGTCATTCAAACGTGATGTTAACGCATTCATTTTTACATCTTCTAAACATAGTGTGCCGCCATTCATCCCAGCATACATAGCGACTGTTGCCAACACTTCCACTTCACATCACGTAAATACATTAGGCCATGCCGCTGATCAAGACTTTTACCGACCAAGGCAGCAAGGTCAATAGCCAAGACAGCCTTATATGGAGGAAGGTAGATGGAACAGGTGGTAAATTCCTGCATGGCCCAAATGTGAACAGTAACTGCTCTCCAGAGTCGTGCGGAGAGGCATGGCAGCACTGGGGACAGTGGTGATGACATATACACAGACACCTCCAGATACCCCGTCATAGTCATCATGGTTTTTGTAGTAGCTCCAATAGCCACAAAGGGCTGGGGTCCGCTGGACAGGGAATCACGTTTCCTGTTGAGCTACACAGAAAGAGGAATAGCAGCACAACAATTTCTGCAACACGGACCGGTTGTAGAAAACACTGCTACAGTTCGAAAGCAGGATTATATTGTTTCCTGTCTGCTGAGGTACGGTGATGTCAAAGGTACAGTAGGTACCACAGAATTGTCTGTCCTCATTGATTGCACAGGCTGAGCCTCGACATCCTTGGCTTCAGAAGTCTCACCAATTGCCAAAAATGTGAGGATCTCCACCTCATCCTCAGAAGCAGAGATGT
This sequence comes from Locusta migratoria, assembly GCA_026315105.1. Classification (NCBI taxonomy): domain Eukaryota; kingdom Metazoa; phylum Arthropoda; class Insecta; order Orthoptera; family Acrididae; genus Locusta; species Locusta migratoria. The sequence continues at coordinate 240,672,056 of CM048750.1, read as the reverse complement.
GTGGTGGTGGCATGGTAGCCACTAGAGGTTCTTTATTTTTGTTGTTCTTTTTCTTCTTCTCTTGCTGTCCTTTGGTTTCTCTTGCTGGGAAGGATTTGCTGACTCAGTGTCAGAGACTGGGGGCATTAGAGGCCCTACAACCATAAGTTGGTGGCTCTTTTAACCACTCACTGGTATCAACTGTACCAGTGGGAGAAACCTTTGAATTTGAAGGGTTCCAAGGGAGCCCCTCCTTTCAAGAGATGCCAAAGGTGGCTGTTGTTTCTCTAGCTCAGGGGTGAGAACTGATGCCCCCAGTGTTTGGGGAGTTATTGCTCCCAAAGTACGTTTGGGGCAACAGAAGAGGTGGTGCCCCCAAACATTAAGGAGGCAGGTGTTAATGGTAGGGTCTGAGGGCCCAGTATGGTAGATGGAACAGGAGATGATTTTAACAGGGATAGCAATGGTGATGTAGCTGTGGCGTATGATTTCATACTCACAGCATGGATCTTTTCATACTTTTTCTTTCTCTCTGATAACCTGTCCAGGGTCTTGTTTGCCATTATTTTGCATTCTTTATGAAGAACTGTGCACTTTCATGAGCAGAGAGAGTGGTTCTGGCTGCAGTTAACACAGATGAGAGGAGGGGTACAAGGGACATCTGGAAGTAATGTATGTCCCCACTCCTGTCAGGTGGGACTGCCATCACAGCAGGATGATTTCTGTTCAAACCTCCAGCACTTTAAGCAGTGCATAGGGGAGGAACATAGGGTTCGACATCACACCAGCAGATCACCACCTCGACTTTCTCAGACAGTGAATCACCCTCAAAAGCCAGGATGAAGGCACCGGTGGTGACCCTTATGTCCTTTGGACCCCTATAAACATGCAGAATAAACTGTACTACTTGCCCTTCTAAGTTTTTCCATAATTCTTCATCTGACTTCATCACATGCTCATGATTGGGCCGGGTACAATGTCACCATGAGAACAGACCTAGATCTCATCTTGACATTCCATACACGTTCCCAAACTTGTCCTCCAGGTTACCCACAAAAAAGAAAGGCTTTGTTGTCACAAGGGATTCGCTATCTGTTCTACTACAGACCAGGTAAAGGGGGAATAAGCCTTACCTAGATGACAAGCCCTAAGTTCTTCCCATGGTGTAGCCAGGGTTCCCCAGAAGTAGCCCACTAGTGACTGTGCCACCTCAACAGACATATTTGTGGAAGATTATATATAAACTAATCATCATATCCGCAGAGAGTAAGCAATCGTTGCCCAAATATGCGACTGGATAGGGGATTTCCTGTCAGATAGGACACAGTTTGTAGAAATCGATGGTAAAGCATCGACTAAAACAGAGGTGATATTGGGCATTCCACAGGGTAGTGTTATTGGCCCTCTGCTGTTCATTATTTACATAAACGATTAGGGAGAAAATCTAAGTAGCTCTCTTAGGTTGTTTGCAGATGACGCTGTCATTTACAGTCTTGTAAAATCATCTGAAGATCAAAACCAACTGCAGAACAATCTTAATAAGATATCACTATGGTGTAAAAATTGGCAATTGACTCTAAATAATGAAAAGTGTGAAGTTGTCCACATGAATACGAAATGAAATCCATTAAACTTTGTTTACAAGATAAATCAATCAAAAGTGAAGGCCATAAACTCCACAAAATACCTAGGAATTACTATTACTTCAGACTTAAACTGAAAAGAACACACAGATAATATCGTGGGAAAGTCGAACCAGAGACTGTGTTTCATTGGTAGAACCATTAAAAGATGCAACAGAACTACTAAAGAAACTGCATAAACTACGCTTGTCCGTCCATTTTTGGAGTATTACTGCCCAGTGTTGGATCCTTATCATGTGGGTTTAACGAAGGACATTGAAAGAGACCAAAGAATGGCAGCTCGTTTTTTACTGTCACGATACAGGGGAGACAGCGTTGCGGAAATGATACAGGATCTGGGATGGAAATCATTACAACGGCACTTATCGCTGCAATGTGGGCTGCTTACAGAACTCCAATCGCGACATTCTTCTCTGAATGCGAAATACATTGTTGACTCCCACTTAAATAGGTAGAAATGATCATCAGAATAAAATACGAGAAATCAGAGCTAAAACGGAGAGATTCAGGTGTTCTTTCTTCCTGCGCTCTATTTGAGAATGGAATGGGAGATAAATAGTATAAAGGTGGTTCAATAAACCCTCTGCCAGGCACTTAAATGTGATTTGCAGAGTATCAGATGTAGATGTCTTACTTCTTATGTGCCTCAGCATATGAAAGGTGGTCAAACTGTTTTCATTTCTGGAGTTTATTATCTTTCTCAAAAACTGGACTAACTAATAAGTGGAAGGCAGTGTTCCATGCAGTTGACACACAAAGATAGTTGTTCAAAAAGACTACCTTTGTGGAGTGATTACCCATAGTTACCACAATTTGGGGCTACTGTGCAGCAGAGTGACATGTGTCCACAGCACAAACACCTAAAGCGCCTTACGTATTGTACATCACCACACCATGACCCTAACTTTATCTGGAAGGGCGCGGACGCGCCCGCACACACGCACACACACACACACACACACACACACACACACACACACACACACACACACACACAATTGCAGTAATCAGACGGTCAGAGGCAAAAGAAACCAGTTACTAGCTCTGTTGCTTGTAAGTTCACATACTTGAGCTGTAATATTTTCATTACTGTCACAGTTTGATGATCCACAAACTGAGAAACACACATGTGGACATATAAAACAATTGCAATTTGCAACGGAGACTGCTCCAGTGATGCAGTGATGATGGCCACAAGCTCCTCAGCATACATGGAGAGTTATCAACTCAACAGTAGTGTGATACCTGTTTTGTCAGGAGGCTATGGCCCAGATGTACATGGAGATGAATTGGTTATTGTGCTGGATTTTGGACGCAAAGATCAACTTTTATAATAGGTACTAGAGATCACACTGCACAATGGATAAATTATACACCACATAAAATGTCCTATCTCAAATGAACCGTAATTCTGTGACATTAAGATATTTTTAGGCAAAGCCCTAAAAGATTACTGTAACTAATAATGTCAGAAAGAAGAGGGGAAATAAAATGAGATGGGCTAATACTGTTGGGGGCACTAGAAGCAGTCACCATAAAAACTTACTACATATAGACTACTTTTACTTGTCTTTTATGGCAGGCAAGGCAGTTATTGATACATTTTTGCCCCTGAACCAGCAGGAGGATTAACAACTGGTAGCAGAATCTCCTTAACTGGAATGCAAGTGGAGCTATAGAGGGAGACAGGAAAATATTACAGAATTGAAGCACGGAAGGACGATTAGGTTTTGACATCCCATCAACATCATGGTCATTAGAGATGGAGCACAAGTTTGGATATTTTATGAAGAATGGGAAGTGTCCTTACCCTTTCAAAGGAACCACCCAGAAATCACAAATACAACATTGCTCAATCTGTGATCAGTCTGCAGGTATATATTGTTTTGTCTTACCATGCATCAGAGCCCAGTCCCGTGCAGATGTTACTACTTCTTTTAAAGTCTTCTCATCAAGAGGTAATTGCACACAGGGTTCCAGTCTTCTGACAGCCATTGTTCAGAGTCTGAAATTAAATCATTGTTATATATTTTTTGTTTATGCAGTATCAATAACTATTTTGCATTATGATCACAGTTGACAATTCTTCTACAGTTGGTGGTGCTTTTGCAGCAGACATATAAAACAAGTGCACTCTATCAGAATTTGACCTAACACCCTCCTGATGGCAATTCTATGACAAGGGAGTATGTTTCTCAGTCAGTCACTCATTAAAGTTGCATAGTGTGCACACATCTTATGCCCCCCTTGTGACAACTCTGGGACAAAAGCTTCCTCCCTCCTCTCCCCCTTCCAGGTATGTTTGCATTTTGTTATGGTAGTCATCTATGGGGCATGTGCACTAACTGTCCACTTTGAGCATAGGCCTGTAGTCTTACTTTTAGATTTCATACAAACACGATGATGGGGCTGAGATCCTGACACCGTGGAAGTTTAACAAATTTCTGTCATTCAAGACTTCAGTCAATTTAATTATTTTACAACTGTAGTGACACTGTCAACCATTAATATAAAAATTTATGACTCAGTATGTTAATTAACGAAAGCACTTAAAAAGAAAAACACAGTATTGTTAAAGTTCTACAGGACGAATACTTTTTTCAAGCAGATTTTGGGCTTACAAGCCATTATCAGACTGCCATTGTAAAAAATGTGTGAAGTTCATGAACACAGTGCAATTAAATATGCTAACTAATAACAGCAAAAAAAAAAAAAAAATAAACAAAGAACCTCATTTATCTCAAATGAATGGTCCCTACATAACAATTTTAATTAAATGAAATTACAATTGCAATGATAATGAGGAACTGAAAGAAAAACTGGGAATGAACTCCATAGGTGTAGCAGTTCGAGTCAACAGGTTGAGATGGCGGGGTCATGTTACATGCATGGGAGAAGTAATGTTATCTAAGAGACTCATTGGATTCAGTAGAAAAGGGTAATAGGAGTTGAGGCAGATCAAGGAGAAAGTACTTAGATTCCATCAAGAATAGGGGATCATGCAGGAATTTTATGCTCCAGACTGAACACAAAGGCATAATAATAATAATAATAATAATAATAATAATAATAATAATAATAATAATAATAATAATAATGGTGGTGGTGGTGGTGGTGGTGATAACTGCAATAAAATAAAATTAGTATGTAACACACATCCTAGATAATGTCTTTAAGAAGAATTACAGATGGAAGATAATATGGAAACAGATTAAAGCATAGAATTAATCATTTAACAACAGAATACTTTGAGTACATAGAGAATAAGCAAACTAGAAAAATAAATGAACAGAATTGAACAATGTGGGAAGCACTGCAATGGAAGACTGAGGATCAAGTGAGTTCAGGACAGGGTAAGTAGTGCATTGTGTTTTGTCACATAATATTAAATCAAGACTGTGGGTAAGATGTTTCTTGACTTGCTGGGTTCCCGTCAATTTTGGCCTATTTTTGGTTAGGAGGAGAACATAGGGACTGTGGCTAGTGGTTATGGCACTGCTCAGTGCATGACAAACAAATTCAGAGACTTAATTCAGTAACCTACAGTTGCCTTCGTGTTCAACCAACCTAGCTGCAACGCCTTCCACCAGGAAAAGTAATTTCATGCAACCCACTGTAAGATAGTAATTGGATTTATCTATATTATTGAAAACATACTGGGCTGTGGTGTTCCTTGCATAGTAGTAAATCCTACTTTTTCTGGCTATACTCTGTGATGTTGTTGTTGTTATGGTCTTCAGTCCAGAGACTGGTTTGATGCAGCTCTCCACCCTACTCTATCCTGAGCAAGCCTTTTCATCTCCGCTTAAGAACGGCAACCAATATCCACTTGAATCTGCTTACTATACGCATCTCTTGGCCTCCCTCTGCGATTTTTACCCCACACACTTCCCTCCAATGCTAAATTTACGATTCCTCGATGTCTAATAATGTGTCCTACCAAGCGATCCCTTCTTTTAGTCAGGGTATGCCAAAAATTCCTTTTCTCGCCAATTTTGTTCAGTACCTCTTCATTAGTTATGTGATCTACCCACTTAATCTTCAGCATTCTTCTGTAGCACCACATTTCAAAAGCCTCTATTCTCTTCCTGTCCGCACTGCTTATCGTCCATGTTTCACACCCATACAAGGCAACACTCCACACAAATGCCTTCAGAAAAGACTTCCTTACCCTTAAATTAATATTTGATGTTAACAAATTTCTCCTTTTCAAAAATACTTTTCTTCCCATTGCCATTCTGCATTTTATATCTTCTGTACTGCGACCATCGCATGTTATTTTACTACCCAAGTAACAAAACTCATCTACCACCTTCATTGTTTCGTTACCTAATCTAATTCCTTCGGCATCGCCTGATTTTCTAAGACCGCATTCCATTATTTTTGTTTTGCTCTTGTTAATGTTCATTTTATACGCTCTCTTCAACACACTGTCCATTCCATTCAACTGCTCTTCCAGGTCGTTCGCTGTCTCTGACAGAATTACAATGTCATCAGCAAAACGCAATGTTTTTATTTCTTCCCCCTGAACTTTAATGCCTATTCCAAAATTTTCCTTGCTTTCCTTCACCGCCTGCTCAATGTACAAATTGAATAACATCGGAGAAAGGCTACAACCCTGTCTTACTCCCTTCCCAACTGATGCTTCCCTTTCATGCCCTTCGAGTCTAATAACTGCGGTCTGGCTTTTGTACAAGTTGTAAATAACTCTCCTTTCCCTGTATTTTACCCCTGCTGACTTCAGAATTTGAAAGAGTGTAGTCCAGTCAACAATGTCAAATGCTTTCTCCAAATCTACAAAAGCTAGAAATGTAGGTTTGCCTTTCCTTAATCTATCTTCTAAGATAAGACGTAAGTATTGCCTCCCGGGTTCCTACGTTCCTCCTGAATCCAAACTGATCTTCCCCGAGGTCAGCTTCTACCAGGTTTTCCATTCTCCTGTAGATAATATGTGTTAAAATTTTGCAACCATGACTTATCAAACTGATGGTTCTGTGATATCTGTCCTAAATATGGGACTGAACCACTTCCTGCAACCAATGAAAGAAAGAGCAGGAGTCTTAGAGTAGGGGTTTCATTTTCAATATTTATTTCCTGTGGAATATATGATCAAAGCAATTGGATGAGGTAAGCTACAAGTCTGTTACGCACATGTGGCAGAGCAGCCGAGTGCATTGAGGCGCTATGTTCTGATGGGCGAGGCCGTTCTCTGTTGGGGGGTTCGAATCCCCCATTGGGCATGGATGTTTGTACCGTCTTTAGTATAAGGTAGATCATAAGTAGTTTGTAAGTTTAGGGACTGATGACCCCACAGTTAAGTCCCTTAAGCTTAACAAACATTTGATTTTTTTTTAATTTATTGCTATTTTTCATTATTAATTGAATCTTTTTATGTTGACTAACTTATAACATGTACCAAGCTGTGATGTAGTGCCTTTCAATAAACAATCCATTTACATACCTGAACCACTATTTAAAATTTGCACTCTAAGTTTTTTTGTTTAAGAAATGCTGTTCAAAACTATCTATGAATATTTCAGCCAAAGGTCTACAAAGATGGTACCCCTCAGCTAAGCCATCTAACTGCTTATGCTGAGTCAATTGTAAATGTAAATATCTTTGTGTTAATCATGTCGGTCTTGAGCCATCCACTTTCAGACATGTACAACTCTGTCAGTTTAGTAATACATTCCTGCTAGTATGTTAGAAAACAAGAAGCACTTATCAAAGGGTATTACCTTGCTCTGGTTTGGATTTTCTTTCTTTTAATTAAAGTGCCCAATTATCTCGTCAATTTATAGGATAAAGATACAACCGGACTCAGTACACCCACTGTGTATGTAGTTTTGAAAGCCAATATACTCTAGGAGGCATTGGGCTAGTTGATAACTTAAGAATAAAAAAATACATATAAATTACACACACACACACACACACACACACACACACACACACACAATCTATCTATATGCATATCTGAACATTACACACACCACTGATACATGGGATACTTATCTTAGTGTGCTGCCATGGCAATGGTAGCATTCTTCTGAGAAAGTTCATTTCCCTCCAATAGTACTGATCACTTATCACTTTACAGACAGACTAGACAATGTATCATTTTGATGAATTTGGGGGGGGGGGGGGGGGGGAAGCTAAAAATATGAATGAAACATGTTTGGACCGGACCTAATGTGTGGAAATATAATGACAATATAGGTAACAGGCATTTAAATGTTGGAAAAACTATTCCCAGGAATAAAGAGGGATAGGATGGGAGGAACAGGGCAGTCTCACATATCGTAGATATCTACCTGGTGTGTTTTATTGTCACTCTTAAATATACAGTACACTCCCAAAACTCTGCTCCCCCAAAAGTATGTACAGGTGTAGTATTTAATCTGAATGAATACAAGACAACAAATATGTTACTCCCCAAATATAAATCCAAAGACAGAAAAACTGAAAACTTTTCAAAAAGTGCAAAAACAAAACTATCATTTATTAAACATAAAAATCATTTGTTTTTATTGACAACCAATGTCTCCCATACTACAATTATAAAGTGCACATAAATATCATACTTTGTGTAATTCAATGGTATTTGTCATTAAATTTAGTTAGTGTTGTGTATAATGATTTAAAAAAGATTACTGAATATACTGATTTTTATTTTTGCTCAGAAATTATAAATATTTAAACTATTTATAAAACATCCACTATCTTCAGAATTACCAAATTTGCTCTTAATAAAAAGAAACTTGTTGGATCAGAATTTGATAGCACAGTGAACCAATGAACTATTTGACATGTGAAATAAAGTACTACAGTTGGAAATTTCTGGACAAAAATAAATGCTTTGGAATAAAGGAGACCACTCACTGAAAAGCAGCAGCACTGTTCTTGACACACACACACACACACACACACACACACACACACACACACACACACACAGTCCCCTCTGCCACCGCGGATGGCAAGCACACCCCAGTCCAGACACTATTAAACATAGTAAGCAATTGGTGGTGAAAGTCTGCTGACAGGTGTCTGACGAACTGCATGTGTATACAGTCTGGTCCCGAGGAGGAATTGGGACATTCAGCGAGAGCAGTTTTAAACTCCCGCTCCGTAACTGGATCACTGTACGGTTTCTGGCAGCAAGTGTGGAAAGATAGAGGATTTCGCTCTACCCGTTGTCTGAGGGAGTGGAAGGACACACTATAGTTTGCTGTCTCGGAGCAACAAGCATATTGCTCTGCCATGCACTCAGCAATAACAGCCGTATCAGTACAGAGGGTGCCCTCGATGTTTAGAGACGGGACTCTCGCTGGTGGACGGTATCGGAAGAGGCACCGTACCTGAGACCAAACGCGAGAAGGGGAGGCACGGGAGCCAATGGAGCAATGTACCGCTCCCAGCAGTCCTGTTTACTCTGCCGGATGAGTCATCGGCCTCGAGCCATTTAAAGGCTATCAGGTGTTCTATAGTGGGGCAGCGCCAGTGGCGTTTCAGTGCCCGTCAACAGTCCCGGATGGCCTCAGCACTCTCAGGCATCCACTAGGGCACAACCCTGTGCTAAGGGAAGCCAGTGGTAGTCAGAACAGTCTCCTCAGCAGCTGAGACTACAGCATCAGTGACCTGTTGGACTGCTGTATCAATGTTGGTTGGTAGTGGAACAGAAACCACAGCAGCCGAGGTGTAACTCCACCAGTCTGCTCGATCTAGACACCAGCTGGATGGGTAGCTGCAGGTTCGAATTACTGGAATGACATAAGAACAGGGAAATTGTCACTCCTGCAAAGGTCGTCATGAACCCTCCAACTTAAATGTGGGAGGAGGCTTGGGCTATATAAAAAACAGGTCAATAGCAGACCGTGTGCCATGCACTATGCTCTAATGTGTGGGAGCACCTATGTTTAGGAAGCATATGTCCTGCTGAGTCAGTAAAGTTTCAACATCTCTGCCATGTCCCGAGGGCTGGGTACCACCCCAGAGAGGGTGGTGGGCATTGAAATCACCCAGAAGGATAAATGGTTGGGGAAGTTGCGCGATGAAGTCAGTGAGGTCAGCGAGGCACACAACTTCACTCAGATGGAGGTATGGAGAACAGAGTGTTATATTCTGGACTGTCTGTATTCTTACAGCCACTGCCTCAAGAGCCGTGTTGAGAGCCAGGGCAGCACTAGGAACAGTGGCGAGGACATAAATGCAGACACCTCCGAATACCCTGTTGTTGTAGCCCCGATAGCCTCGAAGGGTTAGCATCCACTGGACAGGAAACATGTTTCCTGTAGGGCTACACAGAAAGTAAGATAGCGGCACAATAATTGCTGTAGCTCGGGTAGGTGGCAGAAAAACCGCCAAAGTTCGATAATAAGATCATGCTACTTCTTGACTGCTGAGGCATGACAATACTGATGGTGCTGTTGGTTCCACAGAATAGCCTGTTATTGCTGATGGCGGAAGCTGGGCCTCTACATCCATTGCTTCTGAAGTCTAAGTGATTACAAAGTCCTCTGGTGAGGCAAGGATTGGTTGGTTGGGTTGGGGTTTGAAAGGGACCAAACTACAGTAAAACTTCCCTTAACGGACACTTTCAAATAGCAGACTCCGCTCAATAGCGGACGTTTTAAAGTTCCCCTGCAAAACAACATTAGCCCTGATGCTAAAATTATTCCGCGGACATTCTCAATAACGGACACGGACACCGTAATATGTCCCCCGAGAACAATCAAAACTTCCAAATAATGGACAGTGTGAAAGAATCAGTGCCCTCTTGTGTGTCAAAAGTCTGGGTGTCGTCAATTCTAACGCGTGTTAATTGAAGATTTAACGTGTTTCTTGTTCGTATTGCGTGGTTTCGTGGCATTGCCATTTATTGGAACTATTTGGAAGTACAGTATGTACAGTATTGGTTCATGCAGTGCAGTAACAGACAATGAGAGTGCGGCACCAAACACTTTCCACCTCTTGTCGGTACATCAGACGAAGCCAAGCGTTCAATTGTTAATGCACTGTTGTGTTGAAGCATGGGATTGGGTAAGACATGAGAGAGGCGATAGGTGTATCGAATGTTTTCATTCGATGGCTGCCACAGCCTGGTTTTAAAAGTCAAAAGGTTCCTCTAATGCATCTTGAGTGTTTTCTTGTCGTTCATCTGTGTGTTTTCGATTTGAATTTTCATGCTCGCGCTACATGCTTTAAAATGCCCAGGATAAAAGTGGCTAAATACCACAAAAGAATCATTCGAGTGCCGGTAAAAAAAGGGGAAAAAAACGCTGACAACAGGCGCGAAACGAAAAAAAGAACGTAATCTCGTAACAAAAGCTTCGCACTTTTCCTCGGAAATTATGGTTGGCTGGATCGGTGGCATTCGCACGTTTTACGATCACAATTCGGTGTGTTTCACAGGTGAAAACAGGAGACTTTTTTAACTGAGATTTACGTTATCCGGACCGGCCGCCATACCGATCATTTCTGATAAACGGTAGTTTATTATTTTGTATTTTATCCTTTTCTTAACAGCGGACACGTCTTAAAAGCAGACAGTTTTATTTTTCCCATTGGTGTACGTTATTCAGAAGTTTTACTGTACTATGGTCATCAGTCCCTTTTTCCAATCACAGAGACAACATAGTAGACCGCTAAAATGGGACACAATGTGTTAAACTACATCAAACTGTAGATGGAAAATGTCAGAAGTCAAAGTATTAACTAAAGGGAAGAAAGAAAAGATTTAAAAAAGAAGACAAGAGTTCACAGAAATAAAAACGGAATGTCCAGCCACTCTGCAACACATTAAAATAAACTGCCTAAAAATATTAAGCAGGTGCAGAATAAATAGATAAAGCAACTCAATAACGTCAGATGGAATTGTAGAATCCACTGTTATGAATAAAAGTTAAAACAGTATCAGTCACCTAAAACAGTTGTAAGGAGTCAGGAAGATTAAAAGTCTGCCAAGTATGGCCAATGTGGAGTCAGCAGAGGACGACAGAATCCCTGCGGGGATTCCGCATAGATGACCTCCAAACACTGGTTGTCTCCTTTATTAACCGCAATTTGTTAGTTGTCCGTAGGGTACGCCATTCTGTACTCCACACACCAAGAACGCGACTATGCAACATCGAACGGATGTCAAGAGCTGGGATACCTATAACCAGGATTGGTTTATGGGTAGCACTTTTCGCTAACCTGTCAGCCATCTCATTTCCAGCTATCCCAATGTGCCCTGGTGTCCAGGCAAATGCTACCGACCGCCCACAACGGTCGATGTCATACAGGGATTCTTGGATGGCCTTAATCAAGTGATGGCAAGGGAAGCATTGATCGAGGAACGTTTTTTTTTTTTAATTTCTCAGGTCATTAGCGCCCAGATCGAAACAGGTATTTGCTAGATCTCAAAAAAAAAGGTATAACTGACAGAAAGGAGAGTATCAAGAGAAAGCTAAAATAGAAGGATAAAAAAAACAAATAGAAGGGTTAAATACCCTTTAATAAATTAGCCCTGTTGATAAATGGCAAAACTTGAGCAGCTGCTCGTGTGCCTTCAGCTAAAAGTTCCTCCAGAGTAGATGGCAAATTAAGGGCTACACGGAGACGATTAAAATTAGGACAAGACAGTAAAACATGTAGTACCGTCAGCAATTCACCACAGGAGCACAGCACTGCACACATGGCAGCCGTTATCTGCTAGCAACTGAAGGGAGCGTTAGATGCGGTACACAACAGGATGGGTTGAGAAAGGGTCCCTAAGACTGTGCAGTGCACTAAGGGAATCAGAGCAGATGGCATAAAAGGGATGGCAGTAACGGCAGTTGTATAAAACAGCCTGGTGGAGGACAAAAAGCTCAACCGTGAAATTCGAGCACCGGTCAGGGAGCTTGTATTGGAAACGGTTGCCCCCGACGACGAAGGCAGATCCGACACCGGCAGTGCTCTTGGAACCATCAGTGTAAATAAATATGGCATTATCTAACCGCAAACAGAGTTTGACAAGCCTCGAGCGGTATACCAAATCCGGAGTGCTCTCCTTGGGGAGCAAACTAAGTTCAAGGTGAGTGTGAACCTGGGCCTGATGCCACGGTGGCAATGGGCTGCCGCTCAACCGAAAGGTGGAAGGAATGGTAAAATCAAGCCGCTGTAGCAGGCGGCGAAACCGAACTCCGGGTGGAAGCAAGGCAATCGCAGACAACTGATATTGGCGATCGAGTGAGTCGTCAAAAAATAATCGGTAAGATGGATGGTTGGGCATCGACCGCAGGCGGCATGCGTACCGACACAAGAGTATGTCACGCCGAGTGGTCAAGGGTAATACAGCAGCCTCGGCATACAGACTTTCAACGGGGCTGGTATAAAATGCACCGGTCGCCAGACGTAATCCCCGATGGTGAATAGAGTTGAGACGGCGGAGAATCGACGGCCGTGCAGAAGAGTTTACAAGGCTTCCATAGTCGAACTTCGACAGAACAATGGCCTGGTAAAGGTGAAGCAGGGCGGTACGATCCGCTCCCCATGATGTGCCACTGAGGAAACGAAGGACATTAAGGGATCGGACACAACGGGCAGCCAGGTAGGACACGTGTGGACCAGCAACGTTTCCGATCCAACATTAGCCCCAAGAATTTCGTAGTCTCCACGAAAGGGAGAGCAACAGGGCCGAGATGTAGAGAAGGTGGAAGAAATTCCTTGTATCTCCAGAAGTTTATACACAGTTTTTTCAGTGGAGAATCGGAAGCCGTTTGCGATGCTCCAGGAATATAGACAGTCAAGACAACGTTGAAGAGAACGCTCCAAGAGACACGTCCGCTGGGCGCTGCAATAAATTGCGAAATCGTCTACAAAATGGGATCCGGAAACGGCGGGTGAAAGGCAATCTACAATCGGATTGATTGCAATGGCAAAGAGAGCCACACTCAAGACAGAACGCTGCGGTACCCCATTCTCCTGGCGAAAGGTATCTGACAAAACAGAGCCCACCCGTACCCGGAACTTGCAATCCGCCAAAAACGCTTGTATGAAAAGAGGGAGGCGGCCCCGAAACACCCATGTGTGCAATGTGCAGAGAATGCCTGCTCTCCAACAGGTATCGTATGCCTTCTCCAAGTCGAAGAACACTGCTACTGTTTGACACTTCTTTAGAAAGTTATTCATAATGAAGGTCGACAACGTAACGAGGTGATCAGCAGCAGAGCGGTGTCGACGAAAACCGCATTGGACAGTTGTTAGGAGGCGGCGAGATTCGAGGAGCCAGACCAACCGAGCGTTAACCATGCGTTCCATCACCTTACAGACGCAGCTCGTCAGAGAAATAGGACGATAACTGGAAGTAAGATGTTTGTCCTTCCCTGGTTTGGGGACGGGGACAACAATGGCTTCACGCCAACTTGTGGGAACATGACCTTCAGTCCATATGTGATTGTAGGTACTAAGAAGAAAACACTTGCCCGCAGGAGAGAGGTTCTTCAGCATCTCAATATGGATTGAATCGGGCCCGAAAGCAGAAGATCGGGACAGGGCGAGAGCACGGTCTAGCTCCTGCATGGTGAAGGTGACATCATAATTTTCACGATTAAAAGAGTTGAAAGAAGGCGGCCGTGCCTCCTCTACCTGTTTGTGAGGGAGAAAGGCAGGGTGGTAATGGGCAGAGCTCAAAGCCTCCGCAAAGAAACGGCCCAATGCGTGGGAAACATCAGCAGGGTCCACGAGGACTGCATTCTCCACGGTCAGGCCAGGAATCGGGGAGTGGACCTTGATGCTGGATAAACAGCGTAGGCCACCCTAAACAACTGTGGAGGGAGCAAAACGGTTAAAAGAACTAGTAAAAGCAGTCCAGCAAGCTTTTTTGCTGTCGTTTATGATACGACGACATTGCGCTCTCAAACGTTTATACTGTATGCAATTCTCCAAAGTTGGGTGGCGGCGGAAGGTGCGTAAAGCACGGCGCCGGGCTCTAAGCGTGTCGCGGCAGGCTGCAGTCCACCAAGGGACCGGGACACGACGTGGAGAAGAGGATGTACGAGGTATGGAATGTTCAGCAGCGGTGAGAATAACCTCTGTGAGGTAGTCGACCTGACTGTCACAGTTGCAAAACTTCTGATCGTGAAAAACAGCCATTGAAGAATAAAGCCCCCAGTCGGCTTTAGAAATATTCCAACTGGTGGGACGAGGAGATGGGGAATGATGCAGGAAGTGGATGATACAAGGGAAATGGTCACTTGAGTACGTGTCAGAAAGTGCATACCACTCATAAACCGGCAAGCTGAGGAGTGCATATTGCGAGGTCTATATGGGAATAAGTGTGTGTTGTGTCTGAAAGGAAGGTCGGTGCACCGGTGTTGAGGCAGACAAGATTGAGGTGTTGGAGAAGGTCCACCAAAAGGGAGCCTCTCGGACAAGGTGCCGGAGAGCCCGATAGGGGGTGGTGGGCATTAAAGTCGCCTACCAACACGAAAGGTGAAGGGAGCTGGTCAACAAGGTGTAGCACATCTGTGTCAGCGAAAGTGAAATCACAAGTCTGGGTACTTAAATCCTTAGTAGGTCGAGTTGAGGTGAGGACCTTACCGTATGTGCCCGCTGGGAGGACAGTGGGCTTTCGACTCGCCAACAACTTTCGAGCGGAAGATGTTGATACCGTCTCCATAACCCGAATTTGCTGGATGATTTTTTCATCCTTATATGCAGGGCAGTCTCGAGAGGAAGCCGCATGGTTGCCGTTGCAGTTAAGGCAGTGAGGGGACGGAGGTGGGCAATCTCCCTCATGAGCGTCCCTACCACAAGTGACACATTTTGCTGCGTTAGGACAAGATTGACGAGTGTGGTTGTATCTGTGGCATTGAAAACAGTGCGTTGGGTTAGGCACATATGGGCGGACAGAGATGACTTCATACCCTGCTTTGACCTTCGACGGGAGTTCAACTCTGTCGAACATCAAAAACACAGTACGAGTCGGTGTCAGCTGGTTATCTACCGTTTTCATCACGCTTTGGACGGCTGTCATACCCTGATCTGACATATAGGATTGGATGTCTTCATCAGACAACCCATCACGGGATCTCGTAAAAACTACCCCCCGTGACGAGTTGAGTGTGCGGTGCGCTTCTACCTTGACTGGAAACGTGTGTAACAATGTAGTCCGGATTAGCTTTTGGGATTGGAATGCACTGTCCACTTCCAGCAACAATGTGACATTGTGCTGACGCAAACAGGTTTTAACAGGGCCAGCAATTGCATCAACACCTTTCTGGATGATGAAAAGATTTACAGACGTGAAATCTTTACCGTCGGTGCGAGACACAACAAGAAATTTCGGTAGATTAGACAGAGTCTTTTTTTGCTGAGGCGAATCTATCTTTCTTTTCTGGGTCAACGTCACTGAAGAAGAGAAGGAAGTCATTGCGGAAGTGTCCCCCGTGATTACCGGCGTCTCCGATGGCGCACTCCTTCCTAGTGGGGGCCCTCTCCGAGGGCTTACCCGCCTTAGGTGATTGTTCACACCTCAGGTCACACCTCCCGAGAACTGACGGAGGGACCAATCGGCATGTTCGGAAGGTACAAGCTCGGGTAATCACCCCTCCCTGGGCCTGGCCTTTACCAGGGGGTACGTACGTGCCCTACTTGTCTACCCGGAGCAGGGAATTACGCGTCACCCCGTCACCTGCTACGCATGATAATGCGTGGGTCGGCCTTCAGACACGCACAGGGAGGAAAGAAGAAGAGGATAGGAAATGAAGAGAAAGAAGGAAAGAAGTGTCTCAAATGCCGAAGCGGAGACTAAAGAGGAGGAGAAGAAGGCTAAGAGAGTACAGCAAGAAGAGGAAGACAGAAACAAAGCTAAGGAAAGGAAGGAACCAAGGAATAAGAGAAACTAACACAAGAAACCACCGTAACACGTGAGAGACGCCGTCTCCGGGCGAAGGCATAAACCGGGAGGGAAAGTAAAGCAGCATGGGGCAGAAGAAAGGCTCCTTCGGCTCGGGGCCCCTTGCGCGCCACACACGTACCCACAAAAGAGTTGTGGGTCTCCTGGGAGGGTCAGGGAGCTTGTATTGGAACAGGTCGTCCCCGATGACGAAGGCAGATCCGACACCGCCAGTGCTCTTGGAACCATCAGTATAGATAAATATGGCATTATTGAACCACGAACAGAGTTCGACAAGCCTCGACCGATATACCAAATCCCGAGTGCTCTCCTTGGGGAGCCAACTAAGTTCAAGGTGGGTGTGAACCTGGGCCTGATGCCATGGTGGCAGTGGGTTGTCGCTCAACCGAGAAATGGAAGGAAGGGTAGAATCGAGCCGCTGAAGCAGGTGGCAAAAGCGAACTCCAGGTGGAAGCAAGGCTATCGCAGACAACCGATATTGGCTATCAAGGGAGTCATCAAAGAATAATGGGTAAGATGGATGGTTGGGCATCGACAGCAGTATGCATGCTTAGCGACACAAGAGTATGTCACGCCGAGAGGTCAATGGTAAAACAGCAGCTTCGGCATAAAGGGCTGGTATAAAATGCAACGGTCGCCAGGCGTAATCCCTGATGGTGAATGGAGTTGAGACGGCGGAGAAGGGACGGTCATGCAGAAGAGTATACAACGCTCTCGTAGTCCAGCTTCGACTGAACAATGGCCTGGTAAAGGTGAAGCAGGACGGTACAATCCGC
Source organism: Locusta migratoria (assembly GCA_026315105.1). NCBI lineage: Eukaryota > Metazoa > Arthropoda > Insecta > Orthoptera > Acrididae > Locusta > Locusta migratoria. Next base: position 240,654,774 of record CM048750.1, on the reverse strand, counting down.
TCCCCATGATGTGCCACTAAGGACACGAAGAACATTAAGGGATCGGGCACAACAGGCAGCCAGGTAGGACACGTGTGGGGACTAGCAAAGTTTCCAATCCAACATTAGCCCCAAGAATTTTGTTGTCTCCACGAATGGGAGAGCAACAGGGCCAAGACTTAGACATGGTGGAAGAAATTCCTTGTATCTCCAGAAGTTTATACACACCATTTTCTCAGTGGAGAAGCAGAAGCCGTTTGCAATGCTCCAGGAATGTAGGTGGTCAAGGCAGCGTTGGAGACAACGTTCCAAGAGACACGTCGGTGCTAAGTAGGAAACACTTGCCCGCAGGAGAAAGCTGCTTCAGCATCTCAATATGGATGGTATCGGGACCGGGTGCAGAAGATCGGGACAGGGCGAGAGCACAGTCTAGATCCTGCATGGTGAAGGAGACGTTATAATTTTCACGATTAAAAAGAGTGGAAAGAAGGCGGCCGTGCTTCCTCTACCTGTTTGCGAGGGAGAAAGGCAGGGTGATAATGGGCAGAGCTCAAAGCCTCCGCAAAGAAACGGCCCAATGCGTTGGAAACAGCAGCAGGGTCCACAAGGACTGCATTCTCGACGGTCAGGCCAGAAATCGGGGAGTGGACCTTTATGCCGGATAAACGGCGTAGGCTACCCCAGATAGCCGAGGAGGGAGTAAAGTGGTTAAAAGAACTGGTAAAAGCAATCCAGCAAGCCTTTTTGCTGTCGTTTATAACTCTACGACATTGCGCTCGCAGTCGTTTATAGTTGATACTGTTCTCCAACGTTGGGTGACGACGGAAGGTGCGCAAAGCACGGCGCCGGGCTCTAAGAGCATCAGGGCAGGCTGCAGTCCACCAGGGGACCAGGACACGATGTGGAGAAGAGGATGTACGAGGTATGGAATGTTCGGCAGCTGTGAGAATAACCTCTGTGATGTATTCGACCTGACTGTCACAGCTGGAAAAGTCCTGATTGTGAAAAACTGCTATGGAAGAATAAAGCCCCCAGTTGGCTTTAGAAATGTTCCAACTGGTGGGACGAGGAGATGGGGAATGATGCAGGAAGTGGATGACACAAGGAAAATGGTCACTAGAGTACATGTCAGAAAGTGCATACCAGTCAAACCGACCGGCAAGCTGAGGAGTGCATATCGCAAGGTCTATGTGGGAGTAAGTATGGGTTGTGTCTGAAAGGAAGGTCGGTGCACCGGTGTTGAGGCAGACAAGATTGAGGTGCTGGAGAAGGTCCAACTGCCTGTAGGTGAGTATGCAATGAAATGGATGGTGATAGACGTCGTCCCGAATGAGCATCAGAGCCCCTCCATGGGCTGGGGTACCTTACACAGGTGGCAGGTCGAAATGCACAGAAGTGGACTTAACTTAGTTTCTTGGAGACAAACTAGAAGCGGGCAGTGCAATCTAAGAAGTAGTTTTAATTTCTCCCGATTAGAACGAAAGCCGTGAATATTCCATTGAAGAAGCGCCGTGATAAAAAATAAGAGAAGAAAGGAAGATAAAAAGGAACAAGCAGTGGGGTCACCTCGACGGCCACTGAGGACCGAACTTCGAAGGAGCACTACTGTCACCATCTAGAGGCAGAGAGTCATGGTCCATAGGTTCAACTGATACATCTGCCACCTTTCCAAGTTTATCAGGAGGGGCAGCTTCCGCCGCCGGTAAAATGCCGGTTCCCCGTAGTGCATCCCGGTGAGACAGAAGATGATCGGGACCGACTACTGTTGGGCAGCGTGACAGATGGGTCACGCCTCGGCGGGGAAGGAGAGGAACTCTCTTTTTGTTGGCTCTTCTGGAAGAGTGACGGTTAGAAGAGGCAGTTGACAGTTGGGAAGCCTGAATTTGCAGAAAATCTTCACAGATGGGTTTCTTTTTCAAAGTCCGGGCATCTTGTTTAGGTGCCCGCGGTTTATTAGAGGATGCCGAAGACTGAACTTTAGAAGCAGCAGGAGGAAGTGGGGACGTGGAATGGGCAATCTTCGGGCTGGTGGATCACACAACTGTGTCAGCAAAAGTGAAGTCACAGGTCTGGGTACCTGCATCCTTTGTAGGTTGAGTGGAGGTGAGGACCTTACTGTATGTGCCCTTAGGTGATTGTTCACACCTCAGGTCACACTTCCCGAGAACAGACGGAGAGACCAATCGGCATGTTCGGAAGGTACCAGCTCGGGCAATCACCCATCCCTGGCCTTTACCAGGGGGTACATACGTGCCCTACTTGTCTACCCGGGGCGGGGAATTACGCGTTACCCCGTCACCTGCTACGCATGATAATGCGTGGGTCAGCCTTCAGACATGCACAGGGAGGAAAGAAGAATAGAGTAAGTGAAGAGAAAGAAGTGTCTCAAACGCCGAAGCGGAGACTAATGAGGAGGAGATGAAGGCTAGGAGAGTACAGCAAGGAGAGAAAGACAGAAGTGAAGCAGCCTGGGGCGGAAGAAAGGCTGCTTCGGCTCGGGGCCCCGTGCGCGCCGCCACACACGTACCCACTAAAGTGCTGTGGGTCCCCTGGGGGGCTCTCTCTGTGTAAAACTGTGCAATGTGGCGAGCAGGGCACGTAATGTTGGCTGCAGCTGACACAGACTGGAGGAGAGGCACACAGGACGTCGGGATGATATGCACGTCCACATGTCAGGCAGGTTGGATTGGCATCACACCGGAATGACATGTGCCCAAACCTCCAGCACTTGAAACAATGCATAAGGGGAGGAATTTAGGGCTTAACGTCGCACCAGTAAATCATCACCTTGACCTTCTCGGGCCATCAATCACCCTCCTAATCCCAAGATGAAGGCATTGGTGGCAACCCTGTTCTCCTTCAGACCCCTAAATATACGCCAGATAAAATGAACACCTCGCCACTCTAGGTTTGCTCTTAGTTCGGCATCATATTGCAACAAGAGTTCTTTATGGAATATAATGCCTTGGACCATGTTTAAACTCTTTTGAGGTGTTGTTGTAATGGGAACATCATCCAGCTTGTCACAGGCAAGCAGTGCCCGTGACTGCACTGAGGACGTCGTCGTTACGAGGGCTGTCCCTGATCTAATTTTAGACAAGCCCTCGACCTCTCCATACCTATCATCTAGGTGCTCCACAGAAAATAATGGCTTTGTTGATTGAAAGGATTCTCCATCTGTCCTGCTACAGACCAGGTATTTAGGGGCGTAAGCCTCACCTTTTTGACAGGCCTTATGTTCCTCCCATGGGGTGACGAGGGAAGGGACCAATGAGGGTCATACGTTGCTGCATTTAAATCAGACCTTCCTCTCAGACACACCGGTTGCCTGGGTAAGCCTTATACAACTGAGATGCGGCAGGTTCCTTGAGGTTGCTCACTAACGACTGTTCAACCTCAACAGCCATGCATCTCCTCGGCACATAGCACAACTTGAGATTGAGGTTTTTTCTTATAGAGGTTTGTACCATTCTTGCGACCCGGGCAACTAAGCCAGGATCCCCAGGCTCTGAAATGTACAATGTTCCACCGTCGCAATGATTGATGGTCGTTTAAGCACACACAGACCTTACGGTGTGACAGACTGTTCGCACGACACAGTCCACAGTTCGGGACCCCGGGTTCGCCATGCCCATACTCAGCAAATTAATGCTGAGCCCCTGAGGAGGAGGCGAGGATTTCCACCTCGTCATCAGGTGCAGACGAATGGGATTTTTTTTTTTTTTTTTTTTTTTTTTTTTTTTTTTTTTTTTTTTTTGTGGTTTTAGGGCGCACAACTTCTATGGTCATTAGCGCCCAGCCAAGAACATAGATTCGCTATGATCTAAAAAAATGTAGACTGTCAGAACATCAACAATAGGCTAAAAACGAAAGATAAAAGACAAGAGTTAAATATCCTTGGATAAGTTGGCCAAATTGATAAAACGCAAAACTCGAGCAGCTGCTCGTGTGTCATCAGCTAAGATTTCCTCCAGAGTAGACGGAAAGTGAAGGGCTACACGGAGATGATTAAAATTAACACAAGTCAGTAAAACATGTCGCACTGTCAGCAGTTCACCGCAGGAGCATAGCGGTGCAGGTTCGGCGGATAGCAAGTGACGGTGGCTGAAACGGCAATGACCGATCCGCAACCGAGCCAGGATGACCTCCTCCCGCCGAGAGGGGCGTGAGGATGTCCTCCAAGCGGTCGGGATCGGTTTGACAGTTCGCAATTTATTGTTGTGCAGTGAAAGCCACACACTGTGCCATTGCGACACGATACTCCGGCGAAGAGCCCGTTGAACATCGTCCGATGGGACGCAAAAGGTAGCCATGCGAGGCAAAAGAGCTGCTGCCTTGGCTGCTGTGTCGGCGGCCTCATTCCCGGGCACACCCACATGGCCAGGGACCCACAGGAAAGAAACGTGACAGCTGTCATCCGCCAGCAACTGGAGGGAGCGTTGGATCCGATACACGAGAGGATGGTTCGAGAAAGGGTCCTTAAGAATCTGCAGGGCACTAAGGGAGTCAGAACATATGGCATAGAAAGGGTGGCGGTGGCGGCAGGTATACAAAACGGCCTGGTGGAGGGCGAAAAGCTCAGCCGTGAAGTTTGAGCACCGGTCAGGGAGCTTGTATTGGAAACGGATGTCCCCGACGACGAAGGCAGATCCGACACCGGCAGTGCTCTTGGAACCATCAGTGTAAATAAATACGGCATTATCGAACCGCGAACGGAGTTCGACAAGCCTCGAGCGGAATACCAAATCCGGAGTGCTCTCCTTGGGGAGCGAACTAAGTTCGAGGTGTGTGTGAACCTGGGCCTGATGCCACGGTGGCAATGGGCTTTCGCTCAACCGAAGGGTGGAAGGAAGGGTAAAATCGAGCCGTTGTAGCAGACGGCGAAACCGAACTCCCGGTGGAAGCAAGGCAATCGCAGACAACTGATATTGGCGATCGAGTGAGTCGTCAAAAAATAATCTGTAAGATGGATGGTTGGGCATCGACCGTAGGCGGCAAGCGTACCGACACAAGAGTATGTCACGTCGATTGGTCAAGGGTAATACAGCAGCCTCGGCATACAGACTTTCAACAGGGCTGGTATAAAATGCACCGGTCGCCAGACGTAATCCACGATGGTGGATAGAGTTGAGACGGCGGAGAATCGACGGCCGTGCTGAAGAGTATACAAGGCTTCCATAGTCGAGCTTCGACTGAACAATGGCCTGGTAAAGGTGAAGCAGGACGGTACGATCCGCTCCCCATGACGTGCCACTGAGGACACGAAGAACGTTAAGGGATCGGGCACAACGGGCAGCCAGGTAGGACACGTGCGTGGACCAGCAAAGTTTCCGATCCAACATGAGTCCCAAGAATTTTGTAGTCTCCACGAAAGGGAGAACAACGGGGCCGAGACGTAGAGAAGGTGGAAGAAATTCCTTGTATCTCCAGAAATTGATACACACAGTTTTCTCAGTGGAGAATCGGAAGCCGTTTGCGATGCTCCAGGAATACAGACGGTCAAGACAGCGTTGGAGAGAACGCTCCAAGAGACACGTCCGCTGGGCGCTACAATAAATTGCGAAATCGTCAACAAAAAGAGATCCGGAGACGTCGGCTGAAAGGCAGTCCACGATCGGATTGATTGCAATGGCAAAGAGCGCCACACTCAAGACGGAGCCCTGTGGTACCCCATTCTCCTGGCAAAAGGTATCTGACAAAACAGAGCCCACCCGCACCCGGAACTTGCGATCCGCCAAAAACGCTTGAATGAAAAGAGGAAGGCGGCCCCGAAGGCCCCATGTGTGCAATGTGCGGAGAATGCCCGCTCTCCAACAGGTATCGTATGCCTTCTCCAAGTCGAAGAACACGGCTACTGTTTGACGCTTCTTCAGAAAGTTGTTCATAATGAAGGTCGACAACGTAACGAGGTGGTCAGCAGCAGAGCGGTGTCGACGAAAACCGCATTGGATATTAGTCAGGAGGCGGCGAGATTCGAGGAGCCAGACCAACCGAGCGTTAACCATGCGTTCCATCACCTTACAGACGCAGCTCGTCAGAGAAATAGGACGATAACTGGAAGGAAGGTGTTTGTCCTTCCCTGGTTTGGGGATGGGGACAACAATGGCTTCACGCCAACTTGTGGGAACATGACCTTCAGTCCATATGCGATTGTAGGTACTAAGAAGAAAGCACTTGCCCGCTGGAGAGAGGTTCTTCAGCATTTCAATGTGAATGGAATCGGGCCCGGGAGCAGAAGACCGGGACAGGGCGAGAGCACGATCTAGCTCCTGCATGTTGAAGGCGACGTTATAATTTTCCCGATTAAAAGAGCGGAAAGAAGGCGGCCGTGCCTCCTCTACCTGTTTGCGAGGGAGAAAGGCAGGGTGGTAATGGGCAGAGCTCGAAACCTCCGCAAAGAAACGACCCAATGCGTTTGAAACATCAGCTGGGTCCACGAGGACCGCGTTCTCCACGGTCAGGCCAGGAATCGGGGAGTGGACCTTGATGCCGGACAAACGGCGTAGGCCACCCCAGACAACCGTGGAGGGAGTAAAACGGTTAAAAGAACTAGTAAAATCTGTCCAGCAAGCTTTCTTGCTGTCGTTTATGATACGACGGCACTGCGCTCTCATACGTTTGTAATTGATGCAATTCTCCAAAGTTGGGTGGCGGCGGAAGGTGCGTAAAGCACGGCGCCGGGCTCGAAGCGCGTCGCGGCAGGCTGCAGTCCACCAAGGGACCTGGACACGACGTGGAGAAGAGGATGTACGAGGTATGGAACGTTCAGCAGCAGTGAGGATAACGTCTGTGAGGTATTCGACCTGACTGTCACAGTTGGGAAAATTCTGATTGTGAAAAACAGCCATGGTAGAATAAAGCCCCCAGTCGGCTTTAGAAACGTTCCAACTGGTGGGACGTGGAGATGGGGAATGATGTAGGAAGTGGATGATACAAGGGAAATGGTCACTCGAGTACGTGTCAGAAAGTGCATACCACTCAAACCGACCGGCAAGCTGAGGAGTGCATATTGCGAGGTCTATATGGGAATAAGTGTGTGTTGTGTCAGAAAGGAAGGTCGGTGCACCGGTGTTGAGGCAGACAAGATCGAGGTGGTGGAGAATGTCCACCAAAAGGGAGCCTCTCGGACAAGGTGCCGGAGAGCCCCATAGGGGGTGGTGGCCATTAAAGTCGCCTACCAACACGAAAGGTGAAGGGAGCTGGTCAACAAGGTTTAGCACATCTGCCCTAGTAAGGGCAGATGACGATGGCGAATATATATTACAGAGGGAGAAGGTAAATGTGGATAAGGTGATGCGGACGGCAACTGCCTGTAGGTGAGTGTGCAAGGAAATGGGATGGAAATAGACGTCGTCTCGAAGGAGCATCAGAACCCCTCCATGGGCTGGGACACCTTCCACGGGTGGCAGGTCGAACCGCACAGAGGTGTAGTGTGGAAAGTCTGCACGATCACGTGGACGCAACTTAGTTTCCTGGAGGCAGACTAGAAGCGGGCAGTGCAATCGAAGGAGTAATTTTAACTCCTCCCGATTAGAACGAATGCCGCGAATGTTCCATTGAAGGAGCGCCATGATAAAAATGAGAGAAGAAATAAGGATAAAAACCAAGCAGCGAGCGGGGTCACCTCGACGGCCGTTGAGGACCGGATTTCGAGGGAGCACTGCTATCGCTGTCCAGGGGCAAAGGGTCGTGGTCCATAGGTTCGACCGACGCGCCTGCCACCTCCCTGAGTTGATCAGGAGGGGCAGTTTCCACCGCCGGTAAAGGGCCGGGCGCCCGGCAAACGGAGCGTCCCGGTGAAACAGAAGACGGCCGAGGCCGGCAACTGTTGGACGGCGCGACAGATGGGTCACGCCTCGGCGGGGAAGGAGAGGAACTCTTCTTCTTGTCAGCTCTTCTGGAAGAGTGACGGCGGGAAGAGGCAGTTGACGGTTGGGAAGCCTGACAACGCAGAAAATCCTCACGGACGGGTTCCTTTTTCAAGGTCCGGGCATCTTGTTTAGGTGCCCGCAGTTTACTAGATGTTGACGAAGACTGTACCTTAGAAGCAGCAGGAGGAAGCGGGGACGTGGAACGGGCAATCTTCGGGCTGGCGGATCGCACAACTGTGTCAGCGAAAGTGAAATCACATGTCTGGGTACTGGAATCTTTGGTAGGTCGAGGTGAGGTGAGTACCTTACTGTATGTACCCGCTGGGAGGACAGTGGGCTTTCGACTCGCCAACAACTTACGAGCGGCAGATGTTGATACCTTCTCCGTAACCCGGATTTGCTGGATTACCTTCTCATCCTTGTATACAGGACAGTCGCGAGAGGAAGCCGCATGGTCACCGTTGCAGTTTAGGCAGTGAGGGGACGGAGGTGGGCAATCCCCCTCATGGGCGTCCCTACCACAAGTGACACACTTTGCTGCATTTGGGCAATGTTCACGGGTATGATTGTACCTGTGGCACTGAAAACAGCGCGTTGGGTTAGGCACATAAGGTCGGACAGAGATGACTTCATACCCTGCTTTGACCTTCGACGGGAGGTCAACTCTGTCGAACGTCAAAAACACAGTACGAGTCGGTGTCAATTGGGTATCGACCTTTTTCATCACCCTGTGGACGGCTGTCACACCCTGATCGGACATATACGATTGGATGTCTTCATCAGACAGCCCGTCAAGGGATCTCGTAAAAACTACCCCCCTTGACGAGTTGAGTGTGCGGTGTGCTTCTACCTTAACGGGAAACGTGTGCAACAAAGTAGTACGTATAAGTTTTTGGGCTTGGAAGGCACTGTCCACTTCCAGCAGCAATGTGCCATTGCGCTGACGTGAACAGGTTTTAACAGGGCCAGCAATTGCATCTACACCTTTCTGTATAACGAAAGGATTTACAGAATTGAAATCCTTTCCGTCGGTGCGAGAGACAACCAGAAATTTAGGCACATTAGGCAGAGTCTTTTTAGGCTGAGGCGAGTCTAACTTACGTTTGTGGGTCAACGTCATGAAAGAAGATAAGGAGGAAGTCATCGCGGAAGTGTCCCCCGTGATTACCGGCGTCTCCGATGGCGCGCTCCTTCCTAGTGGGGGCCCTCTCCGAGGGCTTACCCGCCTTAGGTGATTGTTCACACCTCAGGTCACACCTCCCGAGAACTGACGGAGGGACCAATCGGCACGTTCGGAAGGTACCAGCTCGGGTAATCACCCCTCCCTGGGCCTGGCCTTTACCAGGGGGTACGTACGTGCCCTACTTGTCTACCCGGGGCGGGGAATTACGCGTTACCCCGTCACCTGCTACGCACGATAATGCGTGGGTCGGCCTTCAGACACGCACAGGGAGGAAAGAAGAAGAGGAGAGGAAATGAAAAGAAAGAAGGAAGAAGTGTCTCAAACGCCGAAGCGGAGACTAATGAGGAGAAGAAGGCTAGGAGAGGACAAGGAGAGAGAGACAGAAATAAAGAGTAAGAAAGGAAGGAACCAAGGAATAAGAGAAACGACAACAATAAAACACCTGAACTCGTGAAATACGCCCGTCTCCGGGCGAAGGCATAAACCGGGAGGAGAAGTGAAGCAGCCTGGGGCAGAAGAAAGGCTGCTCCGGCTCGGGGCCCCGTGCGCGCCACACACGTACCCACAAAAGAACTGTGGGCCCCCTGAGGGGAGACGAATGGGATGGTGTCATGTTTTCCACCGTAGAATCCATTTTCTTGGCAGCCTGTCTTTTTCTTCTCTCACTGCTTTTTTGGTTTCTCTTGCTGGGAGGACTTTGAGGCCTCAGTCCCAGGGACTGAGGAGGACCATGAAGCCCTACGACCATGATCAGCAGTCCATGGCTGTGTCAGCCACTCTCAGGTGCCCACTTTGTCAGTGGGAGGAACCATACTAGGAAGAGGGTCAAGGATCCCTTCCTGGCGAGAGGTGCCGCAGGAAGCTGCTACTTCTCCAGCTGGGGATTGGGGACCGGTGTCCCCAATGATTGGGGGACAGTTGCCCCCAGAGGAGGTTGTGGATGGGTTACAGAAGAAGCCCCCACCTCCAACCTTCAAGGGAGTAGTTTCATGTTGGTGGCCCACAGGAGGTGGTGATACATGGGAAACCGTCATCCCCATAGTGGGCGGAGATGACACAATGGCAGCAAATGACGACCACATACATACAGGATGCAGATGCTCATATTTTCTCCTGACCTCTGAGTATGTTAATCTGTCCAGGGTTTTGAACTCCATGAATTTTCTTTCTTTCTTTGTGGAGCACACTACCGGTTGGCGAGCAAGGTGGATGTTGCAGCCCACAATTCACAGAAACAGGAGGAGGTGTACATGGAGCGTCCAGGAGTGATAGACAACCGCAGTCTCTGCATGTGGGATGGAAGTGCATTGGGAGGACATATGCCCAAACTTCCAGCAACAAAAACATCACATAGGGGGAGTGATGTATGGTTTTACATCACACCGGTATATCATTATCTTGACCTTCTCAGGCAGTATATCGCCTTCAAAGGCCAAGATAAAAGTACCAGTGGCAACCCTGCAATCTTTCAGTCCCCTGTAGATGCAACGGACAAAGTGAACACCCCGTCACTCTAAGTTAGTGCGCAATGCTTCATCAGTCTATGACAGGAGATCACAGTGATATATATTAAATCCTAGATGATGTTGAGCGTCTTATGCAGCGTGATAGTTACGAGGACATCGCCCAGCTTGCCGCAGGCGAGTAAAGCCTTTGACCGTGCAGGGGATGGCACTTATTAGAACAGACCTGCTTCTCATTTTAGAAAAAAGATGCCACATCACCAAACTTATTTTCAACGTTATCAACAAAGAATTGCGGCTTAGTGTTCATGAAAGATTCCCCATCAGCCCGTGTACAGACTAGGTACAGGGTGAGTAAGGTTAATATCGGTTGAGGGCCCGATGTTCCTCCCATGGTGTGGCCAGGGAAGGGAACAATTGAGGGTCATACCATGCACCATTAAAGTCAGTACTTTTGTTAGAGATGGTGTTTTTGCAACCACACACGCAAGTAATTGCTGGTTTCATTTACATCCCACGAGCAGCTAGGGATCTAAAGGTTCACCCTGTCAGAGCCCCACTTGCCTGGGTAAGCCTTATATAACATGGTTCATATAAAAGAAACTCACTGCATGTGACTTTTTACCAACAAAATTGTGGAGACACACATGATATGACATTTCAAGCACTTTAACAGCATACTGGAACATACTTCCGTATTCAACGACTGGCAACTACCATCATTTTATACTACACACTTGCTACCAATGCTATCCCGCAGGGGAAAAATATTTTACATACATTTAAGTCCAGTATGCAGCAGTAGAAGATGACTCACAAATATAATGCATATTAATACCATTCATTCAGCTTAATCTCCTCCTAAGTTATACAGCACTTATTTTGGAGGTATTAGATTCAAGTCGCGATTCTGCTATTGAGTCACTTATAGAACATGATTCCACACCTCAGCTTTGACCGATGGCATCGGCATGTTGTCATGTGTGACATCACTGCACAGTAGTTTTCAGGTCCATGCATGTTTGTAGGTGGCATGAGTGGTGACTGAGTTAAAGATGATAGTTTGTTTACAAGCAGAACATGTATTATAGATTAAGGTTGTGTGTTTAAAAAGTGATCTGTAGCTACATTCTGATAACGAGGTCAACATGAAGATTTTGTCTCCCTCCTCCCCAAACCCCCAGAAGTGAGTGGCAAGGTGTGAATCTCTATGTTGAGACATATGGTGGATGGTACATTCCATTGTATTATGTAATTTACTAGGGTAACCACAGATTATTTATTATATAAAATACGTAAATATTAAGATATTGCAGTGAGTCGTCCAACAGATCGTGTGGCGCAGTGGTTAGCATCACAGATCGCTGTGCTGGCGATCCCCAGTTCAAATCCCGCCATGGGCAGATAAAATGAGTATTTACTATTTCTAGAATATTCTACATTTTTCTTATGTACAAGTAGTGGAGCACTCCAAGCAGGAGGCAATCTGTACAGACTGTATGCTTGTGTTACCAATAAACATGTTCTAAATGTAAAGTGTTTTACTCCATTAATGAGTGCCTTCAAATTCCGGACCACCTGCAGTTTTCAATGTGGCAGTTTGTGGTGGAGGCACCAGGTATCCTGCAATACATCTGCATCATTGTGGTTCCAATTAGGCAGCGTAAGAGTCCTCGCTTATTCGGACAAGAACTGGAGTACAAAGTACCCTTTGTACTGACTGTCTCTGTCTGAAGGTCTGTGTCATCAAAAGAACCATGGATGCCAAACCAGCGGTAAGCCAGCTGCACATCAGACACCCCTTGGTGTTCTCAGGAGACACTGGACAGGACCCAAATAAATGGCTGAAAGGATTCAATCTAATCGCCAATTATAATTAGATGGGATCACATTATGTACTTGGTAAATGTATATTTCTACCTGTATAATAATGGAAAGTCCAGGTTGGAATAAATAATATAGTGAGGACAGTTTACTACTCACCGCAAAGACGTGGCGACGAGCTGCGACAGGCACATACAAAAGACACACACATACAACACATTCAGCTATCGGCCATGGCCTTCTTCAGAAATAGAGCACTCACGCAATCACACAGGCACACAACACAGTCATACAACCATCACCTCCGACTGCCACACTTCGAATCACGCTCTGCAGCGAATCGGGGACGGGAGGGGAGGGGGAGGGGATAGAAAGGTTACGTCACGGTGGTGGTCACCGTGACGTAACCTTTCTATCCCCTCCCCCTCCCCTCCCCTCCCGTCCCCGATTCGCTGCAGAGCGTGATTCGAAGTGTGGCAGTCGGAGGTGATGGTTGTATGACTGTGTTGTGTGCCTGTGTGATTGCGTGAGTGCTCTATTTCTGAAGAAGGCCATGGCCGATAGCTGAATGTGTTGTATGTGTGTGTCTTTTGTATGTGCCTGTCGCAGCTCGTCGCCACGTCTTTGCGGTGAGTAGTAAATTATTATATATTTCTACCTGGACGGAAAGGCCCAGCAGTGGTTTGAAAATAACGAGGACAAGTTCGATAGCTGGAAAAAATTCCAGACAGAACTTAAGAAGACATTTGGAGACCACCAGTGGCATGCCTATTTATCTGAAGAGCAATTTAAGAACAGTGCCAAGTGACATAAGTGAGTCAACACAGATATGATGGATGCTGGTAAAGTTTCATACCTGATGAAGCGCATTGCAGAAGAGATGTATCAAGCTCTTCTGTTAAAAGACGCTTCGATGACAAGAGTTTATCCAATGGTGACAGAAAATTGAAGAGATGCAACAGAGAAGGGTTGGACAAAAGTAGTAAGAAGACTCTCGAATGTTGTCCCTATGGTCCTATGTTGTCCAGTTTATGGCAGCCAGGACTGTTGAACCAAGCAAGCACCATTTTATGGCCATGGATGTCAGTCCTGTGCTTCACGAGGCAAGTGATGCTGCTGAGAAAGAAATATTTCATACATTAGCACCTGTCAGCCCCACCAGTCGCACCCGATGCGAAGAACTGGCTCGCCCTATAATGAGTTAGACCGCAGCTGTCAAATGGTAGTTTAGGAATCAAACAACAAGGCCACAACCACCTCCTCCGGCAACTGTGAAGCCTCGCAGAACATATCTGGAGGACAGGAGACAACACGCCACTGTGCTATCACTGTGGCCTTCCAGGATATGTCTTACGATACTGTAGGAAGAGAAGACAAGTATTTGACAATTATTATGTCGCAAGACACCAACCATCAGAGAAATCCTTTCAACAGCAATCAACTGCAGATGATTACTGTCAACCTATGGGACAAAGCCCGTCGTCATAGCCTGGACATGGTCGCTTTCCAACATGCCACCGCCGTTCAACGTCGCCTTACAGAGATACCAGCCACTCGCCTAGCCACCGTGTTTTTGAGGCAACCACCTATGGAGATGAGACCACCATAGATGAAAACACTCCATGGATGACAGTCACTAGGATGTCGGGAAATCTTATTGACATTACCATCGACAGCCAACCTTTCTGGGCACTTGTCAATTCAGGAGCTTCCTTCTCTGTATTGTCAAATGACTACCACTGTAAACTAAAGATTAGATCAGATTAATACTTGTTCCATAGATCATGAATATAACATTTCATAATGATGTGGAACATGTCAGGTTAATGAAGGGTGTCCGTACAAGACGTTACATTACAAAAAATATTACATGACAATTTTTGTTTGTTTTAGTTTTAATATTTACTAACTTATGTCTGAAAACTCATCCAATGAGTAGAAGGACTTGTCATTCAGAAATTCTTTTAATTTATTTTTAAATGCTAGTTAGCTATCTGTCAGGCTTCTGATGCTGCTTGGTAAGTGACCAAAGACTTTTGTGGCAGCATAATTTACCTCTTTCTGTGCCAAACTCAGATTTATCCCTACATAGTGTGCCTCGGTTGCACAGTGGTAAAGTGCCAGACTACAAATCCAAAGGTCGCGGGTTCAATCCCCGCCAGGTCCTAGGATTTTTATCTGTCACTTTCCACTTCTTTCACCTCTGGCAGTATTTCTCATGTGAAAAATACCGAGTAGCACCGTGGTTCGGAACCCACGTTAAACTGTAGGTCCCCCTATAACTGGCTGGGTAAGTCAGTTTGAAGGTCTGAGGAAGGCAACGGCATACCACCTCCAAACAGGACCATGCCTAGTGAAGCACTGTGGTGTTCCAACCAATCCTCGGATTGTTGACTGCTTTACATTTTTAGTGATGATCATGCTTTTTCCTGGTGTTATGGTTGTGCACATTGCTATTACTTTTGAACTGGGTTGGATTATTAACAACAAATTTCATTAGTGAATATGTATACTGTGAGGATACCTAAAATCCTTAAAAAGATGTCTGCAGGATGATTGTAGGTGGGCTCCAGCAATTATTCTGATTACATGCTTTTGTGCAATGAATACTTTTTTACTCAATGATGAATTACCCCAGAATATGACGCCACAAGAAAGCAGTGAATGAATATAGGCATAGTAAGCTAATTCACCGATATTCTTAGCACCAAAATTTGCAATAACCCTACAGCGTACATAGCTGAACTCAAACATTTCAGCAGACCATCTATGTGTTGCTTCCAGTTTAATCTCTCATCAATGCACACACCTAAAATTTTGAAAAGTCTACCTTAGTTACAGACTTCTGTTCAAAGTCTACAATTACTGGAGTTGTGCCATTTACTGTGCAGAACTGTATATACTTTGTTTTATCAAAATTTAATGAGAGTACATTTGCAGAGAACCACTTAACCTTTTTGTGAAAAACATTATTTACGATTACATCACTTAGTTCTCGTTATTTGGATGTGATTACTATATTTGTATCATCAGCAAAAAGAACTAACTTTGTATCTTCATTAATGTAGATGTCAAGAACAGTAAAGGACCTAAGACAAACCTGTGGCACCCCATTCTTGATAGTCCACCAGTTTGACAAATCGGCTGATGTTATGACATTACATGGACCACTTATTTCAACTTTCTTCCAGTTAAGTATGAATTAAACCATTTGTACACTGTCCCAGTCAAACCATAACGATTAAGCTTATCTAGGAGAATTCCATTATTTACACAATCAAAGGCCTTTGAAAGATCACAAAAAATACCAAAATATTTGATCGGTGACAGCATATATAGAATTTTCTGTTGAAAATCCTTTCTGAAAACCAAACTGACATTTGGTTAGTACTTAGTTTTTACAAATATGCGAGGCTACTCTTGAATACATTACTTTCTCAAAAATTTTCGATAAAGCTATCAGAAGAGAGATTGGGCGGTAATTGTTAGCATCTGATGTATCCCCTTTTTTATGCAATAGTTGGACATTGGCATATTTCAGTCTAATCAGGGAAAACAACTTGCTTCAGAGAGCTATTACACAAGTGACTGAGAATCCTACTTACCTTACCTAACTTTAAGTATCTGGCTGGAAATGCCATCAATTTATTATCTATTTTACTGATTTCAAGGGGAGAGATTGGTGGAATTACAATTGTATCAAACTGTGTAAGTATGGCCTCTTCTATTAGTAGCCTGGCCTCTCCTAAGGAACAGAAAAAAGTTCTGGCCACATTTATTTGGTAAGCCATTCACCATCGTGACAGACCACCATTATTTATGTTGACTGACCAGTTTGAAAAATATATCTGGTCGATTAGTAAGATGGGCACTAAGACTCCAAGAGTAAGATGTCAGTGGTATTCAAAAACCTTGGAATTCCGGACCATGTGAAGTTTTCAATGTTATCCTGACATATTGATGACACCATGAGTCAAAGTAGACAGGTGGAATCGCATTGTAAAATAATGCCCTGCTATTAGTATTTACTAGGTGTACAAATTCAATTCACGAGAGCTCCCACACAGCCATTTCAAATTTGTTCCCTCCTGTATGGCATTGGGCAACAAAATTTTCAACTGTAGTAAATGTCGTCAGATTTGATCCTAAATTAGAATGGACAAATGCATACATACCTCCATTGCAGATGGTTCTAAATAACAGCTTCTGTTTTGTCTTTAATGACCTAACAGTCAGCAAATAATCCAAGATCACGTGTCCACAGAAACTCGGGTACTTCAACAGTAACAACAATTTTCCTCCAAATGTTTTTAGATACACCTTACTAAGAAGAATTTTAAATATAACTGTATATAGACATACTCTTATGGAGTTCAAGATCACTCCTGCCAATACAAAAATGAAATAGCTTAATATGTCTTGTCAATAACGCAAAAATTGACAAAGTCACTAGTCTCGCAGCCTAACACTAGATGGACAAAACATGGAAATAATACAAAACTTAATTCAAACTTTTGAGTGTCACCTTGAATGTGTGAAATAAAAGTGAAACCTAGTAGGTCTACACCACTATACAAACACATACCACTATTAAATAATATAATAAGAACTTTAAAGTAGAAAAAATGAGACTCAAAATTTGGAAGTGACTTGGGTAAAAATTAGGGTGACTCAAATACTCTTCATTTCATCTGGATGACTTAGTTCTAGCCTTAATGCATGTGAGTATATTAACTTTGAATGATATGTTTACATTTTATGTACCGGTAACAGCTGCATTGATGAAGAAGGGACTGCAGCTTTGATAAAATTTCTTGGCATAATTGAAGACAACGATACTACCCATCGACTTGGACCAATGCCATCATATTCACGTCTCACAAGATACACCACGTAGACATACCAACTAGCAAAACAAACAATGAATTAAACATATGGGATAATATCACAACATTTGTGTATTGTAGATTACAGATGACCACAACAGAATGTATCATCAATCACAAGTCTCACGCCCTTGGCGTTCATTTGCGGGGGAGATAAGAAAAAGAAACCCCTCACTATTAACCACTATCAAACTATCAGAGGGAAGCTACAGATCACTTTTTAAACACTATATTCCATGTTCCACTTGTAAACAAACTATTATCTTTAACTCAGATATGACATCATTGGTCAAAGCTGACAGCTTGATGTGGACATCAAGTGATACAATTTATTAAAAGACAACATAGATGTATGGGGGCCAAACTCTACATTGTATGAAAGTAATTTAAGTATTGTTGATGTTTCCATATCACGAAAGTTTTGCAGGAACCCAATTTCACAAAGAGAGAGTTGCATTAAGAAGTATAATGAATACCTTTGTATAAAGAAGTAAAATATCTTTGTATTGATATATATTTATGGATAATATCTTTGTATTAAGAACTACAGTGTAACTGCAATTTATATGTATATAAAATGTAAACTAAGTGAATCATAAATCATATTGTAAATTTTGACATGTCTCCAGTACAACAAATCAAATGATTTGAAAACTGTATGTTACGAGATGAATAAATCACATGATGACAAAGAAAACTGTCATAATAACTAAAATAGCTTCTTATGAAAATATATTACATTAATACATTGTGTCATGCCGTACTTAACGTGTGGCAAACCAAAGAATTTTCTTCTCAATTTAATGTCAACCAATACATTCTCCAGGCCAACAAGACACGGCACTGTCCAGATAATCTTGTATGATACATGCTAACAAAGAATAAAACAGAATGTGACATTTCCATCATCTCTCACAGTGAATACTAAGTTACAGGAAACCACTGCCTTTTATAGCACAAATAATGCAATTTATATATTGAATAAGAATTTGTAACAATTTATATCTCCCAAATTGTGTCAATCAACTGTGTTATCCTCCCCTTACAACAGTGCCATAGCACTGACCTAAAAGTTCCACATAGCATTTGCCAATCATGAACTCCTCTATGCTTTTCTAATCTCATTAGTTCCAAGCTACAGTCTTTTCCATAATCACACAACAAGCTACAGGTAGATCGCTCTCCATAAAAATACATCATACAGAAATCTCTGACGTACTATGCCCCAGTTACAAGGATCCTCTAAAACAGTTTATATGTAATAATCTCCAGTTGTATTTGCCATCATAATCCGCAGTAGTATATACCCTAACATTGGAAGTCCCTAGCACACAGGGCTTCACAGAACATTGGAAATTCATACAGTACACCTACTGTTTACCCGGCATTCTCGTCTGCAATTCGTATTAAAGCCAAGTGAAATAGTAACAACTAGTGCAAGTGTAGCTATTATCACCAAGTCTATGTTACCAATTTCTCATGAGAAATTCATTTACTTACCACGTTTCACTTTGCAGGGACTTACGAGCAGATAAACATAAAAAGTAAACAACTTTCACTCACGATCTGACAAAGATTATAGAAGTTGCGAAGTAATGATGACATCCAGAACTGGACCGTAACATTTAAAGTCACAAATTAGGTAACCACTATATGAGCAATTTGCTGTAACAGCTAGAAGAAACAGTGCATTACGACACTAAAAATTAAAATTATTGAAGCAAACAAGGAAGGTCGCAAACCACGTTACCGGTAAGCTTCGTTAATCTGTCATATTAGTTTGCGTACTTGTCGTCAGGAGCGCTATCTTTGTTAACATCTCTGGCAAAGGCCTGACCACACGCAGCGCTTTATCTGCGCAAACGTTTGCGCACATACTGCGAATCGTTGGGTATGGACTTGGTGAGGACAGCAGATTTGCGTAGATATGCGCCTGCGCCAAACTTGAAGGTGGCGTTTTGAGCAAAATTGCCCCAATCTGTGGGATCAAATAACATTTGTGCAGAAAAGTAGTACCATGTGAACAGAAGATCGCTGCAAATTTGAATCAGTATAGACGTTGTATGTGTGAACAATTGAAATAGAATAGCTGACATATTTCAATGAACTGGGGAATTAATTGCCGCATTTACTGATATTTATCGAAGCCGTAATCGTTTATTGTAAGGGAAAAGTGAAGAATATAGTGATACAGACAAACAGTAATCGAGACAAATCAACAGGGGCGGCTCGTTCTAACCATAGGGGCCCGGCCCCAACAGAAAATTTGTGATATACTTTTGCAGTATTATATTGTAGTGGTGGCGTCACGTTTGTGCATTGACGTGCGCGAATCGAAGAGAGATTACATTCACGTAATATCTTTGCTATTGCTCATTCATTTTTCTATATGTCTTTATTCTATTTTTGTTTAGTTTTAGTTTCTGTATTCTGCGATGGAAATATATTTTTATGATACTCAAGAAATGTTGCAGTGAAATTAATTGATTACGATTCGCAACATTTTTGGTGACGCCGTCGTGATTTCAGACGGTCGTGGACATAATAAATACAAAACAACTGCGCCGCGCGACGTGATTAAATACGACAGCCGACATTAACGAACGTTGTATCTGAGCCGTATCATTCTAAACATTAAGTACAAACCATCCGCGCCGCGCATCATTCGCGTATCGCGTCGCCGACTTATTTCGAACGTCAAGTACTATCTACCGCGTCATCCGGTTAGCGATTATTTCGTGTATCGAAAAACAGCATGTCGGACCCGGCACCAAACATCGACGCAACTCCGAGCGCTTCAGTTAATCCAGTAGCTGTTAAACGAACCACCACCTTTCTGGCAGCAGAACCCAGAGCTATGGATCGCGCAACTCGAGAGTCAATTCGTGCTCGCAAATATCACAGCTGACGAAACTAAGTACAGTCATGATGTCGCCGCACTTACTGAGGACATGGCTCTCGAATTGCAAGATATTTTGGTCCTACCACCAAGCACGGACCGATATACAATTTTGAAGAACGCTCTAATTAAGCGTCTATCACAATCAGAAGCAAAACAACTAGAGAAGCAACTGCGAACAGAGTGTTGGAAATGTTTACAGGTAAAAAAACAATGTTTGCTTTATGTTCTTTTTTTTAAGGCTGGAATCTAATAGACTATATAGGGAAAAAACTATATATGGTTGTCATAGCAGCAAATAAGTAACTTTTCTCTTCTGTGCTTAAGTGAGTGTTCTTTCAATAAAGTCAACTTAAAAAAATAATGAATTACACAGCAGGTTATGGGCCCAGAGCTCTAACAGAATAAAGAAAACTAAAAACAGAAAACACTAACAATTAAAAAACAGAAGAAACCACTTCAAGATGTTTGAAGAGAGGGAAGTATTTCAAGATATACAAGTGCTTAAAGACAGTAGTACATTCAGCATGTGGGATGTTGAAATTAGAATATTGTTGAGTACACAAGATCT
The DNA here is from genome assembly GCA_026315105.1 of Locusta migratoria. Lineage (NCBI taxonomy): Eukaryota > Metazoa > Arthropoda > Insecta > Orthoptera > Acrididae > Locusta > Locusta migratoria. The sequence goes on along the minus strand of CM048750.1, from coordinate 240,634,098 downwards.
CTGTAATATTGTAGATGGTATAGAAACACTACAAAATTGTGAAACTGAAGAGAAAAAGAGGAAATGGCAGCAACGGGACAGCCAGTCGAAACACTATGTAATGTGAACAATCGATAAAAAATGTAAAGCCACATGTATTGTGTTTTGAAACTTCTAATGCTATGTATGATAAACTTAAAGCAACTTACAAAAGATATGCTTCTCAAAGAATTCAACAATTACTTAAGGTATTTTACAGTTTCAAATATGATAAAACTAGAGACATAGCAAGTAATATAAGTGCACTGCAGAATATAGCATTTGAACTGAATCGTCTCCAGTCAGAAAAGATATCAGATACTATGATAATACCTAAAATACTGTCTATTTGTAATGGGATTAATCACCCTGTGGTGAGAAGACTATGGAAAATTTAATTGCAAGGCTCATAAGAGAAGAGGAACGACTGAGAAGTAACAATCAAGAAGAGAGTATTGAAAGTTTAATAAAAGAAATGACATAATTTGTGACAACTGTGGTGGACATGGACATGTTGCAAGAGAATGTAAGAAGCCTAAGTAGAAAGTACACTGATGCAGACGTGTCTCTTTATCCATCTACTCGACTGCCACGCCGTAACTTTGATGGTTGTCACCTCTTTGCTGCTAATGAATCTACAATAAAGACTTATGGTCATGTGACACAAGTGCTAAATCTAGGACTCCGTCGGAAATTCGAGTGGCAATTTGTTGTAGCGAATGTGACACATCCTATAATACTAGCCGATTTTTTGTCATTTTATGGACTGCTACCTGACTTCAGACATCGTCGACTACTCGACACCACCACCAAGCTGGCCAGTCAAGGAAGTGTTCGTTGCGTAGATAGTACAGGAGTTCGGATGATCGCTGGAGACTCGCCCTACATTGAACTTCTTAAGCAGTTCCCCGAGATCACCAGACAGCTGCCGATGTTAGCACCAGTACAACATTCGACAGTTCATTACATCCTCACAACACCTGGACCACCAATCCACGTTCGACCACGCCGATTAACACCTGAAAAATTAAAAGTGGCTAAGTAAGCATTCCCCTTCATGCTTACACAGGGTATCTGCCATCCATCAAGCAGCAGCTGGGCCTCACGACTACATGTGATACCCAAGAAAAACAACGGATGGCGTCCTTGCGGCGATTATCGACAACTAAATGTGAGAACAATCCCAGACATATACCCGGTACCACACATTGAGTACTTTACATTTAATGTTTATGGCAAGCAAGTATTTTCTACCTTAGACCTTGTCACTTTGTGCATGAAACGCTGGAATGTTTGTGCCACGTTGCACAAGCTGAATGGCATTCGTGTGAATTCAAAGAGACTGAAGGGAGTGGTGACAGCAGTTTTAGCTACATCTTCTGGCGCCACTGGTATCTGATGATAAGCCCGCAGCAGGTCTAAGGTAGAAAATACTTGCTTGCCATAAACATTAAATGTAAAGTACTCAATGTGTGGTACCGGGTATATGTCTGGGATTGTTCTCGCATTTAGTTGTCGATAATCGCCGCAAGGACGCCATCCGTTGTTTTTCTTGGGTATCACATGTAGTCGTGAGGCCCAGCTGCTGCTTGATGGATGGCAGATACCCTGTGTAAGCATGAAAGAGAAGGCTTACTTAGCCACTTTTAATTTTTCAGGTGTTAATCGGCGTGGTCGAACGTGGATTGGTGGTCCAGGTGTTGTGAGGATGTAATGAACTGTCGAATGTTGTACTGGTGCTAACATCGGCAGCTGTCTGGTGATCTCGGGGAACTGCTTAAGAAGTTCAATGTAGGGCGAGTCTCCAGCGATCATCCGAACTCCTGTACTATCTACGCAACGAACACTTCCTTGACTGGCCAGCTTGGTGGTGGTGTCGAGTAGTCGACGATGTCTGAAGTCAGGTAGCAGTCCATAAAATGACAAAAAATCGGCTAGTATTATAGGATGTGTCACATTCGCTACAACAAATTGCCACTCGAATTTCCGACGGAGTCCTAGATTTAGCACTTGTGTCACATGACCATAAGTCTTTATTGTAGATTCATTAGCAGCAAAGAGGTGACAACCATCAAAGTTACGGCGTGGCAGTCGAGTAGATGGATAAAGAGACACGTCTGCATCAGTGTACTTTCTACTTAGGCTTCTTACATTCTCTTGCAACATGTCCATGTCCACCACAGTTGTCACAAATTATGTCATTTCTTTTATTAAACTTTCAATACTCTCTTCTTGATTGTTACTTCTCAGTCGTTCCTCTTCTCTTATGAGCCTTGCAATTAAATTTTCCATAGTCTTCTCACCACAGGGTGATTAATCCCATTACAAATAGACAGTATTTTAGGTATTATCATAGTATCTGATATCTTTTCTGACTGGAGACGATTCAGTTCAAATGCTATATTCTGCAGTGCACTTATATTACTTGCTATGTCTCTAGTTTTATCATATTTGAAACTGTAAAATACCTTAAGTAATTGTTGAATTCTTTGAGAAGCATATCTTTTGTAAGTTGCTTTAAGTTTATCATACATAGCATTAGAAGTTTCAAAACACAATACATGTGGCTTTACATTTTTTATCGATTGTTCACATTACATAGTGTTTCGACTGGCTGTCCCGTTGCTGCCATTTCCTCTTTTTCTCTTCAGTTTCACAATTTTGTAGTGTTTCTATACCATCTACAATATTACAGAGATCTTGTGTACTCAACAATATTCTAATTTCAACATCCCACATGCTGAATGTACTACTGTCTTTAAGCACTTGTATATCTTGAAATACTTCCCTCTCTTCAAACATCTTGAAGTGGTTTCTTCTGTTTTTTAATTGTTAGTGTTTTCTGTTTTTAGTTTTCTTTATTCTGTTAGAGCTCTGGGCCCATAACCTGCTGTGTAATTCATTATTTTTTTAAGTTGACTTTATTGAAAGAACACTCACTTAAGCACAGAAGAGAAAAGTTACTTATTTGCTGCTATGACAACCATATATAGTTTTTTCCCTATATAGTCTATTAGATTCCAGCCTTAAAAAAAAGAACATAAAGCAAACATTGTTTTTTTACCTGTAAACATTTCCAACACTCTGTTCGCAGTTGCTTCTCTAGTTGTTTTGCTTCTGATTGTGATAGACGCTTAATTAGAGCGTTCTTCAAAATTGTATATCGGTCCGTGCTTGGTGGTAGGACCAAAATATCTTGCAATTCGAGAGCCATGTCCTCAGTAAGTGCGGCGACATCATGACTGTACTTAGTTTCGTCAGCTGTGATATTTGCGAGCACGAATTGACTCTCGAGTTGCGCGATCCATAGCTCTGGGTTCTGCTGCCAGAAAGGTGGTGGTTCGTTTAACAGCTACTGGATTAACTGAAGCGCTCGGAGTTGCGTCGATGTTTGGTGCCGGGTCCGACATGCTGTTTTTCGATACACGAAATAATCGCTAACCGGATGACGCGGTAGATAGTACTTGACGTTCGAAATAAGTCGGCTACGCGATACGCGAATGATGCGCGGCGCGGATGGTTTGTACTTAATGTTTAGAATGATACGGCTCAGACACAATGTTCGTTAATGTCGGCTGTCGTATTTAATCACGTCGCGCGGCGCAGTTGTTTTGTATTTATTATGTCCGCGACCGTCTGAAATCACGACGGCGTCACCAAAAATGTTGCGAATCGTAATCAATTAATTTCACTGCAACATTTCTTGAGTATCATAAAAATATATTTCCATCGCAGAATACAGAAACTAAAACTAAACAAAAATAGAATAAAGACATATAGAAAAATGAATGAGCAATAGCAAAGATATTACGTGAATGTAATCTCTCTTCGATTCGCGCACGTCAATGCACAAACGTGACGCCACCACTACAATATAATACTGCAAAAGTATATCACAAATTTTCTGTTGGGGCCGGGCCCCTATGGTTAGAACGAGCCGCCCCTGTTGATTTGTCTCGATTACTGTTTGTCTGTATCACTATATTCTTCACTTTTCCCTTACAATAAACGATTACGGCTTCGATAAATATCAGTAAATGCGGCAATTAATTCCCCAGTTCATTGAAATATGTCAGCTATTCTATTTCAACAGTGATCGTTTCAAAGTGAGAAGTGTGCGGAATATTTATTAATACAAAGCACATTTACTAAAATGTAGGGTTAGAATCATATAAAGAAAAAGCTATGGCTGTCAGTTGTATTCAAAGTGGATCACTGAGGATGATGATACGGAAGAAATTATATGGATCAAAGGATATATGGAGATGCATAAGGGAAATAAATGTTTTTATTTGTACTCTTAACCTAACCTCGTAATTCCTCCTAAAGTGATTTACATCTTGGTAAACTTATGTCTGGAATAATGCGTGAAATCTTTGGCCTACACTGTAGGATTCGTGTATTTTACTGCCTGCTGGAATAGAATTTGTATGTGGTTACAAATGGGAGGATCTTCAGTGGGACGGTATTCATGATTTGCGTAATGAGGTACTGCACTAGTTAGCTCCATATTTTTTCTTGCTTTGCACGGTGCTTTTCGACATTTAACCACAAGTTCGGGTATTTATACGGATATTTTATGTTTCGGAAAATCAGGCAAAACAAATGCCAGACTGCAGCAAACTATAAAAATGTCTTTCGCAGTGCATAATCCTCAATGAAGCATAACATGAAAGAACTACGAAAATATTCTCTCTTCTTAATTATGATAAGTTATGTTTAGCATGACACACGTTAAATTATTTCAGTGTTTCATTATTTACCCATTGACACAGCTTTAGGGCTTCCTGAAACATCGATTATGATGTATTTATTAATATGTGGGTGAATTAAAATATTTGGTCACACGTTCTTAAACAATTTAGGTTATCATTTCCCAGCTGTGTAGCTCATGGAATACATTTGTGCGAGCAATTTTCGTATTTTCCTCTTGCTATTCACGGTTTTACCTAAAATTGTTTCCATTTTTCGTTCTTTCCAATGAATGCACTTCCGAGCAACATTATATTAAGTACTATAATACAGACGCTTTACTATTTCGGTGTCTTATTCCGAACAACTATGACGAAATATTTTACGCTAGTGTAATGTGCTCCTGTGAAGTAGTTTCGTCAAAGATCTTGGATAAAATCTTTGACAAAGATCTTTGTCAAAGATCTTTTACAGTGTACTACCCATGGTAATACCGGCTTTGGTGACATGCCATTCAGGACAGCCGGCTGTGAAAGTGTCTTCCACGATAACTTTGACCTGTCTGAGTAGATATGTCTTTGACGATCGCCATATAGTCTTGTTGGTTTTGACCTTTTTCGCGAAGTGTGGTTTAGTTGTGTGCTGCAGTGTCTATAAATATTTTAAATTTTGCATTGACATCTATATTATAATAGAGATATTTATTGATGTAAGCCATCTATGCAACTGAATAATATGTTTATTTTGACGTATGCATTTCGCCTATATTTTAAGGCATTATTAATGGCAATTTTTGGTTGATGCTGGTCTATGTATGATGCTGTTTGGTGCCTTTAGGTAGTTCTGTTTCCGTCATTTATTCCATTGCCAAATATTTCCACTGAAATGCCTTTCAAATAAATACGAAATTCATATGGGAAAATACGCTTGTATTATTCAGTTTCATCAATAAATATGCACATTATGTTATTAAAAGTATCTGTGCGACGATAGGACAAAAAGAAACTAACAATGTTTGCATTGACATCGTTTGCAGCATACAATTCTGTCTATTTTTTATTACTTAGGAGAAAATTAAGTTTGTTGAAGTTATGCCAGGGCCGTAGCTAGGGGGGCATTGAGGGCAATGCCCTACCTTAAAATAGCTATGCCCTACCTTAAAAGGTACCGTCAAGTAAGATGATGTACTAAATAAATTGTTTCTTCATGTAATGGAAATAAAATAATTTACAGTTGTCAACAGATGCCATTCGAAGTATATCTGACAGCTGTGCTCATTTTGCAAATTACGGTACAGGGAATCTCCTTTTAAACTAAAATTAGCAAACTGGAGTTGTGGAAGCCGAGCTGTGAAATGCGTGACAGGCAGACCTGCAGCCACAGACGTCTCGGCTAGGTTTGCTTTGGGTTGGCATGCGTTTGCTGGCGTGCCCGCAGGGTTACCCTTATGTCATATTTTGGCAACTATGCGACCCACACAGGTGCACGGAAGGCAAACCTGAATGCAGTGATAGGTGTGGAATGGGACTGGCTACTCTTTTCACGTCGCATCTGATTGTGCCGCAGTCCTCTGGGTCGAGCTCCCTCTGCGAGTACAGAAGTTGTAATTTTGTGCCGTCCGTTCACCCGTCTCGTTTTATCACTCCCGGGAAGCACATGACGGCCTGCAGGTCAGGAAGATTTGTTTTCTCTGGAAACGTGTCAATTATTTTCCCAACGTTACACGATTGGACAACTCTGTCGATCACTTCTGGAGTGTACACCCTCCGGGATCTGTTGTTTAGTAGGACTGTTTCTTCACTGCAGCTCAATATTATTATTGTCAAGTGAAAAGATTGTTTTTTGTGTTGGTTAGTGTAGTCTAGGTACAGTGTTCCTTAGATAGCAACACAGTACAGTTGTTTCTTTATTGCTGTGAATTGAAAATGTATTGATTTCGGGATGGATATTCGGTCTTTCTTTAGCAAAAAACGAAGATTTGAAGAGAAAATTGACCGTGAAGATCCTCATTCCTCAAAAGAGATGGAAGAACAAGATACAATTGCTGCTCCTAGTCTTAAGGAAACGAGTTCAGTGAACTATGTTGGCTGTGTTAACTATGGTGTTTCTTCTGATATTGCAGAAATTGGAGGACCAATAAAGCAAGTTATTTTACAGGTATATCCAAACCAAAATAACAGTGCTTTCATAGCAGACTGGTTCAAGAGATTTAATTGGTTACAGTATTCTGTGGAGAAAGATGCTGCTTTTTGCTATCCTTGCCAACAATTTTTACCTAATGGAAGCAAAGAGAGTTCATACACATCCGCAGGATTCAGAAACTGGAAAAATGCCACAGATTCAAAAACTGGTTTTCCAAACCATGAAAAATCGGTTTCTCACATACAGGCTGTGGCGATATGGCAAGATAAATTACATAGAATATCTACAACCAGCAGTGTTGAAACATTGATACATAAAAAGGCATTAGAAAAAAAAAACAGTTATTACGTGCAGTCTATTATTGAAGTAATTCAGTATATTGTTGTTAATGAATTAGCTTTCCATGGAAATTATATTTTGGAGGAAGAAAACGAATAGGATTATTTCACAATTTGTTTAAATACACGTGTATGAAAGACCCAGCTTTGAAGGAGGCTATCAGTAACGTCCCACAAAATGCAACATACCGTTCACCTGAAATTCAAAATCAGATAATTCAGGCATGGGTGAAGCAGAACGATGTTCCATTGTTAAAGATATTAACGAATCTGATGTAAAATGGTTTACTTTAATGGAAGGTGGGACGAGAGATAAAAATAACCGCGAAAATATCGCAATAGCAATATGTTACGTTAAAAATGAAATCGTCAATGAGTCGTTGCTGACAGTTACAACGACCAAGAACCTTGATGCAGCCACTTTCATGGAATTGACGTTAAATGCACTAAAGGAAAATAACATTGATCTCTCTCGTATCCTGAGCCAGTGCTATGATGGTGCAAGTGTGATGACTGGAAAAGTTTCAGGAGTTGAGAACAGAAAAAAAAAAAAAAATTAGGCCGTAAAATTCCTTACGTGCATTGCTGTAACCATCGCTTGCATTTGACTGTCATCAGGACTATCTTAGAAATGACTTTCATTCGTTTTTTTTTATCAGTGCATCATGAATTCTTCCACCATGGCAAAATAGCGGCCTTGTATGGTGGAAAAAGGATTGGCTGGCTCCTAAAAGACAATTATTAATCGATTTTGAAGACTCTAGATGAAATTAAAAATGTCAGATTTAATGGTGACGACATTCCTAATTGTGTGTGCATTAAAAAAGTCATGCTCAATTTGGAATTCCGAATTGTCACGGTCGTCGACAAAAAAATTTTATCCATGCTTCAGCCTGCAAACGCAGCTTTACAAGCCCGAAGCACAGGCTTGAAAGACACCATAACAATAATAAAGTGCATCCAAAGTGAATTAACGAAACTAAGATCAAATGAAATGTACCAACAAATTTTGGAAGAAGCTAAGTCTGTGTCAAGCGACATTTCCAAAAATATGACCCAGCTACAGAAGAGGGAAGTCAAAAAATCGAGTCGTATGGATGACTACATAGTGGATGGCCCTTCCTGTTCCTCCACGAAACATAATATGGAAGATCAGGATGCTCATCCATTTAAATCTGAATACTTTGAAATATTGGACTTGCTAATTGCTGAATTGCAAAGAAAATTTTCAGACAATGACGACCTACTACATTCAGTAGTGAATCTTGATGAGTTGGACGTAGAGAAAATGGTGTGTCAGAAAATTAAATAAACTACGTTGCTGCTTGCAAAATATTAGTTTTATATATTATTTCACAATTTCAATCGATTTTTCAGGTCTAACAATTCCCTCAAATGAAGAGGCTGCTGTGGTCAAAGCTTATTTCAGTCGTCATGAGGACAGAACGGAAAACATAATGCGAATTTTGTACAAGCAATGAGAGGCGTTCAAAGATACCTACGAACTATTTGCTTCTGTGGCATCTATTGGATGTAGCACTGCTGTGTGCGAATCTATGTTTTACATTTTGACTGCAATCAGTAGGCCTCAGAGACTGTCAATAAGTCACAAAAGAATGGCAGGCATTGTATTTCTGGCATTTGAGCAGAAAAGAACGACATCAGTGATCTGAATGAAATCCTTCGCATTTTTAATAATATGATGAATCGAAGAATTCAGTTGTTTTAAGGAAGCACTTTTATATTGCCTTCGTGAAATCAAGGCTGTACGATTGCTTTGATGATGTCATGCTTTGAGTCGATGCTGAGGCGCCAGATTGCAGTACTGCTTTTCTTCCTTTATCGTTTTTTTCTTCATTTTTCCCATGCGAAATTTCGTTGTTCCAGATCTAGGGAATGACATTTGTTTGGATGTAATGTTTCTGTTGTTGTTGTCAATTCCGAATTTTGCCAACTGTTGAGCATATATTTGTGATATCAGTGATTTCTCTCTCTCTCTTTGTGTGTGTGTGTGTGTGTGTGTGTGTGTGTGTGTGTGTGTGTTTTCACTTTCGCATATTTTCTCTTAATTTTAATGGTGATTTTGCATTAATGGATGTCTATTCAATTAGCATGTGTTTGTTTTCTGCTGTGGTTTTCTGGATGTGATGTTGTTCTTCTGCTTGTATAAGCTTTTTGTTTTGGCTATTGATCTTAATGATTCTCATGTCCCATTCTGTGTTGGTAGGCTGAAGATTGTGGTGTTTTAGGTGTTCAGCAAACGTAGAATTATTTATGTCATATTTCCAGCACTTAATGTGTTCTGTTTATCTTGGTTTAAACTGCATTTCATGCAATCTGAGGTGTTCCCAATTTTAATATAATTATTAAAGAGTTAAATGAAGAGAGTAATACCTTACGTAGTACTGGTATACATATTTCATGATCAATTGTGTCTTAATTCAATAAAAAGATAATAATAGTTAATATTTTAGTTTTCCAGATCAAATATTTCGCATAATTAAAGTATATATTCAACGTATTTATATTTTATAACTGAAACTTATAATTTATAACAACTGGAATGAGAATAACAGTCCTATTAAACTAAAGTTAGCTGCCCACGGGAGACACTTCGAGTTATTAATGTATTACCAGTTATTTTGTTAATAATGAAAATTAAATCAAATTTGCTTATAATCTGAACCATCAAGAACTTCATTCTTAGCAAACTAAAATTTTTTCTGACTTTGTGGTTACCCATGTGATATACCCATAGTTCATATAGTATCCATTGAACATTAACGTATTCTGTGGATGGAACTAGCTAAAAAAATGTGGTTTATAAAACATTATTTCATTGAAGAATGAGGTTAAATAACATCTTTGTCATTTATTTGTGTATCATCATCTTCTTCCTCTTATTGCTGTCTAACTTTGCAAGACTCTGGGATTTCTTTGTAAAATGTAAGCTCTGGATTTGTGTCCCATTTGGTACCATAATGACTACTTATCAGGTTCAAAAATCTTATATTTTCGAACATTTACATACAACACACCTTGAAGCTTTTTCTGCAAACACCTATTGCTACTCCAAGCTCCATAAGATGCCGTGTTTCACCTTGTAGGCTATACTTGTTACTTCAGTTCTGTGAGTATAAAATCCTTTTGTGAAGGAAAATGTGAAGTGCAAATTTTCTGGAAGCTTCAGTTCATCAGTCACTGCCTTTTTCCAATTACATAATTCGTGCAGATGGATCATAATACTGGTCCAAATTTATGAAATATATATGTGTAGTCCTGTGGATTAGGAATTATTTACCATCTTTGAATAATTTTCTTGATATGACCAAAATCTTGATCTGGATGCATATAAGTCTGGCCAGGCACTGGAAAAATTACCATTGTAGTTTTAAATTAGGTAAGTGTCTCATTTGCCAACCACTTACTTTGAATACGTGTCATGTTTTGATATTTTTCACTCCCCCCTTCAACCCCCCCCCCCCACCCACACACATACATACACAAACACACACACATAGGCATTGTGTGCACTGCTGGATAGGAAAATGCAATTTCTATCTTATGACTCACACAGGAAGCTATTTGATTTTGTTTGAGTATGTTGTGACAATCATAACAAACGTTTATTTGAAAAACTTTGCAATTAAAATTCACTTAGAACATACTAAGTTTCGGAACACACAGTGCAGTGCACATGCTAATTGCTTAATGCCCATGGGATATGAGGAGCTAGGGATTAAAATATTGTCACGTTGCAATGGAAGTAGGCTTGACTTCGAAGGCAACTAAACACAGCACTTATACTCAAAGCACGTTTATTACGAACTCAACATACACGCAGCACTGACTGCCTCTCAGGCAGAGTCCTCTGCTATTTATACACAGACAGAATTTACCAGAAATTAGAAGAACAGTTAACATAAGAAACAAGTGGAATTTAAAAGTGAACATAAGAAAGATGTAGAACCTTCTGGAATTGTAAATTACAAAGAAATAAATTTTTGCCGGTGGGCGGAATTGAACCAGTGAACTTCTACTCCGCAGTCCGTGACGCTATCCCCTGCGCCACGCCGGCAGTTGGTGTTCGTGGTCTCTCGCGGCATTGCTCTCTCTCCTGGAGAAACAGCGACCCGCTGTTATGATCCCTGTGGTGCCAGCTGCAATGTCCTGGATCTGGACCGTGTAATGGGTCGTCTGTATGACAGTTCAAGAGAATCCTTCCCTTCTCCGCGATTATCGACGACAGACGTTCCTGTCGTGGCTTCATCAGGAACATTACTGTCCTTAAAGTCCTTGAACAAGAAGCCATTGTCGTCTACCTGCTCTTCAGGATCGTAGTAAGGCTTCATGCGCAGGACGTGAACAATGTCTCTTCGTTTTTGACGTTTCTACGACGGCTCATAATCCTCAACTTCGTATGTGACGTCTGACAGGCGGCGTATGACACGATACGGACCAAAGTATTGCTTCAATAACTTTTCTTACAGTCCAACCTTCTGTGCAGGGGTAAAAATCCATACCAGATCTCCTGGGCTGTACACAACAGATCGGTGCTTGTCGTTATACCGCTGACGGTCCTTCTCCTGGGCGTACAGTGTCTGTATGCGAGCCAGCTGTCTTGCTTCTTCGACCCTGGTGATGAGCTGCTTAACATAGTCATCCTGAGTGTCATCCGGTTGGAACGGGAACAGTGTATCCATTGTCGTCTCAGCTTCACGGCCATGGAGCAGGAAAAACGGAGAGAAGCCTGTGGTGTCTTGTCTTGCGGTATTGTAAGCAAATGTCACGACTAGCAGAATTGTATCCCCAATCCTTCTCCTCAACATCGACGTACATCGACAGCATGTCACCTAACGTTTAGTTAAAACGTTCCGTAAGACCATTTGTCTGAGGATGGTCTGCAGTTGTCATTCTGTAGACAATGTTGCACCGTGACATTACCTCTGATACTAGTTTTGACTGGAATACTTTTCCACGATCAGATATCATGACACGTGGTGCTCCATGCTTCAAAATAATGTCTTCTACAAGGAATTTTGCGATCTCTGGAGCTTCTGCAGTCGGCACAGGTTTGGTGACCGCGTAGCGTGTGAGGTAGTTAGTGCAGACTATTATCCAACGGTTACCGGTTGTCGACTTCGGGAACCTCCCTAAAAGATCGATCCCAACTCGGTGGAATGGAGCTGCTGCCGGCGGAATCGGTAGGAGATGTCCTGGAGGTAATTGCAGCACATGCTTCCGTCACTGGCACTCTTTACAGTGACTCACATAATGCTTGACAGATCGGTAGAGACCTTCCCAGTAATACCTGCGTCTGATTCTGTCTAGGGTCTTCACGAATCCCAGATGACTGGATATTGGATCATCATGGAAATATTTGAGAATAGCTGGCTGGAGATGAGCTGGAACAACAAGTAGCCATTTGGGGCCCAGTGGATCGTAGTTGCTCTTGTACAATGTTACGTTTATAAGTTGGAACTCTCCATTGGTCGGTTCTCCTTTCTCCAAGGCCTCTATCATTTTTAATAGTGTTGGATCTTCCCTCTATTCAACTGTAACGTCATCTAATTCAGTGAGAGCTGAAATTTCTTTAATGCTGTTATGTTCCACTAATAGATTCCTCGAAAGGCAGTCGGCATCCTTGTGTTTGTGCCCGTTCTTGAATACCACAGTGACATCGTACTCTTGGAGTCTTAGTGCCCATCTTGGTGGATCCTTCAAGCTAGTCAGCCAACACAAAGAATGGTGGTCTGTCACGACGGTGAATGGTTTGCCGAATAAATACGGCCGGAACTTGTTGATAGCCCAGATAACTGCGAGACATTCTTTTTCAGTTGTAGAGTAGTTTATCTCGGACGTTGAGAGTACTCTTGACCCATAGGCTATCACTTTTTCGGCACCTTCCTGAACTTGTACAAGCACTGCACCAATCCCATAGCCACTGGCGTCTGTGTGAAGTTCCGTTTCTGCATTCTCGTTGTACAAGGCTAGCACTGGTGCGGAAGTTAGAGCCTCCTTAAGTGCTCGGAAAGCTCTTTCTTTTGTCTTATCCCAGTAAAATTTGGCGTCTCCCTGCAGAAGTTCTTGTAATGGACGTGCCTTATTACAAAATCCTTTTATGAAACGTCGGTAGTATGAGCACAGCCCGAGAAAACTTCTCACATCACGAATGTGCTGAGGAGTTGGAAATTCTGACTTTATGTGGATCAGGACGGACACCATCTCCGTTGACTAGGTGCCCCAGGATTTTTATCTCTTTGGCGACGAAGAGGCACTTCTTTGAATTGAGGCGGAGACCTGCAGCCTGAACAAACTTCAACACAGTTGACAGGCGACTCAGAAGTTCTTCAAATGTTTTCGAGAAAACGACCATGTCATCTAAATAGCAGAGACACGTCGTCCACTTAAGGTGTCGAAGCAAGTTGTTCATCATGCGTTCGAATGTGGCTGGAGCATTACATAATACAAATGGCATTACTTTAAATTCATAGAGACCGTCAGGTATAATAAAAGCCGTCTTCTCCCCATCAGCTTCGTCAACCTTGATTTGCCAGTAACCTGTCTGCATGTCCATGGTTGAAAAGTATGTAACTCCTTTCAAGCAGTCTAAGGTGTCGTCAACGCACAGCAATGGTAGACATCTTTCTTTGTGATTCTGTTCAGTCGTCGATAGTCGACACAGAATCGCCACGTGCCATCCTTCTTCTTTACAAGGACCACTGGAGACGACCAAGGACTCTCCGAAGGTTGAATAATGCCATCTCGCAACATCTTCTCCACTTCCTCCCGAATTATCCGTCTTTCAGCTGGCGACAGTCTATACGAACGCTGGCTAATTGGCGGATGGTCCCCAGTATTGATAGGGTGCTTTATCGTGGGCCGTTTCGTCTGACTTTTCCCCTGTTGAGGTGTGAATGCACCCGAAAATTGGCGTAGTACACCTAACACCCGCTGGCGTTGTTCTTTGGTCAGTCCAGACCCTATTGGCAGTTCCACGTTTGTTTCCTCCAGCGTGTTGTCTGTACTAATGGCAGGGCATGGGTCTTCATTGATGACGTTGAGCTCACCGTCCTGGATTGGTTCAGCTGTCCCGATACACATTCTCTTAAGGATAAGTTGTGACTGCTCGTGACAATTTGTGATCCAAATCTCTCCTTGACCACCGGTAATGCTTATGATAGCCGCTGGTATGTAAATTTCTTTTGTGAGCCTGATAAACTTTTTACTATCAACAAGAACTTCACAGTTTAACCAGTCATCTGTGTTTGTGACTGCCACTCTTCTCATTGTCAACGGCGGTATCGTCACATTGTCAACGACGAATAACTTCCCAGAAAATTCTGTATTACGTGTATCTGGCAGAACAACTTCTTCAATTTGCAACTCAGATCTTCCACTGTCAATGATAGCTTGGGATGTCTGAAAGATGTCCCATCCGAGGATGACATTGTGACTACATTCTGTTAACACGACAAATTCAAATGGCTGCGTCCTGTTGTTGATGGTTATTCTTGCGACACAAGTTCCTGCTGGATGGACGTACTTTCCATTCGCGACCTTCAGCACATTTGCTCCCGTATCACAGAACATTGTCTTCTTTAGTGTGCGGCGGTAATTATCCGATAATACAGATAAAGAGGCTCCTGAATCAACAAGCGCCCGGACAGGTTGGCCGTCGATTATGACGTCCATGAGATTTCCCGACATCTTGGCGACTGTCGTCCATGGAGGATTTTCATCTGCGGCGGCCTCACCTCTGTAGATGGTCGCCTCGCTTAGTTTTCCTGGGCGCGGCGGCTAGGGGAGCGGCTGGTACCTCTGTACGTCGATGGTGAACGGCTGCGGCGCGTCGGGGAGCGACCTCGTCTAGGGTACGGCGATGGGCTTCTTCCCATAGGTCGACTGAAGTCATCAGCAGGTGACTGCCTTGGATAGAAGTGCTCCAACGGCTGACGTCTTGCGGCAAAATAATCATCAAATACTCACCTCCTCTCTCTGCAGTATCGTACGACTTGTTCAGGGCGCCCACAGTGGAAACACAGTGGTGTGTTGTCTTCTGTCCTCCAGACGTCTGTTCTTCTGTGGGGCGTCATAGTTACCGGGGGAGTTGGCTGTGGTCGCGTCGGTCGGTTCATGGGCTGCCGTTTGGCGGCTGCAGCGTAAGTCATAACAGGGCGACGCCATTCTTCACGTCGGGTGTAATTGATGGGGCAGACAGGAGCTAATGTTTGAAATACCTCGTCCTCAGCGGCGTCGGCTACCTCGTGACTTACAGGGCTCACATCCATGGCATAATCTGATGCTCACTCGGTCTAATAGTCCCGGCTGCCATGCACTGTTGTAATTCTTCTCTCACGATTTGTCGTTTGAGAGAAGCCAACTCCTGCTGGTCTTCCACAACGGCCATAGGGACTACATTTGGGAGACTGTCATACTTCTTGCGTCCAACCCTCCTTTGTTGCATTTCTTCAATACGCTGGCACCACTTGATGAACTCTTCTGTCGTAGCGACGTCTTTTATCAGAAGAGCTTGGTACATATCTTCTGCAATTCCCTTCATCAGGTGGTGATTTTGTCCGCTTCAGTCATGTTCGGATTGACTACGTTACACAGGGCCAAAACACTCTGTATGTACGATTGTGTCGGCTCACCATGTCGTTGGGCCCAATTCTTCAGTTGTTCTTCCGCCGAGCGGATTTGTCGCTGGCGGTCTCCAAACGTCTTCTTAAGTTCCTCCTGGAACGTCTCCCAGTCATTGAACTTGTCTTCGTTGTTTTCGAACCATTGCTGGGCTGTTCCGTCCAGGTAGAAATAAACGTTGGCCAAGCACATCGTATGATCCCCAGCTGGCTTATTGCTGGTTTCGTCTCCATCGTTCTTCTGATAATACGGACTTTTGGAAGGATGTACTCGGTGTATCCCTTGTATTCCGGTTCCAATCTGTGTAAGCGACGGCTTTTACGTTGCCTAATCGGAGCCACGGTGATGCAGATGTTGCACAGTGTACCCGGCGCCTCCACCAAACAATGTCACGTTGCAATGGAAGTAGGCTTGACTTCGAAGGCAACTAAACACAGCACTTATACTGAAAGCACGTTTATTACGAACTCAACATACACACAGCACTGACTGCCTCTCAGGCAGAGTGCTCTGCTATTTATACACAGACAGAATTTACCAGAAATTAGAACAGTTAACATAAGAAACAAGTAGAATTTAAAAGTGAACATAAGAAAGATGTAGAACCTTCTGGAATTGTAAATTACAAAGAAATACATTTTTGCCGGTGGGCGGAATTGAACCAGTGAACTTCTGCTCCGCAGTCCATGACGCTATCCCCTGCGCCACGCCGGCAGTTGGTGTTCATGGTCTCTATCGGCAATATTTTACTACATTACAAACAATGTTAAAGAATTCAGGGACATGTGATATTTCAATTTTTGACTCTTGGGATATGTTGAGTTGTTGAATCGACTGCCTCATATCAGGTAAAAAGAAATTGCATGACCAGAGCAGGTCAAACAGCATTTTTACTTCTGCCCTACCTGTAATCATTACTGCAGTACCATAAATTTAACTCTGGCAACGGCCCTGAGTTATACCTTTGAATGATTTTAAGTGGGATTGGGATTGAAATATCTTCGTTACGACTGATATTTAGTATAACAGCGTTGTGATCACTGAATCCTGCATTATGATCTAAGTTTATTTCTGTAAACGAGTGTTTCATCTAAGGTAGTCTTGGATGTGGGTGTTACTCTTGTGTGTTCATTTAAAAGACCTTGCAGGTTATATTATTTTTCAAGATTGGTAAATGTCTCCCTGTTTCTAGTTTGAGTGAGAAAATAAATATTAATGTCACCCCATACAATAAAAGAATGAGCACATTGCAATGCAAACGAAAAACATTTTTAATTGAAACATTTTTCCTAGCATAGCATTAGACCAACAGTAGGTAAACATTTGAAAATTACTCCAAATGCTCTAGTTTCTGTAGTCTACTTCTTTATGTATTTAAATGTTGTCCTACAGTGTTATAAATGAATGTAACAGATACATTAAAGATACCTACTTGGTTTATTTATCATCAAATATTTCTATTACATCATTAAAGTTTCAGTAATGTGTGAAAAATCTATTCTATTGCCAGTCGTCCTACAATTAATAGGGGACTGGCAATTACGATTTCCTGTCAGGAAATGCAATGTGATAAACTGTCTGAAGAAAAAGCTGATTTATCAAGCCGTGACAGTTTTAAAAGGTGAGACTGTGGCTAGATGCAGGAATTTCGTTCCACGATCGACCTCGAAAAAGGCACAACCAGTCTTTCTTAGGTTCTTTATTTATGTTAATAAATAAATTTTCAAGAAAAAGAAAGGCTCGTTGAATTAATGTCCTATAACAGGTTTTTTCTCGATAATTTGTTTTTACAGAAGATTGTATGAACGACGTTCTTCCTCCAAAATTTCTTAGTAATTCGTATTTACAAAACAAGGTATGGACGAGATATTTTTCATGGATCTTTAATTTGCTGCTGACCACAAACATTACTTTTCCTCGGAATCTATGTATTATACCTAAAACAAAAAACACAGCATCTTGTCCAACTATCTACTGCCATTAAAATTAAACGTCACACACATAATCAAATACACGCTGAAAGACAGCCAGGTCAAAGCAAACTTGGAAGACACTTCTGCAGCCGACTGTCCCGAACAGTGTGTGGCTTGGTGCCGATCAACCTTCTTGGTGCCAACAGCTTTAAGGGCCGTTTCGTAGCAGTTCTTTTCACTATGGTTTGCGCCGCACTGCCTTGATCACAACATGTTCATAAAAAAACAAGACGACGATTTTTGATTTGGACGAATGTGACTTAAGTGCAACTCGTTTCACTATTACTTGTTCTCTTATGTACTTGTTGAACAACTAACTCGGAAATCGCTATTTATTTGAAAATAAACAGTCAAAAATGTACGCATTTAATACGTGATGCGAATAAAATCAGAACATGGTCATACCAGTGTGTTCAACATCAAATGAATTGTACTTTTCCGTTATGTCTTGTTTCTGTGTACTGACACAGTACATTTTAGATTTGTTCCCAGTTATGGAACTTGACAATCGGTTTCATGAAACTATTTAATAGCGATTCTATGTCACACAATTTTAAATTATTTAGGTGACACATGAAATTGATTATGTGATCGAAGTCATAATTGTCAATTAAAAAATAATCGAAGACAGTGTATTGCCCGCAAAAAAAAGAAAAAAAATAAAAATAAAAAAAAAATTCTGTCTTTGAGGTCTCCCACAATTTACGAATTCTCCCACAATTTACGAATTCGGTAATAAAGCCACACTATTCGCCACTCATGACTGGTCAGAATGACTCAGTGTTACATAGATAAATATTACTTATGAGACCATAAATACTCAAGGTACTCATTTAAATCACATTATTTAGAGCATTTTGCTTAGGTTCCTACCTCATGACCCACTTTCAAGTCGGAATGTGTTCATGTATGAGCAGCCAACTATTTGTGAAAAGGCAGAATATAGGTTAATTGTCACTGGCATGCAAGAAGGTTAGAATAAAGGGAGATAGCATTACCTATGCCAAGCACATACGTCAGTTGAAGCCTGTCCGCGATCTTGGTCAGTTTTGGAATGCCATTTCTTCCTTAAAACTATGTGTTATGTTGGCCATATTACAGTTAATGCATTGAACTGACAGTGACTGTAAAGTATATTATTTCAAACAATAAACTTTCTTAATTAATAGTAGTAAATATCATCATAATATATTTGAAAACTTAATTTTAACGTCTAATTTGACTCTTTTAACACATTGTACATCACGGCAAAACCATCAGATGGTTTATTCCTGTTTTTAGTGGCATAAAACATTAGCTCTACAATACGAACACTTATCCAAAACCAAGCAATATGGCGAAGGGAGGCTTCACATTTTTTAGCATAAGGGTGTCTCCCTTTTTCTAACCTCCTTACTGGAAAGTTACTCGTTTAAGGATTTTTTAGTAATTTATGCTTTTTCTTAGGTTTCTACGCAAGTACGCACTCTGAAATCGCCACATATTCGAAATAGGCCGCGAACTACGTCTCTGTGAGAAGGAAGATTATAAATATCATTAGTAGACGCTTCAGTTACAGCAATTTAAACTCTCCTGTTAGGTTCCTGCACATTCTCACTCTCATACGATATCGTAACAAGTATGAAAGAAACCTCCAGAAATGCCCTGAACTTCATAGATGACTAGTTTGAAAGGCCCCATCATAGCACTTTCAAGTTCACAGTGGTGTGTGCTGATACAATTCTGAAAATAGTAAAAAATTTCAAACATTCAGATAGTATTGATTACTATGATATATCATGTAACTTATCGTAAAATATTATTGACTGCATAATTCATCCTATAACACACTGTATAAATAAATGGCTAACTGAAAATAAGTTTCTGGATGTACTAAAAATCTCCAGAGTGGTCCCTATATATAAGAAAGGTGATAATAAGTGTCCTGCTAGTTATAGACCAATATCATTTCTCAAAAATTTTGAAACCATCTTGTATAATCAAATTAGCATGTAACTTAAACTTAATAATTGCCAAACAATATGGATTCTTGAAAGGTAAATCTAAAATGAATGCCATGGATTCTCTTGTAAAATTTGTTTTGGGTGTGTTTGAGGCTAGGTAATTTGCTCAGGCTACATTTTGTGACCTGAGCATTGTTTTTCATTGTGTGGACCACGATACTTTCCTGAACAAGCTATTTTATTGTTGATTTGCTAATAGCAGCATGAATTTGCACAAATCCTTTTTTCAGAACCGCCAAAAAGTGGAGTGCATTGGCAAGGAGAAGTCACATCTAATTAATGTTAAGTTTGGTGTGCCACAAGGGTCAGTACTCAGACTGCTGTTGGTTTTACTTATGATTAATGACCTGCCATCTTTTGCGAATTCGAATACAATAATGTATACTGATGACACCACATTTTTAAATAAAATCTCAGCCTTAAATACAATAAAAACTGTAGTTACTAATACCCTTGCTCAGAGTTCACTTTGGTTTAGGGCAAACAGTTTTTTACTAAATGAAAGTAAAACCCAAGCACTTTTCTTTAGCTTAAGAAAAATTATGACTTAAGTGTTTTAGTTGACGACAAGTTGACATGGGAACCACACATCAAACATATATCTGCCAGTTATCTATTTAATTAGAAATTTAAAGAAACATGTTCCTTATACTTATGTAAGATCAGCATATTTTACTTTTTTTTTCAAAATCTTATGTCATACAGAATCTTATTGTGGGGTAATAGTTATCATGTAAATGATATTCTAATGTTACAAATAAAAATAGTGAAAATATTAACCGACTCAAATAAGTTAGAACACTGTAAACCACTGTTTGTTAAACTGCATTGCCTGACAGTAATAAACTTGTACATCTATAATATTCTACTATATGTTAGAAACAATATTTCAAATATAATTTTGAGAAGGGATGTGCATAGCTGTAACACCAGGAACAAATTATGTATAGACATGCCATATCAAAGACTATCCAAGTCATAGAACTCTTATTTAGTTTTTGGACTAAAATTGTACAATTGGCTAAGTTACAGTTAAGAGAGTTACCTGTGAATATCTTTAAAGCTAAGTTGTATAGAATACTACTAAACAATCCTTCTTTACACAATAGAAGAATTTTCTGAAGCTGAAAATTGTATCTTTTAACAAAGTTTCTATTTGCTGACCTTATGTAATCTAACCACTTTAGAAATGTATATTATTGTGACATTGCCTATTGTTGTAAGAGCTGACCGACAATAAACTTTGATTTGACTGTAAAACAGACTTGCAATAAGTTTATAGAATAGAATAGAATCTTTATTAGCCTTCCAATACGTTCCCCATAATATTTGATTCGTCAGTGTGCTTATTGCATAATAGAAGATGTGATTTTAAGAAATACATCTTCATATAATCATACAATGTTAATACAATGATACATGTATTAATAATATATCACAATTTACACAATCGTACAATAAATGCTTATTTTATTTATTTATTTTTATATTTTCATGGGGACAGTGCTGTCACACACATACAGGCATACTTCATGATTCTCGTAATGATAGCTTATTGCAAATATTATGTATGTCACTATTTAGGAACTAATCAGTTGAGTAATATGGCATACATTTGAACCACTCTTTTATGCTAAGCTTAAAATTATTCAGTGGCAGATCTCTTACTGTCTTGGGGAGTTTATTGTAAAATTTCATACTAAGCAGCTGATGTCTCTTATGTTTCAGTGTGAGCCTTGAATACGGAAGGTCTATGTTGCTCTTATGCCATGTATTGTGGGAATGCACTTCAGCTCTAAAATGAAATTTTAGTTGTTTTCTTTGTTATATACCAGGCAACTGTAGACGTACATACTGGGAAGTGTCATTATTTTCAGGTCTTTGAAATGATTTCTACAGCTTTGTGTAGTTTCTACACATAAAATACATCTAACTGCCTTTTTCTGCCATTTGAAGATGGAGTTAGAGCCCACAGAGTTATCCCATAATAGAATTTCATATTGGAGTTGTGAGTGAAAAAAAGCAAAGTATACTGAGATCAGTAAAGTTTTACTGACTACATATTTGAGCTTATGTAGCAGAGTGTACGGGCAAGCTTGCTGCACAAGTTATCTGTATGTCTATCCCATGTGAGTTTTGGATCTACATACAGTCCCAATAATCTGACATGTTTTGTTTCTTGCTCAAAAGTTTTCAAAGTGAAGAAATTTTTTTCAGTTTTTGTCGTGTTTATAGTTAGAAAGTTTGCCTTGCACCAGTCACTGCTCATTTCAGTTACTGCTTCATTGTATTCGGCAACATCTTGTAGATTATCTCCATTTGAAATCAGTGTCATGTCATCGGCATACAATATCTTGTTACATGGCATGCGATTTGAGAAATCATTAATGTATACAATCATCAGGAAAGCTCCTAGCATGGACCCTTATGGAATTCCTCTCTTTATTTTCAAAGGTTGTTTACTTTTAATAATTGTACCCTGTTGGTTATATGATTCAAATAGCTGTAACGGTTTATATATTATACCATAATGTTCTAACTTTTTTATCATTATATCATGTGTGACAGAGTCAAAGGCGTTACTTAAATCTAACAGAGCTGCACAAGTGTGTTTACTCTTCTCGTATCCATCATATATGTCACTAAGGAGGCACTCTACTGCTTTTATTGTTGACAGTTGAGATCTAAAGCCATACTGGATATTACATAAGAGGTTATTGCTATCAAAATAATTGTAAATTTGCATATAGATGGTATTTTCCATAACTTTTGATATAATGGGAACTATCGATGTGGGTTTGTAGTTGTTTGGCAATGTTTTGTCGCCTTTCTTATGGATCT
Organism: Locusta migratoria; assembly: GCA_026315105.1. Classification (NCBI taxonomy): domain Eukaryota; kingdom Metazoa; phylum Arthropoda; class Insecta; order Orthoptera; family Acrididae; genus Locusta; species Locusta migratoria. The sequence continues at coordinate 240,611,448 of CM048750.1, read as the reverse complement.
GGAGAGTAACTGTCATTTTCAGGCAATCTAGGAATATACCTTCATCGAGTAAGCGATTTGTGAGGTATGTTAGTGGCCTAACGATTGCAGGGACTATGCCTTTCATAATGCTGTTGCTAACCCCATAGTAATCCTCAGTTTTTTACTTATTTAGTGTGTTTACAGATTTGATAATGTTCGCTGAGGCGATTTTTGACAAAGTGAATTTTGTTGTTGTTTGTTCTTGTTGCTTTAGCAAAGAGAGGACAGCTGAGCAATTATGAGAATTGTTTTCACTGTAAGGGGAATTAAAGCTGGCAAATTTATAAAGTATTCGTCAAGGGTATTTCAATCTATAGGGACTGTGGTTTGCCCTTTACCTACATGGATTTCATTTTTTATGATGTTACAGGCTGCTTTAGAGGTGTTTTTTGATTCTATGATGTATTCAGCATTTGCTTTAGATTTAGCTGACTTTATTTCATGTTTGTACAACTTCTTAAGAGACACATAAAGTTTTCTGGCTTCCTCACTTCTATCACACTTATTTTAAACAACAGCAGCAATATTGTCATTTGTCTGAACTCTTGAAGTGTGCCATTTCTTAGAGTATTGGGATTTTTGCTTATTGCCGGGAGTGCATCTTTTGGTAGTTGAGTGGGCAGTGTTTTTCTATTGTATTTTTAATTATAGTCAAAATGTTGAGAAGATTCTTATAGATTTTTTATATTGTGCAGTGTATTTGACAAATCTACTATTTCTAAATCGTGTTTTAATTTATTATCTTTGTCATGGTTGCTATGGACACGTTATTGATATATTCTTTTATTTGATGTGTAATGTGTTTTATGTTCTTTCTTTTCTATTCGTTCCATGCTGAAATAAATGTGTATTTTTGTGTTGCAAACCGTGACTCCTTTCTTCCTTTATATAAAAAAATAACAGGTTATGGGCCCAGGATGCATCAGTATTCAATGAATGAGCGGTTAATTTGAAACGGACAAAACGTTGCTCGTGTCTGCATTACCAATATGTGAAGTAATTGCGATTGAAAATACGAATACAGAACGCCAAAATCATGAGTTCCATAAATACTAACTCATTACTGATACTTGAAAAACTAAAAGGACGTGAAAATTACAGTACTTGGCAATTTGGAATGAAAACATATTTGCAACATGAACAGTTGTGGCAATGCATAACAGGCAAGAACAAAGACGAAGTCAAGATATGCACAGCAAGAGGAAAAATAGTTTTATCAGCTGACACTGCAATTTATCTGCATTTGCAGAACACCGACAGAGCGAAAGAAACGTGGTATAAATTAAAACAGATTTACGAAGACTCAGGACTTTATCGAAGAATTGGGTTGTTGAGAACACTTTTAACAACTCGACCGGAGCACTTTTCATCTGTAGAAGAATATGTGTCGACAATAATTTCAACTTCAAACAAACTGAATTTAGAAATGAGCCATGTAACCTTTCCAACAACACATGGTACTTTTGTGCCAAGAAAGTGATCTAATGGAAATAAAATTAAAAATTAAAAAAGAGTGGGTTGAATGTATTTTGTTAGCTGGACTACCTAATGAGTACAAGCCAATGATAATGGGTTTGGAGAACTCCAACACGCTGATAACGGGCGATTCCATTAAAAATAAATTACTTCAAGAAGTAAAGGACGACGTGTGCAGCAATTCAAGTTTTAATGACTTTCCACTTCAAGCAAATAAAAAGGACTAACACAGTAATGCACACTACAATTCGAGAGGTCCGATGTGCTACAACCGCAATAAATATGGGCACACAGCAAAAAAACTGCCGCTGTAAAAACAAGGTAGGCGGAAAATCTGTTACTAAAGAAACAAGTTATAAAACTTTCCTAACGATGTGGATTCTGATGCATCAGCACATATGTCAAAGCACCCATGCGACTTGAATTTTACAGTGTCAGTGCCTGGTACTCAAGTGGTCATAGCTAACGAAGAAAATTTGGTTATGTACGTATTGAAGTGCTAGCAGGCAGTCAGAAGACAAATATTAAAGTGACAGACGTGCTCTACGTGCCTCAATTGAGTACAAATGTACTTTCTGTGAGTAAAATAGTTGGACAGGGCCACTCAGTTATTTTTGATGACAGAGGCTGTTGCATTCGTGATTCAGAGAATAATTTAATTGCCACAGCATCATTAATCGAGCAAGTGAGCACAGTGTAGAAGCCAAGTGAGCATCCCTGTCTAATGATGCAAATCTATCGCATAGAAGATTAGGCCACTTGCACTCAAAGGCAATGGAAGAATTAAGAAAAAGGTTGGCCAAGGGTGTCAGATATAAAGGAGCCGTCGCCTCTCCGTCTGTTACATGTCTAGAAGGTAAGCAAACAAGGCTTTCCTTTCTACATTCTACTTCTAGAGCTAAAAAAAGTTTGGAGTTGGTACATTCGGATTTGTGTGCTATGCAAACCACATCAGTTGGGGAAGCCAAATATTTTTTAAATTGATTGATGATTTTTCTAGAAAGATTTTTTTGTACACTGTTAGCAACAAATACCAAGTACCTGAGATTATTCGTAATTTTAAAAGATTTGTAGAGAATGAGACAGGGGAAAGACTTTGTATATTACGAACTGACACTGGAACAGAATATATAAATGAAAGGTTGACGAAATTCTTAAGGGATGAAGGTGTTCAGTGTCAAACCACAGTTCCTCACACACCGGACCAAATTTGTGTAGCAGAAAGAACAACAGAACAATTGTTGAAAAAGCAAGATGTATGATGTTTGATGCAAAATTACCTTCCAAATTTTGGGGAGAAGCAGTCTCTACTGCAGTTTATCTTATTAACAGATCACCAACAAAAGCATTGAGCAACATAACACCAGAGGAAGTTTTCTCAGGGAAGAAACCTGAGTAAAGTCACCTAAAGATATTTGGAAGTAAGGCATTTGTTCACATGCCAAAAGCCAATAGGCGGAAATGGGACAAGAAATGTGTTCAGTGCATACTTGTTGGATATTGTGAAGATAGCAAGGCATACCGGTTGTTCAATCCTGTTAAATAAAAAAAAACGAATTATAAAAACCAGAGATGTGATCTTTAAAGGAGAAGCAATGCAGAATGTTGACAAGCCAGAAGTATATGATAATTTCCTAGAACCGAACCAGATATTTATTCCATTTACAAATAAGGAGAACATTATACTCAAGATGATGATGACTCAAGAGATACCACTTCAGATAGCAGCAGAATTTCAGAAGAAAAAGGCTCAGTTGAAATAATATAAGATTCTGATCCACTTAAACAAGTACTCAGAAGATCTTCCGGAATACCAAAACCAAAGAAGATGAATCATTATGTGACTTATTGTATTTAAGATTCACAGGAGTCAGGCCCATTAACTTTAGCCGTGGTGGGTTAGCCGAGCGGTCTAAAGCATCTCACTGCGGAGCGCGCGGTTGCTCGCTGTGGAGGTTCGAGTTCTCCCTGGGGCATGGGTGTGTGTGTTGTCCTTAGATTAGTTTACCTAGGTTTAAGTAGTTTGTAAGCTACGGACTGATGACTACGCAGTTTGGTCCGATAGATTTACTAACAAACATTAACTTTAGAAGAAGCATTAAAATCTAAGGATTCACAGAAATGGCTTCAAGAAATTCAAGAAGAATTAAGGTCACACACAGAAAATCAAACTTGGGAATCCGCAGTCCTACCTCCAGACAAAAAAGCTATTGATGTGAAGTGGGTCTTCAAGATAAAAAGACACTTACATGGACAAGTAATTAGACATAAGGCATGTATTGTTGTCAAGGGATGTGCACAAGTCAGAGGCTTAGACTATGATGAAACATATGCACCAGTGATATGTACAATTCACTCCAATATTTATTTAGTCTAGCTGCTAAATATGATTTAGATATTGATCATTGTGGCGGCTTTTTTGCAAGGTGACTTGGCAGAAGAAATTTATGTTAAAATTCCCACAATTGACTATGTGACAAGAATAGTGCAAGACTTAAAAAAGCAGTCTATGGACTTAAACAAGGAAGTCGTTGGTGGAACATTAAACTGGATAAGCCTTGAATAAAATTAAATTTTAGCAGATCCACAGCTGACCCATGTGTTTACCACAAAAATCAAGGAGATCATATATTAATTGTGGCTGTTTATGTTGATGACATGCTGATATTTTCTAACAATCTGCAACAAAAAATTGCATTTAAAGAGGAACTGAAAGAACAGTTTAAACCGAAAGACCTGGGAGAGGTATCTAACTGTCTAGGGATCTGAATAACAAGAGATAGAAAACATGGATTTCTATGGATGGATCAGACCCATTACATAAATCAGATTTTACTAAAATACAACATGCAAGATTGCCATCCAGTATCAAGACCACTAGATAACAATCAAATATTAACTTCTGAAATGAGCCCCAAGACAGAAAAAGAAAAAGCTGGCATGAAGAATGTGCCGTATAAAGACGATATAGGTAGCCTAATGTATGATCAACAAGGTACCAGACCTGATCTAGCTTCTGCAATTGGAGTTATGAGTCGATATAATAATAATCCAGGAGTACCTCATTGGCAAGCTGTAAAAAGAATCTTAAGATACCTAAAGGGAACTAATGATTTCAAACTACAATTTTCTCAAGATGAGGATTGTAAGATAACAGGCTATGCAGATGCTGACTGGGCTGGAGACACTGCAGACAGAAAATCTACCTCTGGATTCTTGTTTATGTCACAAGGTGCAACAATGTCATGGAATAGTAAAAAGCAACCAACGGTAGCTCTCTCCACAACTGAAGCAGAGTACATGGCACTAACTTCAGCTTGTCAGGAAGCATTGTAGCTGCAATGGTTTCAGAGAGAAATATCACTCTTCCCAAAAGAAGGTCCAATTAAGCTGTTTTGTGACAACAAAGGTGCAGTTGATCTATCAAAGACTAATGGATACAAGGGCCATACTAAACATATCGATACCAGGCACCACTTCATCAGGGAGATGACTGAGTCAGGAGAAATAACAGCAGAGCAAATATCAACAAACAGGATGCTTGCAGACATGATGATGAAGCCGCTGCCAAGAACCAGACATCAGCAACTAACTCAAGAATTTGGACTCCGAGGATGAAGAGTTGTAGCTTCTAGTGGGGGTCTTGTAATTCGTAATAGAATCGATGCCTCCGCTAAAATTTATTATCTTTGCCATGGTTGCTATGGACACATTATTGATATATTCTTTTATTTGATGTGTAATGTGTTTCATGTTCTTTCTTTTCTATTCATTCTGTGCTGAAATAAAAGTGTATTTTTGTGTTCAAACCGTGACTGCTTTCTTCCTTTATATAAAAAATAACATTTACATTACTAATTACATTGTCAAGGCAAGCATCTAGTCTAGTAGGTTTTTTATTTATACAGTGACAGTTCAGAGCTTTCAGAGAATGTTAATGTCTCCTGCAATAAAAATTTTGTGATTTTTGTGTTTAGCTAATAGCTTGATTAAGGCAGTTATTTTTATCTATAAAAACGTCTTCATCAGATGATGGTGTGCGGTAAACAGAAGCAATAATAATTTTTTGTGCATGAAGTATTACTGCTGTTGCTTCAAAAACACCGTCTATGCAGTGCCTGCTTAAGTCTATCACTGAATACTGCAAATTGAGGTTTTCTTTTATATAAATTGCCACTCCATCATGTGCCTTATTTTTTTGGCAATAGGAGGTGGCTAATAAGTAGCCATAGGGTGCACATAAATCAATTTCTGTATTTGGTAGCCAGTGCTCATTAATACTCAGTATGCTGGAGTTAATTTGGTCTGCACAGGACTGTATTTCATTGATCTTATTTCTTAGGGACTGTACATTGGCATGAAATAGCATTAAATCATTTTTGTTACTAGGGGGAATTTCTGCTGCATTTTCTTTTCTGCTCAATGGAGGTTTTTGTGAGCAAATTCAACCTGTGTCAGATTTGGTCACTGTGGCAAGTTTCCCTGTACCGATTCTTTGAAATGGAGCCTATGTATTGTTTTATTGGCATTGGCATCTATTATTTAGAGTCTCGAGTATTTTTTTACGTAGGAGTGATTTTCCTAATCCTCTTAGGTGTTGACCATGTCTGGTATGGCAGACAAGTGACAAGATTTAATATGGGGTACCGTGCTGGTGTCGCTACAAACCAAAATATCATTTACATCAATCACTATTACATTTTTGACATGTTTATATAATGAATCATAGAGCTCATTTGCTCTTTTTATTTCAGTGTTCACACATGACTGTTCAATTAGATGATAACGGTGAGGTATTTTAGCAACTATTACATTTGTATGTGTTGGCTTACCCAGTGAGTCTCTAAATGCTTTTGTTGCTGCAGCTGTTTCATTGTGATACACGTCATTGGCGCCTCCTATAATATCTGCACAGTCTTTTGATGAGAATTTCTTGCATTCTTCTTCGATGCGCTCTGCAACTTGTCTGAATCTTGCACTAGGTTTTACCATTCCCTCAATTTTAAATGTGTCTGTTGTGTCATTTGTTTTCATTTTCATGGCCAATCCTTTACGGAAACTGAGAAAATTTTTATTTTATTAGGTACCACCAGACTATGTTTTCGTTGTACATTTGCATTGCATTCTTGAGAATATTTTATTGCTGGTTTGTTTGGAGTATGTTCTCCTGGTATTGCGACTTCAGAATCATTATCGATGTTTACAAGAGTTAGGGCTGAAAATCTATTATCGTGTTCAGGAATTGGACTGATACTCACATTTAAGTTGGCTATATTCTTGCTAGTTGGTCGAGGCATATTCCATCCTGTGCTGGTGTTGTGTGAATGGGGCGTGGAATGGGATGGATTTACATTGCTTGTCTTGCCCATTTTTGCTGTAGAATCACTACATCATACTGCATCTTCGTTACGCCTACATATAGGATTTTGATCTATATGCTTCGCATTTCCAGTTCATCAGCAATTTCGTGTTCTGTATAAAGGATGCGTCCACTTTTCCACATCTAAAATGAAATATTCCAAAGCATTTGCTGCACTTGACACCATTTTTCACGTTTTTTTTGCAACTTTTTCAAAGTTTACAGCAATACGAAGTTTTAGGAATTGAAATTCTCTTACTAAGCTCTTGTCGTTTTTCACTGCACGTTGTAGTCTGTTGTACCGCTCTGATATGCATTAGTTCATGACACTGGTATTTTAACATATATATTTCCTCTATTAATGCCAAAATAATTTCGTTTCTACAGTCCTTTTTGAGTTTAATGTTCAGATCATCCTGGTCGCAGTTTGCACATAGCCAGATTTTCCATTTTGTGCTTGCGTTTACACATTTTAGATGAATCACTGTCTTGCATAACACACGTTATGCCTTTATACGCTCTCTTTTCACAGTAGCAATATCTGGAATCGCTAGGTTTGTTCATATTACTGTGGTAGGACGTGGTTGCTATGCAAGCAATCTCTTCATAGTGCTTTACCTTGTCATTAGCGTGTATTACAGCTATTTTCACAGTAATATGGCACACTAAACACATATTGTCACTGTATACACTACTTTGTTCGCACTTCAAGCACTTTTTCACTTCATTACTTTGTTTATAAATGGGAATAACACACTCGCGATTTACAATAGTCGCCATGTTGGCCCAGGAACACCTCGTTCTCTATTCTGTTACAAACATAAAACAAACTAAATAATTAGCTTTAACTGGAATCAAACCCAAAAATTACTGTACCTTACCATCACAGCCTTGTACGACAATGGTTGAAGGATTGCAAGAAAGACGTTTTGAATTTATAGACATTCTGCTTAGATCTTTCAGGGTTCTTTGATAATTTAATGATATTCGCTTGTAATTGACATGTAATGTACCAACCCAAGTGTTTGTGACAAATCTGTAATAAACCATTGCCATTAACTTCATCCTGTCTTCTGTAAAAATTAGGGAAGGGCAAAAAATATCGATATATCGATAATTTTTGAGACTTTATCGATATATCAAATAAATTTTGAATATCGAATCCGATATTTGTAAAAGCCACCTTTTTTTAAAAATTACATTAGATTCTTTAATGGCCTTTTGGTATGTTTTCCATACTATTGGCCTCGTCAGTGTGAGTATTACATAAATATTTTTAAGACAGAGTACTTACATAATACATATAAGTAAAATATTCTTTAGTAAAAAAGGACAACAGATAGAAAATGTCGCTTCAGGAAAGCATTAGACTGGTTTAAGTTACGAATCTTCGTTCCTTACTATGGGTCAGAACGTTGAGTGCTCCCTGCTCTCGACGTGACAGACAACTGAAAACTTAACTGCCCTGGCTTTTTATGGAAAATACTGTCTGTTCATTTACTATAAGCATGCTATTTATTGTTTAGAATAGGTCTGCATATCACAATTATCTCATTCCTGAGACAACTTACCACTTTCATTTCTGATGTTGGTTTTATGACGACCAAGAACATTTTCACAGTAAGGCAACTGAAAGAAAGGTAGGCTAAGACACGCTAGCCAACTAATGACGTAAAGACGCGTCCATTTAGATAGTCTGGGTAGAGGGCCGGAGCCCAGGAGTTGGTGAAGAGGATGTAAAAATGCAGAGCCAATACAAATTTTGCATCTTACTAGTCCAAGTCTCGATTATGCTCGTGACACAACGCCTCAAGGTAGGTGGCGGCTAGTTTTGGCATATATTACTGTATCATACGTAATCTTCATCGAAGATAACTGAACAATTTCAGAGAGAAATCTCCCTCTTATCGTAATTATTCTTGTTTTGTTTTTCATTTTAAAAGATGTACTGTGTCTGTGTATACCGTGAATTTATGATATCGTGTCAGCAATCTGATATTCTGCTCTTTTAATGACTCTAGTGTACTAGCACTCTGAAATTAGTACGTTCTTGTAATGAAACTATAGTAGCAGAAATTGTAAATTGGAAATACCACAAATAAGTGGTGCTAATTACGTTATTGCAAGCTTGAGTATTCCCATCACAAACCTGCTTCGGCAAGAAGTGGAGTACACAACTCCTTTGACTGATTTAGGAGCGTCAGTAAAAAGTATCTCTATTCAAAAGAATTATGGAAAGGGTAGTCTCCGTGGAAAAAAAATATTTTTCTTTCTGTGGCAACAATTTTGGACTCCCGGTTTAAGGGTATTCATTTTGAATCCCCACTTGCAATGTCAGCTGCAGTAGCTCATATTAGCAAAGAAATTCGTTTCGAAGATAGGCGAAGAGGACAATTCTCTCTTGAGCATTGCCCTTTAGATATTGAAAGAAAGCTCGAGGGAGACTTCCATTTAGTCGCGGCATGAAAAATTGTTCACCCAAAGTTCAGTTTCACGCAAATTTCCAGCCATGATTCTGTACCAAATGAGCTGAAGCAGTGCCTTGATCAACCATATTTAAAGCGTAACCGTGATTCTCTGAAGATCTGGGCTGAAACTCGACCCTTTAAGGGTATATTACACGGAGCGTATTTGGTCGCTAGTCGCTGGCGTCTGCTGTCGCTCGGCGTATTGGCGAATAGCGAATGAATACGCTGACGCAATGACACGCAGCGACTTCAGACGCTAGCGTCTTCGTAAAAACAATTGAAACACGACAGAGCATATGATACATCGATTTGGGGTTAGGTGATACCAAACAGTTCTGTTTCCCAAGGTGCGACATGCTCGCGAATTTATATCAGTGATCCATTTTGTAATTACTTTTAATATCTTTATTTACGTCGATCATTACAAAATTTCTCGTCGTTTTGACGACCGGTTTCGGTCAGTGATTACCATTTTCAAGTCTACAGCAAATCAGAAACACAAGGACACATTTAGTAATAAACTACCTTATAAAACATAAATAAGGCATTACAATCATCAATATATAAAACGTGTTAAAAATATTATACATCATACCTGTTGTTACATTCCTTAAGGAAGATACACTTATGCTGTGATGATGTCATATGGCTATATTACATGTATTGATGACGGTAATGCATTATTTATAAGGTAGTCTAATACTTGATGTATCATGTTTCTGATTTGCTGCAGACGTGAAAATGGTCATCACTGACAGAAACCGGTCGTAAAAACGACGAGAAATTTTATGATCATCGACGTAAATAAAGATATTAAAAGTTCTGTATCCCACAAAAAAAAAAAAAAAAAAAAAAAAAAAAAAAAAAATATATATATATATATATATATATATATATATATATATATATATATATATATATATATATATGAAGTGGAACTGTAATCAAATTTCTGAAAATTTATCGAAGTTTTCCAGTATTATGGGACATTGAAAATACGGATTATTTAAATTTTATTCTTGGCAAGATCGCCATCCTCATGATGGTATTCTGTTTCCTTATTTTATCCTCTACCATTTACAGTAATCTATCAAAATTTTCTTATGTGACCTTCACACGATAATTCACCCAAAAGATTTGCAGAAGCACCATATTTATCCCTCCTCGCAATCCACCTTGTAATCCATTTTCTTTTATTCTTTACCACTTTTCCGTTTTGCTTTTGGTTCATTAATTGTTCTTTTAAAACTGTTACGAGAAACACAACGCCAGCATTTACAATTTCCTTCGACATTTTGACTCGGCTGGTGGCTACTTTAGACGCTCTCGTATATGACACGGGGCGACCAAAAACGCCAGCGACCAAAAACGCTAGCGACCAGCGTCTAAAGTAGCCCACCCTTCAACTTTAGACGCTCGCGTTTCTGAGCAGCGACTTTGTTCGTTGTCCCTGTTTACACGGAGCGAATTTAGAAGCTGCGTCCAATTACGCCAGCGACTAGCGACCAAATTCGCTCCGTGTAATATACCCTTTACGCCCATTTTACCAGATATTACGCAGATATGCCAAACCTCTTCTGTTTCGTCAGAAAGAGTGGCTTCATTGATCAAGTTAGTGGTGCAAGACAACAGGGGAGCGGCTAGGGAGAGGAAAGTGACTTTCCTCTCCCTAACTGCTCCCAGACAACAGAAGTAGCAATTAAGTAGAACCTCCTTGGTTAAGTTTTCCTGATTGTGATGTTATCTTTGAAACAAAGCTATCCGGTATGTTTACTATGTAATGTGTTCGTTTATTATTTTGAGAGAGATAGAAGTATCGTTGTATACTGCAAGTAGTAGAAGATTAACATGTGATATCTCAATAAACTGACAAGAAAGCAAGAGTTGAGAATTCTTTCATGAGCACATACGTCTGGCTGTTACAGGTAATAATGAACTTTGTTGCACTCTGCGGAAAATATCATGGCATGATATACTCTTAGTGTGTACGTTGCTTCATTGAGTTGTGACCTACCGCAAATCTTGATACAATTAAAAATAAAATCACTTGAAACTTTATTCGTAATGTCAACTAATTGGCAAAGCACTAGAACGAAGGAAAGTTTCTTGGTGCGTGATGGAAAGTTTTATTTTGTGTTTCCGAATGTTGTATTCCGTGTTATTTTTCGTTAACTATGTCCATGCCCATGACATCATGGTTCAAAGTATCATAACCGTCGGTTTTGCCGTATGTTGTAGAAATTAAAACAGCAACATACATCTGAGTAAAATGGATATAGTTCTGTACAGAATTACAGATGTTGCTTTTATACTGTCTTACAACTGTGGAGCTAATTTTGTTCTGAATCTACCAATAATGTTTTTCCCTGTTACACTTGTGGTGAAACACATTATTAATTTTTCCAGGTCCATACACAATAATCATAATGCAAGCACTAAATATTGCGAAGCAGGTACGCCAGTTTCATACTTCAGTAAGAGTCGATGAAATAATCAAGCTTACAAGGCTGAGAGTTGTGGACAACAGTCAGATTGGAAAATTAGCAATGGCTGAAGGGAAACCACCAAGATGTATTCATGTTTACAATAAGAAGGGTGTAGGCACCATTGGTATGTATGTATTAGGCCTATATCAATACTGTCTTATTTCTGTTTTAAATGGTTATGGGCTATATGCTACCTGACTAAACAACGATATGATCCTTTAACAATGCAAGTAAATTTGTAACAATTGCTGTGAATCTACATTGATTGCCTTTGGATCATAATACACTAAACTCTTGCTACTCTGGCCATTTGTTGCACTTGTGGGTGTCGGATTTGTAGAAATTGTGTATTATTGAGATCACAGATTCAAATTCAATTATATATAAAGTATGTGTTTGAAGGTACTTGCTACCCTTTTACCAGCATTGCTATTTAGTTTGTGGTGGAATGAAGCATTGCTAATGATCGAGCAATAAAACATAGGCTATTTCCATTTTTAATGAGGCTCATCGGCATAACTGAAGACCAGGATACCACCCACCAGCTTTGAGACATGACATCAGTCAAAACTGCGATAAAGTTTATTAAACTTTAATTTGCAACTGGTTGGCTGTTACTGCTACTGAAAAATGTATGTTTCTGTTGGAGATAATATGATTTACTAAAATTTTTATACCTCCTAAGAAAGCATTTAAAAACACATTAAAATATGGATTGATATAATTAACATGAAACCAAACAAAACTTGTATCTACCCTATGACTACAACAAAATGCACATAATATTATGGTTTTGTAAACATTGAAATCACTGTTCCGGCGGAAAAGTCTTTTGAAACTTAACCAGTCATATTGGCGCATATCTTGTCTCTCATGGTACTAATGTTACTGCTAACTATAGTAGATGAGAGTGGAAAATAAGACTCGCCTGTGACAAAGACCGATACTGCTTTATTTTATTGAATTGGCCTTGTAAAATGAAAATTTAGAATCACTTGATTACAGTTTTTCATGTATCATAAAATAAATAAAAAATGTGGCATAACAGAAGAACTGGGATACCATCTGTCAGCTTTGACCCATGATGTCATCAGCATATTTGAAAACACACATGTGGGATAACTTCTGTATTGTAGATAATAAGAAATCTGTAGTTACCCTTGTAAATTACAGATAATAGAATGTACCATCAATCACATCTCTCACACCAAAAATTCGCGCCTTTGGTGCTCACATGCGAAATGGGGGGAAAAAACCACTCTCTAACCTATACCTTACCATCAGAGGGAAGCTACAGATCACTTTTTAAACACAAAATATTAATCTGTTCCATTTGTAAATGAACTATCATCTTTAACTCAGCCACCAGATAATTACTCACACTTCGTACAAATAAGCATGCACCTCAAAACTACCGCGCTGCAATGATGCCACGGGTGAAAGCTGACAGACGGTATCCCCATCTTCAGGTGAGTCACAAATGCTGTACCTGCTCTACGGTTGACAGTTTCTGATCAGTAAAAGTAATTGGCCTCATAAAATGAAGATTTAGAATCATTACTGTTTCATACAGGTCATAAAATAAATAAAACATGCTACACGGTTCACAGGTTCTTGTATGTACCCTTTTCCATTCTACATCTACTTAGATACTCTGCAAATCACATTCAAGTGCCTGGCAGAGGGTTTATTAACCACTTTCATAACTTTTCTCTACCGTTCCATTCTCTAATAGCGCGTGGGAAGAAAGAACACCTAAATCATTCCGTTTTCGATCTGATTTCTCTTATTTTATTGGGATGGTCATGTCTCCCTAAGTAGGTGGGTGCTAGCAACTAAAAGTCGGTGATTGAAACTTAGCAAACAGATCACGCTGCAATGAATAACGTCTTTCTTTTAATGATTTCAACCCCAATTCCTGCAACATTTCCGTGACGTCCCCCCCCCCCCCCCCGTAATGTGATAGAACAAAACGAGCTGCCCTTCTCTGAACCTTCTCAATGTCTTCCATCAATTCCACCTGGTGAGGGTCCCACAAGGGGCAACAGTACTCCAGGAGAGGGCGCAGGAGTGTGATGTAGCCAGTCTCTTTGGTGGAGCTGGTGCATCTTCGAAGTGTTCTGCCGATGAAACGTAACCTTTGGTTCGCCTTCCCCACAATATTTTCTATGTGTTCTCTCCAGTCAAAGTTGTTCGTAATTGTAACTCCTAGGTATTTGGTAGAATCTACGACCTTAAGGTTTGACTGATGTATCGCGTAATTGAAGTTCAGCGGATTTCTTTTAGTGGTCATGTGTATTACTTCACACTTCTCTTTATTTAGTGTCAATTGCCAATTTTTGCACCATGCAGAAATTTTGGCTAAATCGCTTTGCAGTTGTTTTTGATCCTCTGTTGACTTCACAAACTGATAAACGACAGCATCATCTGCGAACAATTTAAGGGAGCTATTCAGATTGTCTCCTAAATCGTTTATTCAGTACACTGACTATCCTTGTAAATTAAAGATTGTCAAAGTGTTTTCTTGCTTCTCATTGGCAATGTCAAAGTTGCAATCCATTGGCTACTCAAAATCCTAACAAAACCAAACACTAACCATAAGAAACGTGGAAATAAACCAGAATAATTGCAGTAATCCACAAACAAGGCCACTTCTGAACCACAACAAAAAGCGACACAGCACGACCAGTTCAAAATATTAAACAAACCATACAATATGTAACGGCTACAATCATTCTAATTATGCCACAAGAGAGTGCCACCGAATAATTAACTCGTGCCACCTGTCAACACACACCTCAAACTACCATGCGTGATGACGTCACACACCACAACACGCAGATGTCATGGGTCAAAGCCATTGGGTGGCATCTCTGTATTTATGTGAGCCGGATCATCAAACAGGTGAACTGTCTCCAGGTGAACTGGATCATCAAACAGTTTAACTGTACGTTTGGTGTCAGTCAGATGTATACTCGTGTTTAAGAAATGGTGGCAGAGCGGGACTCTATTGAACACTATATGAAGAAGACAGGATCCACCTAGGTGCCCCTATTTCTACGGTTTGTAGGTCTCAATTACGAACAGAGCTGTGTTTGAACAAGATTCATGTCTTCATAATCCACATTCATTCCTATATATTATAATTTCCATTTTCAAAAATGTCATCATATATGAGCAATATGATACAAAATGTTTCTCTTTAAAAGATGTATTACATAATTATAAATAATAGAGCAGTGTGTATAAAATTGTTTAACCAACAACAATGTTGCACATAATAATTCATTATATGTTTCTTTTTTTATTTGTGCTGGAATACTGAGAGGCCAGATTAGCAAGATGACAATGTACTACACTTATTACACTTTCCTGAAGGCTCTTCCCCAGGATGGAACTTACGCAACACAGTATGTGGGGGGGGGGGAGGGGGGGGGGGCTCCAGCTGTGTTAATAAGTGAACGGGGCTTATGTTCATGTACAATCCACATCGTAAAATCTATTAACAAAAAGTTGCCAATTGCAATCTTTTGTGACCTGCTAAAAGCCTACAGTTGTGTCAACCGTCTTTGGTTTTTAAAGGAAGACAGTTTCGGGTGGGTTACCCTGGATGTGGATAAAATCCCATCTCAATGACGAAGAGCGGATATGGAACACCTATCCTTATTGAGAGACATATGATTTTTAACATCACTTGCCTAAAGCAGCAACTGTATCAGTGTAATTACTGTATAAGAAAATACAGCCTTACAAGTACAAGTAATTGTACTTGATCTAGATTTTGACACTTCATCAGAAAATGAAACTATAATATGAGATGTTTAAACTTATAGCTTAATTTGCTCATGTTGTTTTAAGTTATAAAAATACCAGCTAGTTAAAAAACAAGTGGTCTCAAGAAATAAAATGTACTGGCTGGCCGGTATTGGGTGTCGACGTGTCGGCATTAAGAAGTGGCATGGTATTAATTAATTATCTGTGGAAGTTACATTGCATTTGTTAGTGTGATAATGGCCATTTAAAAGAGTGCTCACATGCTTCGAATTTCACGAAAGCATTTTTCTAAAATATGCTTCATTCAAGTTTTAAAATGAAGTTCTTTCCTTTGTTGTTGTTATGGTCTTCAGTCCGGAGACTGGTTTGATGCAGCTCTCCACCCTACTCTATCCTGAGCAAGCCTTTTCATCTCCTCAGAAGAACGGCAACCCACATCTATTTGAATCTGCTTACTATACGCGTATCTTGGTCTCCCTCTGCGATTTTTACCCCACACACTTCCCTCCAATGCTAAATTTACGATTCCTCGATGTCTAATAATGTGTCCTACCAAGCGATCCCTTCTTTTAGTCAGGGTATGCCAAAAATTCCTTTTCTCGCCAATTTTGTTCAGTACCTCTTCATTAGTTATGTGATCTACCCACTTAATCTTCAGCATTCTTCTGTAGCACCACATTTCAAAAGCCTCTATTCTCTTCCTGTCCGCACTGCTTATCGTCCATGTTTCACACCCATACAAGGCAACACTCCACACAAATGCCTTCAGAAAAGACTTCCTTACACTTAAATTAATATTCGATGTTAGCAAATTTCTCTTTTTCAAAAATGCTTTTCTTCCAATTGCCATTCTGCATTTTGTATCCTCTGTACTACGACCATCGCATGTTATTTTACTACCCAAGTAACAAAACTCATCTACCACCTTCATTGTTTCGTTACCTAATCTAATTCCTTCAGCATCGCCTGATTTTCTAAGATCGCATTCCATTATTTTTGTTTTGCTCTTGTTAATGTTCATTTTATACGCTCTCTTCAACACACTGTCCATTCCATTCAACTGCTCTTCCAGGTCCTTTGCTGTCTCTGATAGAATTACAATGTCATCAGCAAAATGCAATGTTTTTATTTCTTCACCCTGGACTTTAATTCCTATTCCAAATTTTTCCTTGCTTTCCTTCACCGCTTGCTCGATGTATAAATTGAATAACATCGGAGAAAGGCTACAACCCTGTCTTACTCCCTTCCCAACTAATGCTTCTCTTTCATGCCCTTTGAGTCTAATAACTGCGGTCTGGCTTTTGTACAAGTTGTAAATAACTCTCCTTTCCCTATATTTTACCCCTGCTGACTTCAGAATTTGAAAGAGTGTATTCCAGTCAACATTGTCAAAAGCTTTCTCCAAATCTACAAAAGCTAAAAATGTAGGTTTGCCTTTCCTTAATCTATCTTCTAAGATAAGACGTAAAGTGAGTATTGCCTCCCGGGTTCCTACGTTCCTCCTGAATCCAAACTGATCTTCCCCGAGGTCAGCTTCTACCAGCTTTTCCATTCTCCTGTAGATAATTCGTGTTAAAATTTTGCAACCATGACTTATCAAACTGATGGTTCTGTAATTTTCACACCTGTCTGTGCCTGATTTCTTTGGAATGGGGATTATTACATTTTTCTTAAAGTCTGAGGGTATTTCGCCTGTCTCATACATCCTACACACCAGTTCAAATAGTCTTGTCATGGCTGGCTTTCCCAGAGACTTTAATAGCTCTGCGGGTATGTCATCTACTCCTGGGGCCTTGTTCCGACCTAGGTCTTTCAAGTCTCTCACAAATTCATCTCTCAGTATAGTATCTCCAATTTCATCTTTATCTACTTCCTTTTCCCTTCCTACAACATCGTCTCTAAGTTCATTTCCTTTGTAGAGCTGCTCTATGTACTCTTTCCACCTTTCAGCTTTCCCTTCTTTGCTGAGAACTGGTTTCCCATCCGAGTTCTTGATATTCGTAGAGCTGCCCTTCCTGTCCCCAAATGTCTCTTTTATTTTCCTGTAGGCGGTATCTACTTTTCCCCTTCTTATACATTCTTCTACGGTTTTGCATTTGGCTTCTAGCCACACCTGCTTAGCCATTTTGCACTTCCTGTCAATCTCATTTTTTAGTCGTCTGTACTCCATTTTGCCTGTTTCATTTACTGCATTTTTATATTTTCTCCTTTCATCTATTAAATTTAGTATTTCCTGTGATATTCAAGGATTTTTTGTTGGTCTTGCCTTCCTACCTATTTTGTCCTCTGCTGCCTTCACTATTTCATCTCTCAATGCTACCCATTCCTCTTCTACTGTTTTATTTCCCCCCATTTCTGTCAACTGGTGCCTAAATCTCCCTCTGAAATTCTCCAGAACTTCACTTTACTTCAATTTATCTAAGTCCCATCTCCGTGTTTGTTACGATTAAATCATGTTCCGTGCAAAATTCTACCAGGCGACTTCCTCTTTCATTCCTTCTGCCCAGTCCATATTCACCTACTATTTTTCCTTCTCTTCCTTTTCCTACTACCGAATTCCAGTCACCCATCACAATTAAGTTTTCCTCTCCCTTAACTGTCTGAATAATTTCCTTTAGCTCCTCATATATTTCATCGATTTCCTCATCATCGGCAGAGCTAGTTGGCATATAAACCTGTACTACTGTTGTCGGTGTTGGCTTCGTATCTATCTTGACAATGATAATGCGATCACTGTGCTGCTCATAGTAGTTTACCCGCATTCCTTACTTCTTATTCATTATCAGTGCTACTCCTGTGATACCCCCAATAGATTTTGTATTTATAATCCTGTACTCATCTGACCAGAAATCCTGTTCATCCTGCCACCAAACTTCACTAATCCCCACTATATCTAACTTCAACCTATCCATTTCCCTTTTTAAATTTTCTGATTTTCCTACCCGATTAAGGGATCTAACATTCCACGCTCCGATCCGTAGAATGCCAGTATTGTCTTTCCTGATGACAACATCCTCCTGAGTAGTCCCCGCCCGGAGATCCGAATGGGGGACTATTTTACCTCCGGAATATTTTACCCGAGAGGATGCCATCATCATATGTTCATACAGTAGAGCTGCATGTCCTCGGGAAAAGTAACGGCTGTAGTTTCCCCTTGCTTTCAGCCGTTCGCAGTAGCTGTGTGGCAAAACCAAATTAGCTGATGTTACAAGGCCAGCTCAGTCAATCATCCAGACTGTTGCTCCTGTAACTACTGAAAAGGCTGCTACCCCTCTTCAGGAACCACAGGTTTGTCTGGCCTCTCCACAGATACCCCTCCGCTGTGGTTGCACCTACGGTACGGCTATCTGCATCTTTGAGGCACGCAAGCCACCCCACCTCGGCAATGTCTGTGGTTCATGGGGAGGAAGTTCCCAGTTGGATTTCAATAATATAATAACAATTTACAACTCACCACAATGATATAGGCACATAACAAAGACACATACAACACTTGAGCTATCGACCATGGTCTTTCTCAGAATAAAGAGCATTCATACTTCACTCAACCATCATCTGCGGCTGCTGCAAACTCTGGACCGACTCACATATGCTGAGGCGAGAAACAAATAAGAGCTGCTACATCCGGTGTGTATGAGTACATCTTTTGATGCTGTTGTATCGTCCCTACTTTCATTTGGTACAACGCCCACCATACTGCCTCCTTTTGTGGGCCTTGGGCAATCAATCTTCCACTGTTCTCTTGGTGGGTGGGGGTGCTTCTCTATCCACTGCTGTAATACCTGTTGTGGGGGAAATGCCCCCACAACCGTCATGGACTCCAGACCCCACCTCCCAGCCAGAGAAGGAGCAATCTCCTCCAGCTCCTCTTGCTTGGAAGGGGTCCCTCGGGACACCCCCTTCCGAGGCTTCAGAGGATCCTGGTCAAAGGTTCAAGGATCCCAAAACTGCCAGTTGAAGGGCTTCTTGCTATTCTTCCACTCCTCATAAGCCCTCCCAGTCCC
Source organism: Locusta migratoria (assembly GCA_026315105.1). Classification (NCBI taxonomy): domain Eukaryota; kingdom Metazoa; phylum Arthropoda; class Insecta; order Orthoptera; family Acrididae; genus Locusta; species Locusta migratoria. Next base: position 240,591,860 of record CM048750.1, on the reverse strand, counting down.
TCAAACTGAAGGGCTAGCAAGAGAGAAAGAAAAATAAGATTAAGAAGAGGGAATCTTTGGTGCCTCCAAAGCCACAGCTACCCTCATCTTCTCCTTCACAAGATGATGTAGAGATCCTCGCATCACCTGAGGATCTCGCCCTCACCGGTACATGGTACCTACTTGACCATTGACCTCTCAGTTTATAACCTTGGCCTCTACCCATCTATCCACTGGAGAGTGCATGATGATTTGTGTGGTAGTGACCACTTCCCGAACTCCTTGTCACTACCTCATCATCAGTCCCCCGAACGCTTGCACAGATAGGCAATCAATAAGGCTAATTGGGACTTTCTTGTACTGCTATGTATGGTTCTCCAATATAAATGTGGTAATCGACAGCATTACCTCGGCCATTATTTCTGTGGCTGAGTGTGCTATCCCTAGTTCTTCGGGACCCCCTGGGCTGAGGACAGTGCCCTGGTGGTCGCCGGAGATTGCTGAGGTGATTAGAGACTGCAGGCGAGCTCTCAGTGCCACAAGCAGCACGCATCTAAACAGCTTCATGCCTGAGCCCGACAGTTAATTATAAGACGCAAGCAGGAGTGCTGGTCAAGGTACGTGTCTACCATTGGAACACATGCTTCTACATTCCAGATGTGGACAAAGGTCATACTTTTGTTTGGTTACCAGTGTACTTTCTGTGTGCCCGGGATTTCCATGAATGGAGGTGTTTGTACAGATCCAAATACAGTTGCTGAATTGTTTGCTGAGTACTATGGTCATTCTGCATCTGTGGCTTATCCAACAGCCTTTCATGTTCTGAAAGTGCGAGAGGAAAGTAAGTTATTGTTCTTCTCGACTCACCACCTGGAACTGTATAATGCTCCATTCAGTGAATGGGAATTCCTCAGTGCCCTGACACAGCCCTGGTCCAGACCAACTCCATAATCAGATGCTGAAACACGTGTCACCCGAGTTTCAGCGACATGTTCTAGCTATCTTCAACTGCATGTGGAATGATGGTATTCCTGTCACAGTGGTGAGTGTGTCTGATCGTTCCAATGATCAAAACTGGAAAAAAAACCTGCACTAGTTGAATAGCTACTGACCAATCAGTCTTACCAATGTTCTTTGCAGATTGCTAGAGCGTATAGTCTGTCGGCGGTTGTGCTGGCTCCTTGAGTCTCAGGGTCTACTATCTACATGCCAAGATGGTTTCTGCACGGAGCTCCCACCTGTGGATAAACTGTTCCACCTTGAGTCTGCCATCTGGGCAGACTTTTTTAGATGCCAACACTTGGTAGCCATCTTCTTTGACATATCTAAGGCTTTCGATATGACCTGAACACACCACATCCTTACTACATTACTTGGGTGGGGTCTTTGGGGCTCACTTCCTATTTCTATCCGGAACTTTTTATCTTTTTGTACCTTTCATGTACAAGTTGGTGCCTCTCATAGCTCTTTGCTTATACTCTGTAGAACCCTAATTGGGCACCCATGGCTCCAATGGATCTCATGCAAGGCACTATGGAGGCCAAGAAGTATACACTAGTTGCAGACCTCATACACACGAAGATGGTCATGTTTACCAATGGCAGTGGCATTTTTCAACAAGAGAATGTGCCGTGTCACAAAGCCAGAAGTGTGGTGGAGTGGTTCAGCAAACACAGTGGCAAGTTTCATTAGATGTGGTTTCCCCTGACTTGCAATATCTGAATCTATTTGAACACATCTGGGATGTGGTTAAACATGGTATCAGAGCTCCTGCCCTGCCCCCTTCTGAATTTATGGGAATTAGGTGACTTAGGATGTGGTCGAGTCCCTCTACCAAAATACTAAGGCCTCATTGCTTTCATGCCATGACACACATTACTGCTGTTATCCATGCCAAAGGTGGACATACCAACTATTAGGTAGGTGATCATCATGTTGTGGCTGATAAGTGTACATAGCCAGCACATTATATGCTTTGTGTCATGCGTTTTACTATTTACTTTTCGTCACATCTAATGTGTATGTGCAAAATTCTGTATTGAATTGTCGTGAGACATAATGAAGGGGAGCAATTATTGCAAAAAAGGAAAAACATTTCATAATGTTTTGCAGCACCAATTATGTAAATAAAAGGCTAAATTAAATGTGTCACAATGAAAATTTTGTGAAAACAAATTTGTTGTTTATAATAATGATTTTTATTCTTTTTTATAGTGTGTAACTACAAAAATATTATAGAAACAATTTAGTTTCAATAGAAATAATTCGTATTCTTTTTTGATAGGTGACAAAGTACTGGTTGCAATCAGAGGACAAAAGAAGAAAGGTGTGATAGTGGGTGTGAAGCAGAAGCAACCACCACTTGTGCCTAAATTTGACAGTAATAACTTGGTGCTGATAGATGACAATGGAACACCCTTAGGAACACGCATTCATGTGCCCATACCAACAGTTCTACGTCGAATTTTGAAAGAGCGTACACATGCAAAAGGAACGGATTACACAAAATTGTTAGCAATAGCAACTAGATTTGTGTGATATATTGAAACCATAGAACTTTATTTAAAATGGCACTTCTGTAATTGTTAAAGATAATGTATTATACTGTCTTAACAAAAAATAAAAGAGAGTTTAGCTTACTGCATCTTTGGTTACTCCTTCCAGGATGCTCGGCGTGTGCTTGCCATTGGATTTCAGTCAATCGCTGCCTTCTCCACGATTGTGCTCTTCCGCTGGGTATGTGGCGCTGACTTTAAGTCATAACAGCCCCCCCCCCCCCCAAAGCGCCAAACCATTGTTGTTGGAGCTTGACAACATGGGAGGAGGCAGGCTCATGGACGTACTGATGGACTGGAGTCTGTAGCTTCAGAGGACGCCAGACTACTGGCCGGGCCCTGCCATCCAGCCTGTCCTCGTGAGGGTACGTCCTCTAAGAAAACCTCCAAAGGGCACACGTCCATGACCTGTGGACTCGGTGATGACGTAGACGGTGACGTCGGTGGCGACGTCGGCATCAGATTCTGCATGCCATCTTGCTCGATGTCCCTGGGGATATCCAGGTGAGGTGGAGACTGCAACGGCTCTGTCTCCATGACATCAGGACACGGTGCCGTGAAGATCTGCGGCAGGGGCAACCGCCGAGGCTTCACGATCTGCGTGTTGTGTGAATCTGCTGAGAGAAACGCAGAAGGATCACAGGGTATATGAAGAGGGTGAATTTGGTTGCAGTGCCTGCATACAATACCATCGGGACCTGAAATCTCAAATGTGAGCCACTTAGTGTTCCAGAACGGACCAGCAAAGTCAATATGTACTCGTTGCCATGGTGAATCTGCTTTTGGCCACGCAAAAAATTTCTGAAGTGGGGCTGACTGATTGGTAGCACACACTGAACTCTGTGACATCATCTGTTCTATTTGGACATCCATACCCTGCCAAGTACAGTGTCGTCATGCCAATTGCTTAATGCGAACCATTCGCCATTGTTCTTGGTGAAGTATGCTCAATACTTCTTTCTGCAAACGTCATGGGATCAACACACGCGGCGGTCCACTGTCTATCAACAGTTTTGACGCAAACACTATCGGTCAGTCTGTATCCTCATGTGTATGTGGCAGTACTGCTCCTAGAACAAACGACAACGCTTCTACTTGCAAAAGAACTGGTTTTTCTGGATTGAAGTGCACCAAACATCGATCACGAACAAAGCAACTTTTCATTGCTGAAATGCGCATTGGCATTCTTCTGTCCAAACAAGATGAACATTTTTACGGTGTGGTCAATGCAAAGGGGCTGCAATTTGTGCTGCGTTTGGAATAAACCTAATATAGTACATTAACTTTCCCAAGACGGACTGTAATTCTTCCACGTCTTTTGGTGCTGGCAGGTCGCGAATGGCAAACAAATGTGATTGCATTGGGTGCACACCTTGACTGTTTATCACGTGTCCTAGATACTGCAGTTCCGGTTTGAAAAAGTCATACTTATCTAAGTGACACTTGAGACCTGCAACTGACAAAACTTGAAATAATTTTCTCAAATTTGCAATATATTCTTCTGGGTTACGGCCTGACACAACTATGTTGTCCAAGTAATTTGAACAACAAGGCACCCGAGCTGTAAGCTGTTCCAAATACCTTTGAAAAATTGTGAATGCGGAAGCACTCCCAAACGGTAGATGCAAATATTTAAACAAACCCAGATGCATATTGATAACACAAATTTTGTGTGATTCTTTGACGAATGGCAGCTGAAGGTAGGCATTGCTCAAATCTATTTTTGAGAAATATTTTCCTGCTTCTAATCTGTCCATTAAATGTTCTGGCCTTGGCAAAGGATAACTGTCTACAACTGTTTCTGGATTCACTGTAGCTTTGAAATCAACACAAATGCAAATGATACCTGACGGCTTCGGCGAATTTACAAGTGGACTCAGCCACTGGCTAGCTTGTACTGGTTCAATTGCACCATTTTCTTACAATGTGTGAAGTTCTTGTGCTACTTTGTCGCGTAAAGTGAGGGGTACATCACGAGCTTTGCAAAATTTTGATTTGGTATTTTCCTTGAGATTAATGTATGGAGCAAAATCTTTAGCTTTTCCTAGTCCTGTAGAAAATAAATCTGGAAAGCCTTTCAGCAACTTGTTTACACTGTCTTTGGTATCAAAATTGTTCACAACTAAAACATCGTCTTGCACAGTAAAACCAAAAATATCAAAAGAATCTAAACCAAAAATATTGCTTCCTTCTTAAGAGCATTTCTGAACGATATACTGCAGGTAGTGAACACTGTCCTAGTACAGGAATTTCATTGCCATTGTATACTGTTAAGTTTGTTTTAGTGCGAGAAAGGTGCAGTGAACCTAACTGTTCATAAGTTTTGCAATTGAGCAATGTGACTGATGCACATGTGTCAAGTTAAAACTTTACTGAAATGTCATTCACACGCAAATTGACACATTGTTCTGGCCTGACGTACAACTTGTGCTACTTCTGTGTCCTTTATGTTATGAGGGGCAGTCACTGGTTTGGAAAATACTGCATTTATTTAATAACTATTGTCTTTTCGCTGTTTGGGCTGGGAGGGTAAATTCTGTTGCTGCAAGCAAACTGTTTGTATATGACCTTTCTTGCCACATTCATAGCATTTTGCTGACTGGGATGGACAGTTCTGCCTCTTGTGCCACGAGAAACATTGCGGGCAAGACTTCACTTCCGTATTTGCCAAGGCTCTGCCTCTACCAACTTGTTTACACTTAGAGTGGGCAGGCGGAAGTACAAGGCGGCCGATCTATCACTCACTGGCGCGTGATGTGGCTATCCTATACAGTGGAATTGGATCAAAGTTTTCCGCTGCTGCGGTACCTGTGTCGTTCTGTTACAAAATCTATTCTACTTGGTGGGACGGCGGAGCTGACATTTCTTAAATCTATTCCATAAGTCTACGGCCAGGAATATTATAGACAAGAGCATCACATAACATGTCATCTGAATACAAAGCTCCACACGAACATTAAAATTTATACTTTGTAGTGAGACTTTGAAGTCTGTTATCCACTGCCTGTATGTTTGGTTCGGATTTTTCCTACATCTGAAAAACTGATACCTTGCAGCCACTCCATGGATTTGCTGTTCATAATATGCCGTGAGGGCTCCTATCGAATCGTAAGAAAGCTCTGAAGGTTTCGCGGTGGGAAACAGTTTTTTTTACAAGATGGAACGTTGGGGGACCTACACATGATAACAGAAAATGAAGTTTGACAGTACCTTGTAGCCCGGGCCATTGTGGTGTAGGCTTCAAACTGTTGTAGCCAGTTCGACTAGTCCTCTTCTTTTTCATCATACTGTTGTAATGGTGGAATTACTGGAGGCGGTGGCTGCTTCAGTGGAACTTGCATATTGTGACACACAGGTGGGGCCAGAAGTTGTCCTGTAGACAGCAGCGAAGCAATTTGTTGGCTCTGAAACCGAAACATCTGCATTAACTGCTGTGCATCGAGTGCAGGAAGCTGCGGCACAGTGGCAGGGACACTTGTGTTAGTAGGATTAGACATGGTGCAAATACAACAACAACAACAACAATAATAATAATAATAATAATAATAATAACAGTGCATAAATATAGAAATTTACACTAATCCCTGCAATAGAATTAAAAAAATATTTACTCTCTTCGCCAAGACCTGGAAGAAAACAAAATTAATAGTGCAGCATAAAGTCACGGTAATTTAAGTATGTTGTCGCAGTGTGGGTGGTTGTAATCCTCGTCGCCATTTGTTGTGACCTCGTCGCCTTTTGTTGTGTATTCATTCTGGTCTAGTTATGAGGAAAGGTTCTGGTGCAGGAATCGATGGTCAGCTAAAACATTTCTATAGAGATTAGTATTGCAAGATTTATTGACTGAAAATTACAATGATACTCAACTCTAGAACATGTGTCTTCTTGCGTCTCGCGGCATCTTCCTTATGATGCTAACTGCGCTGAGACGTAGTGACTGCTTCGTTTGTAGCCAAGTTCTGACCTAGTACTTGACCTAGTTCTGTCGTAGTTCTGACCTCGTTCTGCCCTATTTCTGACTTTGTTGCTGACTAGTAACTGATGGGCCATCCAGACCTATGTCAGCTTAGATCTAGCAGTTTGTAGAGTGTGTGCATCTTTGGTTACTCCCTCCGGGATGTGCGGCGCCTGCTTGCGTTTGGCTTTCAGTCGATTGCTGCCTTCTCCTCAGTCATTGTCTTACGTCTGGAGTGTGGCACTGACTTTACGCCACAACAATATGCTTTACGTCATGTCTTATTGTGTTGAACCTTTAACATAATATTATACCTATTAATGTGTATATTATTGCAGCATTCCACTATTAAATGATATCACATGGTTGTCGAACCATGGTGGATGTCCCCTCCCTTTATGGGATAGTTTTTTCCTTTTCCCTCTGTGTACCTTTCAATTTGAATATTGAATTATAGAGCCTCATCCAGGTTTTTCTGAGCAATCAAAATAGCCAAAGGGTTTAATTCATTCTGGAAATGAACCAAATTTTGAAATGTTGTCTTGGCTGCATTAATTAAGGGAAACATAAGTTTATGTAAGACTTTGAAGACAGAAAGCCAATAGCCTGTTCACATGGAGCAGAGCAGATGATAAGTGTCATAACTAGCAAGAGCCTCCTACAGAGTTGGAACAACAAGGTTCCCTTGCTACAGGAAAAGCATCTTGCCCTGCTGCAGTATGCTGTAGGAATATTTGAAGTAATGTTGAAGCATTGGGACCTTGAGAGAAAAATCGTACGTGAACATGCCGAAACACTGGTTTCACATGAAAAGAGTCTTGAGAAGGCTCATATAATCAGTCGCTAGCACAGCATAGGCAATCAGCCTTGGAAGGGTCTTTCAGCAGCATAGAATCTGCTGTGGAGCCTTTTGCAGTAGTCAACACCTGCATCAACAGCTTCCAGATGTCACAGTACTGACACACCAAGGACGCAGCAGCGGTGATGACTACCAGTGGTGAGAGGAACCTAGATGTAGAGTAGGACCTAGAGTGGGACATTTAGCATTCTCATATAAGTAACCCACCTTCATTAAAGTATTGAAGTTTTCTGTTAGTAAGAGGAATAGATGCAGTCGGTGTCTGTCTGCAAGTAATCATTGGTAATATTATTTCTGTCAGTTAGTAACATACAAGATCATGTGGCATGTCTCCTTATAGCTGTGAGTCAGCTAGTCCATTCTCTGTATGTCAGAGGTGAGAATAATGTGGTAGAGCATTTCTTGGGAGAACTAAGTAAAGATGCAGCCGATGTGAGACACCTACCCTAAAAAGTCTAGAAGTCAATAAAGAATTTTGTTGAAGCAACCTGTATGTCGTTTACTATTTGATTGCACTCCACCAACCACCCTTCTCCTCTATGTTCAAATCACCACTACTAATTACCTAAGGGATCTTCTATCTCACTCCATTAACAGGTTAATTAGTAGCCCCTGCCTATTATTCTCGCCAATGTTCCAAAACTAGGGATATGACAATGTATGTTGAAGATTTGAAGTTTTGGATGATAGCATCACTGATGAAGATTATGAGACAGGAAGTGAATTGTGGCTGCATTGGTGGTGGTGGTGGTGGTGGTGGTGATGGCATGGAGTACGCTGAAGTAGATGAAGTTGATCCAAGTACAACGCAATCATATTGTGGTGATTCCTACTTTTTAGGAAGAGGAATCTGCTTTAAATGGAGGAAAGAACAACCACCAACTAAAGTCAAAACAACACAACGTGGCCTCTGACTTAGAGCCAAAGCCTTGGGTACAAACCCAGATTTTGAAGTTTGGGATTCACTCTTTACTGTTACTTGTTGACAAAATTCTACAGTTGATGAACAATAACATTGACAAAATAAGAGCTTAGTACTAATTGAAAGAACCTGTCTTTCATACATGACATTGACCTTCCTGACCTGAAAACTTAAATGTGTTTCAAACAACTTAACAGGTCTGCAGCCAGGTACAGAAATTGACTTTGGCCAATATTTTGGCAGGAGACCACACTGTCATTTGCTGGCCGCAGTGGCCGAGGGGCCTGAGGCGCTCCAGTCACGGTCTGCACGCCTACTACGGTCGGGGGTTCGAATCCCCCCTCGGGCATGGATATTTGTGTCGTCCTTAGTATTAGTTAGTTCATAAGTAGTTTGTAAGTTTAGGGACCTATACCCCGTAGTTAAGTCCCATAAGCTATACAAACATTTGAATTTAAACACTATAATAATGGAAAGTCCAGGTTGGAATAAATAATATAGTGAGGACAGTTTACTACTCACCGCAAAGACGTGGCGACGAGCTGCGACAGGCACATACAAAAGACACACACATACAACACATTCAGCTATCGGCCATGGCCTTCTTCAGAAATAGAGCACTCACGCAATCACACAGGCACACAACACAGTCATACAACCATCACCTCCGACTGCCACACTTCGAATCACGCTCTGCAGCGAATCGGGGACGGGAGGGGAGGGGAGGGGGAGGGGATAGAAAGGTTACGTCACGGTGGTGGGGATGGGTTAGATGGGAATAACGAGATGCAGCTTAGGAATGGAGTGGGGAGGCGGGTGAGGGGAGAAAATAAAATAAAATAAAGTAAAATAATTCATGTACACTGCAAGTGCACAAGACCACACACACACACACACACACACACACACACATACATATACACACACACGATCACACACCACTCAAATCAGGCGAGGTTTGGGATACAGAGGTAGGAACTGTAAGGTATGGAAGGGGGAAAAAAAAAAAAAAAAAAAAAAAAAAAAAATAATAATAATAATAATAATGAAGTTATCGTAGGTTGAGGCCTGGTTGATTTCGGGATCGGAGAATGTATTGTAGGGATAACTCCCATCTGTGCAGTTCAGAAAAGCTGGTGGTGGATGGGAGGATCCAGATGGCCCGGGTTGTGAAGCAGCCATTGAAATCAAGCATGTGCTCCGCTGCATGCTGTGCCACAGGGTGGTCCACCTTGTTTTTGGCCACAGTTTGGCGGTGGCCATTCATCCTAATGGACAGCTGGTTGGTGGTCATGCCAATATAGAAAGCCGTACAGTGCTTGCAGCACAGTTGGTAAATTAAGTGGCTGCTTTCACAAGTGGCCCGGCCTCTGATAGGGTAGGATAAGCCTGTGACAGGACTGGAGTAGGAAGTGCTGGGTGGGTGGATTGGACAGGTCTTGCAGCGGGGTCTTCCACAAGGATATGATCCCTGTGGCAGTGAGCTGGGTTTCGGGGTGGCATAAGGATGAACTAGGATGTTGTGAAGGTTGGGAGGGCGACGGAACACCACTTTAGGAGGGGTGGGAAGGATCTTGGGCAGGATGTCTCTCATTTCAGGGCATGAGGATAGAAAATCAAAACCTTGGCGAAGGATGTAATTTAGTTGTTCGAGACCAGGGTAGTACTGGGTGACAAGGGGAGCGCTCTTTTGTGGATGGTTACTAGTGTTAGGAAGAGGATTTGGGGTGTGTGAGGATATGGCACGGGAGATTTGTTTGCGGACTAGGTCTGTGGGGTAGTTTCTGTTTGTGAAGGCCTTTGTGAGACCTTCAGCATATTCAGAAAGGGAATTCTTGTCACTGCAGATATGCCGTCCACGGGTGGCCAGGCTGTAAGGGAGGGATTTTTTGACGTGGAAGGGATGGCAACTGTCAAAATGTAGGTACTGTTGGTGGTTGGTAGGTTTAATATGGACGGAAGTGTGGATGGAGCCATCAGTGAGGTGGAGGTTGACATCCAGGAATGTGGCATGGTTGGTTGAGGAAGACCAGGTGAAGTGGATGGGAGAGAAGGAATTGAAGTTCTGAAGAAAGGAGAATAGGGTGTCCTGGCCGTGAGTCCAGATCATGAAAATATCATCAATGAACCGGAACCAGGCCAGAGGCTTGAGGTTTTGGGATGCTAGGAAGGATTCCTCCAGACGGCCCATGAACAGGTTGGCATAGGAGGTGATGGTTGTATGACTGTGTTGTGTGCCTGTGTGATTGCGTGAGTGCTCTATTTCTGAAGAAGGCCATGGCCGATAGCTGAATGTGTTGTATGTGTGTGTCTTTTGTATGTGCCTGTTGCAGCTCGTCGCCACGTCTTTGCGGTGAGTAGTAAACTGTCCTCACTATATTATTTATTCCAACCTGGACTTTCCATTATTATATTTTGCCTAACGGTCTTCCTTCCACCCCAACCTTTTCCTTTGTTACTACTTTCTATAACATCCCTCTATCAATATTTCCTTCACTCTTGTATTTTCCTATTTTCCTTCTTCTCAATCCTTTGTAACTTGTCACATTCCGACTTCCCAGCCAACAATCCCGCCAGCTTTCAACAGAGAGCTTTATAACCACGCCGATTGTTGATGCAGCTTATTCTTCCCCCTTCCAGTTATTCTAATACACTTTTCCTTACTTTCCCTCGTGTATTTTCTCGTAGTTTTGGTCAACTGTATATACATTTATTTTATATTTTTTATCACCTTAGTTATTTATTACGACCCAACTATGCCAGAACCACTTTCGTTAGAACTAACGGGCCCGCCCACAGATATGTACATGTAATCTTTTATCCCCAGCCACTTATATTAGAATTACGTTAATTTACGTTCCTGTGTCTTGAGTTTTCTGTTCTAGAAGCTCCATTACAGTCTTTCTTCCACGAATTTCCCTACTTACGCGTTGTTTGGCTTGTTATACGCATTTTTGCGGTGGGCTGCTTGCTCCTGTGTGAGATCTCCCGTTTCAGTGCGTGATATTGCGTTCTGGTGCATGATTTTATTCGCGATTTTGCATTTTTTTTCCGTCATTTAGTGCGCTTGGGCGTGAATCTGCGTGCTTGGGTGTGTATCTGTGTTGTTGTGTGCGCGAATTTACGAACTTTTGCGTGTCTGGTGCGTATTTTGCGTGTTGAGGAACCTTTTCCCAGGTTCATCATAATCCACTGTCTCTCCCATCATTCCTCACTTTCCACTTTCCCGGCACCATCCCTGTCCCAATGGACCCCTGCTCCTTCTATCTGTACCAGTTCAGGAAAGTATCCCTTTCCCTGGCCAAAACCCCATCCCACATCCTATTCCTAAAATGCTGTCTAAGTCATGGTATCCCTCCCAACGGTCTAACATTAAAAATTCCATTGTCTGGATCCCACCCCTCCTTCCACAATGACCTGCACCTTTTCAGATTCCACCAATCCTTATCCCTCACGAACCTAGTCCTACAAAATCACCTCTCCATGGCTCATAAATCCCTTAGCTACCTTCTCTCCCTCCGTAAGATATTACTATTGTGTAACCAAAACTACCTACATCCCATCTCCCAGATCGAATCCTTTGCTCTCCAGCAACTGGAGGAGCATTCCAAACACCACCTCCACAAACTATCCAGCCTGCTGACATCATATTGCCGCCTTGGAGCACCCATATCCAATCCCTATCCGAACCACAGTGTTCCTCCTTGTGAGCCCCTCATAGGTCCCAGACCATGCTTAGCTGACCTCTTGAACCTACCTCATCCCTACAAACTCCCTACCACCACTCCACAACATCCAATACCAAAACAACCCCAGAACACTGTGGTCAACCTATCCACAAAAAACCTAAACCCCACTGAAGTTTCCGTTCTATCCAAAGGTCTTACCTTTAGTCCTACACCCCAGTTTAATCATGTTGCTCTTGTCAAAGACCTACTCTCCTTTTTCCGATCCCTACGATGGAAACACTACTTTGCCCCAATCCCTCTGACTGCAATCTACCTAATATTGAACCCTGCCTGTCCCAATTCATACCACCATCCAACAAAGATCCCACTGCACTCCCACCTAACCACCCTCTGGTTACCCTCCAAGAGTTTCTCACCTCCAACTTGTCCTCACCATCCTTTCCCAAGTCCCTTCCCAAGAACTCAAACCTTTCAGCAGAAGAAAGAAGAGCCATCCAAAACCTTAAAACTAATCCTGACATAATCATCCTCCCTGCTGATAAAGGTTCCACCACTGTAGTTATGGATCACAGTGACTACCTGGCAGAAGGGCTCCGCCAACTATCTGACTCCTCCACCTACAAGTTGTGCCAGATTGACCCCATCCCCAAAGTCCAACAAGATCTCCAATCCCTACAAAAATCCTATGGCCCCTCCCAGAAACTCTCCCCTGAATCCATCTCCCTCCTCACCCCAGCAGCACCCCGCACACCCACCTTTTACATGCTCCCCAAAATCCACAAACCTAATAATCCTGGACGCCCTATTGTGGCTGGTTACTGTGCGCCTACCGAACGAATTTCAGCCCTAGTTGACTAACACCTCCAACCTATTGTCCAAAATCTACCTTCCCACATCAAGGATACCAACCACTTCCTTCACCGACTCTCCACCATTCCCACCCCTTTGCCTCCTGGATCTTTACTTGTCACAGTGGATGCCACCTCCCTATACACCAACATCCCACATGCCCATGGCCTTGCCGCTCTGGAACACTACCTCTCCCAACGTCCCTCTGAACGCAAGACTGATACCTCGTTCCTCATAACCCTTACCAATTTCATCCTACTTAACAACTACTTTTCCTTTGAGGGGAAAGTTTACCATCAAATCCAAGGCACAGCCATTGGCACCCGCATGGCACCCTCCTATGCCAACCTGTTCATGGGCCGTCTAGAGGAATCCTTCCTAGCATCCCAAAACCTCAAGCCTCTGGCCTGGTTCCGGTTCATTGATGATATTTTCATGATCTGGACTCACGGCCATGACACCCTATCCTCCTTTCTTCAGAACCTCAATTCCTTCTCTCCCATCCACTTCACCTGGTCTTCCTCAACCAACCATGCCACATTCCTGGATGTCAACCTCCACCTTACTGATGGCTCCATCCACACTTCCGTCCATATTAAACCTACCAACCACCAACAGTACCTACATTTTGACAGTTGCCATCCCTTCCACGTCAAAAAATCCCTCCCTTACAGCCTGGCCACCCGTGGACGGCATATCTGCATTGACAAGAATTCCCTTTCTGAATATGCTGAAGGTCTCACAAAGGCCTTCACAAACAGAAACTACCCCACAGACCTAGTCCGCAAACAAATCTCCCGTGCCATATCCTCACACACCCCAAATCCTCTTCCTAACACTAGTAACCATCCACAAAAGAGCGCTCCCCTTGTCACCCAGTACTACCCTGGTCTCGAACAACTAAATTACATCCTTCGCCAAGGTTTTGATTTTCTATCCTCATGCCCTGAAATGAGAGACATCCTGCCCAAGATCCTTCCCACCCCTCCTAAAGTGGTGTTCCGTCGCCCTCCCAACCTTCACAACATCCTAGTTCATCCTTATGCCACCCCGAAACCCAGCTCACTGCCACAGGGATCATATCCTTGTGGAAGACCCCGCTGCAAGACCTGTCCAATCCACCCACCCAGCACTTCCTACTCCAGTCCTGTCACAGGCTTATCCTACCCTATCAGAGGCCGGGCCACTTGTGAAAGCAGCCACTTAATTTACCAACTGTGCTGCAAGCACTGTACGGCTTTCTATATTGGCATGACCACCAACCAGCTGTCCATTAGGATGAATGGCCACCGCCAAACTGTGGCCAAAAACAAGGTGGACCACCCTGTGGCACAGCATGCAGCGGAGCACATGCTTGATTTCAATGGCTGCTTCACAACCCGGGCCATCTGGATCCTCCCATCCACCACCAGCTTTTCTGAACTGCACAGATGGGAGTTATCCCTACAATACATTCTCCGATCCCGAAATCAACCAGGCCTCAACCTACGATAACTTCATTATTATTATTATTATTATTTTTTTTTTTTTTTTTCCCCTTCCATACCTTACAGTTCCTACCTCTGTATCCCAAACCTCGCCTGATTTGAGTGGTGTGTGAATGTGTGATCGTGTGTGTGTATATGTATGTGTGTGTGTGTGTGTGTGTGTGTGTGTGTGTGTGGTCTTGTGCACTTGCAGTGTACATGAATTATTTTACTTTATTTTATTTTATTTTATTTTCTCCCCTCACCCGCCTCCCCACTCCATTCCTAAGCTGCATCTCGTTATTCCCATCTAACCCATCCCCACCACCGTGACGTAACCTTTCTATCCCCTCCCCCTCCCCTCCCCTCCCGTCCCCGATTCGCTGCAGAGCGTGATTCGAAGTGTGGCAGTCGGAGGTGATGGTTGTATGACTGTGTTGTGTGCCTGTGTGATTGCGTGAGTGCTCTATTTCTGAAGAAGGCCATGGCCGATAGCTGAATGTGTTGTATGTGTGTGTCTTTTGTATGTGCCTGTCGCAGCTCGTCGCCACGTCTTTGCGGTGAGTAGTAAACTGTCCTCACTATATTATTTATGAATTTAAACACTGTCATTTTCAAGGCGATACTGCAGTGAGAAAGCAATGTGTAATGATAGCACAGAGGTGGCACCAATTCAAATAGCCTTTCTGCCATACATTGTCAGCATTTCCTACAAGATTGACCATATTTTGCATAAATAAACTGTGTGTTTTTACCACGATTTAAAATTAAGGCACTGTTAGGGTCCGTAAAGGATGATCTTGGTTTGCGCAAGATGGATGTTATTGTATCCCGTGCAGCCGGCCAAACACTGCCTAGACACAGGTAACCCTGTGGAATATAACAAAATGGCAATTTTGTCATGCACCTCCAACTACTGGGCTTGTGTCATCAAGGAAGCAATTGGAATAAAACTAGTGTACAACTTTAAATTCTGCTCTCTGTCAATAAATAGAAGTACAAAATTAATGCCACCTCACCCATTGAAAACTGGTTTATTATGATGGTACTGTTTCCGTGTTTGTGTGTTGTCTTTCCTGTTGTCAGTGAAAACTGAGGTTTTAAACATTGTTGCACAATGATTCCTAGCTGCAGTATGGCCTTGAAAACGGTGAGGTGGTCTCCAGCAAAATATCAGATGTTGTTCATTTCAGTACCTGGGTGCATACCTGTAATTTTTTGGAATTTTCCATGTGCCAGGAGAAATTAAGGAATCACATTAAATGTGCTTACTTGCTTGGTAGCCGCACCGAGAAATGTGTGAATGACGGACTTGCATTTGACAGCCAGCATTTCCTGGAATTAGGTGCATCCACAAATTACATGGGATTTAGGCAATGGTGTGAAACACAAAGGGCAAAACCAGTGTGAGCTGTCTGTGCACACTTCTCAAGTGATTTTGACTACTTGCCAAGGGTCACATGGTTCAAGTAAGCAAGAGGTCCCCACAAACCTGAACAGCAGTTTCTTTTCGTGCTGTCCATTTGCCACAGCATCATTATCATACACAGATTCTCTTGGCTACAAAGACTTGATATGTGATACCATCAGACATGCTTCCCTCATATCTCACACTTAAGTGATCAGAGGACATGCTCCATCACTGTGTGTGTGTGTGTGTACCAACTGGGACTAGTGGTTGAACGTAAACATTTGCTGACTAACTTTTCTATACACTTGATGTATATTTCATGGCATTACCCAACAACACAATTATTCTATTGTGCAAATGTCTTTTGTCATTCCCATCACCATTGGCTTCAGTGAACTATTATTGTAAGTGATGTTAATACATAGTCCATGTTACTTGTGACGCCAACATGATCATAGGCAAGAACTGATGGTGATGAACTTCATTTTCACTTTTTAAATGGATCTGCGTTTGGCTAAACATTTATGTACTCATGTACAAACAGTTCTTGTTAAGGAAAAAACAATTCTACATTTACTGTAATCTCGTGTGGACAACATTCAAATTTTTGGCTGTTTTTTTTCTTTTCTTTTTTTTATCATTATATAATTTTTTGTGTTGAATTTGTAATTTTTGTGTGCTTATTCCGCATTGGACAAGAACATTATTTAAAGATGGCAACTTTGGAGAAATAAAATTAAAAAAAAAATGGAAAAAGAAAGGAAAAGAAAAAACGATATACTAGAGGAACCGCTAGCATGTGACCAGAGGCTGGAGAGCAATCGACAGGTGCTTGCCACACACAAGGACTCCACACATGCAAAGCCAGCTCAAAGAAATCTTGGGGTGCAGAGAGATGCCACACTGATCCGTACCGCTCAGGGGCTCAGCATTAATTTGCTGAGTATGGGCTTAGTGAAACCGGGGTCCCGAGCTGTGGACTGTGTCATGCCAAAAGTCCGCCACACCATAAGCTCTGTGTGTGCTTCAGTGACCATCATGCGGTGGAACGTTGTAGTTTCAGAGCCCGGGAATCTTGACTTAATGTCCCAGGTCACAAGGACATTAAGAACCGCATAAAATAATAATAATAATAATAAATAAAAATAAAATAAAAGTGCACATGCTACGTGCCGAGGAGATGCACCACTGTTGAGGTTGAACAGTCACTAGTGAGCAACCTCTAGGGAACTACCACATGTCAGTTGTATTAGGCTTACCCGGGCAAGCCGGCCTCTGCCTGAGCGGACATATAGTTCCCTAGCTGCTTGTGGGACGAGAATGAAATGAGCCAATAATAGCGTTACCGTACACACAATCAGTGTCTCCAAGAGTGGGAATGTAGAATTTAATGCCAAAAAATATGACCCTTAATCATTCCCTTCCTTGGCCACATCAGAGGAGGAACGTAGGCCGAGAAATCAAGGTGAGGTATATGCCCCTCGATACGTGGTATGTACCCGAACTGATGGTGAATCACTTACCACCACAAAACCTCTTTTTTTGTGAAGAACATTGAGGATAAGTTTGGCGAGGTGGAGGGCATGTCAAAGATGAGATCAGGCTCAGTCCTCATTACGTCACCCACAGCACAGTCACAAGCATTGCTTGCCTGTGATAACCTGGGTGGTGTTCCTGTAACAATCACTATATGGTAAAGGGTGTTATATTCCATAAAGATATTTTGTTGTAGATTGATGATGAGCTATGCAAGAACTTCGAGTGTCGAGGAGTCCAGTTTATTTGGTGTGTTTATAGGGATCCAAAGGACAATAGGGGCGCTACCGGTGCATTCATCTTAGCCTTCGAGGGCGATTCATTGCCTGAGATGCTCAAGTTGATGATTTACCATTGCGATGTCAAGCTGTATGTTCCTACCTCTATGCACTGTTTTAGGTGCTGGAGGTTTGGGCACATGTCCTCAAGGTGTACTGCCAACTCCACCTATCGAGAGTGTGGACATGCATCACACCTCAACATCCCTTGTGCACTCCCTCCGATCTGTGTTAGCACCTCTCCTCTTGCTTGCCCACCTGCTCAGTTCTGCATAAAAAATTAAGAAAATGGAATATAATGCCGTGGATAGGCTGTCTTACTCGGAGGCTAAGAAGAAATATGAAAAATGAATCCAGTCAGCATGAAGACACCCTTTGCTACATCCGCATCACTATCTACGTTCCTACCACTTGTGCAGTTGGTCCTAGTGGGCTCAGAGGCCCAACCATCTACATGTGCCCTCTTGGACGATGGGGCACTTCAAATTCTGTCGCCCCCAAAGCAAAAATGCACCAATCAACAGGAACATCGGTTCTCACCCCCAAGTCAGAGATGCAACAGCCTGCTCTGGCTCCTCTGGCTAGAAAGGGGTTGCTTGGATCCCTTTCCTCTAAGCTTTCTCCTGCTGAAACAGCAGATACCAGTGAATGGCAGAAAGTATGCCAGCTGGTCGAAGGGCTTTCTGTTCCTCCTCATTGCCAGGGACTGAGCTGACAGGGCCCTCCCACCATGAGAAACCTAAAGAGAAGCGAGGAGCTAACAAGAAAAAGCAGACCATGCAGAAGGAAACCCCGATGATCACCGTCCCACCAGCTACCTCTGCCTCTGAGGACAAGGTGGAAATTCTTGCATCCCCCAAGAACCTTGCTCTCTGGGACACCCCAGAAACTATGGATGTCGAAGCAGATGCATCACTACTGGTGGATGAGGTGTAATGAGCCACACCTTCTCATTCATGTCTTCCCAGCTGTCGGAAAAGTCATCCTCCAATGAAACTGCAGCAGTTTTTCAGCCACCTGGCTGAGCTATGACTACTTTTGAGCGTAACACCTGCTCTTTGCATTTCCCTCCAGGAAACCTGGTTCCCAGCAATGCCCTTTGGGGCCATAGGGGATACTTTTGCAATCATAGCGTGTATAACAGGATCTCTGGTGGAGTGTATGTATATATCCTTACCTCTGTATATAGTGAACCTGTGCCCCTTCAGACACTGTTAGAAACAGTGACTGTCACGGTAAGGACAACACAGGAGATCACTAACTGCAGTCTCTACCTCCCTCCAAATAGCAATGTCTCATTGAATGTTTTGGCTGCAAAAAAAATATCGCAACTTTAATGCCCACAATCCCTTGTGGGGTGGTTCCACAATCACTGGCCGTGGCAGAGTTGTCGAGGACTTAGTTTCGCAACTTGACCTCTGCCTCTTAAGTACTGGTGCTCACACACATTTTAGTGTGGTGCATGGCACATTCTCAGCCATTGATCTGTCGATCTGCAGCCACAGCCTTCCCCCATCCATCCAGCCATCCATCCATTGGAGAGCTCCCAACGACTTGTGTGGCAGTGATCATTTTCCGATCTTTTTGTCACTTCCACAACATCAGTCCCCGGCACGCCCGCCTAGGTGGGCTCTACACTGGGCTAACTGGGAAGACTTCACCTTGACAACATTGATGTGGTGGTTGAGAGTGTAACTCGTACCATTGTTTTTGTTGCTGAAGTAACGATTCCTTGATCATCAGGGTGCCGAAGCCGAAAGACAGTTCCGTGGTGGTCACCAGAAGTCGCTGAGGCTATTAAAGACCTCATGCGTGCTTTACAGCTATACAAACAGCACCCCTCTCTGGAGCACCTCATCACTTTTAAACAGCTCCGTGCTCGTGTTCACCAATTAATTAGAAGACATGAACAGGAGTGTTGGGAGAGGTATGTCTCCATCATTGGGTCAGATACCTCCACCACCCCAACGCTGCCGAGAGGTTCACTGAGCATTACGCTCACGCTTCTGCCTCTGTGAACTACCCATCGGCCTTCCATATATTAAAGGGGTGGGTAGAAGACCAGCCCATCTCCTTTACCACTCGCCGCACAAAGACTTATAATGCTCCATTCAGTGAATGGGAGCTACTCTTTGCTCTTGCACATTCTCCGGACACTGCCCCTGGACCTGATAGCATCCATGCTCAAATGCTGAGACACCTCTCAGCAGAAAGCAGGGTAATCTCCTCACTCTCTTCAACAGGATCTGGTGTGATGGGATACTCCCATTTCAGTGGTGGGAGAGTATAATGTTCCTGGTGATTAAACCAGACAAAACCCTGTTCATTTGGAAAGCTATCAGCCCATCAAATTGACCAATGTCGTGTGTAAACTTTTGGAGCGTATCGTCAGTCAGTGGTTCTGTGGGATTCTTGAGACCCAAGGCTTACTTGCTCCATGCCAGGGCGGTTCCTCCCAGGTTTGCTCTACCACCGATAATCTGGTGTACCTCAAGTATGCAACCCACACAGCCTTTTCCAGGCGCCAACATCTTGTAGCCGTCTTCTTCGATATGCATGTAAGGAATATGATACAACCACATCTCACTACTTTACATGGGTGGGGCCTCTGGGGCTTGCTCCATATTTTTATCAAAAACTTTTTAACTATCCATACCTTTCTTGTTCAAGTTGGTACCTCCCACAGCACCTCTCGTGTACAGAAAACGGCATTCCTCAGGGCTCCATTTTGAGTGTTTGCTTATTATTAATAGCCATTAATGTCTTAGCGACAGCAGCTGGGTTGTCAGTATCCTGCCCTCTATGCTGACAACTTCTGTATCTATTTGAGCTCCTTGAGCACACAAGTTGCTGAACGTAGATTGCAGGGAGCCATTCAGAATGCACAGTCCTGGGCTCTGGCCCACAGCTTCCTGTTTTCCGCGGCCAGGACTAAAGTTATGTACTTCTGTCTGCATCAGACTGTTCACCCTCACCCCGAACTTTATCTTGATGACCACTTACTCAACATAGTGGGAACCCAAAGGTTTTTAGGGCTGGTCTTTGACGCCCAACTGATGTGGCTTCCCCACATTCCTCAGCTGAAACGGGAGTGCTGGCGCCATCTTAATGTTCTTCACCACCTGGGCCATACCACCTGGGGTGCTGACCACTACACACTGTTGCAGCTCTATACAACTCTTGTACAGCTGTGCCGTGCCTTGCCTTTGGGTTGGCATTGCCCTTGTTAGACCCCATTCACTACAGTGAGGTTTGCATCGCAACAAATGCCTTCCGTACTAGTCCCATTAACAGTCTACTTGTGGAGGCCGGGATCCCACATTTGCGAGTCCGCCACCAACAGCTGCTTGTGACCTATGCAGCCCATGAGCATTGCTCGCCAAGCCATCCGAACCATCGTCTGCTTTTCTCAGACATGGTCGTCCGTCCTCAACAACGGTGACCCTGTTCAGGTTACACGATCACCTTCTGCGTCCAGTCTCTTATGTTGTTACTAGAGTTTTATCCTTTTCCATCTCTTTATTGCACCTTTACACATACACCTTTTTGGTGCATGCCAAGGCCACTTACTCGGCTGGACTTGGCCCATCTACAGCTACATCCATACTCCGCAAGTCAGAGGGCGGAGGGTACCTTGAGTATCACTAGCGGTTCTCCCTCCTATTTCAGTCACTTATTGTTTGCGGAAAGAAAGCTTGTCAGTATGCCTCTGTGTGGGCTCTAATCGCTCTGATTTTATCCTCATGATCTCTTTGCAAGATATATGTAGAAGGGAGCAATATTCTGCTAGACTTCTCGGTAAAAGTATGTTCTCTAAACTTCGACAAAAGCCCGTACTGAGCGACAGAGCGTTTCTCCTGCAGAGTCTCCCCCTGGAGTTTATCGATCATCTCCATAACACCTTTACAATTACTAAATGATCCTGTAATGAAGCGTGCTGCTCTGCGTTGGATCTTCTCTACCTTCTGTATCAACCCCACCTGGTACGGATCCCACACCAGTGAGCAGTATTCAAGCAGTGGGCAAACAAGTGTACTGTAACCTACTTCCTTTGTTTTTGGACTGTGTTTCCTTAGAATTCTTCCAATGAATCTTAGTCTGGCACCTGCTTTCTGATTATTGATTTTATATGGTCATTCCATTTTAAATCACTCCTAATGCCTACTCCCAGATAATTTACGGAATTAACTGCTTCCAGTTGCTGACCTGCAATAGTGTAGATGAAGGCTAAAGAATCTTTCTTTCTATTTATTCACAGCACGTTACACTTGTCTACATTGAGATTTAATTGCCATTCCCTGGAACATGTGTCAATTCAATGCAGATCCTCCTGCATTTCAGTACAATTTTCCATTGTTACAACCTCTCTATATACTACAGAATCGCCTGCAAAAAGCCACAGTGAACTTCCGATGTTATCCATAAGGTCATTTATATATATTGTGAATAGCAATGGACCCACAACACTACCTGTGGCACCTTGGAAGACTTCTCTCCATTGATAATGACATGCTGCATTCTGTTATCTAGGAACTCCTCAAGCCGATAACACAATTGATCTGATAGATCATATGCTCTTAAGACTGTTCTTCCTGAGATTCTTCAAAGTCAGTTTCTTGCTGTTGTTGCCTTGTTTCCTGGACACAACCTGGTCTTCATTGATGTTTCAATGGTTGAGAGCTGCGTTGGCTTTGCTTACTTCCATGGCGACCACATGAAACAGCGACCCTTGCCAGACGGCTGTAGTGTTTACACCGCAGAGCTGTTGGCCATTTACCTGGCTCTCCAGCATGTACAGTCTTGCTCAGGTGAGTCTTTCCTTACCTGCAGCGACTCTCTGAGCAGCCTTCATGCTCCGGACCTACCCTCATCCCCCCCCCCCCCCGATGGTAGCCATATAGGAGAAACTTTCTGCTCTTGAATGGTGCGGTTTGTCAGTGGTGTTTGGATAGTCTCCAGGTCACATATCCCAGGCAATTAATGCCGGGACTCTGTAGTCCTGTGCCAGCTCCACATTGGTCATACCTGGCTAAAACATGGCCATCTCCTTCATGGCGAGGACCCACCCGAGTGTCGCTGTGGCTCTCGCTTGACTGTAGCCCATATTTTGATAGACTGCCCTATTTTAGCCGCCCTGTGGCAGAGTTTTTGATTTTCCTGCACTTTTATCAGATGTTTTACATGACAATTCTCAAATGGCTGTTTCAGTTTTAGGTTTTATTCAGGATGGTGGTTTGTACCACTCTCTCTAGAGCCTTGCCTCATTGTACTGTGTATGTTCCTTCTGTCTCGTTTACTCTGATTGGAGGTTTCTACGTGTTGCTGCGTGGTTGACTTTTTCTCTTTTTAAGCACTTGGTTGATTAACCAAAGAAATCTGCTTTTTCATTCTGTTTTTTGATGTTGTTCGGTGTTTGTGTGATTGTCTCATTTTATGTTGTCTCTTGTCGACTTTGTTGTCCTTTTACTGACTTGGGGGGGGATATTCCCCCTCCCCCCTTTTGCTGTTTTTAACTCTGGGTCTTTTCGACATTTATGCTTTTTCTTCTACCGTCCAGTGATGGAATGGGGGACTGATGACCTTGCAGTTTTGTCCACCTAAATTCCTACAGAGTCTCGCACAGCCTGCGATGGTGCTATACTCACTGCTTCCTACAATGTGGGTGCACCGCCTCCCTTACAGGTACAAGGTGTTATGACCATCCAGATGGACATGAAATTGGACTCAGTGGCAGACGTAGCCAACTGAGTGCACAATACACTGGCAAGTGGCACCAAGTATCTCAATCGTGGCAGCCAACGCCGCCGTACGCCCACCACCAACCTTTGCTCTGCAGTTACACATGTATCCAGCAGCCTGCATCAAAGACATCAACCAGCACTACCTGGTTCAATTGTTGGCTGCACAGGTGATAGCACTATCCACACAGGTCAACCAGTTTGTGCACTCACAGCAAGAAGGCAGCAGGTACTACAGTTGCCATCCTATGCTGTGCAACGAGCAATGCAGTAACAGCCATTCCAATTGTACGACGTCGTTGCGGGACTTCCCTTTGCACACCCAAATGCCACCTGCAACCTGGCTTAGAAGCATTGAGCTGCAACACTGTTTCCAAGCATAGAGGAATGGACTGGCAGCATCTGGTAGCTGGTTCACACAGGTTATGATGATTTAATATTCACCCGTTCCATGTTCATCGATTGTAGAAAAGCCAAAGCCCTGTCTCCTATGCCGCCAACAATTCTCAAATTAAAACATGGAATTCGCCATCATAATGTAGATCTTGGTGTCCACCACACGTGGTCATAGAGATTCACTGAGGCACATTCATTCGCATCCACAGACATCCAGTGTGTCTTTCGTGGCACACTTTGTCTGGCCAAGAACTACGGAAACACTGATGTTACTGGGCATGCACATGCATTGTAGGGCAGGGTTTAAGAGATCAGAGATACACAGAAAAAACTTTAGATAAAAGTCAGTTGGCCTTCACCTAAAATCTGGCCCTTTCTCTCACTCCAACACTTCCCTCAGCGATATTGCTACCACACTTGTGCCAATGTCGCAAGATTTAATCGTGTAGCACTGCACATGAGGGCCATAGAACTACCTGCAGCATCAGTGCATGTAGTAAAATTTTCTGGTCACTAACCTGGCTTCTTCGTTATATCGGATGTCCCCACGCAGAAGCAGCACACAGGTCGTGGATCATCTTCTCTTGAAGTGATGTACAGTGGAAGCTTTAGAGCTGGAGACTAGGCTGATATTTCAAAAAGTCAGGATGTTAGTTGTTTCATAATTTATTGTTATGCTGTGTAACAACAATCAACATCTATCACACTGTTCCTTGTTATAAAATTGAACAAACATTTCATTGCAACATAACTGTTAATCTTCCTAACTCCATTGGTGCTGACCTACTGTGCAGAACTCTCTCCCTGAACTGCCCTTGTGGAACTGCCTGCCACCTTGCAGTGCCGTCCCCGTGTACTCTTACTTTTGGTAGGAAGTGCCACTTCTCCAACATAGTTATTCATTTGTTTTACATAATTAAAGCCTTTCTAAATAAACAAAACACGCCATAATAAACCTTAATCTAAACACAATATTTACAATAAATCATATCAATTTGTATATATTAGTTTATCTCAGGGTTAGGACACCCTATCCTCCTTTCTTCAGAACCTCAATTCCTTCTCCCCCATCCACTTCACCTGGTCTTCCTCAACCTACCATGCCACATTTCTGGATGTCAACCTCCACCTCACTGATGGCTCCATCCACACTTCCGTCCATATTAAACCTACCAATCACCAACAGTACCTACACTTTGACAGTTGCAATCCCTTCCACATCAAAAAATTCCTCCCTTAGAGCCTGACCAACCGCGGATGGCATATCTGCAGGCACAAGAACTCCCTTTCTTAATATGCTGAGGGACTCACAAAGGCCTTCACAGATAGAAACTACCCCACAGACCTAGTCCACAAACAGATCACCCGTGCCATACCCTCACACATCCCAAATCCTCCACCTAACACCAGTAACCATCCACAAAAGAGCGCTCCCCTTGTCACCCAGTACTACCCTGGACTCGAACAACTAAATTACATCATTCACCAAGGTTTTGATTTTCTATCCTCGTGCCCAGAAATCAGAGACATCCTGCCCAAGATCCTTCCCACCCCTCCTAAAGTGGTGTTCTGTCGCCCTCCCATCCTCCACAACATCCTAGTTCATCCTTATGCCACACCAAAACCCAGCTCACTGCCACAGGGATCATATGCTTGTGGAAGACGCACTGCAAGACCTGTCCAATCGACCCACCCAGCAACTCCTATTCCAGTCCTGTCACAGGATTATCCTACCCTATCAGAGGCTGGGCCACCTGTGAAAGCAGCCACATAATTTGCCAACTGTGCTGCAAACACTGTGCAGCTTTTTATATTGGCATGACCACCAACCAGCTTTCCATTAGGATGAATGGCCACCGCCGAACTGTGGCCAAAACAAGGTGGACCACCCTGTGGCACAGCATGCAGCTGAGCACATGCTTGATTTCAATGGCTGCTTCACAACCCGGGCCATCAGGATCCTCCAATCCACCACCAGCTTTTCTGAACTCCACAGATGGGAGTTATCCCATAGATTCTACAATCCCGAAATCAACCAGGCCTCAACTTACAGTAACTTCTCTTTTTTCCCCATACCTTACAGTTCTTACCTCTCTATCCAAAACCTCACCTATTTTGAGTGGTGCGTGAATGTGTGATTGTGTGTGTGTGTGTGTGTGTACGCGGTCTTGTGTACTTGCAGTGTGCACACATTTTGTGTATTTATTTTTCTCCCCTGACCTGCCTCCCCACTCCAATCCTAAGCTGCATCTCGTTAATTCCCATCTAACCCATCCCCACCACCATGAAGTAACCTTCCTATTCCCTCTCCTCCCATCCCCGATGTACTCGCCACAGAGTGTGATTCAAAGTACATCAGCAAAAGACTGTGTTGTGCTCTGCTGTGATTGCATGAGTGTTCTATTTTCTGAAGAAGGCCATGGCCAATAGCTGAAAGTGTTGTATGTATGTGTCTTTTGTATGTGCCTGTAGCAGATCGTCGCTACGTCTTTGCAGTGAGTTGTAAACTGCCCTTACTATATTATTAATTCCAACCTGGACTTTCCATTATTAAGTATTTTGTGTGTCATAATCAGAATCGTCATTTCCGAGTAATTGTTAAGTTTTTCTAAGGACCATATCAATTCCTACTGATAGTGGAGAAAATAAAGCTGAAAGGTGTAAGCTAAAGGAAAGAAGAAAAGGATTGACAGCATGAAACAAAAGGAAGTACTACTGCCAATAATGAGTACCTGGTGTACTGTTTGACCAATACTGATTGAAAAATGACTTGACAAACTCGTCATATGTAATACATTTATTCATAACACTTGTGCCCCAAGGTATTACATCCCCTTCAAACCTTCTGACAACCAAGTGAATTTTCTGTTATACTGTGTAATGTGATGGAAGATTGTTCTCAAACAGTCTTATGAAAGCAACAGGATGCAGCTCTCCCTTACTTGAAAAATGACGATACTTACATTCACTAGTACTATCACTAACTGTGATTACTTGACAAGTTCCTGTCTTTTGCACTTCTTTGGTGTTCTTTTTTAATTTTGCTACTTTAGAAGTGACAGTTTCCACTTCAGGAATCAATTTGCCATGAATCACAGTCACATTATCTTTACACTTAGATTCTATCTCGAATACCTTAGTGTTGATTACATTTTGTTCACTTATTACAGTATTCAATTTAGTTGTATTTTGTTGATATCTTTCTTTGCAAGCCTTTGCTAACTTGGTGTGCAATTCATCTATATTATCTACTTGTTGTTTTATTTGACTTACTTCCTTACTTTGACTTTCCAAATTATTGTCTGCAACTTTTAGTTTTGTTTCAAGGTTTTCATTTATTTCTAGTTTACAATTCTCTAATTTATTTCCCAGCTCTTCTGTTTCATTACTTAGCTTGTGAAAGCGTTCGTCAGTTTTAGCCTCAACGTTGTTGACCTTTTGATCAATATCCGTGTATTTTTTATAAAGCTGATTTATACTTGCTTCTAATTTTTTCTGCCCTTCTTCAAATGACTTTTTTAACTTCATTTGCCCTGATTTAATTTCCATACTCAATGACTTAGTTTGACTTGTTTGAAATGTTTTAATTTCATTCGTGAAATCTGTTTTCATTTCCATCTTGAATGATTGCATCAACACTATTATGTGTGATTCTAATCTTGTGTGATTACTTTATTCTGAATACTTTCTTCAACTGATAATGTATCAGCTGAACCAGTATCATGACTTAATCTGCTCAATTCATCTCCAGAAACATTTGCATTACAGACGTCAAATTCGACATTCCTGTCATAATGGCATATTCCCATCATGGCCTTTCGGTGGAAGAAATTATGAAAATTTTAAATGACACTGTAGAAACTGACAGCATACACTAGTGACCTCAGTGAGTTTGAAGGAGAACATGATGAAACAATTGAAGATGATTGTGTTAGAGATGAATTTGAAGCAAAGCCCAGTGATGAATGTGGGGAGCTAGTTTCTAGAAAAGTTATCTATGAAAGAATGGCCACATGTGGTACAGAAACCCTTTCCACTCAGCTAGTAGGAGAAGAAGGAAACAAAATTTGGTTCACCGCTATCCAGGAGCCAAAAATGATGAAGTTAACGCTACAGATGAAAAGAATTTTTTAAGCTTATTTTTTACAGATGAAATGTTGCATATAATTTGTGTGCACACCACTTCAGAAATCGATTTGCAGAAAACAAATTGACTTCAGAGCAAAGCTACATTCATGCACAAAAGAGTGTGAGTTAAAGGCGTTACCAGGTATCCTTTATCTTAGTGGTGTCCTGATAAATTCTGGTTTGACAATGAAGAAATGTGGTCTCAGAAATTAGGACCTCCTATGAGTATGAACAGGTTTGAAATTCTGTTGAACTGTTTGTGATTTGATGACAAATCTAAGCGACAGGAGAGATGAGAATTTGACACATTTGTTACAGTCAGGAAAATATAGGTTTTTTTATGAGACAGTGCAGAAGTAGTTACACACTTTTTGAGCAGGTTACACTTGACGAGCAACTACTTGGATTCAGGTTGAGATGTCCATTTCACATGTACATACCCAGTAAGCCAGATAAATATGGCATAAAAATTGTAATGATGTGGGAGTCAAAAACATATTACATGTGTTATGGTATACCATATGCTGGCAAGGAGCAACAGAACTAGCCATTCCCCACAACGTGTTCTGCGTTTGAGTGAGGATATTTAAGGTACCAATAGCAACATTACAGTGGACAATTGGTTTAAATCCTAGGAATTAGCTAAAGAGTTAACAAAATAAATTTGAGCCTAGTAGGAACAATGCAAAAGAATATGGCAGACATTCCCCCACTGCTGTTGCAAAGAAAGGGGAAGAAAGTTCCTTCATCAGAATTTGTGTTCAATGAATCATCTATCACCAAATGAAACAAGGTTGTTATTCTGTTACCAGCAAGGTACTTCCAGCCCATTGTTGATGAAACAGATAAGCCTGAAATTATACTATTTTACAATACAACAAAGGGTGGAGTAGATGCATTTGACCAGCTGTGCCATTCCAAAACAGTTTTAAGGAAGACAAGAAGATGGCCACTTCGAGGTTTTTTATAGGATTTTGGATGCTGCTGGAATACATACTCTTTTGTAATATACTGTCTTAACAACCTATCAGCTTCAAAAATTAAAAGAAGTGCATTTTTGCAAAGTCGTGCATTCTATTTGTTTGAAAATCACATGAAAATGTGGCTGTCTAAAGGAATTCCCAAGGGACTTCGAAGCCTCATCAGTGGCATTCTTAGCTCTGAGTAGTCTGTCCATGTAAATAAGGTGACAGTTCAAAGGCCTGGACAATGTGCTTTCTTCCCTCAAAACAAAGGGTATAGGACAAACAAAGCGTGTGTTTTGCTTTTGCACTTTGTGTGCTGAACACCAACAAGGAATGTGTGATGAGTGCAAAGATGATGGAGCCTAAACTACCACAAAAGGGCTTGGTGAACATGGATTACGGTGTCTTGTGTCAATTCATTTTTAAATTTTGTAATTGTATCCATTAGAATAGTTTTGATTTGAGATACGGAGCAGTTAAAAGTATGGGTTCAGTTTATAGTGATTTGTGACAAAGGAATGATATTAAAGTTATTACGTATGTGGAAGGTCATAGATGATAGAGGAAAGAATTTATATGACTTTCTAGATGAATGATAATCAAGAGACCAACAAAATAATTAAACAAAATTAAATTAATTTAATACAATCTTAAATGGGTAGCCAGTGACCCCATGGTGTGATTTGTGTTATGAAAGTCTCACAGTGTGCTTCTAGGGATAATCTGCCAGGAAGTTTCATATCGGCAAACACTCCGCTGCAGAGTGAAAGTTCCATTCTGGTAATAGAATGTAGTCAAACTGAATCAGGCAATGCTGAGGGATAAGATTAGGTAACGAGACAGTAAAGGTAGTGATTACAATTTATTTGTCACAATCTTCTCAACACTGAGTTAGATTGCTCAGTGGTTAGCACATTAGACTAGCATTCGGGGAGGACAGTGGTTACTGTCCATCTCAGGCCATCCAGATTTTTCAGTGATCTCCGTAAATCACTCCAGGCCATTGCCAGGATACTTCCTTTCAAAGGGCATGATCACTTTCCCTCCCCATCCTTAAGTAAACAATTCGAGCTTGTTCTTGGTCTTTAATGATCACACGTTAAATCTGAGTTGTGTTATTTACGTAATGTAGTAACTGAGATGCCTGAAGTAGAGAAGATATAAAATACTGAATGGCAATGGGGAGTAAACAATTTATGAATATTAATTTACGTGTTTACTGAAGGCATATGTCTGGAGAGTAGCCTTGTGCATGAGTGAAACATGGACATTAAGCAGTTCACGCAAGAACAGGACGTTAGATTTAGAAATGTAATGCCAAAAAAGAATGCTGAAGAGTAGCTGGACAGATTGCCTAATTAATGAGGAGGCTCGGCAGTATTAGGGGACAATGAATTTGTGGCATAAAGGAAGGATTGATAGGTCACATTTTGAGGAATACTCTAGTTAATTTAGTATTACAGGGAAGAGCGTGAGTATGAATGGGGAAAGGAGGAGGGAGGGAGGAAATCACAGATAGAGACCCCAAATGAGTACAATTTATGCCAGGGGCACCGTTTCCATTCGATTTTACTTTTTACTTCTTTTGTGGCACCTCATTATTTCTCATATCGCCGATGTAGCTAGAAGTAAAGTCGGTGCAAATTGAGAAGTAAAAATATTTCCAGCCACCAGGGATTGTACTCAGGACCTTTCCATTTCTAGTGTTTTACTGCAGTAGTACTGTTGCCCTTCAATTTCAATTTTTCCTACTCCTGTGTTCAGCCCGTTATTTTTCATGGCAATGTTGCTTGAAACGAAATCGCTGCAATAGAGAAATAAAAACTTTGGTAGTCACCAGGGATCGAACATGGGGCCTTTCAAATTATTGAGTTCACCTCAAAGCACTGCCGCTCTTTGATTTTACTTTTTCCTTCTTTTTGTGTGCAGATCGTTATTTTTCTCATCCACGATGTTGCTAGAAGTGAAATCGGTGCAAAATTGACATAAAAATGTTCGCTGTCACTGGGGATCAAACATGGGACCCTTCCATTTATTGTTTCATCCCAGGGGTCCTGTTGTGCTTTGATTTTACTTTTTCCTTCTTTTTGTGTGCAGATCTTCATTTTTCACATCAATGACATTGCTAGCAGTGAAATCGGTACAAATTGAGGGAGAGAGAGAGAAAAAAAATGCAATCTCCTTGTATCGAACCCAGTACCACGCCAATTATAATGTTTATCCCAGGGGGACTGCTGCCCTTCAATTTTACTGTTTCCTTGTTTTTGTGTGCAACGCATTATATTTTACGACAACATTGCTAGAAGTGAAGTTGGAGCAAATTGTGAAATAAAAATACTTGCAGTCACCAGGGATCGAACCCGGGACATTGCCATTTACCTATAGTGTTCACCCCCAGGGCCACTGCCTCCCTTCAGTTTTATTTTTTCCTTCTTTTTGTGCACAGCTCGTCGTTTTTCACATCAACGACGTTTTTGCAGTGAAATCGGTGCAAAATGAGAAATAAAATATTTGCACTCACCGGGGATGGAACCCTGGGGCCTTTCCATTTCTTGTGTTTACCCCAGCGGCACTGCTGCCCTTGGTTCTTTGCTTTTTCCTCCTCTTTCTGTGCAGCACATTATTGGCCCACTTTGGGTTACGGTAGTAACACTAAAAGTGGGCCTTTGCGATCGTCTTTTGACAGAACTTTGCTGATTGCTCTCTTATGTTTTCTTCATATCTCATATCGCTCCAGAGATATTTGCAAAAATAACGGCGATTTTGGGATGTCTGTCTGTCTGTAACGTGTTTCCACATTTTAAGGCGAACCGTTCTACCGATCGGCACCACATTTTACAGACATGATTGTTGGCTACCAGAACCTCGCTTTTTCAAATATTTCGGGCAAGAAATACGTTTAGTAACACCAAAGAAAGCCGTTTGTAATGTAATTTTAATTGCAAATAAACCGTTCATCTGACACGAAAACTGAGTAACCGATTTTGTAAAAGAGAAAATTCTCTGCAACTTTTCTCCCTTATGTTTTTTTAATATCTCGTATCGTTTGAGAGATATTTGCAAAAATAACGGAGATTTGACAACCTCCATTCATTCCGAAAACCAGCCGTTCGGAGATGTCACGTGACATTCCTCGCCCAGAACTCTCTCTGGCATACGCGATCTTGCGTTGCGTAATCTGATGATTTTCTTATTGTAACTTACACGTTGTCATTTCAAAGCAATGGCGCACTGAAGAATTAACAAAAACACGACGTTCTTCGTACGATAAATGATAATCTAGTGTCTAAAATGCCATATTAGCATCAGTTAACAACTGCCGTCAATAGTACGAGATTAAAGGACGCAAGTTCCAATTGTTAGCCATAGCGTAATGGCAATGCGTTGGTCTGTGATGCTCAAGGTCAGTGGTTTGGAATCCGCCACTTCCTAATTTTTTTTCCTAAAAGGGCAGACACTCTTATTAATTAAATAGAGCTATGTTCTTCAATGTTTAGAGTTGTGCGTATGTAAGAATGCTCCCTCTAAAATGCGTGTTTGTTCTATTTCATGAACATGCCATGAAATACGTAATAACGAATTGAACAATGATCTTCAAAGGCATATGCACGTAAACTGGGAGAATACTGTAATAATGAACATTCTGCACAAAGTGCTGATACAGGTAGTTTCGTATATAAAGGAAGTCACAGATTTCTGCGGAAAGTATAGTTCCTCAATGAAACAGAAGGGAAGTGTATACATTGCAACAAATTACCTTGTTTATTTTTTCTAAGCGTTTATTCACGATTTATGGAATATACTGAAAGTCATTAATTAGAATCAATGCATCTACTAAAATGTTTGTCTTTGACATGGTTGCTATGGGCGCTTTTAACGTATATGGTATTACTTGCCTTGTAGTTCGATATGACTTCATTCATGTTATACTGTTCTGCGCTAAAATAAAGAGCAATTATTCTATTACAAACTGTGATTACGTTTTCTTTTACAGCTAAAACCACAAACGGAATAAGTGTGGCAATACTGAATTTCACATACCTCTAGTACTCAATATATATATATATATATATATATATATATATATATATATATATATATATATATATATATATATATACAAAGTCAGTGCTATCAATACGCTATTTACAACAGTCATTGTACAGTAACAGTATCTCCACTGTTTATGTACATGTGTTAAAGAAGTCTATGTTTACAATTCGTTGCTATGTATTTCACAAGAGTGTGCGAAAACCTTTTAGGAAGCAAGAGGAAAAATAAAGTGGGACAAAGTAATTGACAGTGGTGGTTATATAGTTTTTTTTTTCCTTCAGTGAAATCTATGCTTTGCGGTCGTTTGTTCGTATTGTTCTGGGTTGTTCGTTGAAAATTTTACTCAGTTTTTTTTATTACTGATGACGTTGAACCAACATTGTCTGAAGAGAAGGCCTGTGCACTGCCGTGCCATGTCACGTTAACGCAGAGTAGCTTGCGATCGCATAGCTTACTGGCTGGCTGATGGGACACCGTCCACTGCCTCACAGCGGCCAGCCAGTGAGCTATGCGATCACAACCTACTCTGTGTGATGTGACAAGCACGGCAGTGCACAGGCCTTCCATGGTGTGAGTTGAACCGTTTTTAGTTTTCTCTCTTTTGATTCGTTCGTCAGTTCGAATGGGTACTTTGTGGGCGAGGGTTTGTTTTGTCCTAGTTTGATCGTTTCAGATAACTTAGTTCTCTCGTAACTGAGGGCGTCGTGCTACCATGCCGACAACCCTCTGACCGAGCGCGCTGAGCAACCACCCCTTAGCATTTTCCGAACCACTGTCTAACATGTTCGTACATCACAAACTAATTCCTCGCCTATTAAGCTATGGCGAAAAGCTGCGAGAGTAATCCATGATTCTTGTACTATCGATGGCAGGTGTTAACTAACTAACCAACATTAGATTATAATTCATTGTCCAAAGAACGATGTGTTTTTGATAATTTTCAGTGCATCATTGCTTTGAAATGACCACCCTTGAGTTATAATAAGAAAATCATCAAGTAGAGAAAGCAAGATGGCGTACGCAAAAGAGATGTTGTGGCGAGGGATGTCACGTGATTGATTTGTGAACGCCAAATGTATGCTGTGTTCCATCCAGGCTATAGTCCCTCGCCCGAACGCCAAATGTACGCTACGTTCATTCCAGCCTGTAGTCATGCGTAACCAGTACAGGCAAAGAAAATAAACTTAAAACTACCAAGGTAAGACAGGTGATAATATTTTAACGGAAAAATGTAACGAAAATGTGGGAGAGATATTAAAATGATAGTTCAAGAGGTAAAAGTTAAAAAAAGAGCATGTTTGTCAAAGCTAAACTCAAACATCATATAATTTTGGCTGATAGTTAAAATCGGTGTTGGGTGCATAGATATTACTACAATAGGAGAGTCGTAATCTTATCAACATGTTTTTTTAATATTTAGATTATTATGTTGGTCCAAAATGTTTGCAAAAACATAAAACTACAGATCTAAAGTGGGCCACAAAACACATCAGTGCAATTTTTTTTCATGACAATGTTGCTGGAATTGAAATCGGTGTAAACTGAGAAATAAAAATCTTTGTAGTCAAACATACTGCTGCCCTTCAGTTCCACTTTTTCGTTCTTTTTATGTGCAGCTCGTTATTTTTCACATCAGCGACATTTCTAGCAGTGAAATTGGATCAAATTGAGAAATAAAATTATATGCAGTCTGCGGGGATTGAACCTGCGACCTATCCAATTCTAGTGTTTACCCCAGGGGCACTGCTGCCCTTAAATTTTACCTCATTTTTGTGTGTAGCTTGTTATTTTTCACACAAACAACATTGTCAGATGTGAAATGGGTGCTAATTGGGAAAAATACATATTTGTAGTCAGAGGCGATCGAACCTGGGACCTTTCTATTTATAGTGTACACTGCTGCCCTTCGATTTTACTTTTGTGTGTGTGTGTGTGTGTGTGTGTGTGTGTGTGTGTGTGTGTGTGTGTGTGCTGCATGCGTGCGTGTGCAGCTCGTTTTTTTTTCACATCCCCTTCTTTGCTAGTAGTGAAACTTTCACTCTGCAGTGGAGTGTGCGCTGATATGCTCTGGCACATGTAACAAACCTGGTCATAGTTCATAGATTCTTGATGTTCTCGAAGATCATTGCTCTTAGTAGCAGTTGGCTGAAATTTCATGGGGCGAAAACTAATCCACTACAAATAAGGTAGGCAATACACAGAATTGCACTACTTTGACACTTTAAATAAGTGCCCAGTTGTCCCAATTTTGGCCAGTTTATAAGTCTCCAGTGGCGACCGATAACATTTTATAAGGTGGTGCCACAAAAAAATGATTAAAAATGAAAATAAATCTTAAATACATGTCTATGAACTTCATAAAGTATCACCATACATATTAAGATATTACAAAATGTTGTCAACTATTTATATCTCTCTTAATGTACTGCACCAAACAAAAAACAAAGGGTAACAGAAATAAGTAGCGCTCTTCTTACATACTGCTGCAATTGCTAAGAGTGAAATGACCAGCAGTCAGTTTCTGACAAAGCGGACTTATGGTGACAGTCATTATTACTATAGGCGAAATAAGACCACAGTGCACATTTGTTTATCAATGCATAACAAATAAAAAAGCGCAATATCATTGGCTATCTGCAGCTGACTCATGATTGTCTTCACTTTGCCGGCCACAGTGGCCGAGCGGTCTGTGGCGCGTCAGTCACTTTCTGCACGGCCACTACGGTCGGGGCTCGAATCCCCCCTCAGGCATAGATATTTGTGCCGTCGTTAGTCTTAGCTAGTTCATAAGTAGTTTGTACGTTTAGGGACTGAAGAGTCCGTAGTTGAGTCCTATAAGCTCTACAAACATTTGAACATTTTTTTGTCTTCACTTCCCATGATCAATTGCACTGTTACCAACATGTACATGTCAAATAAAAACTATCGACACTGCACTTTTGCTACCTGGAGAATAGGCGAGTGACTGTGGACAAACCAAACTTTTGGCACCAGTCAATAAGAACTCGCTAGCTGTCAGCCAATGAGATGCTGCGTGTGCTGTCAGCCAATGAGATGCTGCATGTTTCTTAACCATATATTAAGGTGCTACGCGCCCTCACATACTAAAATAATAATTTCTTGTCTAACCTGTACCTAACCTACTTAAGGCTACGCTACAGATCACGTTTTTTAAGTGAAAGTTAGGTTAGGTATAGGTTAAACAAGAAGTTCTTTTTTTTTTTTTTTTTTTTTTTTTTTTTTTAGTATGTTAGGGTCGAGATCTCTGGTTAAGAAACATGCATAAACATCATATTGGCTGACAGCTAGCGAGTTCTCATTGGCTGGTGCCAAAAGTTTGGTCTGTCCATAGTTATTCGTGGAGATTAGTAGGAAGTGCTTGTGTTCGTTTCTGCAAAATAAAGAGAGGGGGAAGGTTAATAGTTAACTTTCATCTTATCTGCTTGAGAACTATAATTAGTATTCGAAATAACAGAGAGTGAATAAATTGGATTCACTTCCCAAAATTCACATGACAGATTTTAATCAAATTACCTATATATTAAATGAAAAGTGTTGTCCTCACCAAAAGCAGAAACCTTATGACTTTACGAACGGTATTGAAAATTAGTTCATCTCTACTTCTAGTTTGAAAATTTCAATTCAAGGGCGACTGAATTATTTTACATGTTGCACAAAAATGACTTCTCACAAGATATCATCCCTAAGGCACTCAGTCTTTCTTCTTTCATGGTTTTTCTTAAGAAAGTTTTAATTTTCTTGTTCACTTGGAAATACCACTCAGCATCTGATGTCGAAACTACTAATCACAATGCCTATTTCCACACTTAAACAGTCTCTTCAAAAGTTTCGGAATGTTCGTCCTCTAGAATGAGCAAAGCAAAACGGTACTGTGCCGGAAACAAATATAGCATAGAAAATCTAAAGTTCTCCCTTCAACTTTCTTTTCTTGAGAAATGTATATGTGTCAATGATTTCAAAAATTATTCCAGAAAAATTTGTCAGACTTGTTCACATAAAATAAATTGGTTGCAATGAGGTACCCAATGAGCTGAAAAATATTATTTCACCAAGGTTGGTATCACACACTTACAAAGCATCTATTTCTTTTACTGTCTTCAGTATTACATTGACTCTTGGCAGACACTGCTACGTTACCTACATAATAAATCTGGTTAATGATGAAATCAATGCCATTTCTAATGTTTTGCTTTACCGCTCCAAAGTTTTAACCGAGTAAGGCCAATATTCCTCTCCGGGGGACACCACCTTGACGAAGCACTGTCCTTGTGGGTGGAGAGGCTTGTGCATCCGTGGGAAGCTGAGGGCTATACCGAAGGTAGAGAACCTACTGCCGGAAAGGCCTCAGCTGATGGTTCAGACCAAGAGTGTCCCACAACGTCCCATCTTCCTTATCCTCTCCCACTCCTTTCCCAATTCCTTTCCCAACCCAAAGTGTGATGCGATCCGTGCCGAGGGGTGAGTGGCACATAGGTGGATGTGTCTCAAACGGAGCCTCAGGGATACCGGGCGACCTCCCTGAGTAAGTAGCCTTACACTGCGAGGGGCTATTGTGGTGTGGAGCATATAAATCCCCAAATCTCATGGGACTAAGATGCACACAGAGAAAAAATTATTTTAAAAGAATCTAAGGGGCAATCTGAGACCTCAGATACTGAGATGTCGGGACCAGGACCGATGGAGTGCACTCCTACTTCTGAATCAGGGTCTAGACCTGAGCAAGAAGTGGGAACTGTCCAAGAAGTTGGACCAGATTAGCATTAAGGCCTTGTCTGGGGCTCAGAGGAGGAAACTTCTCAAGGAACAGAAGCAAAAGGAAGGAAAATAATGGCTTCCTAAGCATAAGTGGAGGGAATCAAAAGGGCTTGAACCCGAGACCCCCAAAAAGAAACTGCCTCAGGTTGAAGGGGATTCACAGACCCCCTCGACGTTAAAGTCAGGTGGCAAGGGGGTTAGGGAGGAATCTAAGACTCCCTCCTCTCTGGAAAAACGTGATCCTAAAGGGCTGAGGCAGGAAATAGGGAAACAGACCTATAGTACTGCAGTCTCGGTATTTAGAATGGTGGTTGTCCTAGAAGGATACCCACTGGTGAGCATCACCTCGCAGCAGGAGGAGCTCGTGCAGATGGCCCTGTTTGAAGAGATTGCGGGGGGCGCTGGTCCAGGACCCAAATTCAGGAGGGTCTATCTAGATCGCGGTGCCCTCATTTTTGACTTTGAGGGGGAGCACTCAGTAGATTGGCTTAAGGACAAGGTGCCCATGATATCCCCGTGGGAGGATGCAAAGCTGCTGGTCAAGACAGCAGCTGAACTCCTGAAGACCACAAAGGTATCAATATGGGTATCAAAGATCCTTAAGGATGTCTCTCCAAAGAGTCTGTTCGAGAAAATAAGGGTCCAGAACCCAAAAGTCTCGACAGAGGAATGGAGGGTAATTAACCAAAAGGTCATTCCGGAAGGACGAACCCTGGTGGTAGAGGTCAGAGAGAAGTCCCTGAAGGCAATGCGAGAGCAAGGCCTGAAACTGTTTTTAGGGTTCTCGCAGGTCGCCTTCAGGGTAATCAAAGACCTTAAAGGCAATAATGGCAGCAAGATGGGGACTAGAAGTGCTGCAGATAAACCTGCAGCACAGTAAAGGGGCCACTGCTGCCCTGAGCTATCGCCTGGCGAGAGAGGAGGTAGACGTGGCCCTGATACAGGAACCCTATTTATACAAAGGAGGTGTATCAGGCCTCAGTGGTTGATTTGATTTGATTTTCTCAGGGAAGCCAAAACTGTCTTGGTCCAACTCACCACTGCCCACACTGAAACTAAGTTTATTGTGCGGTATCACTCCCTGTATACCTAGTAAAGCCAACCAATGCCCTTGAACAGTTCAAGGAGTCCCTTTACCAGTTCTTTATTAGACACAATTTCTTCGGGTCTGGTTGTCCCAAATGTTCTGTGCCTTTTACTCTCCAATGGTATGGATTCGAAGATTAGATGTGATGCAGTTTCATCACCGTCACCGCAGATCCTACTTTTAGGGTCCTCTTCTGTTATTCCCATTGTATGTAGATGTTTTTTGAAATTCCCATGGCCTGTCAGCAATCCAACCATGAGTCTAATCTGTCTCCTGTTCAGGCCCAGGATTGCAGAGCTTCTTTTAAAACATGGCTTTGGCATCATTACCTTGCCATGTTTTTGTTGAGAGACTTTGGTCCAATATTCTACGTGCTGTATTCTGAGCCAGTTACATAGCTCCAATTTGATCATTGCCTTGGTGATTGTCAGGACAGGTTCCGGTCCAATAAATGGAGTCTCTGCCCCCATCCTGGCTAATCTGTCGGCATGTTCGTTGCCACTGATCCCCGAGTGGCCAGGGACCCACAATAGGTTTACTCTATTGCTTTCCCCTAGCTCCACCAGAACCCTGTGACATTCTGCAACAATTTTAGACCTTGTTGCAGGAGCTGCTAGTGATCTCAGGGCTGCCTGGCAGTCTGAATAGATATAGATGCTACGGTCTTTGTAGCACCTACGCAAATTCTCCTCCACACACGCCCTGATGGCAGTGATTTCGGCCTGGAATACTGAGGCCAGTTTCCCTAGAGAGATGACGCCCTCTAGTCTTGGCTGCACCCCGTATACCCTGGCCCCAACGCCTTGGTCCATTTTTGACCCGTCAGTGAACCAGACATATCCTCTGTACGGTGTCTATTTCTTCCCACTGCTCCCTACTTCCAATTGTTGTATTGAAAGGCTTGTTGAAGCAGTATGGGGTTATAATATACTTGACTGGCATTTCCCCAACCTTTCCTATATTTACCTCACTTACTATTTTAGTGTGTTATTCTGGATATCCCAAAGAGTTCCAGTTTTTGCCAGTTTTGAGTCTGTGTGCACCAACCGCTACCTCCATTTTGACCCAAAGGTGTAATGGGGGCATATCCAACATGGTTTACATCCCAGCAGTTAATGTGCTGCTAATTCCGCCTGTTATGGCTAAGAAGGCTAATCTCTGCACCTTACCAAGCTCCTTAGCAGCAACCTGCTGTTCTACCTTCTTCCACCACACGACCACCCCATAGGTGATCCTGGGTCTAATCACCGTGGTGTATATCCAGTGCATACCCTTGGGGCTCAGGCCCCAATTTTTGCCACAAGCTCTCCTGGTACTTACCAAAGTACCTTTTGCCTTGGAGCAAATATTCCTAATGTGAGGGGTCCATGTCAGTTTCCCATCTAAGGTAACCCCTAGATATTTCACTGTCCCTTTCACAGGTAGCGCTTCATTGAAAAGCTTTAGATTCCAACTTGAATGTTGCATATGCTTCTTTGTGAAAGCGAAACAACAACAGTCTTCTTAGGACTAACCCCCAGAGCCTGTTTTCTGCACCAGTCTTGTGCAGTGTCCAACGCACCTTGTACCATATTCTTGACTGTGTCAGCAAATTTGCCAAGTATTACTATGACAAGATCATCTGCGTATCCTCGGCAAGAGTACTGCCTAGAGTTTAATTCTCCAATGAGATCATTCACCACTAGATTCCACAATAAAGGGGAAGAACTCCTCATTGCGGGCAACACCTAGTGGTGTTGATAGACTTTATAAAAGCAATTGTTACAACACATTAACAGCAGATAGAAATCCACGGTCATGATTGTTCACCATTACGATTACTATTCACTGTACGTTTCACAGCTCGTTAAGATCATGTACTTACCTTGAAATCAACGCAAATATTTTCACAACGGCACCTTAGTTGTTACTTCAAACCTCAGCTAACAGATATACTTCGAACTGGAGCTATATTACTGCAAGGTTAGCGATAATTTATTACGGCATTTTTAGGAAATTTACTACCAGACTCGTCAATTCGCAGCTTTGAAAAAGTCTGACGGAACTTGATGTACATCCGTATTCAATAGTCAATCTTTATTTAAAACGTGGAACTGTAATTAGGTAAAATGCCCTTGTGGATGTAATACCAGCTGTAAGCCGGTACCCCAAATAACATGGCGGAGGGCAGTTCAATTTGCCTCAAACATGGCGGGCCTAAAGCTAGAGCTCTGCATTTCGATGAAAACAACCGCTCGAGCCTTTCCCGCTCCGTGCCGCTGCTCGACGTCTGGGACAGGCCCACGCTGCGACACGGCTGCGGCCGCCTAATGCCCCGTGTGGCCGGTCGCCCTCCGCCTCTCGGTTACCGGCGGGAGTGTCGAGCGCTGTCGGGCGCTCGAGCGCACTCACAGTCTCGGCCGGTGACAGCACGACCGACGCGCGTTCAACCCTGTGGAATCGCATTAGAAACCGACCTGGCTTGAGCAATGCACATAGCGTTAGGAATTAACGAAGTATAGGGGCGTAAATGCTCAATTCATGAAACGAAGAGAAGTATTATGGAGAGAATTAGGAGCGACTCTTTAGTCCTGAAGAAGAAAGACATGTCGGAACAGGAGGCGAAAAGTGAAGCTTGGAAATAGTTTGCATTTGTAGTGGATCGTGTCACACAGGCTTCTGCTGGTTTTGTGCAATGTACAACATGTAATATTACCGGGTTCGATTCCCGGCCGCACCACAAATTTTAATTCAATGCTTCACATCCATCAATAATGTAATATTATAGTTTCGTACCAGTCAAGCACAAAAGGTATGATTCGACACTGCAAAAGTAAATGCAGGAGCAGGATTCCAACGACCACTTGCCGTTCCAAGTAGATAAAAACAAAATTTCGTGAATATTACTCCTAACTCCGTCATTCCTTCCCGATCCTGCATTCAATATTAGTACAACGCATAGGCGTAGCCAGGATTTCGTGAGGGATTGTCAATGAATGAACATTGTAATAACGTGAACTCTTAATAAAATCGCAAACGGCACTAATAGTGTATAAGTTATATTTCATTCCAAAGAACTGTATACTAGAGAGTCATCAGGCTATAGATACAAAATTAGGAACAAGGCAAATTAATTAATGAAGATAGGAAAATTCTGATCGAAACAAGGACGATAATCGGAAAGGCAGTGTGTGAAGCTTGAAGTAAAAGCACTCAAATTTTTGCAGTACGTGTAGGGCTATCAGTGACAAGAAATGTGTGTAGATACACATTGACTAGATGGGAACCTAGAGTCGTTTACATAGGAGCATCAAGAAATATTGCTTACTGACATTGTAATATATGACTAAAATTTTAATTACCGATAGTAAAACTGCTCATTATTTCAGTTCAAAAATGTTCAAATGTTTGTTAAGCTTATGGGACTTAACTACGGGGTCATCAGTCCCTAAACTTATAAGCTACTTACGAACTACCTTATACTAAGGACGGCATAAATATCCATGCCTGAGGGGGGATTCGAACCCCCGACCGTAGTGGCCGTGCAGACCGTGACTAAAGCGCCTCCGTCCCCTCGGCCACCGCGGCCGGCATTTCAGTAGTAATCACCATAACTGTTAATACATTTAACCCACTGTGAGACATGACGGTCAATTCCTCCATGCACAGATGTTTGCAGTTAGCTACAGAACCATGTTTTTTACCCAGATGTACACATGTTTACCAGAAACATACCGATGTCTATGAATGTCTCTTTTCAGGGTTCCAAAACATATGGGAATCACATAGGGAGAAATCGAGACTGTATTGGAGCACGTTTAACTGTTTCCCAGACTTGGCAAAATGTAGCCGGACTTCATCCTGATACACAATGATGCCAATTATTGTTAGCTTTGTCAACATTTCGGGAGGGGTTTGAAGCCCAGAAACCACCACCCTGGACTACGCACATGGTACAACGTATATGAGGCCGAGTTTGTAGCTACGCTACACATAGCCCACGATTAGACAACTGTGTTTCCGTTTGTCTACCGAACGAAACAAAATACTATATACAGACATTACAGTTTAAACGATACAATCACTAGAATACAAGTTCACCTCAAAGACGAAACTCCAGTAGTCTGCATCATATTAACAAAATCAAATGTAACATATGCAATTGTAATGTTACTATCAGTTCAATTGTAATATTACTAACAGTTCTATAGAACTGATAGTAAACAACGAAAGACATTTGTAAAAGAAATAAGTGAGTGGTTAATGTGAAGCAGTGGCCTCTGATCTCAAGGATTGGGGCGAAGCGCAGCTCGCTGGCACTGAGTCCGCCGGTTACCGGCGACCGACCGAGCGTTCGGCGCGCTCGGCCGAGCGCTGGCGATCGGTTGCCCGCAACCGGTTACAGAGGACGCTCGGCCGCGTACTCCCGAGAGCTACAGGGGCGAGCGGGACTAGCCGGTAAAAATCGGACATAATGCAGACCTCTACCTAAAGCCACTCTATGAAATTCAAGCTCGTTGCTGTAGACATACGTTAATGTATGTCTGTGACAGAAAGTTCGTAAGTCATAGGTTACTTTGGTTTAGCGGACAGTATCGCGTTACTATCAGATTGATACCTTTCAGTTAGGTGAGTAATTATATAATAAGAGGGTGGAAGACATAGTGGTTGAAAGTCGTCACCTTATATAAAATACGGACTGTAGACCAGTGATGACTTTTGACATTATAATAGCAAAGAGGTTGTATACAGCGAAATGTGATGCACATTGTTCAGTTGTTTTCCTGCAACAAGCGTATGAATAAAGAAATATCGCAGTTTGAAACGTAAAACTACCAAGAAAGATGTAAAGTGTAAGAATGAAATATCGCGCTCTCGATCCGTTTCTCAATGACAGAAAACGGCGCTGAAAAGTGAATCTACAGACGAGAGATACTTGAAACCTGTCGACGTTGTTTATCTTACACTGTAGGCATGAGCGATTTTTTTTCGATATTCCCATACCTAGGAGGGTGAAATAGGGGTTGAACGGTTTTTTGAAAATACGTTGCTATTCAGGCAATTATGAAGCAAGAAATACGAAACTTTGAATTAAGTTTTTTTATTGCAATTTTAAAAACACGTTTTTCGATACTTTTCGTAATTCATCCATTAAGTGGGTGTAAATCTTTTAAGGGTGCTATTAAGAGTATTTTGATGCTAGAAATGCGAAAATTTGGATTTGGAACCATGGTTAGAATTAAAAAAATGTGTTTCAGGATGTTTTGAATTCTGACACCAATGGTGCAATAGAAGGTGGCATTTTGAATCAAAATAGTTGATCACTAAAGCATTTTTAAACCTAAATGTATCAAAATTTATATTTAGTAGAAAAACAACCAATTCAGACCATACACACTATGCGTTCGAAGCAGCAGTAATTAAGCTAGTACACAATAATTGTGCACATTGTAGTGTTAGTGGGAGAGTTTTTTTATAGTGTTGTTGAATGTTCTTAGGGTGAATGACCGTGAAATCAGTATTTTGTCACTAGTCAGGATTACGATTGAGTCTTCTTCTTATCTTCTTTCTTTTCTATGTGAAGAAATGCCATAAGACGTCCAGCTAGTCTGTATCCCAAGCATTTAGTTTTAGTCTTCGTTTCCTAAATAAAACATCAGGCTTTCTTCTCCAAAAATTGTTTCAGCATGAGAAAATAGAGAGAGATGGCTACTATTTAAATAATTGTCTCGAACTCGAGGTTTACTGTTTAACAAATATTTATTCTCTCCAGTAACTACACAGAGGCACTTCCATAGTTATCACAGAAGCTGATACAATATGAATGTCTGTCAATCTTCTAGCACATTTTCAGACAAAATCTTTAAGAATGACAGACAAAGAACATATATTAACTTCAACAAGGAATAAATTAAGTCTCTGTTTAGTATTCCAGGGAATCTTCAGCTCTCTACAGCAAGTGAAACCCATCCATTA
Organism: Locusta migratoria; assembly: GCA_026315105.1. Taxonomy (NCBI): domain Eukaryota; kingdom Metazoa; phylum Arthropoda; class Insecta; order Orthoptera; family Acrididae; genus Locusta; species Locusta migratoria. The sequence goes on along the minus strand of CM048750.1, from coordinate 240,547,263 downwards.
TTTATCTGAAAAGTAAATAAAAAAATCGGAAAGAAATATCTGACCACTAATATTCCATAAATAAATACATTTGACATTCTTATGTTTCGGGTCATAGGTTTGCAGTGCCACTCGTTACACTACAACGTCTGTTCTTCTGACTGGAAAACTTGTTAATTACTCTGTTGTTGAAGTTAGGAATATCACTGATTTCCTCATTGTGAATGGAACAAACAGCTAATGAGTTCAGCCTTTCCTGACTCGTACTGTTCCTGAGGAAGGTATTGATTCTTTTTAAGGTGATGAAACTGTGCTCTGCTTCTGATGTTGAAATTGGTTTGTTAGCGTAATTTGTAATGTTTTGTGCATTTCAGTGAACGATTCTTTAAAGAAATGTTCCACAAAGAAAGTAAACAGCTCACAAACCAACGTATTTCCTCTAATTGTATCATTGTGATAAATCACTGACAGCTACAGTTCATTTTTCAATTTATTGTGTCAAGTAAATGGACTGTAGTGTAATGAAAAAGAATTGACCTAAGTGGCTGGAAAATGTTATGTAAAAGAAGCAAACTTTTTGGATCAATGATTTCGAAGCCACTAAATACACGAGAGTTTCAAAGTCTTCCTTACAGGTAGTTGGTCGTAATGTCACACACTTCTTTAGCATCTGCTGTCAGATTAAGTTCACTGCTACATTTGGAATATTTTCTTGGAGGAGCAATACACTTACCATCAGAAACTTGAAACCATTGAATGTTCTCTCATATTTAAAATACAGCACACTCAAAATGATGTAATGGATTGGATATGGTAATGCCATTTGCACTCTGCATCTGAACTGTGTTACAGATAATATCAACGTGTTTCATGATATCATAGAAAAATTTAGGAGTAACAAAATATGTGGATTGTGAAGAAAAATTTCTTAAAGAAAATGCTTCTCTTATTGTAACATCATCCAAGGGAATCTCTTTCCCAATCTTTTCAAAACATTCCAATAAGTGCAATTTGTTTTCTTTGACAGTATTTACAATGCAGATCTGGAAGTTCCATCTAATTGAAGAGAATGAAGGAATTCTCTTGTTGCAGACTGTCTGTAACAAATCACTTCGCCTGGGAGATGAAGATAAAAACGTTGTAAAACCAGCAATATTTGTGAAGAACAACCTTATCCACTTTATGCTTCTATTGCAACAATTCAGAAAAACCAAGTTCATTTTGTGCGCGTAGCCGTGAACGTATGTGGCATGTGGGAAAGTGCTCTGCATCAGTGTCTGCATACCTCTCATTACTGAGGTGCCATCGTATGCCTAAGCAATGAGTTTTTCTTGAACACTGTATGCACAGCTATGTGACGTCACTGCGACTGCAGTCTTTGGAGCTCGGAAATATGGGCCAGCCGCAGCTGGCCCATGGTTGTCAGCATAGCTGTGTAACAAAGGGAGGAGAGCCTATGCTCACTGGGCTTATTTATCTGACATTCTAGCAGGCCCTCAGCTATGCTGTGGCAAGAAGCAAATGGAACCATTTGATCGGGTCATTGTGAATTGGGCCACCCTTGCAGAACATATGTGCAGCTGGCACACAGCAATTGAGCCCTGGTGATAGCAATGGCCACCGAGGAGGCAGTGATGGAAAAACCTTGGAGGAGATCTCGGACATCGTCGTTTACATGAAAAATGAACAAATCGGAAGAATAAAATTCTGGGTGAGTGCCCAGGGGTAATCGGGAAGGAGCGTCTGCATTCGCATGTTCCATGGTGGATCTGAATGCAGGATGTATCTGAATTTTGACAAAAACAATGTACACCTCTGGATACATTGAGATGTCTTGGTAGGAAGCCTGGTGTCTGGAGAAAATAAAGACAAGGGAGGTTTGTGCTCAGTTATGAGGTGAAACGCCTTCCCGTACAGGAAAGGTAGAAATTTAGAGCAAGCAAATACTATGGCTAAAGCTTTTTCCTCTATCTGGGAATACTTGAGTTGGGTATCAAACAAGATTTTGGAGACAAAAACTTCCATCCTGAAGATTATGTGTTAGTACAGCCCCAACTTCATAGTCGGAGGCATCCATTGCCAGGATAAATGGCAAGGATGGTTCATATGGCATGCGGCAGGAAGCTGACTGTAGCTGTTGCTTAAGAGTGGAAAAAGCTGCGGCACAGGAAGGGGACCAATGGAATGGTACATTTTTCTTGCAGAGGCGATGTAGTGGAACTGCTACCTGAGGCACTATTGGCAGGAATTTCTGGTAGTATGAGACTTTTCCTAAAAAAGATTTCAATTGTGTGATGTCTTGTGGTGTGGGAAGGTTGTTGATTGCGTTAATATACGAAAAAGACGGAGAGATGCTCTGTTGCGAGGTGACATTTCCTTGATACTATATGGAAGTATGGAAAAGAGAGCACTTATTTTTGTTGCATATTAGCCCTGCCTGGCGGAGACGAAGAAAGAGTTTGCAAAGGTTTCCCAGATGAGCTGCTGGAGTAGGACCTCTGACAATAATATCGTCCAAGTAATTGATGCAGCCTGGAATGTCATGCAACAGTTGTTCCAAGTATCTAACCAGTCCAAACATGAGATGCGTCACTCAGTACAGGCCAGAGGGGGTGTTGATGAATGTAAATGTTTGGGAAGCTGGGTCAAGAGGAATCTTAGAGAAGTATTGCCCCCTGCTAATTTACGAAATAGGTCATCGGAGCGGACAAGTGGATAATCCTCAACCTGCAATTGTGAGTTGAGGGTGGCCTTATAATCCTCACAGAGACGTAAACGTCTGCCTGGTTTCTGGAAAATGATGCTGGTTGTTGCCCAGGAGCTAAATCGGATGGACTGGTACACTCCTTCATGTTGTAGGCTGAAGTGGCTGCTGGAGAGCAACTGGCACCTGCCGCGCCCTACAGTATTTTGTCTTAGGTGATAGATGAAGGGATGCAGCGACGTCCTTTGCACACCTTATACCAGGCAGAAGAGGTCCTAGAACTATGTGCACTGGGCGTCCACATCCTGAAAAGGAACTTGAGATGAGATCAGATGAACATGGTCATCAATCATTAATCTGAACAATCTGAAGGCGCCCAACCGTAGCAGGTCTGTGGTGTTGGGGCTGTTAACTACCAGGAAGGAAACCCGTTAGCTGACAGCTCTGTACACGATGTCCATAGTGTACTGGCCTAAGAGTGTCATGTACTGATTGTTGTATGTGAGAAGTCATCAAGGGGTTGATTGGAGCGGCAGTGCACCCAACATGGTTTAGATGGTGTGGTTGATGAGGGAGACTGCCGCACCCATGCTACCTGCATCTGGACTGACTTCCCTAATACAGAAACGAAGATGAACAATTTGGAGGCGTTCGATGAATCCACTTGACTGATGTCCATGGGGATGACTGGAAGGCGTCAGATCGACCAACGGAAGATGAGATAGGTGAATGGCATACAGAGGCTAGATGTGCTTCTCGACCACAGCGACGGCACTTCGCCCAGTGGTCCAGCAAATCGTGTCGTTCATGTTTGTAATAACAGTATGGACAAGACAGAAGATGAAGCGGTTCCTTGCGGCGGTGCCAGGGCTGCTGGTGTGGTCCGCGAGGTGGCTGGCTCGTCTCCTGGTCCCTGGAAGTTCTTGTTGGTCGTTGCCTGCAGTGGTTGGCATTGCGAGGAGGCGCCTGTATGGCTGTGATGTCTTCTTGATCCAAGTTTTCGGAGTCTCCGACAGTGACTATGTCAGACCATGATTCTAACCTCCGGTCATCTGCCTTGGAAACTTCAAACTTAAATGGCAACTCGATGAGCTGGTCAACTGATGAGTCGTCTATTTTTAAGGCATCATGGCGGAAAGCTGCATCCAAGATGGCTTGAATCATGTGATCCCATAGCATGTCATCAGTGTAAGATTTCCTTGTGGTGCAGGTGATGAAGTTACACTTCCGGCTGAGGCCCTGGTGTTTAGCAGCCCACTGTCGTTAAGTTTGGACTGGTTTCTTCTGGCATTGTAATAACTCTACTGTTGTAGCCAGGATGTGGTATCTGTGATGGTAGTAGGCATTGAGACATTCACAAATGAAGGACCAGGAAAGGGCATCAGGGTCACATAGTTGCAGGTTGTTGAGGGGGGCATACATCTGGGATGGATTCCAGGAAAGAAAATAGGACCACATGTCATTTTCATTGCTAACCTGGTGAATCCTGAAGTGCTGGCATATCCTATTCTCATAAGTTTCCCAATTTTCAGAATCTTCGTTGAATGCTGGGAATGGCGGTAGTGTCACGTGGTGGAGGTTCTGAACTTTGGCGCTGATTTGTTGTTGCACTTGAGCACACTGGTGAAAAAGTTGGGTCAGTATCTATTGTTCCTGTTGTTGTTCCGCTATATTCTGCGAGAGTTTGAGACCTTACTCGTCGCCAATCTATTGTAAATACAATCTTCTTCTTGAAGAACTAATTTATTACAACTAAATTTCTTCTACACTATTTTTAATGGTCGCTACTTGAAGGTGGTTACAGAAGTCCGTTGGAGCAGCTGGAGTGGTCCTTTGGTAAGGTGTCGAAAGGTCTTTGGTGATTTCTTCCGTAGTGGGTTTCTTCTTCTTTGGAGTCTTCCACAAAGCTATCGTTTGCTTGCTGGATGCGAGACTGACTGGCGAGTCGCCTGGCTGGTCCCTAAAAGGCGATCGCCGGCCAATCGCTAGCCTGCGTAGGAATACTTCTCTGGTTCTCAACTACGCTGCGATCTCTGTTAGAGAAGGTTCAAATTAGGCTGGAGAATACTCGGTTTATTTACAGTCGCGTGTTTATCGTGGTATAACGCCTGCTACGGTTGAATGGCTGTCCCGCCGAGCTTGAGTTCATGACATGCTGCCAGCTTCTTCAGGATCAGCTGACAGCACATAATCGTATTTTTTATAGCTTGAAACACGCCTACGCCTTTATTGTTCAAACTACCTCTGCAGTATAAGTGCCTATCAAGTTTAGGATTTCATTACTATTGACATCTGTTTTGCACCAGCTTTCCGTCTTTAGTACTATGTGGGCATTGTAATCATCTAAAAGAGAGAGTAGTTCTGGTATCTTTCCATAGATGCTCCTGCAATTAACTATTACTATGTTTGTCATTTCTTTCTTCATTTTACTGTACCGAGTGCTGCTCTGACCGGAATAGTAAGCGTCTTAATGGGCCTGGGAGGGATTTTTCTAGCCTAAAAAATCCACATGCACTCCACAAGTACTCTGCTACCAGATAGCCGCTTCCTGTGTGTGGAGATACTACATTTCTCCACCCATTAGTGGAGATCGAGAAATTTGCATCCGAGATCACAACTGAATCGTATGAGCCTCTGGTTTAAGCTTTCCATTCGGCATCAAACCATAGGACAGCGATAGGTTCTTGGATGATACTGCAAATTGATAGCTTTGCTTATACCACGTGAGCATGTCTAACTGTCTTCACTAAATTCGCCAGCCGCCTGAAGGAGCTGAGGACGACGTCATAAACCAGGCGGTACGAGTCATTAGTGTTGACATGAGGATTGATTTGCAGCTGGGTGCACCCAGTGCTATCACCGCTGGCAGAGCCTCCTCCACATCTTGGATCCGTACATAACAGGAGCAGTCACAACCCATCTCTATCAAGTTACTTACAATTACCATGTGTACCAAAAGACGCGAGAATTAGGTTCTTGTAAACAAACACGAAAAGTTTACCAAATACTCGAGAATAAAGATCTAAAAATAAAAGCACGAACGCAATTTAAGAATTTGCCTAGTGATAAAAAGACAGAAACATTAAATTACGCTATTTAGTGCTCTCCAGGTGTGAATCAAATGGCAGATGGCACTAGACTGACTGGGTAATTATCTGAAGCAAACGGTCTCTGACTTGGGTTGAAATGCACAAATTTGTAGACGAAAACTCTACGTAACAATATTTAACATATACGCGAGAGCAAACCTTTAAAAAATAGGAACGCTAACGAATTTTATCAAATACTCAAGAATAAAGCCCTTCGAAATTGAAGCACTAACGAATTTTAAGGATTTGACAAGTAATAGAAATACAGAAAAGTTAAATTATGGTACTTAGCGCTCTTCAGATGTGAATCAGACGGCAGCTCTCACTAGACTCTTGTTTTGTACTAAATGTTCAAATGTTTGTAAATATATGGCACTTAACTACTGAGGTTGTCAGTCCCTAGACTTAGAAACTACTTAAACTAATCTAAGGACAACACATACACCGTGGTCCAAGGCAAGAATCAAATCTCGAATGGGGAGCAACTGCATGCTCTGCAGTGTGGGAAGATGTATTTAATAAGTTTATGCTAAGTACGCTCGGCCATTCCACTGCGGCGCATTTCGTAGATATGAAAATTCTTCTTCCATTCGTTTTTGCTAAATGTCGCAGTGTGAATACACTCGTCGTTTTACGAATTGCTTGTGATGTCTGTTTCTTTTCGTGGTTCTGGGGTCATCAATTTGTAAGAAGCTTCTTGCATTTTATATGATAAAATGAGTGAAAATACACCAACGAAAAGCTTTATTTTATTTGCTTACTGCAAACGAGAAACTATTATACATTCACACTGAAACAAAGCGTAACACAAAACAAAGAATAAATGAAAAAATGCCACAGTGCTATGTGCCCCAAGGAGGTTAGAATATAGGGAGATGGCATTATCTATCATGAGCTCATAATGTCACTTGAAGCCTGTTGAAACAGGTCACTCAGCCTTTCTTGAAGTACAGCTATCGTGACTAACTATACTTTAATTATGGGTAGCCGACGACAACTATACTTGGCGATACCAGTCAGGAAGTGTTATGATATCTCTGAGTTGTTCTGCACGTTGGGAGAAGATGATATACATATTTTTATTACCAGGTATAAAATCACTATTACTATAATATCTACACCCAGTAACTTTTACTGTCAGCTTTGTCTGGTACCCTCAGTACAACTCCAGTCTACAGCCTGTAATTTGTAGCCTGTGGTCGCCACTCCCTTAATCAGACTGAGTGCCCTTAGAGTTATAATTTACTACTATACTTGGATACAACAATGTTAGCGAAAAAATTTGACTGCATCTGCCATCAGTAAGTTTCTGTTCGGGTCAAGTGTCGTAGCTGGCCCAAGATCTCACAGCTTGAATAAACACAGCATTTGTCAGTTGACTATATGCTTAAGCATTTGAAAAGAAAAAGTTATTAAATGTAGGTACACCTTTCGCTGCAAGTCTGAGGTCTCAATAACACTTTCCCACTCGTGATGAAAAATAATCTCTGGTACTTTTTGTTTTAACCGTGAAAAATACATTAAAATTTGCCTGAGAATAAATTATGGCACTATTCTTTCTATTATGAACAAATTACTTTCTCCAATTCAGAGTAAATATGAAATATATTGGAAGCGATGACTATCAGTTGAAGGTAATCGGTCGTGATAACTGCTTTAGATTATAGGATCGCTAATGTTATTTGCCGTATCATGAGCGATCGTGATTCAAAAGTTACCACAAACTACAAATGAAAAAAGGTTAGTCAATTTTTTTTATCCAGGACTCGTGGGTCATACTTATTTATATACTCAATAAGTACCTCAATCAACAAAAAGTTTTATGGCAGACTCATCCTATCAGATAAATTATACTCCCCAAAAACTATCTCTTGAATTAAAAGAATTAAATCTACTGTTGCTACCACCACTTGGCTGTCACCGCTATGAATAACTTTATATAAAAATAAAGTGAGGCTGCATTTCAGGTGTTAGCTGCCAGCCTATCTATCCACATATTATTAAATCCCCTTTTACATCTACATCTACATGGGATACTCTGCAAATCACATTTAAGTGCCTGGCAGAGGGTTCATCGAACCACAATTATACTATTTATCTCCCATTCCATTCTCGAATAGCGCGCGGGAAGAAAGAACACCTGAATCTCTCTGTTCGAGCTCTGATTTCTCTTATTTTATTGTGATGATCATTTCTACCTATGTAAGTGGGAGTCAACAATATATTTTCGCATTCGGAGGAGAATGTTGGCGATTGGAGTTTCGCAACTAACCCACGCCTCAGCGATAAGCGCTGTTGTTGTAATGATTCCCATCCCAGATCCTGTATCATTTCCGTAACGCTGTCTCACCTGTATCGCGACAATACGAAACGAGCTGCCCTTCTTTGGACTCTTTCGATGTCCTCCGTCAAACCCACCTGATAAGGATCCCACACTGGGCTGCAATACTCCAAAAATGGACGGACAAGCGCAGTGTATGCAGTTTCTTTAGTAGTTCTGTTGCATCTTTTAAGGGTTCTGCCAATAAAACGCAGTCTCTGGTTCGCCTTTCCCACGATATTATCTACGTGTTCTTTCCAGTTTAAGTCTGAAGTAATAGTGATTCCTAGGTATTTTGTGGAGTTTACGGCCTTCACATTTGATTGATTTATGTTGTAAACAAAGTTTAACGGATTTATTTTCGTACTCATGTGGACGACTTCACACTTCTCATTATTTAGAGTCAATTGCCAATTTTTACACCGTACTGATATCTTATTCAGATCGTTCTGCAGTTGGTTTTGATCTTCAGATGATTTTACTAGACGGTAAATGACGGCGTCATCTGCAAACAACCTAAGAGAGCTACTTAGATTTTCCCCTAAATCGTTTATGTAAATAAGGAATAGCAGAGGACCAATAACACTACCCTGTGGAACGCCCGATATCACCTCTGTTTTAGTCGATGCCTTACCATCGATTACTACGAACTGTGTCCTCTCTTACAAGAAATCCCCTATCCAATTGCAAATTTGGGGCGATATACCATAACCACGCAATTTGATTAAAAGCCGTTTGTGAGGTACGGTGTCAAAAGCTTTCTGGAAATCAAGAAATACGGAATCGATTTGCGAACCTTTGTCGATAGCACCCATCACTTCGTGTGAATATAGAGCTAGTTGTGTTTCGCATGAACGATATTTTCTAAATCCGTGTTGACCTTGGGTCAATAGATCGTTCTGTTCGAGATAATTCATAATATTTGAATACAGGATATGTTCCAAAACCCTGCTGCAAATTGACATCAATGAAATAGGCCTGTAGTTTAGTGGGTTACTCCTACTGCCTTTCTTGAATATAGGTGTGACCTGTGCAACTTTCCAATCTTTTGGTACAGATCCTTCTATGAGAGAGCGGTTGTATATGACTGTTAAGTAAGGAGCTATCGCTTCAGCATAATCAGATAGAAATCTAATGGGTATACAATCCGGACCAGAAGACTTGTTCTTATTAAGTGATTTTAGTTGCTGCACTATTCCGATGATATCTACTTCTATGTTACTCATTACAGCATCTGTTCGTAATTCGAAATCTGGAATATTGGTTTCGTCTTCTTTGGTGAATGAGTTTCTAAAAGCTAAGTTTAGTAACTCTGCTTTAGTAGCGCTGTCATCGGCAGGATCGCCATTACTATCACGTAGTGAAGGTATTGTTTGTGACTTTCCCCGAGTATATTTAACATATGACCAAAATCTCTTTGGGTTTTCAGTCAAATTACGAGAAAGAGTTTCGTTGTGATAAATGTTGTAGGCATCTCGCATTGAAATCCTCGCTAAATTTCGAGCTTCTGAGTACAATCGCAAATCCTGGGGATTTCGTGTTCGTTTAAATTTAGTATGCCTTTTCCTTTGGTTTTGCAACAGTGTCCTAACCTGTTTTGTGTACCAAGGGGGATCGCCTCCTTCTTTTATTAATTTATTAGGTATAAAACTTTCAATTGCTGTCGATACCACTTCTTTGAATTTGAGCCACATCTGGTCTACACCTACGTTTAGTGTTAGAAACGAGTGGAAGCTGTTTTTCAAGAAGCAATGTATTTTGTTTCTATCTGCTTTCCTGAACAAATATACTTTGCGTTTATTTTTGGTAACTATGGGACTTTCGATATTCAATTTCGCTACTACAGCTCTGTGTTCACTAATACCTGTATCCGTTTTGATGCTCGTTATGAGCTCAGGATTATTTGTTGCTAAGAGATCAAGTGTGTTTTCACATCCATTTACAATTCTAGTTGGCTCATGAACTAATTGTTCGCAGTAATTTTCAGAGAGTGCGTTGAGTACAATTTCACACGATGCTTTATGCGTACCTCCTGATTTGAAAATATAATTTCGCCAACAGATCGAGGGTAAATTAAAATCACCACCTACTATTATCGTGTGAGTCGGGTACGTTTTTGTAATTAGACTCAGGTTTTCTTTGAACCTTTCTGATATTGTATCGTCAGAGTCGGGAGGCCAGTAAAAGGAACCGATTTTTAACTTCTTACGATTTTCGGGTACAACCTCTACCCATAATAGCTCGCACGAACTATCAACTTCAACTTCGCTACATGAAATACTACTTTTGACAGCAACAAACACGCCCCCACCTATTTTGTTTAATCTATCCTTTCTGAGCACCGATAGATCTTTTGAAAATACTTCTTCTGAACTTATTTCCGGCTTGAGCCAACTTTCGCTGCCTATAATGATGTGTGTTTCGGTGCTTTCTATTAACGCTTGCAGTTCTGGAACTTTCCCGACACAGCTACGACAATTTACAACTGTTATACCGATAGTTTCCGGATCTACATTTCTCCTGTCATCCACCTGCACCCTTTGAGATTGCCCATTTTCTATTTCCCCGAAGCTCTTTATCCGAAAAAACCGCCCAGTCCATGCCACACAGCCCCCGCTACCCGTGTAGCCTCTTCCTGCGTATAGTGGACTCCTGACCTATTCAGCGGAACCCGGAAACCTACCACCCGATGGCGCAAGTCAAGGAATCTGCAGCCTACACGGTCGCAGAACCGTCTGAGCCTCTGATTCAGACCCTCCACTCGGCTCTGTACCAGAGGTCCACAGTCGGTCCTGTCAACTATGCTGCAGATGGTGAGCTCTGCTTTCATCTTGCAAGCAAGTCAAGGAATCTGCAGCCTACACGGTCGCAGAACCGTCTGAGCCTCTGATTCAGACCCTCCACTCGGCTCTGTACCAGAGGTCCACAGTCGGTCCTGTCAACTATGCTGCAGATGTTGAGCTCTGCTTTCATCTTGCAAGCAAGACTGACAGTCTTTACCACTTCAGTTAGCCGCTCGAAACCTGAGAGGATCTCTTCAGATCCGAAACGACACACATCATTGGTACCGATGTGAGCCACCACCTGCAGTTGGCTGCACCCCGTACCCTTCATGGCATCCGGGAGGACCCGTTCCACATCTGGAATGACTCCACCCGGTATGCACACGGAGTGCACGTTGGCCTTCTTCCCCTCCTTGGCAGCCATATCTCTAAGGGGCTCCATCACCCGCCTAACGTTGGAGCTCCCAACTACAAGTAAACCCACCCTCTGTGAAAGCCCGGATCTTGCAGGCTGGGTGGTGACAGGGTGAGAGACACCATCCAACTCAGGAACGTCGTCCTGAGCAGACAGCGCCTCAAACCTGTTCGCAAGACGAACCGGGGAGGCCTCACAATCGGTCCCCCGGAATGTCTTGCGCCTCCTGCCACGCACTGGAGCAACCTCCCACGCAACCACGGGTGGGATGTCTGCCTCACTGCTAGCAGTTTTAACTAAGAGTCTTGTCAATACGAGGGCAGCCTAGGGTAAGAATTGAATTTAGTAACTCCCATATGACGTTCTTTCTTTTACAGCCACCTCAATTGTTTCATACCAACTTCACCTTCAAAGAAATTCCTTAAGAGTAGTGAACACACAGTAATTTTATTAAGCAACATTCTGCACAAGATATTGCAATCCGTTCATGAAGGTAATTCAATGATTATTTTCTTTCAAGGTCCCTGAATTAATTACCATGCCTGTGGGATATTTACCATCTCTACCTTCAAAATTAAAAGGTACATAGCACAGGTCATTCTCTACTATACCAACACCAATCACAATAAAAGAGTAGATACCCAGTCACACTCCTGGATACCTCAGATCTCCTGCAGAGTCCGACAATATCCTTTATCACCACAGACCTCTCTTCCTCTCTACTCTTAAAATTACGACTGCCTGCTACGTACAATTATTCTATATTTACTTTAAATATGTCATAAAAACAACTGTGTGTAATTTTCCCATCAGACTGAATCTAATTAAACAGCAAACTACAATTTCTTATTTTCGTAAGAAAAACTCTTCCCTTCATGACAAGATCACTATCAACACATAAGTACGAGAAATAAACTAAAAAAAATTACCATTTACTTGGAAACCAACTTATCCCAAAAAAATTAAGACCCATTAGTACCGTGTGTATAGCTACAGTATTTTTTTACTCACATGCTACAAATTCTCGCATCCCGAAATCAATCATACAATCGCGCCTTCCTTTGAATTATATGAATGTGACTGATATCTATACATATAGCTCACATATAGTATTTTTAGCGCATTACACGAATTCTTTCTAGCCAAAAAAACCTCATAAGGTTGTACGATATTCAACTCTTTTACCCTACAACAATCTAATAAAATGTTTACTGCTTGTAGTGTGCGTCGAAGGAACATCATTTATTCTGTGCCTTCACCATATCAAGTCGACCAGTGGAATGGACGCCATCTTGCATTGACCAGCTGCCACTGCTGGTCGCCCAAGCGACGTACTTACATGAAACATTAGTCACAGCGTCTAAATACCAAATACTGGAAAAATGTTTAACATGTAATATGATTCTTCTATATAATTAATTTTTTGTACTGATACACTTTAGTTTAAAACATAAGATGCTGCAGGTATCTCATTGGCGAAAGCCCTGATACATGACAGAATCATTCTGTCCCGCTTCACTGTCCGCCGTCTTGGTTAGTTTTGAAATGTTATTTCTTCATTAAAACTATGTGTTAAATCGACTGTCTTACTGTTAAGGAGAGATGGATGACAAGTGGTCTCAAAAATTCGATTTTTAGATTTTAGCATATTTGAAATGCCTGGGTTTCGTTTTTGTTTTGTATAAATAGGACGATTTTTTGTGAGTTATGATAGTTTTCCTGATCCTCTATATTGAGGGGATGGTGACAGCAAGTCTTATGACTGTGCATGTGGAAAACAACGCTATGATCCTAATGTCACAATTTCTAAATTAGAGTGCATTGGGTAGGTCCAGAAGAGAATGGCGTCCAGATTGAGAGGATTGTTAGAAGAAAATTCAAAAATAATATTGGAAGATGGTAATAAGATAGGCGGTAAAGGTCACCTAACAAATTTAGAAATAGATACATTACAGAATTATGATGGCTTGGCCATAAGGAGAAATGTAGGGAATTTATAAAAGATGAAAAAAGCTGTATGGGCTATCTTTTTCCATAAGCTTTCCACAAATGGAAATCCAGTGCACGCTCTTTGCCTGAATAATCCTGACACTAGGTGTAAGTACAGGCTAAATGCCAGATATGACCGCAAACATTCTTTACCTGCCTCAGTAATAAATAAAATTCAACCCATATTTAGAGAACTTTGTAAAGATAAGCTGTTGAAGAAATGTCTTCATGGGAAAACACAAAATTCAAATAAATGTGTGAATTCTGTCATATGGACCCATTTACCGAAGTCTGTATTTGTTCAGCTTAAAACCTTCAAATAGGGAGTTTATGATGCTATTTTATGCTTCAGTGATGGTGTAATAGAAAACTGGATGTTTTGGAATTATTGGGCATAAAATCTATTGGAAATATTGCAGAATCCTTGGGGCAAATAGATAAAGAGAGAATCTGCAAAGCAGATGTTGCTAATTTAAAATGCACTAAAGAAGCAAGACAGAAAAGAAGAGGCACCAAAAGAAGAAACAAAGATCAGTATAATTCAATGATGCTCAGTATGGTGCAGGAAAATATTAGTGGTAAGTAATTCTCATCAATAACTATACTAGAATTGCAATATTAAACTTTAAATGGATTTTTCTCAAAACTTAATTTTTTTTAAAATTAACTATACCATTATCTGTTAAACATGAAATTTGGTCATTTTGTACTGCATATGGTAATAAGTAAATTGAGAACCACCAAACAATCAGAAACTATTTTATAAAATTAATTTTCTCAAAAAAGTTAAATTTTACTAGTGAAAGAATAAAAAAAAATTCTTCAAAATCATAACAGGAATTATGTTCATTTTACTTGTACATTGAGCCATAAAATTTATTTAAAAACATTTAATGTTATTTATATGCAGTAAAAATTTCTATATTTATCACTTGTAGTTCTTTTGAAAAGTGTACCTATTAAAAGGGTACTCTCCTAAATGTATTGCCCTCACAGTCAATGTAACATATGTACTTTCAAACAATATATTTTCTTGAGTAAATAGTAATAATTACTCTTTATAATATATTTGAAAATTTAGTTTTTAAAGGCTAATTTGTACCCTTTTGACACATTGTACATCATGGCAAAACCATCAGACGTTTTATTCCTGTTTTAAATGACATAAAACATCAGCAGTACAATACGAATACTTCTCCAACACTTAGCAATATGTCAAAGGCAGGCTTCATATTTTCAGTGTAATGGGTTCTCCATGTATTTTAACCTCCTTGATCTGCCCAGTTGGGCAAAGAAAATATAAATTGTAGTCACTCCATGAATTATTCGTGGTTCTCCCACAAAACCAACAAATGAGTTATCCACTTAATTCATACTTTTATCTGCAACAAAACAGTCTTTTGTGAGAGTGAATCCTTATTTTAATTTCATAAACAAAACAAACATGTAAATTATTAATGGACGTTAAATCCTGAGCTTCCTTGGGTCACGAGGGTTGCAGTCAAAGAGAGAAGAGTCGCCAAGTACGTAGTGGTGTCACTAAATGTCAGCCATAATCAGTTTATGATGGGGAAAATAACTGCAGTATACATTAGCTACTGTCAGACTTCTTACATACTCTGTGATTGCTGTTTGCGACTATCATCTGCGATCGCAACTCTCCTGACCCCAAGAAAGCTCTGGAATTAATGCCCAGTAAATTATTAACCAGTATACCATTTCATGAAATCTAGTTCATTGTCTCTCAAACATTATTAGGTGCGGTATTTGTATTGTATCTATGAGAAACTGATGTCAGGAGGCTTACTGGATAAACCATTCTAGATTGTAATAAGAAGCAGCCACTGATGGTGCATGTGAGCACTTAAGATCTAACATAAACTCTTCTATTAACAAAATTTTACTAAACATTAAATCAGCAGAATTCTTTGGATATACAAAATGGATCAATTACGAAAACAGATGCCCAAATTCGTTAGCACTTCATTTTTACTAGATTGTATTAAGAAAGAATCAAACAAAAATCAACTTAATCATACGCTCTTGTAGCATATACGTCAAGCACATTTTAAAGCAGAGACACATTTTGTAAAAATAACAGAATATGATGACAAACTGATGTTACAACATTTCAATTACACTGAACATTGCAAAATGCTGAAATCCTATATCGGCATATTTCTTCTTCTGCAAGGCATTCATCAATCAAATTACTATTTCGCTGTATGGAGTAACAGTTTGACACCTAATGAAGCATGATATTATTCTTTTTGTGCCTGTTTACTTCATAAACAGCATTCATTTTCTCTTGATATGAACAGTAGAACTGAGAGGTTGTGCATCTGGATTAAAGAAAGTGGCTCTTTGCAACATTTCAAGACAAACAATTGCTTAAAATTTGTGTCACATATCACAGTTTTGTATGCACTTTAATTTTTATTGCTTTCTGTAGCAATACCCAAAGTATGTAAATATCTTCAGGTACGATAATTAACAAAGAGAAAAACAAAAATAAGTAAAAAAAGCATGTCAGAAACTTAAAATGAATAACTTGTTGCATTGTCATAATATTCATTCAGTGGATTACCTCAAACATTTTAGTAAAATATACTGTTTATAGACAGTTGTTGTAACACCAGCTGCCTTTTCTAAAGGAAGCCAGTTTAAAATTAAATCCTATGAAATCGAACAGTTATTGTGCATTGAAATATTGCAGTCCTTTATCAACAAACTAGCCCAACTTACAATCTGTATGTAACAGAAAAACGATCAAACCATTGAAAGCTCTGATGCAAATATGTGATGTCAGAGTTTTATCAAACTGAGGTTCCTGGAAATGCTCGAACATATTCTTCTGTAGGTATTTTATTGGTGTTATATATTACCTCACAAATCCTTGTTGAACAAACCTTTCTTTAAATTGTTCTTCATAAACCTACATATTGTAAATGTAGAAGCAAAATGAATACCTAAAATTTTACTTTATATTAACCGTTTTCCTGTAGAAAGGAAAAGCAAACATTAATTTTTTGCCATTTCATATAACCTAAGTATTTAAGATCACATAAATTTAACTTAGATTAGATTAATACTTGTTCCATAGATCATAAATACAACATTTCGCAATGATGTAGACCATATCAGTGTAGTAAATGATGCCTATACATAACACTCAATATTTTAAGAATGTTCTATTTATTTATTCAATAGTGAAACTACTAAACTTTATCTCAGCATTCATCTAAGGACTAGAAATAGTTGCCATTTGTAAATTCTTTTAATTTCATTTTAAATACTAGTTGGCTGTCTATCAGACTTTTCATGCTACTTGGTAAGTGACCAAAGACTCTTATGGCAGCACAATCACCCCTTTCTGTGAAAAGTTAGATTTATCCTTGAAAAATTAAGAGCCTCCTTTCTCCTAGTGTTGTAGCTAGGCACACTGCTATAACTTCTGAACTGTGTGTGATTGTTAATAATATATTTCATAAGTGATTACATAGCTACTGTGAAGATTGCTAGATAGTTAAATAAATATATGCAGATGATCTTGGGAGGGCTCTATTAGTTATTCTGATTACACGTTTTTCTGCTGAAAACATTTTTTAATTATTATTGAATTGCTCCAGAATACGATTCCATATGAAAGCAGTGAATGAAAATAGGTGTACTGGCATACTGAGATGTATACCAGCAAACTTTGCAATGATCCTGACAGCATAAGTAGCTGAATGCAAACGTTTCAGAAGATCTTCAATGTATTTCTTTCAATTCAATCCATCATCATTGTAAACACCTAAAATGTTTGAATATTGTACTTTAGCTATAGATTTTTGTTCAAAGTTAAACTTAACTTGGTCCACAAAAAAGTTATCTATCAATGTGCTGCTGACCTTTACTACCAGAGTAGGAAAATCAATAATTGATATCAGATTGAAGGAGCCAAGTAAGACTTCCAGGTCATTCTTCCTATACACTCTTTCAGTGAATCAATATTGTAATCACCATAAATAATAATTTGCTTCCCCCTTATTTGACAGATAACACAGCAAGGCATACAAGTTTTCCGGAAATAACTGGGGGTTTCCTGAAAGTGATCTATAAACTGTTAAAATTATAAGAGAGCCATCATTGAGTTTAAGCTGACAGACACATGCTTCAATATGTTGACCTATACAAAACTCTTTTGTTTCTAAATGTTTTGCACAGCGATAGCTTTTTGTGGTGTCGCACAAGTACAAAGTGCGCGCCACTTACTTTCGCCGCGCACCGCCATGCACGCACGGCGCGGCGTTCTCACGACGACAGCCACGAGCGCCCTCTGCGACAACGCCGCTCGTGGCCACCACGGAAAAACACCTGTCACTTCGGACTGAGATAGCAACGAGTTAGGACCCTCGTAATCAGATAGGCACCATTGAAGACTTTGCTATCGTACAGGCACTAGGCAGGCCTCTAACAACTATGTATCAACATTCTGCAGTACTATGTAAAAGTTAAGTATTGTTACATTCTGTGCAATATATCTCTTTCTAATTTACTCGAGTGTTTATAGTTTCTGGCTGCTCCCCTCCGTACCTGCACCAGCGTGTCGGTCTCATTCCACTCGGCCACCGACACCTACGACGAGGCTGGGACACAAAAGCGGCGACGTTGGGACACAAAAGTGGCGACGAGGAGTGATAGAACCTTGGATCAGCCCGCTTGCAGCAGCCAGACAGCAGCAGTCGGAGCACGCAAAAATTGCTCCCGCCCACCCACCCTTATTATAAGAATTTTGGGGGAAGATATTTTGTTACGTGTTTTGTGGACTTTTTTGTTGCAGAGCGTCCTCTTTCATATTGCATTTGTGTTTTGTTATAAGTTACTTGTATACGCGGCGCCTAATCGGTCAGCATGGCCACTACCCCGAACCCAAACTTAATGGAAATTATTCAGTTACAGACGGCGCAAATAACGCAACTCCTCCAGGCGGTGTCCCAGCTCACAGCGCAGGCAGCTAACCAACAACAACAGCCGCCGCTTCAGCAGCCCACACCTGCCGCCGCAACACTTCCTACGTTTCGCCAATACAACGAACGTGAGGAAGAATGGAGTGATTATCTGGCGCAGTTTCAAGAACTCGTCGCGGCTCATCAACTTACAGGTCAGACTGTTAAGCATCTTTTATTGTCTGTGGTGGGCCCCAAAACTTTCGTGTTACTGCAAAAACTATTCCCGCACGCATCTCCGCGTGATGTAGACTTTGAACAAATTGTAGATGCACTGAATGCTCATTATGAGAGAAAAGTTCTTGTAGCCGCTGCACGATACCGATTTTTCAGACTTAAAAAATTACCGCAGCAGTCACACCAAGAGTGGATTACGGAATTGATGGGCTTAACCCGCCAATGTAAATTTACTTGCTCTTGTGGACTTTCGTATAGTGATGTAATGTTAAGAGATGCGATTACGCAGAACATTCAGGACCCCAGAAGTAGGGCAGCAATTCTAAAACAGTCAGACCCTTCATTAGACAGTGTACTGCAGCTTATAGAAGCGCATGATACTTTTGACTTAGCAGATGTAGAAATGCAAAGCCACAGTGTAAATTCAGTGCGCCGTAACAGACGCTTTCCTAGCCGTAGTTCTCAGTGTAGCACTAGTGATTCTTATTTTTCTACCGGCCGTGCTGGACAGACAGTGAACAGTAGCCAGTGTAAAAGTGCGACGCAAAGGTCGCCCCGTCGTGTTAGAAACGTTAATTTGAATAACGGGCGCCAACGCTCATTTCAGAAAAATGTACGTAAATCTTGCCCCCAGTGTGTGTCTCGCCACAAGCGTGCTCATTGCCCTAGTCGCAACGCAACCTGTTATCAGTGTGGCAAATCAGGACATGTACAGTCTGTGTGTATGCAAATTAAAAACTCAAAGAACGGTGCCGTTAGAAACGGTGCTTCGCGGAGTGCGAGGACAGTTCATTCCGTAAATGTTATACGGGCTGTGGAATTGAACAGTGCTTTCCTTGGATCTCAATTGCATAACAGTAGTTCTGCGCCTATGGCAAAACTATATAGTGCACCACGTAGCAAGCGCCGACGAGCGCGTAAAACAGTGCAACGGAAAAGGGTTCGGGACAAGCAAAATGACTATGAACAGTGCATTCCTGTAGCGAAAATAATGCCTTCTGCAACTGCTCCTTGTAATGGTGCCCAGTACTGTGTAGCTAGTGACAGTAGACATCAAGTAGCTACTCAAAAGTGTAGTGCAGTAGTTAGTGACTCTGTAGTAGCCTCGCATTGCGCGGACGCCGATCCGGCGGTAGTGTCATCTAGTGGCAGTGTGGTTAATCCGCTGTGTGCCGAGTATGCGCCGCTTCCTACCGCACGCAACCCGCGCAAGCGCAGAAAACAATATGTATTAGACGTTGCCCACATTCGCGCACCGGTCGTGCGCCAGAAGCACAAGCTGTTTGTTACTCTCTCTATAGAAAATGAGACGGTGCAATTTCAGCTTGATACTGGTTCCGCTGTCACTTTAATGAATAAAGATACTTATGAACTTCTGGGTTCGCCAAAATTGTCGCCGTCACAGCAAGTGTTAACAGCTTATACAGGTGAAAATATTCCCGTGCTAGGAACGTGTAGCCTGCCTGCCTCTTTTCAAGGTGTTACAAAAACAGTTGCTTTTGTAGTTCTTCAGGCCAAATCGACACAGAACATTTTTGGACTAGATGCTTTTGACTTGTTTGGTTTATCAATTCAAAGAGATGTGCTTCAAATTTTGTCAATAGTGCCTCAGGATAAAATCAATGCATTGTGTGACAAATATAGTGACTTGTTTTCGCCGGAACTAGGTTGTGCAAAAGACTTCGTGGCACATGTAACTTTAAAAGAATCTGCAGTTCCA
Organism: Locusta migratoria; assembly: GCA_026315105.1. Lineage (NCBI taxonomy): Eukaryota > Metazoa > Arthropoda > Insecta > Orthoptera > Acrididae > Locusta > Locusta migratoria. The sequence goes on along the minus strand of CM048750.1, from coordinate 240,527,096 downwards.
AAGTTTCGTAAAGCTAGACCAGTGCCTATCGCCTTGCGTGATACAGTTGCCGAAGAACTTAAACGTTGGCAAGATAGTGGGGTGATTTCTCCTGTTTCTGCGAGTCAGTGGGCCTCGCCTATAGTAATTATACCCAAGCCGACAGGAAAACTTCGTCTCTGTGCGGACTTCAAATCAACAGTGAACAGTCAAACAATTGTAGACACTTACCCTCTGCCCAGACCTGAGGAACTGATGGACAAATTAGGACAGTCTCGCTTCTTTTCCAAGATTGATTTAGCAGAGGCATACTTACAGATTCCACTTGATGACGAGTCCAAAAAGTTTTTCGTCATTAATACTCACATGGGCCTTTTTCAATTTCAACGCCTACCCTTTGGCAGTTCTTCCGCTCCCGTTATTTTTCAGCGTTTTTTGGAACAGCTGACAGTTTCTGTACCGTGTTGTTCGAACTATTTAGATGATATTGTGGTATCCGGACGTACAGTTGAAGAACATTTAGCAAACCTGGAGTGCCTTTTCAAAGTTTTGACTGCAGCAGGTCTACGTTGCAATAAAGCAAAGTGTTCGTTTTTTCAAACTGAAATAGAGTACCTAGGCCATGTGATTAATGCCCAAGGAATCCATCCTTTACAGTCACATCTTCGAGCAATCAAAGACTTGCCTCCTCCTAAGAATGTGCATGAATTGCAAGCAGTAATGGGAAAGCTTAACTATTATTTCAGATTTATTCCCAATGCCTCTCAGATTGCAGCTCCACTGCATCACTTACGTAGGAAGAATGTTCCTTTTGTTTGGTCCAAAGATTGCCAGGTTGCCTTTGACAACTTAAAGTCTGCTCTACTCAGTGATGCATGTTTGATTCCTTTTGACCCCCAGAAGCCTGTAGTGTTAGCAGTTGACGCCTCATCGTACGGTGTGGGCGCAGTAATCTCACATCGTATTGGTTCTCATGATCGTCCTATTGCCTTTGCATCCAAGCTACTGACGCCGACGCAACAGAATTACAGTCAGATAGAAAAGGAGGCCTTAGCAATCATTTACGGCGTCACAAAGTTTCATCATTATCTCTATGGCAGAAAATTCTATTTGTTGACAGACCACAAGCCTCTCACGTCGTTGTTCTCACCCACAAAGCCAATTCCGCCACGAACGGCACAAAAGCTTCAGAGATGGTCCTTGATATTGTCTAATTATCAGTATGAGATTTTGTACCGACCTACCACTAAACACGCCAACGCGGACACACTTTCCCGACTTCCGGTTGGCCAGGATGTGTCGTTTGATTCTTCAGAAATGGCATGTTGTCAGATAGACTCCAGAGATGCTTCCGCTGTCGCAGATTTCCCTTTGAACTCTCGTCGGGTTGCACAGGAAACAGCTGCGGATGCAGACCTAAGTGTGGTAGCACGTTTTGTTCGCTCAGGGTGGCCTGCCAGAGCCAAAGACATTGATCGGCCTCTGGTTCGACGTTATTTTGCACAACGTCATGCATTATCTTTAAGTCAGGGTGTACTGTTGTTGCATACCGACAACGACCAAGCAAGAGTGATTGTTCCTCGTTCCCTGCAACGAGAAGTGTTACGCCTCCTGCATCAAGGACATTGGGGCATTGTTAGGACAAAGCAACTGGCCAGACGTCATTGTACCTGGGTTGGTATGGACGCTCAGATAGAGAGCATGACATCACAGTGTACAGTTTGTGCGGAGCATCAGGCGGCTCCTCCACAGCGTTTCTCAGACTGGCCACGCCCCAAGGGACCATGGCAACGTTTACACATTGACTTTGCCGGACCTTTCTGGAATACGCGCTGGTTAATTGTTGTAGACGCTTTCAGCAAGTTTCCTTTTGTGATTGCCATGAACTCAACGACAGCTTCTAGTACAATCAGTGCCTTAACATCAGTGTTTTGCATCGAAGGCTTGCCTGAAACTATCGTCAGTGACAATGGACCTCAGTTTGTTAGTGCGGAATTTCAACAGTTTTGTCGTGTGAATGGCATTCAGCATATTACCACTGCACCTTTTCACCCTCAGTCCAATGGTGAAGCAGAACGTTTCGTTCGAACATTCAAGTCTCACATGGAGAAGATGAAAGGTCAGCACTCCAGGCAGCAAGCTCTTCAAATTTTCCTGTCTACGTATCGGTGCATGCCACGTGACGGCCCGTCTCCTGCCGAGCTGCTACACGGCCGCCGTCACCGCACTCTCCTTCACCTGCTGCAGCCTCCCACGCAACGAGTCGGTTCGTATGGCGCTACGCGTTTTCAGGTTTCTACGCCGGTGCTGTACAGGGTGTTTGCTGGAAACAAGAAGACATGGCTGCCGGGCACCATTCAGTGCGTGCTCGGTAGCAATATGTATGTTGTACGTTCTTCCACAGGGTCGGAGCTGCGGCGCCACGCAAACCAATTGCGCTTGCACAGGCCGCGCGATCCTGTCTCCGGTTTCTTGATTCCAGACCCAGTTCACCGCCAGGGAGCACACCCACATCGTTCGTCGACGGGTCCAGCGTCCCCGGACTACGAGATCGTACCCATGGAGGTGGATGCACCTCCGACTCAGTCGACGCCGCCGCTGTCGCCGCCGCAGATGACAGCGTCACCGAGAGGGACTCCGGGACCGTGCGGGCCCCCCCAGCTTGGGCCACGTACCTCAGAAGAAGATGACCTGCTCCCTCTGGGCGGGGGCGGGCGCCCTTCCCCAGGTTTCGGCGGGTTCCCTGGAGGATCTCAAGGCGGATGCCGGGGCGCGGACGGCGTCTCGATCCCGGCCTCAGCTACGACGCCCGTCCCACCAGTAACGCCCCCGCCCAGGCCCTCCTCCCAGTGCCGTCGCCGTGGCCCTCAGCCCTACGCCACGACGGCGCGGCGGTTTGGGGGGGAGGGGTGTGGTGTCGCACAAGTACAAAGTGCGCGCCACTTACTTTCGCCGCGCACCGCCATGCACGCACGGCGCGGCGTTCTCACGACGACAGCCACGAGCGCCCTCTGCGACAACGCCGCTCGTGGCCACCACGGAAAAACACCTGTCACTTCGGACTGAGATAGCAACGAGTTAGGACCCTCGTAATCAGATAGGCACCATTGAAGACTTTGCTATCGTACAGGCACTAGGCAGGCCTCTAACAACTATGTATCAACATTCTGCAGTACTATGTAAAAGTTAAGTATTGTTACATTCTGTGCAATATATCTCTTTCTAATTTACTCGAGTGTTTATAGTTTCTGGCTGCTCCCCTCCGTACCTGCACCAGCGTGTCGGTCTCATTCCACTCGGCCACCGACACCTACGACGAGGCTGGGACACAAAAGCGGCGACGTTGGGACACAAAACTTTTGACATATATGGCAACTCCCCCTCTTGCCTTATTATCTATACTTACATGTACAGCTAGTTTATATCCACTAAAATTCACCTTTTCCATACCAGTGACAATGTGATGTTCAGACAGGCATAGTATATATATGTTACATCATTATTACTTTCTCCATGGCTGGATGCTTGCTGTTGCTGCAACGATAGTTTATTTCAGTCTATCAGGGAAAACACTCTGCTTTAAAGAGCTATTACATACATCGCTAAGAATCCTACTTATCCCTTGGGAAATAGTTTTAATACCCTGCTGGAAATGTCATGAATTCCATGTGAGCTTTTACTCTTGAGAGAGTTTATTATTTTCCTAATTTCGAGAGGAGAGGTGGGTGTAACTTCGATTGTATCAAATTATGTAGGTCTGGTCTCTTCAATAATGTGCCTTGTTACTTCTAATGAACACGTAGATCTTACTTTCTTCACAACATTTAAAAAGTAGTGTGTCGGTATTTTAGTTTTCTTCATAAATACACAATAGGAAAGGAAATTGGAAACTGGTTGGGTTGATAGCAAAATCCATAAGGGGAGACACTGCAATTCGTGGAAGTAAACCTTCTTTAGACTAAGACAGGCATGGCCAACTGTTCCGCCCGATAGGCGCGCCCGCGCACCCAGGCGGAATACGCTCTAGTTCACCGCCCTAGTATACGTTAGCAGCGGAAAAGTACCATTTCCGTTTAGGACCAGAGACTATACACAGCACGGGTAGAATCTTTGGCTTGATGGTCAGGCGCCATTTCATAGACAGCTTATCCAGAAACGGTGAGGTTTAAACTTGCAGTATGCCATTATGATGCCTTTAAGAGTAATCACGAAAACGCTTAACTTACAAATAAATAATAGTTTGTAAGAAATTAATAGCGTAACTATTCACGTTTAGGTACACATACTTTTAAAGTAACTCTGACGCATATGTGATACTAGTCTAAGTCTCAGAGTACAACCTTCCTGGAAGTATCGGACGTGTCTGAGCAGGAAAAAGTGACAGTTAGAGGTGACTGGGCACATGACACTGTAGAACAGACAAATCAGGAAATGGAAGAAATTGACAAAGAGGCAACGGCGCATGAAGACCACGCCAATAACAACTGATGAATCGTGTAGTCAACAATGAGTGCCGGCCTGCCATCTGCCGATTCGTTCACTTTTATTATTGATAATGGAACGAACGTATAATGTTACCACTCTTAACATTAACAAGATACAAAATGAAACTAAGGTGTCGGCTTTAAAAGAGGTTTTGTATCAATCAGAAACGGACATAGCCTTGCTTCAGGAAGTTAAACTTCAAAATCTGCAGGTTTCTCGATTTAATGTGATTTTAAATGTTGCAAAAGAAAATGAATGTGGTACTGCTATTCTTGTTAAGGAAGGGATACCGATTAACAGCGTTAATCATTTAGATTCGGGACGAGGTATTAGCTGTAAAATTTTTAATACTACTGTCATAAATGTATATGCTACCTCTGGCAATAATTTTAGAGAAGCAAGAGCACAGTTTTTTTAAAACTGATGTAGTTTATTTGCTTAAAGATAGCCCCGTAGAGGTCTTAATTGGCGGGGACTGGAATTGCGTCCTACACAGAAAGGATCAGTGGCCAAATTTTAATTTTTCGAAAGAGCTAAATAGTCTCGTTACCGATATGAGTTGGTAAGGCGCGTGGGAAAAAATATTTCTTAATACAGTGAAATTTACATTTTTTACTGCTACAATCAAAGAGTCTTATCGACCGAATATACGTGAGTGACAATTTAGGACGCAAAATCAACGGAATAGAAACCATACCTGCTATTTTTTCGGACCATCTAGCTGTAAAATGTTGTGTCAGTCTTCCGAAGTAAAAAACGTACTGGGGACATCCAATTTGGAAATTAAATGTAAATATGTTGCATGATAACGTCTTAGTTGAAAGGATTACTTGCACTTGGCAGAATTCTTTAAAGATGCGTCATAAATATAGAACATCACTAGAATGGTGGACATTGTGCACTAAGAGAAAATTAAAATCAACATTAATGGTTTATGGGAAGGACAGATCAAGGTGGTTGAAAGATACGGTCGAATTTCACTATACATGTTTGCGTGAGTTCTATGAACAACCAATGTCACAGGATAACATAATAAATATCAAAAAGGTCAAAGTTCAACTGATAAGTCTGAAAAGGCAACAACTGGAGGGATTGAAAATCAAGTCTCATGTCAAGTCCATGGTGGAAGACGAAAATACATCACTCTTCCATTTAATTAATCATCAAAAGAATAGAAAGAAAAATTTTATAGAGTGTGTTAACAGAAGACAAAGGAGTTCTGACAGTACAATCGGATATTCTGAAGGAGGCTCATAGGTTTTATGAACTTCTATACAGCGAAAGTCAAGTTGAACCACATTTAATTAGGGAATTATTGCAAAATAGTGGTGTACAGAACATAACGGAAGAGCAAAATATGAGTCTAATTGCGGAAATCAGTTCTGAGGACTTACTAGAGATTATACAAAGTACACCTACCAAAAAGTCGCCTGGTCCTGATGGACTTCCTATTGAGTTTTACAATACTTATTGGCATATAATTGGAGATAAATTCACTGAGGTAGTAAATGATATATTGAAAGGAGAGAAGATGCCTTCAAAAGTTAAAGACAGTATCACTGTGCTGCTTCCTAAAGGAAGAAATACGAAATGTAAAATGAGACCGATATGCCTTATGAATTCAGATTACAAAATTGTTGCTCGGGCACTGAAAAGCAGATTGCGACCAATTTTTAAACAGATAATTGGAAGTCATCAGACGTGTTTCACTGGTAGAAATATTTTCAAAACAATTAGCGAATACTGCGATATAATAGCTATCTTTTCCACAATAACAGCAAAAGCAGGATTGATTTTTATAGACTTTTCAAAAGCGTTTGATAGGGTGAATCACCATTATTTATTTACGCTCCTGCTAGAAATGGGGTTGAATGAAAATTGTGCGAAAGTTTTAGCCAACGTTGTGAAAGGAATTCAAACAAAAGTTTCCATAAATGGACACCGTACTTAAGTTATTAACATTAATAATGGCGTTCCACAAGGCAGTCCATTATCAATGTTACTTTTTATAGTTGCTCTAGAACCGTTTCTGAGAACTCTTAATAATACATTAGAGGGAATTAAAATATCAGGAATCAGCAGGGTGTCAAATGCTTATGCAGATGATGTTGGAGTTGTCATACGAAGTGCAGAAGATATTCAACAGCTAACAGACATTGTACAACTCTATTGTGGTGCAACAGGTGCAAAAATAAATGAAATGAAAAGTTCATTTTTAAATTTAAATGGTTTCACAAATGTCCATTTAGGATGGGCGAAGTCGATAGATCACCATACAGCATTAGGCGTGACATTCTACAGCTGTCCACTAAAAACGAACACTTACAATTGGAGAAAAATATAGAATCAAATTAAAGGAGCCGTAATGATTAATCAAACCAGGGATCTGAACCTTCTGCAGAAGGTCAAAATAATCAACTCTGTAATTCTGTCCAAGGCAGTATATGTGGCGCAAGTTCTACCAATTTCTAAGCCAATTGCAAAAACTATAATGAGTCATGTTTGTCAGTTCCTATGGCACGGTCAAATATTCAGAGTGGCTGCAAATGTAGCTACACTAAAACCTGCTGAAGGTGGACTCGGTCTTACTGATATACATTACAAAAATATGGCTTTAAATATTAAAAGGACGATCCAACTAATTGATGATTACCAGAACAGTATCACGTTGAAGCTTTTCAAAATTCTTACGCCTGAAAGCATGATGCCACCCATAAATATTAAGAGAATAAATTATAAACTGAAACACATTAGAGAATTTTATCTTGAGTTAAGCTACCTTCAGTGTTCTGTGGAAGAGAAAAACAGAAGAAATAGTAAATACATTATGAACGCACTATACCCACCACCCTGTCGAAATAGAATGGAAATAAAGTAACCCAGAAAAAATTGGAAATATATGGCGTAACATCAATAATAGAGTCCTTTCTACTGATATTAAAACGACTTGGTATCGAGTTATTAATAATTTAGTATACACAAATCAGAAACTACACACAATTGGTCGATGCGTCACCAAAATCTGTCAAGAATGTAATGATATTAATACATTAAACCATCGATTCGTTTGTAAAGGCTATCAGGACATATGGATTGCATTTCTCAAGCGAAGTGATGGAAGAGAAATTACCTTGAATAACATCTTTTACCCAGAAGAAGTATATTTTCCAGAAAAAAAAAATAACGCTATACTATGGCTATTAGGTATTTACGTACATTACTTAATAACAAAGAAAGAGAATTACTGTATACAGGAATACGAAGAATTTATGAAGGGCGAATTCTATAAACTATACAGATGGGAGAATCATAAAAAGAAATTTGGCAACATGTTAAAAATTTTGCTCCTTGAACATAAAATAATATAAAAACCTAAATTGAAGTCGGATAGCCTGATTGTGGCTTCAATGCCGAAGTAGGGGATTGCTGCTGAGGGTGAAGTACCGTGGGGACTTTGTGTGCCCCATGGCCTCAGCAGAATCCTGAAACAGCATTGTAAGCTACAATTAGGCGCACATCAATACTTTGATGAATGCGTTCGATATAAGAATATTAATATGAGACAAAGAAAATAAGAATTAAGATAGGTCAAGAGAAATTGAAATATGTGGAAATGTATGAATAAAAAAAAGTGGTTAAGCCGTTGCAATGATTTTCGAAGGTGCTCTGCAAGTGTGGGCCATGAAGGAAAACCAAATATGGACAATCTTTGCGACAAACTGAAGCGAAAGTAATCCTTGTTACCAAGAAGGAAACAAGTGAGGAAGAGTGCATGGTTCTTGTGTGTCAGCTGTTAACATAAAAGTTATGAAACCATTGTAATGATGAATGTAATTCAAATGTTTAATAAATGTATTAAAAAAAATATAGTGATGCGGACCTGTAATTGGATCATTGTGTTGTCATAGGTTCAGAATCATCTCATCTGATAATTTTTTATTTAATCTTTTCATTTTTATTGTACTTCTCTGAAGGTATTAATAGTTAGTTTTACGTTTCTGTCTTATATTTACATTTACAAATGATTAGAAAACAAAGGACGAAACAGTTATTTCGACAGTAATTTCCGAATATGTGACGATTTACAAGTGTGTGTTTAAGGGAATACTGTCTAAATAACAAACCATTGTAAATGTAATGATCTTTTCTGATTGGTAACATCACTTAACAAAGTAGACTGAAAAGGATAAATATTTTTGTATTTGAGACTTGACAGTAGACATTATTCATTGGTGGGATCAGTAATAAAGAAATCGTTGCTAGCTTAACTCAGGTTTGTCTGAATAATGTGGTAATACAAATATTCTATAATAGCTTCTTCTCCATCTCCAGAAAAGGGCCCCTAAATGAACTAATGACACAGTGTGAAGTGGTGATGGTTGTTGTTGTTTGGATGTTTTAGGGGACAAAACTGCAGCATAGTGTGTATTAAAATGTTTTATTGTGAGTGCAAGGTAGGTACAATCCAAACAATCTATTGGCATTGGCAATGATAAGATAAATACCGTAACTGTCACAGCTACTGGACTTTCAAGATACTGGGAAATACAGATGTAGTAAAGACGTGACCCATATTCTTATCTACTGTACATTTTAAGCTTTTATGGCCATTTGTTGACAAGTTGTCCGTTGGCATCTGTCTCGAGATTTTCTGTCAAAGTTTGAAGTTTGTCAGACATTTTGCGCCGTATGAGCCGCTGACATTGCCCAAGTTTCACTCTCCAAGAGCAATGAAGTTTGAAACTTTGACAGTGCTAGCCAATCTGAGTCTGAATTGGTGGTAGCGAAATGTCAGTTACAAAATCAAACAATGTGGGCTGAAAACTCCGAGACAGAAGCCAGCAGACTATGTGTATAACATACATTGTAGCTGGGTACATGATTAAGAACGTTATTATTGAATATTTATTTTAAAAAATATGTAGTTGAATAGTCACCGAAAGATCCATACTGTCTGTGTTAAGTAAAGAAACAACAAGGTATTTCACGAGTAATCAACAGACTGAGATAACACTAATCGGGTGTCAACCATAATAGCATAATCGTCTGCTTTGTTTACATTCTAAGCTGTCACTTTGCGTTGCGTAGCCTACTCAAAGATCTTAACGATACAGATACTATACACTGCCAAATAACAGGCACTTCCGATTGGTATTTTTCCGCCTCTAACGTCATGTCACCGCCCTGGCTGTGACCGTGTGTTGCTACTGCCCCACACACTGCTGCACACAGTGCATATACGTTAAGCGCACTTTAAAGCAGAGACACATTTTGTAAAAACCACAGAATATGATGACAAACTGATGTTACAACATTTCAATTACACGGAACATTGCAAAATGCAATGGCTGCCTGCGGGCGGCGGTGTGGGCCCGGCGTGGGCACCTGCGTCCACTTGGTGGTGTTTGGCCATGTCTGGTCTAAGATCAGTGTGCAGTGAGAAGCTCAAGCAAGTGCTAAAGATGTTAAAAAATGAGATGTCGTCCAAACGACAAAAACGAAGAGACATTGTTCACGTCCTGAGCATGAAGCCTTACTACGATCCTGAAGAGCAAGTAGGCGACAATGGCTTCTTGTTCAGGGACTCTAAGGATGGTAATGTTACTGATGAAGCCACGACAGGAACGTCTGTCGTCGATAATCGTGGAGAAGGGAAGGATTCTCTTTAACTGCCATACAATGGACTCATGACAAGGTTAAGATCGAGTACATTGCAGCTGCCTCCACAGAGAACATAACAGCGGGTCGCTGTTTTTGCAGGAGGGAGACACCATGTAAACCGACTGTCGGTGTGGAGCAAGGGATAATGCCACCGACTGCGGTTCTGAAGGTCGCCGGTTCAATCTCTCCCACCAGCAAAAAAATGTTTCTTTGTAATGAACAAGTCAAGAATGTTCTGCATCTTTCTTATGTTCACTTGTAAATTCTACTTGTTTCTTATGTTAACTGTTCTTCTAATTTCTGGTACATAATGTCTGTATATATAGCAGAGCACTCTGCCCGAGAGGCAGTCAGTGCTGTGTGTATGTTAAGTTTGTAATAAACGTGCTTTCAGTATAAGTGCTGTGTTCAGTTGCCTTCGAAGTTAAGCCTGCTTCCATTTCAATGCGACAATATATTCTGAAGACGGATTATGAATAAGTCCAATTGTCTCCGCAAAAGAAGATGTCTTTCTCTATCTTAATGTAGTCCACACCAAAAGCAAATAATTGAAAATTTTAATCACAATATTCCACCGAACAATTATGAAAGCAGAGAGTTTTTTGAGGAGTTTGTCGCTCGCATGTGTATATTATCTCTAGTGGCAGGCAGAGAGCAGAAGTATCTCTAAAGTGAGCATTCAGTTGTGCAGAACAGATTTTGTGCCGTCAACATTGAGGTGGAAATGTCATATGATATTGAGAAAAATCTACTAATAGCTGAATTTATCTTTGTCTCTTCTTGTTCCGTTAAGACGATATGTGTAAATGGCACTTTTACTGGTGCTCCCACAACATATGGGATACAGCTAGGAAGAAAACAAAATTTTTGTGCTCTACATGGATTAAATTTTACTTGCAGTGGCAGCGGTTTTGTTTGCTATCATTCGTAACGAATTATTCGCTTTCGGAGGATGATTAATTTACTGACCAGAACAGCATAAATTATTTATTTCATCGTAAACATAAAGAATCATTCCCCTCATTCTACATGACCGATTTTTGAAAAAGCATTCAATGGCTGTTGCCAACATCAGCGCACAACACTGCCACCGTAAGTAAAATTGTACACCTTCTTATAGTCTATTATGCCATAGCTATGAGAATGAAAAACGCCATAATTAGTTATTTGGTGTACTATGTAACTAATGTCACTCCACATTGTTCTTTCCTAAACAGAACACGCTCAACATGTAATGAGGATACACAAAAATCAGAAAGGGAACTACATAAATTTGATTTTCCTTGCAAAGAAATCTTATGTAAATTGAAGCAATGACAAAGATGAAGGAAAGTCGTTACGTTTTATATTTAAATGTTCCCTGTCATAAGAAGCAAAGAAATGTCATTAAGTTGTGAATATACGAAGTGTAACCAGCAACTCGCTTTTCAATGTTAGTTTATATTTGCAGAGATAAGTTTGCGGCTCTTAATTCAAAATACTTCTGTTACTGAAAGAATACGCACAACACGTTCATGTATTGTTTCTTTTCATCATTACAAATCCAAAAGCACCTTTAATGGTGCATTGCTGTTCTGTGGCATAATCACTGAAAAGAAATAAAAAATTAAAAAATGCAGCAGCGCCAACTATTATTTCTTTGATGCTCTACATAACTAACAGGGCCTCAATTAGTTTTGTACTGTACTACACCGTTTTCTAGGCATTCATAAACAGAATGGACTCAAGATGATTAATTTACTGATCGGAAAAAAATTAATCTCTTATCTATATAAAAGCAAAAGGAAACTCATTCACACATTCTCACTCACTTACTGACTAAATAAGAAAACTCAAAAACTAGTTCACCTATAAAGCTAAAATTTGGCAGGAATGTCATATATAGGTAGAAGACGTCAGCTAAGAAAGGGTTTTGTGATACGGCTGATAGTTCAGGAGATATGACGTCATAAATAATGAAAACTTCCCCGTCTTGCGGCACATCGTGGTGTGACTTTTTTTGTCCACTATTTGAGAAGGAGAGCACCTAGCGACTTGCAACCAACTTTAAACATAATTTCAAACCTTTAGGAAACTTTTACTCGCTGACTATCCCAGCATAATGATGAAAGGGAAAAGGTTTATCGCTTACTACTTTCACGGAGTTCATGCAGTAAAATTATGGCATTTGGTATGATGTAACACTTTATTACTCGTACACTATTAACAGACAGTATACACCTATAGCACTGAACATAAGTTCGAAATTTTATCATAGTATGACACTCAGTTCACTAGGTATGAAGTCATAAACAAAGAGATGCGAGAAAAACTGCTGCATCATGCGACAATATTGCACATTTCGTCTTAAACCAGTGGACTGATTTGAGCTAAATTTAATACACATATTCCTTACCGTGAGATAACAGTTCCTGCAGGGTTAAGAATCACATATGACACATTGTTCAGGAGATATGACATCATAAACAATAGGAATCGCAAAAAACTGCCACATAATGCGACGAGACTTTATTCATACACCGTATGAGACTGAGGGTACTTAGCGACTTGCAACCAACTTAAACATAATTTCAAACCTTTTGTTTTCACTGACAACAACAGTAAAATGATGAAAGGAAAAACGTTTCTTGGTTACTACTTTCACGCTGTTCGTGAACTAAAACTACGGCATTCAGTATTACGATACAATTTATAATTTCTACACTACAAACTGTAGCAGCAGGAAATTTGCATACAGTATACACACATAAAGCTGAATGTACCATCGATATTGTACCACACTACGACACATAGCTCATGTGACATGAGCACATAAACAATAACGTTCATGGAAAGCCGCCCCATCACACACTAAATTTTAATCTGTTACTTCTTTACTACTAATTGTATTTGAAACAGATTTTACAGACTTTAGCACTTCTACAAATGAATATATATTTGAAAAATTATACAATATATATCTCAATAAATATGAGATGGTACGAATATTATGTATCATTTGTATTTTAATTACTATCTTTCTTTGTTTGGATAGTGCACTTATAATTTTATACGTTATGCAAGAGAGCCTCATTTCTTAAAATATTTTCTCATAAATGTAACATGCTTCTAGAAGAAAAAAGAGATTCACACAGAAATAGAGAAGGGATAGAAAAGTAGTAACTCAGGGCTGGAATAACTTAATATATATCCAGGCAACGCTGGGGTTTCAGCTAGTTATTTATATCATTATCAACACAAAGAATTATTCCCCTCATTGTACGTGACTGATTTTTCAAAAAGGATTCAATATCAAAACACTACACCGCTGCTGTAAGGAAAATCGTAACCCTTATTTCAGTGTATTACATTTTATTTGTGTGAATAAAACAACGCAGTGTCCACATTTATAAGTTATTTGGTCTACTATGTAACAGCGCATCTGTCAGATCTTTGCAATACTATGATGCAATTCAAGAAACTACAAATTACGATATTTTTTCTTCCCCTGATCAGATTTTGATGAAATGAAGATTATATGTTGCTCCAAAGTACTCTCTAAGTTGACCTATGAAGCCCCATGAAAGTTTGTATTGTACTCTTGGAGATTTGCTGTACTACACCATACTTATAAGCATAGTATACACAAAAACATCAAATTACGATTTCGATTCCCATCCTTACCCAAACAATCCAAGCGTAAGCTCCGCCTCTAATGACCATGTTGTCGTCAGGGTGTTAAACGCTAATATTCCTTCCTTCCTTCCTTCCTTCCTGACTATAAACAATATTTCTTGTGACTTGTCCAGGATATAATATGAATACTTTCTGTGGAGAGCCCATGCCTGATCAAGAGATATAAAGCTGTCCATGTGAGAAACATGGAGATTTCAAATACACTTCACAGTATTGAGTAGGTTACCCTGTTATTTATTAATTATAATTGAAAATGCAAGTCCACTGCAAACTGCACTCTCTTAAAGTTAAGAGCCAGATCTGTCGCAAATAATGGGTATTCGTCAGATGTCCTCTGTTTCATTCTCTTCCTTTGCTCGGAGCTCTACAGGAGTGTCTAAGCAGTAAATAAGAAATGTAATAAAACGTGATGCCTGATGTGAAAAGTTTTGATCCATCACAGTATATATGATCTCATATTTACTGAGTTATATGTTGTACAATTGTATAAGTTTTCAGGTATATATTCATTTGTATAAGTGCTGTATGTCTGAAAAATCTATTGCGAATGTAATTAGTACTAAGAAGTAACAGATTAAAACTTGGTGTGTGATGGGGCGGTTTACCATGAACGTTACTGTTTATGTGTTTGTATCTCATTAACTATGTGTCGTTCTGTGATACAATTCATAAGATACATTCAACTATATGTGAGTATACTGTGTGTAATATTTCCTGCAGGTACTATATATAGCGAAGAAATTATAAATTTCAATGTTATATTGAATGCTGTAATTTTACTCCGTGAACTGCGGAAACGTAATAAGCGAGAAACTTTTTGTCTTTCATCCTTTTGCTATGGTTGTCAGTCAGAAAAAATTTCCTAAAGGCTTGAAATTATGTTTAAAGTTTGTTGCAAGTCGCTAAGTACTCTCCTTCTTAAATATTGGGCTGATAAAGTCATGGTATCACGCGCTGCAAAATGGGGAAGTTTTCCTTGTTTATGACGACATATCTCCTGAACTATCGATCCTATCATAAAATCGTTTCTTAGCTGACGTCTACTACCTATAAACCACATTCCTGCCAATTTTCAGCTTCATAGCTGAAGTTGTTTTCAAAGTTTCATGCTTAGTCGGAGAGTGCGTGAGTGAATGTATGAATGAGTGTTCTTTCGCTTTTATATAGATAGAGATTTCACAATGTGCACTTAGAAAGGAACCCAGTAGGACAGCTTTACGAACAGCAAAAATATTAATATTCTTTCTTATCACATACATTTGGCTGTCTCCTTCCGAAATGCTATCAGAGTGAACCCTAGATACTATTGCAGAGATACAACTGGCAATCTTCACCAAATCATGCTAGTACATCGGTTTTTATTTATGTGCTCTCTGAACTATAATCATACTGTTCACAACACTAAGAGTGTATATGAACTTGATAATAAAAGAAGGAAACACAATCTTCAGATATAGGCCTTTATTAACAATTCTAGCAGGAGACAATAAGGAACATGGTAAATTATTCAAGCAAAAAAATAGTTATACAATAAACTTACAGTTTATGTTACATCAGTCACTGGGGGTATTTCTAAATTCTTAAAGCAACTAGCGCCTCGTCTTCTAGATTTCTATTCTTTATAGGAATTGTTTAATAATCTGTATTACTTTGTGTTTAATTTCAAGCTTCACTATTAGAACTGACTATCTCACTCTCATGGATATATCATTTTTTGGCTGTATGTTTTTTCTGCGAATTAGAACGTAAGCTTTATGGTAAAAGTTTACGTATGGTAGAGGCGTAGTGTCCTGATGCTGGCGACCACCATTACATGTTCTCTGAAAAAACCCAATTACATCGAATGAGCGGAATAATCTTTTTTGTTGGATATGAGATAAGTAATTAACGTTGTTCCTGCTCTATGACTGATATTTGTATGTACCCTTGTATGGTTAGTAAATCATCATTGTAAAGTGAAACTTTCGTTGCCAACATTAGCACACTAAACCCTTGCAGCTAATAAGTGTAACTCTTTTCATGCATCTGTTTAGAAACAATTTAGTCAGTAAGCCTCATAACATTTACATATTATTGTTATTGCAATAATATGACACATTCTGCATCCTAGAGATACACTCCTGTCAAGTTTTTATGGACCTCGAAAATAAATAAAATAAATCTGGCCAGGCAGAGAATTATGAGGGCAGCTCAAATTGCTCTGAGAGCACCAATAAAATTCATATTCCCCTGCCTGACCACTCTCTCGGAAATCGTTGCATATCTGGAAAAAGACACAAATATTTGTGATAAGGAAGAACATTAATTTTACTTCTATACGTTTCATTCGAGCTATTTAAGCTTACTATCCTACCTGAGCATATACTCATAAGTGCCAACATACTGCAAAATAAACAGCAGAATATTTGGGATAAGTGAGACTTTTTATTTCATCCTTTGATCTGTAATCAGACGGAAATGTAAATAACATCGAATGTTGCAGAATATGCTAGCATCATATTCAGACGAAAGAGGCAGAATGCGTTAAAAACTGCCACATCGAGGCAACGTTTACACCCGTATACAATTATATTGGCTCTCGCTGTCTTGCGTTGCTATTGGTTATTCTCATTTCGCACCGAGCTCTCCCTAACGTCAAGTCAAAAAAATTAGTGTGGCTTGTATCTTTGGTTCACCCATAATACACATAAACATGTGCCAATATTTGGGTCGATGTTGCATCAAGAAGCCCTGCAGTTCTATAAGGAGTTTAATGAAGGTGACCCTTACTTTACAACTAGCATTGGCTGGGTGGAGAAGTAGATAAAGTGGTATGGAATTCAACAACTCAGTATTTGCTAGGAGAAAAAATCCTCAGCTAATCTTTAGAGCTGTGGTGGAGTAGCCGAACGGTCTAAGACGCCTCGCTGTGAGCGCGCGGTTGCTTGCCACTGGAGATTCGAGTCTTTCCTGGGGCATGTGTGTGTGTGTGTGTGTGTGTGTGTGTGTGTGTGTGTGTGTGTGTGTTGTCTTTAGGTTAGTTTACCTTAGTTTAAGTAGTTTGTGTGCTACGGACTGATGACCATGCAGTTTGGTCCGATAGCTTTACAAACATTTTTAATCTTTAGAGAAAAGTTCCAAGATTTAATTGATGGTGAAAGTATGACTGGAGAATAGCTGTTTAACTGTGACAAAACCAGGATAAATTTTAAAAGTTCAGCCAAGCAAAACATCACAGTTCAGACTGAAAAGAAAGTACAAATGCTTATAAACTTACTGGACCAAACTGCTACAGTTATAAGTCCTTAGACTTAGAAACTACTTAAACTACGTTACACTAAGGACAAATCACAAATCCATGCCAGATGAAGGACTTGAACCTGTGGCAGGAATAGCTGCCCAATACACAGCATGACGGTTTAGACCACACGGCCATTCTGTGTGGTTCAAATGCTCAAAAGTTTGTTAAGCTTAAGGGACTTAACTGTGGGGTCATCAGTCCCTAAACTTACAAATTATTTATGAACTACCTTATACTAAAGACGACACAAACATCCATGCCCGACCGTATCGGCTGAGCAGAATGTGACTGTCCAGACTGTGCAGACCACTCGGCCACTGTGGCCGCCTTGTGTAGTTCAGACTGAAGCAGCAGTGACAGGGTACAAACGAAGTAAGGAAAGAATAACAATTCTTGCTGGCAATAATGCTCCTGGAAACCCAAAGTTTAAACTTGTTATGATCAGGAAATTAAACAAGCTATGAAAAACGTTTCAAAACATGCTGCTAGTCAAATATTACGGTACTGGCTTCTATGCCCGTGCTTCGCCACGGTTGTTAAAGAGGAGCCTGTGTATATCATGGTTTCTAGGGTTCCAGACCTAGGTCAGCAAAAGCAGAATCCTTGCAGGATCGCTCTGTCAATAAACTCATTTTTCCTAACCAAGACGTCAAATTTAAGTAGAAGTCGTTGTCGAAAACGCTGAATGTTTATAAAGTTTTTCATACAAAAAGTGAAATTAATTTAAGTCCATACTCCGGAAAGATGTAAATTTAATGTTAGTTTGTGTTCATAAAGTACAGACTGCGGTGTGAAATTGTCTGTTTGGCGTAAACTACTGAAAGTACTTCTATTGTTGAGATGAAAAATAGTAATAATAATAACATGTATTGTTTTTATGGTGTAGTACTAAACTGTAAGTGTATGCTGAAGTATTAGTATGTTGCAGTGTTGCAATGGGGACAATGTAGTTATTCTGTATGCAGTGCTCCGTATTATCGAAAACTCGACGAGTGCTGAAAGTTTGGTAATTAAATCAACAGAGCAGTTCATGTCTGTATAAATAAAACGTCATGGTGGTGTCAATGTGCGATAAAGTAAGTCTGGATAATCGTTGAAGGAATGCTGTCAGCTGATCGTCTGTACAGAATTTTCCATTAAATATAGTATTTCCAGTGAATTGTCTTGACGTGTTAGCAGCATCGGCCACTCTTTCACCTAATACATGTCCTGCAATGATTACTTCGTAAAGCACGAAATTGATATCGACCTTCTGCAGAACACTAAGTACAATTTTCTCTGCAAAAGAAGACGTCTGTATCTGTCTTACTGTAGTCCGCACCAAAAGTAAGTAATTACAAATTTTAATCTCAATATGGTGCGAAACAATTATGAAAGCAGAGAGGTTTCTGGTGAGTTTGTTGCTCGCCAGTGATCTCTATACTTAGTATAGAGATCACTGTTGCTCGCGTGTGTATATTATCTCTAGTGGCAGGCACAGAGCAGAAATATCTTTGGAGTGAGCATTCAAACACGCAGAACAGTTTTCGTGTCCTGGACATTAACGAGGAAATGACATGTAATATTGGGAAAACTATATTAATCTCTGACTTTATCTTGGTCCTTTTTTGTTCGGTTAAGACAGCTGACTATGTGTAAATTGCTCTTTTAGCAACGTTTCCTCAACTTTCTTGTTGCTTCTGTGACACATTTATTTAGATATAATTTCATGTTATTTGGTTGCTCTGCGAAAAGGAGGTGGGGCTTCTTTGCAACCAATGCAGTACAAATCGATCGTAGAGCAAATAAATTTGTGGAAAGAGTGTATTTGTCTCAATATCACGTGGTAATACCAACTTAATGTTGAGAAGATGCACAGAACGCAATGCTCATTCCATAGATATTCCTTCCATGCACTATTAAGTGGTTATACCCGTCGAAAGATGCACTTCTTTTCTTTCCATTACATTGCAAAGCATATGGGATACAGTTAGGAATAAAAAACAAATTGTGTCCTATCTGTGTTAAGTTTTACTTGCAGTGGCAGCGATTTAGTTTGCTATCGTTGGCAACTAACTGTTCGCTTTATGAGAACCAGGACCAGGACAGCATAAATTATTTATTTCATCAGTAACATAAACAATTACTCCCCTCATTCTACGTAACTGAGTTTTAAAAAAGCATTCCATGGCTCATGCCAACATCAGCACACAAAGCTGCCGCCATAAGTAAAACTGTACCCATTCTTGTAGTGTATTACAGTATAGTTATGAGAATGAAAAAGAAAATCGCAGCACGCCATAATTAGAGCTGTGTGCAGGTAGGAAGGCGGCTGAGCGAAAGGTTCTGCGCAGACAGAGAGGGAGAACACTGCGCGACGCCGCCAGATCGCCGCTTCCTCTCCCGGCTGTCAGTTGACCGCTGTCAGCTGACTGGCCGCTGCGGCCGCGCGCTCCTGGCACCAGTCTTATTTAGTCGAGTACCGCCATTCATATGTACGCACTGCGCACTCAGTCAAGAACCTTCTACACACTTCAGCTACACATTCTGATAACTTGAGTTAGATATCGTCTATACGCCTTCAACATTAATGCATTTTTCATGCTATTCGTTTCATTTAGGCGAAACAATGTTAATGGTAAGGAATGCTCTTTTTTTGCTTGCAATAGAGAGCAACTGGAAATTTTTACAAGTTGTCAATGAATGATTCATTTATACTGCCATGACCATGTAGTTACTGCATAGATTAAACATACATAGAAAGCAAAAATAAAATTGTATCCACATAAATTTGTTTTGTACTGAGTGCCATCGTCTGTGTCACTTTGCTACGATCACAGACGGCTACGAGACGAGGGCGTAATTAAAAAAAATTGATTCAAAAAGTGAACACATTGTGTTCAAGCGAACATAACAGCAATGAGAATAAAATTCAGTGACAACATTATAAAAATTACTAGTGACATTCTATCGAAGTATAAGTGGACTATTCAAGCCAGGCTCTGAAGAAAATATGAGGGATTAAGCAACAAAACTCCCATTGATCAATGTATAACAATACTGAAGTATGTCTGAGTGAAAATATAAAATGTACTCACTCTGTGGACGTCAAGTCTGATATTTCCACTCATATTTAGTAATTGCTAAGCGTTGCCGAGTTTTGTAATAACAATATAAAATATGAACGATTTTGTCAAACATATCTGTCACACACACACACACACACACACACACACACACACACACACACACACACACACACGCACGCACACACACACGAAAGCAAGCAAGCGCCTGCGCAGTATAGTTAATGGCGATTACTGTTTGCCGCTACACAAATAAAACCTAAAATTCGTAATAAAATGTTTGAAATACAGATTAATAGCTACTAACAATATGTAAGGCCACAGCTACACAAACAAGGTGATGCTGTATTCAGTACTTATCAATTCTCGGGACAATAAATTAACGCTCTCATCTTCGCTGCCCAGTCCAACTTCTCTTTCATTTGTGAAACTAACTTCTCCGCAGTGGGATATTTGGCCCTCGAATACATTTCAAATACTGTTCCACGCAAAACGTTCCTTTCAAAAAACGTCAATATAGCCCAATTCTTTGTTACGACTGCGTCGCTTCCGTACAGTAATCTCTAGTGATCACTAGACCGCAGATATTATGGTTAAAACCTTATATTCTCCTGAGTTGCTAGTTGCAAATGTACTTACGCGTTTCGTGGCTACTTAAAACCGAAAGAGATAATTTTATAGCACTTAAAATAGCCTATTTCGCAGTTAACCCATACTTTTGCCTGTTTCAGTTGAAAAATCCAAAAGGAATCTATTTCTTCTATTTTCAAAATACTTGCGTCGAAAAATCATACGTAGAAAAACGAAGATCGATATGTGAAAGAAAGTACTGTCATTGGTCTGTGCAGGCAGAGTTAACGTTGCGTAAAAATTATGTCGACTTAACTTACATGGACGCACTGCAAAGAATCCTTATTGTGGAGTTTTCCATATGGATCTCTGTAGATGAAACTACGGAACATCCCAAAACTGATTGTTGGCAATTTAGAGCCAGATCCGCCATCCAAGGTTTATTTGATCTGTTCAAAGCAAAGCCCAAACACTAAAGAGCAAATAATCGCACCCATTTTGTCAGTACTAGGTTGAAGGGGCTATATTAAATTGGCGTAGATGAAAACAAAAGTGCTTCTGGCTTTGAAAGGTGTAACACAATTACTCGATGATCCATTACTTCAGCGGGACTTGGCTTTCATTAGAGCCAACTACACATTTATGGGGACAGTTATTCCCGAAGTGTTAGTTTAATGTTAACCTATCTATGAGAATACGGCTTTTCCAGTGGAAGTAAAAAAGGAAATTACTGAAGCGTAGGTAACGTGGGAGAAAAAGAACGGGAAAATTTCAGCAGATTTTCCATAACAACACCGGCCTGAAGAAACTTTGCGAAACATCCAGGTCTACTGAATGCTGCATTCCCGTCCAAAATGTATACCGAAAGTGAAGTGCGCCCCTGTCACATACGTTGATATACAACGTTCATTCACGGCGTATAAATTAATTATACGAGCACCGTAGTTTTTCTCTGGGAAACCTTCAAAAGTTTTCAGTAATTTACTGTGAAACCAATTAGGTTATGAATGTTTGAAACCTCTGGTTTATTCTGTGTTTGGTAAATTGTATAGACCTGTTACATGTATTTCAGCACTGGCTTCTGAATTGCATTGTATTTTTATCTTCGAAAAGTATAAAGGTTTGGTGTCGGTATGGTCATTAATGTGTGATTTTTTTCTTATTATATGTGAGTAAAAAATTGCTCATAAGTCAACACTATGTATTTTACTTTGTTTATTTCGTCTGATCAATTCTTTTCGGGGCCTGTTTTAGATTTTATTTGCCCTAGATGAGGTAATGAATGGCCTATTTTACACGTCTAAAATGCCCTTTTTCCGACCTAATAATCCTCGGCCTTGTGGTCACTGCTGACCTGGCGATATATAAGACGCCGGCCCACTGCCTGTGACGGCCGCGTTCGCCTCCCTGGATGTCCGCAGTCTCACGCACGCCGCGCGCCTCTGCCGCCCCCGGCTGGCTGTGGCAACGTTGTGGAGAGCACCACGTGGCGGCCAATCGTCTGTTGCCGCCTCCCTTCTTAAGCAGTTAAACACTCAGAACACAACAGATCTTGCTTTTTATGTAACTCTTGACGCTTTCTTGATCCGTCATTCATAACGAACACTTCGCAAAGTAAATATCCTTCAGTATACGACCACTGGAAGAAAAATCAGGATTATACGTTCAAAGCACACTCGGCACGGCGCGAAACGGCGAAATGACGCTATTGGCTGGGTCGTCACGAGTCGTCACGTGGTACACAGGCTCTTGCTACTGCGCATCGCCCCACCACCCGCCTTCGTAGCTGCACACAGCTCTAGTTCTTCGGTGTACTATGTAATTAACGTCACCTCACATTGTCCTTTCCTGTACTATGGCGTTTTCGAGGCATTCCTAAAGAGAACGCACTCAAAATGTAATGAGGATACACCGAAATCAAAAAGGGAAGTACATAAATCCGATTTTTCTTGCAAAGAATTCTTATGTATATTCGAGTCTTGATAGACGCGAAGGAATGTCTTTATGTTTTTAATTCAAATGTTCCCTGTCAAAAGAAGCAAAGATACGTCGTTAAGCTGTGAATATACAAAGTGTAATGAGCAACTCGCCGTTCAATGTTAGTTTGTATTTACAGAGATAAGATTTCGGCTCTTAATTCAAAATACTTCTGTCACTGAGGGAATACTCACTACACGATCATTTATTGTTTCTTTGCAGCACTACAAAACCAACATCACCTTTAATGGTTCGTTACTGCTCTATGGCATAATCACCGTAAAGAAATAAAAGATAAAAAAAATTGGAAAATTCAGCAGCGCCAACTGTTAGTTCTTTGGTGCACTACGTAACTAACAGGGCCTCTGTTTATTCTGTACTGTACTATCCAGTTTTCTAGGCGTTACTAAACAGAATGGACTCAAGATGTAATAAGTACGCACCGAAATCAGAAAAGAAGCTACATAAATTCGTGTATCCTCGCAAAGAATTCTTAGTAAATGAAAACAACGATAGACGCGAAGGAAAGTCGTTATGTTTTAAATAAAAATGATACCCGCGGAAATAAGCACTTTTTTCTTTCCATGGCATTGCAAGGCATGCGGGATAGAGCTATTAAAAAATATGATTCTTTTGTGTCGTACCTGGGTTACATTTTACTTGCAGTGGCAGCGGTTTAGTATGTTAACGTTCGTAATTAAATATTCGCTTTAGAGGGATCATTAATTTACTGATCGGAACAACATTATTAATTTATTTCATCATCAACACAAAGAATTATTCCCCTCGTTGTACGTGACAGATTTTTTCAAAAGGATTCAACGACCGTTGCCAACATCATGACACAACACCGCTGCCGTAAGGAAAATCGTAGCCCTTGTGTGAGTGTATTACACCTAAGTTACGTGAATAAAAAACGCAACATCGCCATCTATTATTTATTTGGTGTACTGTTGCCAACAGCGCCTCTACCGGATCTTTGTTAGACCACGCTGCAATTCAAGCAAAGCATACACCAGAAACTAAAAATTACGATATCTCTTTTTCCCCTGATCCGATTTTGATGAAATGAAGTTTATATGTTGCCCCAAGGTACTCTCAGTTGACCTATGAAACCCAACGAAAGTTCGTGTAGTATTCTTGGAGATTTGCTGAACTACACCATACTTATAAGCATATTACACACATAAAACGTCAAATTACGATATCTTTCCTTCCTCTGATCCGATTTTGATGAAATGTAGCCTATGTTACTCTCCAAACTATACCCAATTTACATGTGGAAACCCATGAAAGTTCATGTAGTACTTTTGGAGATTACCTTAAACAAATAGACGTACACGAAGACTTTTAAACAAATGGTTAAATTGTGATATCTTCATTTTCTCTGATTCGATTTTAATTATTGAAGCCATTATGTAACCGCACGTTACGCTCAAGTTACGTGTGAAAACCCCATGAAAATTCGTCAAGTAGTTTTGGAGATAAACGTGTTCAAAGAGACAGACAGACATGGCGGTTGTGGATAAAAAATTTCAAATTACGATTTTCTTGTTTTCCGTGATCCGATTTTTAAGAAACGAAGTCTATATTTTACCCCGAGTTACGCTCAAGTTACCTTGGTGAAGTAGTTTTTGAGATAAGATGTTTTTAACAGTTGTACAAACAGATATGGTGGTTACTGAAAACACTTAAATTTACGATATCTTTCTTTCCCGTGATCTGATTTTGATAAAATTATGCCTATATGTTGACCCAAACTTTTCCCATGTTTCCTGTGAAAACTGCATGAAGATTCGTCCAGTAGTTTTGAAGATTGAAGGGAACAGCGACAGGTCTACATTTACAGATTTATTATTAGTATAGATAAGTAAAAAAAGTGCTTGGAGAAGCTCAGAAATTTCTAAAGAATGGCCTTTTAACAAGTTTATACCAGAAGTTGAATGGTTTTTAAAGAAAGGCACTTGCCCCAAAAAGCCGTTTTACTACTAGATTCCGCTACCACCCATCCCAGTGAAGATGAACAGCAAGAAGAGCGTTGTTCCTGCCACCAAATGTTACAGCTATTTGTCAGTCTTTAAACAAAGGTGCGTTAGTTGATTTACAGTATTGACCGGGGAGAAGATATCGTGAAATTCCGTCAGTTAAATTTGAACGCCATTGCTTACATTCTGGCACAGTGTTGGAAAAATTTTGGGACAGATAGAACTGAAAAATCGCGGAAGATGGAGACAAACAGATATTCTTGCAACGAAGAAATTAGCATGGGAAACATGGACACTATATTGCCTTTGTTGAAACAGATCCCTGAACATGTAGATGCAACTGATGAGAACCTTAATGAGTGGCTTAACAGTGACAAATTGTATGAATTCGCACAGGAAGAAGACATAGCTGATAAAGAGGATGTCAAAATAATACCAATAAAGGATTCAAAGCTCTTGAAACAGCTACAAGAAGAAACCTTCACCACTGACACCTTACTTCTACAGAGAATGCATGACATGACAGGTAGAAATATATTCTTGGCATGCATGCAAAAGTCTATTACAAACTTTGTTAAACAGAACTGAAGGTATATCAACCTATACCAACCTCTTATTACGCTAATTATCTTGTAAGGGCGATAAAGACCACACTTTCGTGTGACCACATCATCCTATCCTGTCCTGTAGTGCACAAGGAAAGTAATTTATCAATAACAAAACACCAACAATCATTCACGAAATTGTTGCTTCTTCTTTCCCTTTTCACCGACCTTAGACTCCAAATAACATAAAGCTTACCCACTAGCGTCTTACCTCTAGTAAGCAGTGTCGCCGTTGTAATTCAAACTTCCTCTGCTGTTGGCGCCATAAGCCAACCTAATTCTATGTCACTTCTCAAGGAAGCAGTATAGGAAAAAACACTTAAAAATATCTGTATAGCACAATGGCCCATTTTGGTCACTACTGTCAAGAACAATTCATCTTTTAACAATGATGAAATAGGTTTCTTGGTATTATCATATTGTAATTAAGGGAAGAAGTGCATCCACTGATTATTAGGCGTAATTGATAGGTTACAGTTAAAATTAAAAGAAGAGGTCACAAAATTGTTGTTTTAATTTCATGACCAGTCATGAAATAAAAACAACAATTTTGCCATCTGGAAAGTTTTTAGTTTTAGCCATTACTTCTAAATCGCTTTCTTTCAATTATACTCTCTTAAATTACTAATTGGTAGGAATTGTTTTGCGGATTTTCCAGTAGAGCTACTCGTTTAAAGTATCTTTCTTCTCCGCAAAATATTCGCTACCAACCTGGTCTTCATGTCACTTTTTAAATTAGTACCACTGCAGAAATTTTAGCAATATTAATTTGCTCAGAAGCTCTGCATTAGAATCCTTACCGCATGGTAACGTGATGTTACGACTTATATGAGGCAGTTAACGTATGGCATGTAACAGTGTGAAGGGAGCTTTTGGGTGGCCTATGATTGATTAAAGTGCCTCATTAGTTACCTGGTCTAGTCTTGTCGGAACATGTTGAATGCAGGTTTTACGTATTGAAGTCTTAGTAAGGCCATAATTGAAGACGAAATTGTACACTTCTGAGCTTGCAAACAGCCCTCAAAATGTCTATTTTCCTCGATGAGACGTACAAAATATCATTGACAAACACTGTGGCAGCAGCCAGAATTCTATTGTTTCCACCTCAAGATACTTCAATCTTGCAAGCATCCTTGAATTTGACACTGGCAAAGAAAAATTCACGACTTTCTCATTTGGCGACATAGATTTTGATGGCATCCAGATATTACCTGTGGTATCAGATTTAACGTTTCCAGAAAATTATAAGAACATTTCAGTAGTTACAGTGTGCAGTGCTTGAGTAACAATTCCAGCAAATTGTCGTAGACAACTAAACAGATTGTCCACTTCTTCAGAGGACAATTTTCTTGTCACCACAAAGTAGAAAATATTCTGCAATAGGTATTTGAAGTACTTGACAGATGGCAATGTTGTTTTTCAAGCAATTTGAAATGTTTATTTACTGATGACCTCGGCCTTTCTGATAACTGATTTCCACCACAATTGCAGATACGGCATGAAGTCATTTTCCAACCGCAAAAGCCTTGCTTCTTCAATTGATAAAAAGTCCACTGCATCTTCATTTCTTTTGTGTACATGCAGGCGGGTGGTTTTTGTTTTTTGTTTTATTTTGGAAGGCCTGATTACAAAATGACATGCAACATTATCCATTTTCTGCAACACACTTAGATTAGCAGATTCACACGAAAAAACAGCAAGTTGCGACCTTTCAGGATGTACAATTTGCATTACAACATGTTGTAGCAGACGTCATCTCCATTTCAGCTCAGCGAGAGTGATATTGTTTAGTTGCGCCTCTAGCGGTCGTTGTCTCAACAAGAGCAGCGACAAGAGTTTAATGTTGTTATTGTTGGGTTTGGAAGGGACTAAACAGGCGTTTATATTATTGGAGGCTAAGCCGCATCATTCCAGGTAAAGGCCAATTCACACTGTTCATCACATCACATCACGTTCGAGCAGAACATTCCACAATGCATGTCCAATGGAGGCATTCACACTGTCCATCATTGGAAAATCACGTCACGTCAAGGTTACTCGGGAAGAAAGTTTTGACGAAACGGTCGTCTGCTAATATCGGAAGTTAACGTATTTTTGCCAGGCCCAGTCATGTTATAGTAGTTGATTACACGAATTATTCGCAATCGTGACGTATTAAACGTTATTTTATTATTATACTTTGTTTTAGCGTAGGTAAATTGATAATGTTCCAGGACAAATTAGATTACTTTTCTCAATAAACTGACCTTCTAAGAGCGAAGTCGGATATCTGAACTGAAGAAGAGTTCACGTTTTACAGCAGCATAACAGAAAAGACTGAATCAAACAGTGTATATAGATAATATTGTAAGTTGAAGCACAGTCTATCAAAGACAGTCGTGAAACTCTCTAGGAAAAAAGTTGCAGCCGAAGCGATACTAGCGCTCCAAGCGGCCAGTAGAGAATAACAGTGAAATAACAGGATGCAAACTGAGAAGTTGCCGTTTTTAATGCTGTTACTTTCATAGTTCCTGGTCACTGAACGTTGCAGTGAATTTTCTAATACAAATACGAAAACATCACTGAAGTAATATCATGGCTTCTGTTAATGGCAGTCTATAATTTAACAAACTGTCAGTGCAGTGAAATTCATACACTTCACAATACCCAAGTCATATTAATATCGTCCAAAACCATTTGAATTGCAACCTGACGTGCTGAAGTATATAAAAGGAACGAATTATGGTCATGTTTGCATGCTTATTGCGTATTGACATGTTGCACAGTTTTGTTTTAGCGAATTTCTGATATTGTAATATTTTCAAAAGTATACAACTTTTTACATTCTAGGGGAATAGATTCTACATCGTCGATTAAACCCTCTTTCCGCCTTCCCCTTGCTTCTGTGCCTTTCATGTACCTAACTTAATTTTTAGCTACTTGGCAGGTATCAAAGTGAATATCTTCAAGAATGTGACATGCTGACATTAACAGTTTATATATGGACATATTATTTATTTGTAGCTACGTATTAACTTTATTAAACCAGCAGGTAATCGCCAAAATATGTTAGTACACAGGGTTATTATTTTTGTGAAGGTGAGGTACGAACCTAAGCAGGCATTCAGATTTTACTTTTATTCAGCAGTAATATTATGGAATAGTGGTCAAGTATTTGTGATTCTGATTAAGAGCAGAAGTTTGGACGTGAATGAATTGTTAAAGATTTACTTCTATGTCTAAAAGTGCAACTAACCACCATAAATGAACACTTGTTATTCGTAACATTATTCTCTTACTTATGAACATCCTTTGCAAATGAGAGATTTCCGAATTATATTCTTGATTGTTGCTACAATTTATAGTGCCACAAAAGCTATTTTGAGAGTGCTGCTTCACTACAAATACACATTCATTACTCAATCGTTTTGCGGTGTGTTTTTATGACCCAGCCACTTGGCAGTGCTGCAGTCGCGAAGTTGCAGAAAATCACTGGGAGTTTCGAGACTCTTATGTTCGACTCTGGTTGAAGTTGCAATTTTAATTAAACAACATCTATAATAAAAAGTCCGTGTAAAGCTAGGAAAAATACTGAATTTTTCATTATGTAAGGGAGGAAATCGTAATGGATAAAGTAAACATGCTCTATTTACTCTCGTATAAACCTTATTTGACACGTTCGTATTTTAATATTTTTTAATGAAAATAGATGATGTTTTGACATGTTGTTTCATGTCCCAGCACTTTACCACACTAAGTTGATGAAACACATATATTATAAAATTTTCTTTGGCTGACAATAAAATTTAACTCTGTTTCTTGTTCAATTCCAGTACTAAACTACGACTGTTTACTAAACAAATGGTAAACATAGCCTCACTTTCACATTGGATATTGGGCTACGGAAAGTCTGACAGTTTGAAAACACTATGACGTGACGTTGTTGTAATGTGACGTTAACGTGACGAACTGTGTGGACTGGCGTTAATCTGACATCCCCGTCGAATGTGGGTCGGAAAACCGAAGTGGGCCACTCAATTAGACATAAATCCGTTATTTTCTTCCTTCATGACATTCACAACTGTAGATCTTCACCTTTAATAATTGAATTTTCAACCGTTCTTAATTTTAAACTTTTTTATTTCCATGCACTACCCGAGTTTCGAAACCTGCATCTCATTGTCAGGTGCATTTAGTGAGTCCGTAAAACTGTACATGTAGCATCAAATTAAAATAATGCAGGCGCGGCTCGTGGTTTTCATACTAGGGAACCACGACGATTTCCAGAAGGGAGAGGGGGGGCAGTGTTATATTTACCTGAAACATTACGTACTACACCTTCTTCCTGTTTCAGAAGCAATTAAAAATATAATCAAAGGCTAAAACCAACATAAAGCCTTCTGATAGTTTTTATCTACTGATATTACGTCTCAAGCCTTTATCGTAATAAACAGTACTAAATGAAAAAGTTTGCAATAATCTTTAAAGTGGTGTGGATAAACTATGCTGCTTGCTTAATGTTATGATAATTTCAATTGTAAACATGAGGAGTAATATATAATTGTATTGTGTTTTTAAACAGCAGCATTGAAGTTCACGTGATGTCACGAGTCTTTTGTTGTGATTGGTTGAGATGAAATACGCTAGCAACCGCAAAGGCGCAAAATTAATTTACATGTTTGTGAAGCGAACATAATGCATTTCTTATTTTATACTTTTACATCACTAAAATATTCATTTCAGCTGATACAGTGCACTAAAGATCTCTCCATAATATGACATTTTTGGTATGGTTGGTGTGCTAAAGTGCTGTAAATGTGACACTTGGCCCGCCAAAGTCTCTCTCGTTCGGTGGCTGTCCTTTAGAATGGTGAGTTACCTCTGCTCTTTCAGCCTGGAGATGGCAGCAATTCGTTGTTCAGTTAGTTCAACTTAGGTTTTAGAACTTGCATTCATTTTCAGAGTATGTTTCTCCGAGCATGCATCGAAAGATGCGCGACTACTTAGCAGGATTTTTGCTTCTTGTAACTCGTGTGCAATTGTACTGTTCGTTTTCTCTGTCCGCGGGTAACATGTACTCCACATGGTGTGTTTTCAGAAAAAAGCCTTCAGCGGAACCCGTG
The DNA here is from genome assembly GCA_026315105.1 of Locusta migratoria. Lineage (NCBI taxonomy): Eukaryota > Metazoa > Arthropoda > Insecta > Orthoptera > Acrididae > Locusta > Locusta migratoria. The sequence continues at coordinate 240,496,712 of CM048750.1, read as the reverse complement.
CTTGTTCTATGCCCTTCAGGCTAGAATAACTGCATGTATCTTTCAATTTTCTGGCAGTACTGCATGATCTTCCCTCTTCCGCCTGTTGTAAATTTATATTTTATTCTCGAACTATTACTCTGTTCCCAACTGCGGTCTGTAAATTCTTTACTAGTCCTGTACAACCTTTCTCATTTGTTTGCTTATGAAATGCTGCGCATTTCTATAGGTTGCATGCTGTATTTCATATTTGTTTATCCGCGACTCCGAATTTATTAAACTTTGATGATTTTTGAGATAGGATTTCATCCTTCTCTGTAAAGTTCGTGCTATCGCATATATCAGTGTTTCTTTCGTTTACTTACAACATTCTACATATTTCGATGCATTGCATGCCATATTTTGTATTTGTTTTACCACGAATCTGAATTTATTAAACTTTGATGATTTATGAGAGTGAACCTCATCCATCTCTCGAAAGTTCTCCGATCGTGAGGAACAGTAATTCTTCCGTTTCCTTGTAACATTCCACGAATTTATATGGGTTGCATGCTATAGTTAATTTTCGTATTATTTTAGTAACTGATTTTCTTCATTTTACTGGATTTTGGAACCGCGTGGTGCACGCCTCAGTTAGTTTGCCAGCGCTTGATTTAGCTTCAGATGCAAACAGATTTTGTTGCTATATGCGCCATCTCCAATTAAGAAAGAATAGAACCAGCCACGTACGAAAGTTATTTTTATTGTGTTGTGTCCTTCGTCTTGGCTCATTGATAGTTCCCCTACGAGATCGACGGCCGTTTCTGCCTTGTTCAGCACTCTAATTTTAGTAAGTTTCCTTTGCATTGCATGTGTGTGTGTGGATGAATGCTTGTTATTTGTAAATCCTCCTCCAACTAAAATTCAATTCAGTGTAGATAAATTTAAATTTATATTATAGGTATTTTTAACATAAGATATGATAGTGCTTGTGAGCTAGGTTCAATGGGATGCATTTTTATTGTGTAACCAAATTGGTTCCCCCCGCGTGCTTGTGCTTACACTGAATAAAAGCATTTTGTTCAGTAAAATCTTATCATATTTTTAATACAGTTGTTTGAGAATACCTACCCCTTTCTTTATAAATATTGTTTCACATGTGCTGAGAACAGATTCAGATGCTGATTATTGTTAATATTTCCGTTGCACCTCTTGTTTCATCCGCCACTTTCATAAAGTAATTTACTTGTGGTGGCTCGTTTCATAGTAATTGTGATTCCTGTGAGCTACAATTCATATGACCGCTGCTTTTCTAACTTGCTGCTGTGGGAGTAATTTAAGGTCAAACTAGTTCTCACTTTGGGCCAGGGAACAAGTTTCAGCAGCACATCAGGTAGTTTACACGAATCTTTTAACTGGCTTGTACACCCAGAACTATAATTGTTAAAAGTAATCTTTCTATGTTTTCTGCTACTAGAATCATTTCATTAAATTAATGTTGATCTTGGTTTTTGCTCCTCTCGTCAAGACTCTATTTACTAATTCTATAACTGTGCATTTTTCATTAAATTAGTTGATGCCAGATTTGATTACACTATTTAAGCAGTACATTATTCCAGTAAGCAGACAGCTACAGTGAATATACTTAGCTAAAATAGCTAAATATCACATTACATCTGCAGCATCAAATTCAGCAAGGTTAAAGCACCTGACGCTTTCATGAAGTCCTTTCGGCTGTACAGAACATTCAGTTCATGGCGTAACTTAACAGCTATTTTCGGTTCTATTTCTGGGAAAACAATCTGATAACTGGGAAATAATGACGGTTCAAAATAGCTGTGCGATTGACAAGTGATCGCTAAAACTAAATCGATCACTGATCTTTACTATGATGTGGTCGCAAATGTCTCGTGCACACGCTATTCGTGAGTCCGGGAAGCGTCCCCGTTTCGCAGTTGTTTCTTCTTGTTCCTCGACAGTGACTGTGTCAAATGAGGGCCGAATTTGACGGATACAAGCTCCAAAGTTACTTACATATTCAATAGTTTTCACTGCATCAATGTTCCTTTGTTGTAACTGGTTGAAAAGGATATCACAATGAGGCATGACTTTATTAAAAAAAAAAAAAAAAAAAAAAAAAAAAAAAAAAAAAAAAGAAAAAAAAGAAAACCGTAATCAGAAGAGGAAATCTTTGTCTTGGAGAAAACCTTTCAGTCCCATAGCTTTGTTCACTATCTTGTAATCATTGCTATCATCGTCAATAATTTTTTCCATACACTCAACAATTTCGTTCAGGTATTTGTGTACAGTTGTCACACTCCTCCATTCAAATTCCTGATGGACCGAGGACATGTAGGAATGCGTTTTTTCACTATATCGTCAACAACTACTGTCCGTTTAGGTGACTGGGAGGAAAATAAAGAAATTTCTTCCAAACTGCTGAAAAAAATGCGCACTTGCTTGTTGCTTGTCAATCAAATTTAACTGATGTGCGTAACAGCGAATAAAGTGCGCATTTTGTTACACTTCTTTCATTCTTATCTGAACTCCATTATTGCAGCCACTCATAACAGGAGCACCGTCGTAACACTGAGCTATCAGTTTTTCCAGTTTTTGATGTATATTCATTTTATCCAGCTCGCAGAGAATAGCTGCAGTTACATTCTCTGCAGTGTGGCTTTTCGCTCGTACAAAGGAATAAATCTTTCATATATTTTCCTCAGTAATTCATACCGAATTATGAGGACCAATTGAAACAAATTTGCACAGTCAGTCGTTTCGACAACTTCGATTGCGAGGTAATTTGTCTGCGATAGTTCACTCCTTATGAGATTTAGGCATACTTCATAAATCGATTCTAGCAGATCATTTTGATTGTTTTTGAGAAGCCTAAGAAAACCCGGTTTTCTGATTTTTCAATGTGCTGCTTCAAGACGCTGTCCAGCTTTGACATAACACCAACTAGCCCTCGAAAAATTTCTGGGTTACTTGAATTCTCGGTTTCATCATGCCCCCTTAAGGCAGGCTCAAATTTCCCACAAAATTTAATGTAGTCTATCAGTTTGCCCAATATATATCGGTTTTTTGACACTTTTTCATTATATACCTTGATACTGGAGCGATTAGCTCTATCTAGCTGACACATAATGTCCGCTTTCCCTAGCACTGAAAATTCAATGAAACCATTTAAATGTTTTTCACTGGAATTATGTTTTTTCACCTTTGCGTGAAAATTTTTTAAGTCTGTAATACCAACCTCAGTCCAGGCGCTATCTCTACTATTTGTAACGAGACAGGTGAAACAAAAAAAATGCATTTTTTACTTCACAATCACATAGCTGCAGCGTACATCACTCTGTTAAAATTGCGTGTATACCTTTGTCTGTTCCTGATTAATGTTAAGATTTGGCCTGGGCGCACCATGTTCTTTCAATTTCATCCTAATATCATAATCCAACTTTTTACCTAATAAATTACACACTGAATTCATGTTGTGCTGTTTTCTAGCTCGCAGAATGCTCAAATTACTCGAAAAAAAGTAAAAGTCGCTCAAACTTAGCCACAGTACACACACAAAAGACGAAAATGATAACACAAACTCAAATCAGCGAGAACGGAAACGAAAGTAACGGGACATATTTCGCGCGCTTTTTTCTTAAATCATTCGCGACTCTCTCGCTAGGTGGTGACACTTTACAGTACTGCACTGTAGAGCGCTCTAGTGAGAATTTGCGAACTTATTCTAAGACCGGATACAACAGCCAATATCAGAAACAAAAAGTTCTCTAAAACTCTATTAAAACAGTAAAACTAACGAGTGATTAACCGCACACCAAAACATAATAGACATATACAGAGACAAGAGATTCGATAGTGGTGTTTCAGCCACTCTTTATTCTCTTTTGAAGTAAGCAGAAGAACGTGAAAATAGTGTGGAGGTTGGTAGGACACTCTTGGGCTACAAGCTCGGAGCTTTCGAGACGCCCATAAAAGCAATACACCAACGAACCCCTCCAAACCCACCGCTACTTGGAGCTAAACGACATCTCAAGGCGCAGCCTTAAGGCTACTACCTGATTGAAAAACATCGTTCAATATCAACAGTTCCAAAAACATTAATCTTCATTATTTACATCCATGTGGCGGGAAAATGCTAAATGAATTCTGATGATTATAATTCTGTAATATGTTGTTGATACATATATTTCAAATAGTTTTTGGGGGCGCCTCCGCCTCATATCCTTTAATTACGAGCCGTGCCTCAAATAATGAGTCCCTGTAACAAGCTGCGAGGCACTTTTGGCACCTGGAAGCGACATTGCCACTTACAAGGCAGGGTCGAACAGCCCGAGCATTACATAAGCCTCCAATGGCCAACTTAGCAGTTGCGTTAGCTAACGTCTCTGTTGTAATACTGTCCAGAGGAATCGCTTCTGGAGAGCGAGAAAATCTGCCAACAATTGTTAAAAGACAACGTTGACCATCTGAAGGTGGGAACAGTCTGACGACGTCCACATGAGTAGACATTAGGGGCTGATGCATTCTTCTCAGAAAGAGGAGTATATTTCCGCTATTAGTCTTTGCTCATGGATATCTTTTCAGGCGACATGTTGAAGTGCAAAGCACGACAATATGCTGGTTTAACTGAAATAGTACATTACTGATTGGTCACAAACGTTACGTTTTGGTACATTAAATGTCAATTACAAGCGAATATCACTGTATAATGAAAGAACCATAAAAGGTCTAAGCAGAATGTATATGAATTAAAAAGAGTACACCTTGTAATAGTTCGACCGGCCTGGTCTTGTGGTTAGGGTAGTAGGGAAAAGAAACTTTTTGTATTAGAATCCTATTAAAGCTAAACGTTTTTACTTTTTTATGTAGGCCCTATGTAACAGAATAGAGGATGAGAATATTAATTTATTGAAAGTCTTTTTACAGTACTCGCTAATCTTTTTACGATATTTGTTAAGACATATGAGACTGAAAATGTGCAAGAACCTAACAGAAGAGTTTAAATTGCTGTGACTGATATGAGTACGAATTATATTCATCATCTTCCTTCTCACATAGATGTAGTTGGCTGCCTATTTCAAATATGTGGCGATTTCACAAATAGTTGGCTGTTTATACATGAACAAGTTCCAATTTGCATGTGTGTAATTAGCTATGAACATAAGCAATCTGCTCTAATATGATTGAAAATAAGTACCATCGACATTTATGTTCTTGTAAGTAATAGGTATCTATGTAACAAAGTAAAACTGATACAGTCTGTCCAGTCATGAGTGACGAATAATGTGTATTAATGAATTGGTAAATTATGGGGGACCACAATCACACATAATGTTTTTGAAGGGCATTAGACTATTGTCAATGATGTGGATCATATAAGTAATTTCATGTGTCACCAAAATAATTAGAACTGAATGACATCAAATCAACAATCAATTAGTTTCATAAAATCGGCTGTCAATTTCCATAAATGAGCACAAATCAAAAATATACTGTGTCACTGTATAGAAACCAGACATAAAGAAAAGTGCAGTTTATTTGATGCTGAACACACTGGCATGACCATGTTTTGAGTTCATTCACATCAAGTAACATTACCATTTACAGTAACAAAACCTGATATCTATGAATTAAAATATAACTGTTCAGTCAAAAGAGTAACATTTCCTTCATGAATATTGTTGGCAGTTTTATTTTAAAATACGTAGCGATTTCCGAGTTAGTTGTTAAAGAAACACCTAATAGAACAACTGTGAGTGAAACTAGTTGCATCAAGTCATATTCATCCATATCACAAATCGTCGTCTGTTCTGTTTGTTTACAAATATGTTGTGCTCGAGGTAGCGCCAATCACGGCAAAAAGAACTGCTGTGCCAAAGATCTTCAGCAGAAATATAAACCTGTTTCCAGGAGGAATGCATCAGCCCCTAAAAATAGATGATAGTGACGATGTATTCCTCTCGGAAAGAGGAGCATATTTCCGCTTTTGGCATGTGCTCTACCATAACTTTTCAGAGGTCAAGTTGAAATGCAAATCATGACAATATACTGTTTTAACTGAAATGGTACATTTCAGATTCGTCACAAACGCTTTACTTTCGTACATAAAATATCAATTACAAGCGAATATCAATAAATTACGTAGAAACCATAAAAGGTTTAAGCAGAAAGGATATTAATTATGCTCGATACAGTAGCCCAACCAGTCTTGTCTTGTGGTTAGCATACTAGGCTTTGATAGTAGAGAGAAGAAAGTTTTTGGGTTCGAATCCTGTTAAAGTAAAAATATTTGTTATATTATATAGTCCCTATGTAATAGAATAGAGAACAAGAATATTAATTTATTACAAGTCTGAGTTACAGTACTCACTAGTTTTTTTCCGTAGGACTATTTGTTACAATATATGACACTGAAAATGTGCAGGAATCTAACAGGAGAGTTTAAACTGCTGTGACTAAAGCGCGTACGAATGATATTTACAATCTTCCTTCTCACATAGAAGTAGTTGGCTGCCTATTTCGAATATGTGGTGATTTCACAAATAGTTGGCTGCTTGTACATGAACATGTTCCAATATGCATGTGTGTAATTAGCCAGGAACCTAAGCAAACTGCTCTAATATGATTGAAATAAATACCATCAACATTTGTGTTCTTATAGCTAATAGTTACCTCAGTAAAACTGTCACTATCTGTCCTGTCATAAGTGACGAATGATATGTATTAATGAATCGGTAAATTGTGTGGGACCACAATCACATATAATTTTTTTGAATGGCATTTCTCAATTCACAATTATGATGTGGATCGTATAAGTAATTTCATGTGTCACTAAAAAATGTAAAATGGTGTGACATCAAATCACCATTCAGTTAGTTTCATAAAATCGGTTGTAAAGTTCCAAAAGTGAGCACAAATCGAAGATGTATTGTGTCAGTGTACAGAAACCAGACATAAAGAAAAGTACAATTCATTTGATGCTGAACACACTGGCATTACCATGTTTTGATTTCATTCACATCAAGTAGCATTACCATTTACACTAACAAAAACCGCAATCCGTTAATTAAAATATAACTGTTCAGTCAAAAGCATAACGTTTCCTTCATAAATATTGTTGGCTGTTTGTTTTAAAATACGCAGCGATTTCCGAGTTAGTTGTTAAAGAAGTATCTAATAGAACAACTGCAATTGAAACTAGTTGCAACAAGTCATATTCATCCACATCATAAATCGTCGTCTGTTTATTTACGAAAATGTTGTCATTCAGGTAGCGCCAATAACGGCCAAAACAACTGTTGCACGAAAGATCATAAGCGAAAATATACCCCTATTTGCAGGAGGAATGCATCAGCCCGTAATGTCTACGGCCCCTAATGCCTACTGTCCATGTGAACATGTGAAAGTGAACCATTGTCTCAGAGAAATGCATGAACATGGTGTGACGTTTAATGCACTCGTGGGCCCATGCACAGCATTCTTTCTGTATGCCTGGTCACATGTAACAATTAGTTATTAGTCTTGTTGTTGCTCTCAAGCACAGATAGCATAAATTATGCAAATGTTAGAAAATTTGGAATCGCAATATTGCAGGAACGAACAGAGAAATTTTTACACTCAAAACGTCACAATGTAGTTTGACGAGCTGCAATTGTAAGCCATATGTAGTATTTTGTAACGGACCATGAAGTTCTCGGTCCGTGTTCTGAGCTTGAGCAAGCAGTGTGAGGTACACAGTGTTACTGGTACTGCATAATTTCTATTAATGAAATTCCACTTGTACACAAGCTTCTTGCAAATTTACTCGCTTTTCAAATGATACTTCTCTTTTACTTGAAAAACCACCTGTGAGTGACCTTAAAAGCGGCTTGTTAATTTCAAATAACTGATCCTGGCAAGGAACTGCTAGATAAAAGATGTTTCTTAAATTTCAAATAACGAATCCTGACTGGAAACTGCCAGATAAAAGAGCTGGAGTTATTTAAAACTAACAAGTCCCAGAAAAAGGGATCCAAGATAAAATTTTCGCAACAGAATACATGAGGTTTCCTCCGGGAAGCAGAGGGAAACCATAATAAAACGGATCTGAGGTTAAATTATAAACAAGGGAAAATTTAACTAAGCTGGTTTATTGCCAGTTCACATGAAAATGGGGAGCAACACCGATTTTAAATACACAATAAAAGTGCATCCCACTGTAATTTACAAAGTACTAATTTTGTTCACACACCAAAAGGGGTCAGATAAGCAAAACGAGGATGTAAAGAATATAAGAAACATGAGGATTGGTAGGACATGGGGCACAATCATTCACAAGCGCATAGCTGCGACACTTACTCTCACAGAAGACTGCGACATGAAATACAGCACAATGCACAACCAGGCAGATAAGCCGAATCAGCCAAGTTACGATATTCATAACCACGTGCACTCTGTTCCACTTCTAATGCCCGGAAGGTGCCACTAAATTCCACACAAACCTTACACACGAGTGAACTGATAAGAAGCCAGAAGGATGTGGAAAGATACTACGGAAATAGTAAGAGGTAGCATTATTTAACGCCTGAAGGGCTGGAAAACGTTGAACAAAGAATAGGTCTTTGTTCCACATGCTGTAACGGACACCAAACTAAAACTCACTAGTCATCTACCTCTTTGACAGCTCCCAGCGTTAGCTAGTGGAAACAAGGCATAAGCGAACAATGCACAGCAGAGCTGTCTGCGGCGAAACAAGGCAAGCGCAGAATGCAGTAGAAACGTATCACTCACACACAGGGTAAATACAGGGTGGGGAGCATAACTACATGTCAATGCAAGTTAATACTTTAACTTATAGTCAATAAATCAATAAGTTTTTAAATTGAAAATAGAGTCTAACAAATGCAAAGTCTCTATAACTTCAAAGGGAGGTGAGCAAACATTGAAATAAATGAAAAAAAGGCAGAGAGCCATCTTTCATCACCCTCTCGTTCATTAGAAATTTAGAGTGAGGCATTTCGCATAATATGCTAACATCTGAGTGATAAATTTCTCTAAAAATTAATCCACAAGCTAATTCAATTGGAGGGGTAGTAGCATGAGAGCATATTACAAAGCCTGAGTGGCACATAAAATAGTCAGATAAACAATAAAAATCGTCTTAGAACTAAGCCTAATAACTCAGTGGGAATGCAGGTGTGGCTGGTGAGACCGCTCAGTGGAGGAAACAATTCATAAACACATAAAAAACAATACAATGCATAAGACAATTAAAACAGATTAAAAGCACACAAATCAATGCAGATCGTGAGACAAAAACTGCAGAGTTTAAGGAGTGCAAGAAAATTTGTCATTGTGTCTGTCGCAAATGTTAGTATTGAAGCACTTTGATGTTCATGTCAATTGTATTTACACGTATTGCATTGCGATAACTAATGATCGCTTTGCCAACACCCAACCTAGGGTTATCGTCGGGGAGGGAACTTTGTACTGAAGGACTGGGAGGAGCTATCCATGCACGGTTTTTTAGTTTTTTACTATTTGATAGCTGTCTTTCCATGGCAGCACTTGTCCCTGAGTCATGGTACTCAGTGTGGAGGAATTACACTGTACTATAGTCGGCCATTGGCAGCAACTAGAGTAATAGAGTCAAGTGGTATACAGAATCACCTGCAGTGTTGTTGATATGCAGGGCAGAAGCAGAGATTTTACTCACTGATGTCTAGCAGAGGATTGGTCAGTCTGTTGACCCATTCGGTACAGCATTGTTGTCTTTTATCGGGGTTGGTCCAGGCGGCATCAGGAGTGTGCTGGACTCCACCCCATGGCTATGACCGCGGCACCCAGAGCGCTGTTTCAGCTGGCACCCACGCAACCATTTTGAAGCCGTTTATGACCACCGGCAAAGCACAGCTCCGTGATGTGGGGCCGGGCCCAAGGTTAGCAGCTTGTCCATCTCTCAGGTGGCTGCAGTGACTGCCTCTCACCCGGGAGATGATCTGGGACAACAGACCCCCATGGCGTGGCACGTGCGGGGCGGCGGCTGGCGTTACATCACCAGTCCCCCGAATGCTCGCTCACCGGCAGCTGGGCCCGCCTTGTGTGGAGTGGAGCGGCGCTATCACTGGTGCTGCATCTCGCTGTAGACCACGCTAGGATGTAGTCCCTACAGTCTTTTCACACAATGATTAGTTACTTAACCTAACTTAAATCTAATCAAACCGTTGCACTCTATTGTCTGAGAACTTCAGTTCGTGGTAATCACTGTTCTCAAATGGTTTTTCACAGCATTTTGTACTTACCGAACATGGGGCAAGAATTAAGCAACAAATTATACACACAAATCAATTATACACAAAATATAAACAAATATACTGGGCATACCTGGTAGCTTTACAATAAAGGTAGCCATAATTTTTAAAGAACATAAAAGAAATCACAAGCTAATAACTTATTACTAGACACTTATTCATACAATCGATAGAATGGTTTAGCATGGTACACAGTCAAAAACATAAGGCGCAGCATTTGCAGCAAGCAGCACGGCACAGCGCAAGGCGTTACAGCATGCACTAAGCTACTACTAAAGGGCCCATCTACACTACGGCATTGTGCAGCATGGTACCTTTATCACACAAACCCATTCTAACACGGTCCCTCTGACCTGTTATTTGCCTGTAGTTTTCACTTGAAATGTTCTCCCTTAATTCAATGTGAGATTGTTCACATAAAAGTACTAAAATTGTGTATACTTACATGGTAACTAAAGTAAACATGAGTATACTGGACATTCTTCCTGAAATAAGAGAATTATTTAAACAAATTATTCATATTCTGCAAGGAAAACAAAACATCATTAAACACTATAGTAGTTTAACCGAACATGAGCATACTGATATGCTTGTTGAAATAATAGAATTATATCCACAGAAATATTCATATTCTGCAAGAACACAAAACATCCATCAATACAATATTAAGCATAAATACTCTGACCATGCTTGCTGAAATCAGGTAATTATGTACACAAAAATGTTTATATCCTGTAAGAAAACAAACATCATTCGATACCATATTAATTAAACTTAACATAAACATACTTTGATCATTAAGCACTATCTGTAAAGAGAGGGGTTGTGTATTAGTAATTTTACTCATCGCGGGGAATGTATTGTCTGTGGTTCGCTATTCTATAACCAGCTTATTCTAGTGGAGTGGACTGTGACACACCCTATCCCGATGGTCCTCTTGGCACCCTTTTATATTCCTTTGGATCCCTTCATTTATTTTGGTACTGTTAACTTCTCCTCATCGATACTCAGACCCAGTCCGCTCTGAAAACTTGAAGACAGCTGTTAGTTATGTTGTTATTACACACAAAATTTAACCTTTCCTAAGTGGAAGTTGTGTAGAACCCTTTTTCATGGTTGTCACACACCCATAAACACCTACATTCTCAACGAACAATCAAAACCAAATATAAGCAATATATTAGTACCCCAGGACACAACAACCACAGCGTATCTTGATGCACGAAACTGTTTCTATGAATCAGTATAGAGACTTATGTAGCCTTACAGCGAAATTATCGTTGCATGAAGCTCAAGGCCCGTGATTTTCGGTACACGTCAAAGCAACACAGAGTAGCCTTCCACCCTCAGGACAATAAGGTGGCACATACATTATGGAATGTAGTGAACTATTTATCAACAACAAGGTACAAGACCATTAAACAGCATAACTTAAATTATATAGTACTTAATTTTCACACATCTACAATTTGGTATAGCGGACTACTTCATGTGATCGTTTTGTTCACCAGTAATACCAAGGGACCAGTTCTGGTTTGCTTGGCCACATACACCTGTGGTGCACACACACAACAGCTGACTGGCTGTCACTACTCCACTGATATTCACAATTGTTGTAACAAGTGAATGGATTTGAGACAGACAACACTGAAGTTACTCTTATAAAATACCCTGCACACAAGAAAATACACATATTTTATCCCCAAAATACACAACATACGCTCAAAGTACACAAAAATACACTCAAAATACACAGAATACACTCAAAGTACAGAAAAGACACTCAAAGTACAGAAAAGACACTCAAAGTACAGAAAAGACACTCAAAGTAAAGACACTTTAAAAAGTACAGAAAAGACAATTGTGAGAAAATTACAAATTTATCACAATTTATACAAAAACAAAACATCCGTTCCGAGCATATTGATCGTTGTGCAATCAACCTCGGAAAATTGTCATTGACTAGTGCTGGGCTGGTGTTCTGGTGGTTTGTTATGACGCGGATCAGCTGACCGCACCTCAACCTGTTCAGGGGGCGTGGCCCCCTGCTGTCACTGGCCCTTGTTGGGGCGGTAGCGCTTTTTGCCATTCCCAAATCACTTATTTTTACCAAACTGGCGTTTCTGCCACTTATTCCGACCATCATTCGAAAATGGTTGGCTTTCACGGGAGGGGACTGGTTGGTTGTCACTGTCGTTGCCATGTGTCTGATCGCTTTTCTCCGATCTGTTTGAATTGCTACTCGACTTCTTGGAGGAAGTATTTTGATTTCGTCGAGGCTCGAACTCGTCATCGAGTTGAAGGTCCTCCAAGTAGGCTTGAAAGAGCTCTATGTCATCCTCACAGTTACCAGCAAGGACGGCACTTCATAAACTCCGAGGCAGCTTCAACAAGCAGAATTTAATCAGCTCGCGCGAAGAGTAAGGAGCATCCAAAAACTGGTTCCGTAGAACCATTCCTTGGAAGTACTCATTCGGACTATGGCAGATAGAGTTATTAAAATGCGGCATCATTAAGATGCTGCTTTTGATTCTATCCTGCTGCCGTTCTGACCAGTAGACAGAAAGGAAATGGTCACAGAAATCTTGATAGTACCGGCAGTACCTAAGTACAGATTGCATCCGAGTACCGGGTTCCCATTCAAGATATCCACACACATATTCCATCCTGTGCCCGTCTGACCAGCTCGGAGGCAAGGAATGTTCAAATTGTTCCAACCACGATCGTGGATGGATCCCATTCGCCAAGTTACGAAAGACTTGAAACTTCCGCACCGACAAGAAATGGTTATGATCGAACGCCTGTCCGAGTTCCCGACTAGTTACAGGTGTGCGCCTCACCAGCATGGGAATTTTGCTGCACGCCATTCGAGGATCTTCCTCCTAAAATGCGGAATCATCCCCGTGTTCCGAACTGCATCGATTGCTAGCGCACACAACACGAGCCACGTGCGCTACAGGGGGAGGGGAGGGGCGGTCAACGGCTTCTTCAAAGCGCGTTACACGCTCGCGGAGTTCTTCCGTCACATAGCGCCTCCTCTTATTTATTTCCCATTGCTGCTGCTGGAATTGAAGCAGGCCCTTAACTTCTTCAGAGTCGACGGGAACCGTCCTATCCGACGTCCCTTCTGAACGCTGCGACATCTGTTCAACTGAGGTGGCTAATTTCGCCAGCCGCGACCCTTCTTCGTCAACACGCGTATTTGCTTCGGCTATGGCATCGACATTCGTTTTAACTCGCGTGTCAACGTTATCAACACGCGAAACTACATCACTGATTGCCTCTACATTTTCGCGAATGCGTGAAGCGTTCTCCGAAATAGTGGACATCGCTATTTCATGTGTTTTCTGCACGTGGCGGACTATTTCGTCACGCGCATTGTGTAGTGCTAACTGCATTGAAGTATTTTGTTCCACAATTAGCTCTCTCATGCGATTTTCCATGGCGGCATTTTGTTCGGTTATGCGGGTCTCCATGTTAGCAATTTGCTCTTTCTCACATTCCATGACAGAGAGTAGCCTTGTTAGGATATCAGCAAATGCTACTTCATCAATGGCGGACACAGGCATCACCATGTTGGCAGAGGCACTGGACTAATGTGTACATTCCACCATATTGTTCGATAAGGCGTCTTGCACGCCGCCTTCCTGGCTACCGGATGCGGCCATGTTCGAATTTGGCGCGCTTTCTAACGAAGAATCTTCAACCACGCTGCCTGTTGCCGTAAGGTTGGCAATGGCTTCTTGCTCTAATGATGGGTCTGATCGTGTCGATTTTTCCCTGTCTATAATGCGGTTCATACGCCTATTGCGAGTTACCACTGTTGAGTTCGAATTATTTTGCATGATTCTAATTACCAGAACAACCAAATTTCCACGCAAGAACGCAAAACGCACGGCCTATTAAGAAAATCTGCGTGCACTTAAACATGTATACTACAATTTTACACGGTTGTCGGACAGAACGACAACTTTTTAACAATAAAAAACATAGAAATACAGCACAACCTAACGAATACCACGTGGCAGAACAAGGGTACAAAGTTTCACACGCAAGCCTACACTGTGGTGTTGTTCCTATAATTTTACACAAATAAATTCCCATCCAAAAATACCTAATATTCTGCGATCTTTCGTTTTGCTCATTATTCTGAAAATAATATTGCGCTGCAAAATAATCATGAAAAATAAGACACAAGATATTTCGCTGCAAAACTATTCTCACACACACACAGTCATACATGAAAGTTTGCTTTACTGTAGCACTGCACGAGTTTTGGTGGGTGCTTAATTGTGAACAAAATTAGCTTTCTAATATCACAAGACTCGACAGAAGGACGAATCCTGGAAGGGAGTCGCCAGATAAAAGCGGCTTGTCAATTTCAAATAACTAATCCTGGCAGGGAACTGCCAGATAAAAGAGCTGCAGTTATTTAAAACTAACAAGTTCTAGCAAAAGGGATCCAAGATAAAATTTGCGCAACGGAATACATGAGGTTTCCTCCAGGAAGCATTTACATCTACATCTACATAGATACTCTGCAAATCACATTCAAATGCCTGGCAGAGGGTTCATTAACCACTTTCATAACTTTTCTCTACCGTTCCATTCTCTAATAGCGCGCAGGAAGAAAGAACACCTAAATCGTTCCGTTTTCGATCTGATTTCTCTTACTTTATTGGGATGGTCATGTCTCCCTAAGTGGATGGGTGCTAGCAAAATATTTTCACATTCAGAACTAAAAGTCGGTGATTGAAACTTCGCAAACAGATCACGCCGCAATGAATAACGTCTTTCTTTTAATGATTTCCACCCCAATTCGTGCAACATTTCCGTGACGCTTTCCCCCCTGTATCGTGATAGAACAAAACGAGCTGCCCTTCTCTGAACCTCCTCAATGTCTTCTGTCAGTCCCATCTGGTGAGTGTCCCACAATGGGCAACAGTACTCCAGGAGAGGACGTACAAGTGTGAGGTGGGCAGTCTCTTTGATGAAGCTGGTGTATCTTCGAAGCATTCTGCCGATGAAACGTAACCGCTGGTTCGCCTTCCCCACAATATTTTCTGTGTTCTCTCCAGTCAAAGTTGTTCGTCATTGTAACTCCTAGGTATTTCGTAGAATCTACGACCTTAAGGTTTGACTGATTTATCGCGTAATTGAAGTTCAGCGG
The DNA here is from genome assembly GCA_026315105.1 of Locusta migratoria. Classification (NCBI taxonomy): domain Eukaryota; kingdom Metazoa; phylum Arthropoda; class Insecta; order Orthoptera; family Acrididae; genus Locusta; species Locusta migratoria. Next base: position 240,481,277 of record CM048750.1, on the reverse strand, counting down.
ATTTCTTTTAGTGGTCACGTGTATTACTTCACACTTTTCTTTATTTAGTGTCAATTGCCAATTTTCGCACCATGCAGAAATTTTGTCTAAATCGCTTTGCAGTTGACTTCACAAACCGATAAACGACAGCATCATCCGCGAACAATCTAAGGGAGCTATTCAGACTGTCTCCTAAATCGTTTATAAAAACGAGGAAGAGTAGGGGACCTATAACGCTTCCCTGTGGAACGCCAGATATCACTTTCGTTTTACTCGATGACTTACCGTCAATTACAACGAACTGTGTTCTTTCTGATAGGAAATCGTGAATCCAACCGCACAATTGGGGAGATATTCCATAAGCACGCAATTTCATAAGAAGCCGCTTGTGGGGTACAGTGTCAAAAGCCTTCCTGAAATCCAGAAATATGGAATCGATTTGAGATCCCTTGTCGATGGCACTTAATACTTCATGTGAATAAAGGGCAAGCTGTGTTTCGTAAGAGTGATACTTTCTGAATCCATGTTGACTACTGGTTAATAGGTCGTTCTCTTTGAAGTAGTTCATAATATTCAATCAAAGTATATGTTCCAAAATTCTGCTGCAAATCGACGTCAATGAGATAGGCCTGTAATTTTGGGGATCACTCCTATTGCCTTTCTTGAATATTGGAGTAACTTGGGCAACTTTTCAGTCTTTGGGTATGGATCTTTCGCTGAGTGATCGGTTGTAAATTATAGCTAAGTACGGAGCTATTGCATCTGCATACTCTGAGAGGAATCTAGTTGGTATACAATCTGGCCTGGAAGATTTATTTTTGTTTAGTGACTTAAGTTGTTTTACTACTCCAGGAACATCTAGTTATAAGTTTCGCATGCTGGCAGCTGTTCTTGGATTCAATACTGGAGTGTTTACTTCGTCTACTTGGGTGAACGAATTTCGGAAAGCTGTGTTTAGTAATTTTGCCTTAGCAGTACTGTCATCGGTAGTATTACCATTGCTATCGCGTAGTGAAGGTATTTTTTGTGTATTGCCGCTAGTGTACTTCACATATGACCAGAATTTCTTTGGATTTTTTGCAAGATTACGAGATGGGATTTCATTGTGGTAACTACTATAGGCTTCTCGCATTGAAGTTCGCTCTAGGTTGCAAGTTTCAGTAAAGATTGCCAGTCTTGTGGATTCTGTGTCTTTTTCAATTTTGCATGCGTTTTTCTTTGTTTCTGCAACAGTGATCTGACCTGTTTTGTGTACCACAGGGGGTCAGCCCCCCTTTTATTAATTTATTTGGTATAAATCTCTCGATTGCTACTGATATTATGTCTTTGAAAGTAAGCCACAACTGATCTACATTCGCATTTTTAGTTTTGAAAGACTGGAGACTATCACTCAGGAAAGCGTGAAGCGAATTTTTATCTGCTTTATTGAATAGATATATTTTTCGTTTATTTTTGGTGAATTCAGTCTCGCTACTACAACTCTATGTTCGCTAATCTCTGTATCTGTTTTGATGCTCTTTACTAGCTCAGGATTATTTGTTGCTAGGATATCAAGGGTATTTTCGCAACCACTTACTGTTCTAGTGGGTTCGTGAACTAACTGTTCGAAGTAGTTTTCAGAAAAAGCATTCAGAACTAGTTCGGACGATGTTTTACATTTGCCGCCGGTTTTTAATACGTAATTATGCCAACATATCGAGGGTAAATTAAAGTTGCCACCGATTATAACAGTATGCTTCAGATACCTATTTAAAATGTGATTCAAGCTTTCTTTGAACATTTCGGCAACCGCATCGTATGAGTCAGGGGGCTGATAAAAAGATCCAATTATTAATTTATTGCGGTTGTCAGGTATAACCTCTACCCAGACCAACTCACAGAAAGTATCTGTCTCAATTTCGCTGCAGGATAAACCGTTAGTAACAGCAATAAACACGCCACCCCTTTTTTATTTATTCTATCCTTTCTGAAGACCATTTGGCCCTTTGAAAAAATTTCGGCCGAACTTATCTCAGGCGTCCGCCAGGTTCCAGAAGCTATAACGATTTGTGCCTCAGTACTTTCTATCAGCGCTTGGAGCTCTGGAACTTTCCCAATACAGCTACGACAATTTACAACTGTTATACCAATGGATTCTAGATCTGCTTTCTTCCTGTGTCTGATCTACCCCCTTTGAGACTGAAACCCATTTTGGTATTCCCGAGGCCCTCTAACCTAAAAAACCGCCCAGTCCACGCTACACAGCCCCTGCTACCCGTAAAGCCGCTTGCTGAGTATAGTGGACTCCTGACCTATTTAGCGGAACCTGAAAACCCACCACCCTTTGACACAAGTCGAGGAATCTGCAGCCCACATGGTCGCAGAACTGTCTGAGCCTCTGATTCAGACCCTCCACTTGGCTCTGAACCGAAGGTCTGCAGTCAGTCCTGTCGACAATGCTGCAGATGGTGAGCTCCGCTTTCATCTTGCAAGCAATACTGGCAGTCTTTACCACTTCTGATAGCCGCTCAAAACCAGAGAGGATCTCTTCCGATCCAAATTGACACACATCGTTGGTCCCGACATGAGCCACCACCTGTAGCTGGCTGCACCCTGTGCTCTTCATGGCATCTGGAAGGACCTGTTCCACATCTGGAATGACTCCCCCCGGTATGCACATGGAGTGCACATTGGATTTCTTCCCCTCTTTAGCAGCCATTTTCCTGAGGGGCTCCATCACCTGCCTAACGTTGAGCTCCCAACTACTAGCAAACCCACCCTCTGTGAGTGCCAGGACCTTGAAGGCAGGGGGGCGAGTACAGGACAAGCGACACCATCTGCATCAGGAAAATCCTCTGCCACAGACAGCGCCTCAAATCTGTTGGCAAGACTAACTGGGGAGGCCTCCACTTCGGTTCCCCAGGAAGTCTTACGCCGCCTGACACGCGCTGAGGAGACCTATCAATCCACCACAGATTGGGGGGCTACCTCCTCGCGAGCAGTGAGCGGGCTGGCCACAGCCGCAGGCCGATCGGAGGACACAACAGACGCACAGCGCGTCTGCTGTACCCCCGCGAGCGGCCCACAACAGCGGCGCCCACCCACCGCAGTCTCAACCGTTGCCAGCGAAGCCAACACCGCCTGAAGCTGCGAGCAAAGAGTCACCAACTCTGCCTCCATCTGTTCGCAGCAGTCACAGTTCCTAGCCATCCTAAAAACCTATGTAACTTCCAAGTAAGTACGTCTGAGGACACAGAAGTTTGATAAACAGTGAGCTTCGAAAAATATGAATCTAACAATAAACTGTTTATTAACGGCGAATCTGAAAAATATATATGCGAGCTAATAAATCAAAATAACAACTGAACTGACAACTAAACGCGATTCTTAGTAAATAAACACGCGAGCACACTAAAGATTTAAGAACTGTAAAAGAAAGCACACATGAAATGAAAATAAGTCGCTTCTATTAAGAAGCCGGTTATCTTAGAATGTAGAGGAGCTGCTGCTGCTGTCGCGTGTGTCCTGGCCGGCGTTTACTGAGCAACTGAAGTGTAGGATTACCAACCGCGAGTACGATCAAAACGAAACAAAAGCAGCGAGTGGCGGATTTACACTGCGAATGAATACACTGAACTGACTAGTTAAACGCGAATCTAAGTAAATACACACAGGAGCACGAAAAGTTTGATAAACAGTGAGCTTCGAAAAATATGAAGCTAACACTAAACTGTTTATTAACGACGGATCTGAAAAATATACACGCGAGCTAATAAATCAAGATAATAACTGAACTGACAACTAAACGCAATTCTTAGTAAATAAACACGCGAGCACACTAAAGATTTAAGAACTGTAAAAGAAAGCGCACACGAAATGAAAATAAGTCGCTTCTATAAGAAGCCAGTTATCTTACAATGTAGAGGAGCTGCTGCTGCTGCTGTCGCTTGTGTCCTGGCCAGCGTTTACTGAGCAACTTTCAAAACAAAGACAGACGACTGTCGCGACGCGATTCACATGGCGGAATAATGTACTAACCAGATATTTAACGCGAATATGAATCAAATAAAAATGCGAGCACACAATAACTTTAATGAACTGAACGGAAAGCGCACTGAAAAGTCAAAATATGTAGCTTCTAGAGAGAAGCCGGTTTCACTTACAACTGAAAATGTGCTGGCTCTGGAGAGGTGCGCTCTGGACGACGACCACTCGGCAACTGAAGCAGAGGGAAACCATAATAAAACGGATCTGAGGTTAAATTACAAACAAGGGAAAATTTAACTAAGCTGGTTTATTGCCAGTTCACATGAAAATGGGGGCAACACCGATTTTAAATACACAATAAAAGTGCATCCCACTGTAATTTACAAAGTACTAATTTTGTTCACACACCAAGAGGGGTCAGATAAGCAAAACGAGGATGTAAAGCATATAAGAAACAGGAGTATTGGTAGGGCATGGGACACAATCATTCACAAGCGCATAGCTGCGACACTTACTCTCACAGAAGACTGCGACATGAAATACAGCACAATGTACAACCAGGCAGATAAGCCGAATCAGCCAAGTTACGATATTCATAACCATGTGCACTCTGTTCCTCTTCCAATACTCGGAAGGTGCCACTAAATTCCACACAAACCTTACACACGAGTGAACTAATAAGAAGCCAGAAGGACGCGGAATGATATTACGGAAATAGTAAGAGGTAGCATTATTTAACGCCTGAAGGGCTGGAAAACGTTGAACAAAGAATAGGTCTTCGTTCCATATGCCGTAACGGACACCAAACTAAAACTCACCAATCATTATTTACCGTTTTAACAGAAATCAAACAAAGTCACACCGGAAAACATACACGAGAGGAATACGCCACATTCCCGAGAATAACATTCACACACGCCTAAAGCACACAAAGCATAGGTTACCAAACAACGGCAAGAAAAATTTTTGCATAAAATGTTCTCGGTTTTCTTGCCGCATCAAAATGTGTCTGTAAATCTATCGGACCAAACTGCGTGGTCAAACTACTTAAACCTATGTAAACTAACCTACAGACAAACACACACACCCATGCCCCAGGGATGACTCGAACCTCCACGGCGAGCAACTGCGCGCTTCACTGCGAGGTGCTTTAGACCGCTCAGCTACTCCACCGGGGCTTTGCCGCATCATATATGGGTAAGAACCCAAGCTTTTGACTGTATCCTCTACAGTTGTCGTCAGGTGTAAAACTGACTGCTGTGAACTGGAGGCTTCCGCTTATATAACCAGGTGACAGCTTCTCATTGGCTGGCTTATGTCACAGAGGTAATGGCGCTTACTTGGGTGCTGCCATCTAGCCACCTAGAATTCCGTGGGGCAGTCATGTTGAAGTGCAAAACATGACAATACACTGTTTTAACGGAAATGGTACATTTCAGATTTGTCACAAATGTTTCGCTTTGGTACATTAAATGATGTCCTCTTACAACATAGCATCAAATTCTGCTTTGGCCACAATGTAACGATCAAGAGCTAGCTGTTTAGGTCGACTGGGGGTGGGGGAGAGGGTCTGCATTGGAGTTAATGTAATGTAGTGTGTCGTGACTCACCTTCTGAGGTGCCCCTGGAGGCCTAGTAATTCCAGGAAAGTGTTTCAATTGCTCTGTGTACGCTCTACCATCCACCTAGATCAGCTTGGCGCCGAAGATAGCGATGTCGCAGTGGGAGCCGTCAGGTGAAAGTCCAATGATGTTATCCAGGAAGCGACCATTGGCGACGTCTGGAAGGAGATAATGGTGAACCTGAACATCCGCGACGATTATCGGTTCCGTTACGTGGGCTGCCGTTAAATTCCATGCCATAGCACGTCTAAGCCCAAAATCCAATTCTGCATATCGAGTTTCATACGTCAATACCGTCGAGTTGTTGGCCGCAGAAAGTAGAAATGATGTTGCAGACTGGTACTTACGAAGCTGTGTCTGTAGTAAAATGCTTAAATCAGAGCACATATCCACCAAAAACGTGCGTCTACTCTTGTAGCCAGTAATGAAGAGACAAACGGATGGTGAACAATTATTAGGGGCGATGACCTCTGCTTTTCATTTGCTATAATTTTTAAGTGCATGGTGTATTCCATTTGTGTCCTCATTCTCTAAACCGCCTGTGGTACCAACACATCCTGTGATTATTTAAGCGTTCATGTACAAGTGGCACATTAGTTAGCGATGTAACCATCGCTTTCACTTGCAGTGACAATTGGTTACTACCAAAGGTGAACAATAAGGTGTCAGGTACCATGCGAGAGTCTACCTTACTTCTAAGGTGGTGGAGGTACTGCGAAGGTTTTCTGTCGCCAATATCCTCTTGAGGGATCACCTGATGTACACGTTCTTCACGTGAAGCAGAGACTTGTCACACAAATTCTGTTTTTAATTTAGAGTAGCTTCCATAGTCGGTGGACTCATGATGATATCCTGTACCTTGTCTGCATAACAGTGGTTGAATTGGCTAACTACCAGCGCGAATTTAGTGGTATCTATGGTCACTGCAACGCAAAGGAAACTTGCTTCAACTTGTGAAAACCATAAAGCCGGATTGTGTGGCCAAAATCGAGGCAGTCACACTGCAAAGCGTGATATAGTGGGAAAGTCCATAACTTCCGCAGATTGGGATTCTCATTGATTCTCATTAGTGCTTGTTTTTACTGTTTCAATCAATCATGTCGGCACCACAAATGTCATAAATCCATAGAAAGTTGTAGGTTTTCCAGAGATATAATAATTGTGTTTCTTCTTCCAGAATAAAGTGTGAGTGAATATATATCTTGAACATTTTATTTTAAAAGTATTTGCGTAAATACAACACTCGTTTCTAACATGACAAAGGAAGGAACATTAATAATTTATTTGTCGCTAAGCAGAAGACAATAAAAGTAATTAAACAAACTAAGAATAAGAGAGTCTAATGACTAGTTTACGTGACAATACTAGGTTTCATGAAACTGGCCTACTGGCCAGTGCGCATGCATTGCAGGCGTACGCACAACTCATTGGCGAAACTATACAGTTTCGGCACCTTCCAACTTTAGCGAAACTGTTTGCGCCACTTTTTAGGTTAGGTGATAACCAAAACGCAACAAAATACAACATGAAGTGGGGAACGGAAGAAATTGTTCGATTTTTTGGACATATATGCGATACATTGGTGTTTATGGGCTTTTAATGATTAACATTTCCGAAATAAGCTGTGGTGTGTTGATGTTCTTGAAGCACGCATTCATTAATTAAATATTTATGGGTGAACGATAAGTAATTTTCAGACTAAAATACATTCAATTCAAAATACCGATACAAAACGAACTTCGCAAAATGGAGTCCAGTAAAACATCAAATGTTCAAATGTTTGTTAAGCTTGAGGGACTTAACTGCGGGGATATCAGTCCATAAACTTACAGACTACTTATGAACTACCTTATACTAAAGACGACACAAAAATCCATATCCCAGAGGGGATTCGAACCCCTGTCAGGGAACAGCCTCACGCATCGTAGCATAGCGCCTCAATGCACTTGGCCTCTCCACCACGGCAGTAAGACATTGGGGTATAGTTCAGCACAAGTTTACAAGACGATGATCCTGTGGTTTGAACTTGCAGACTTTTTTAAGAAAAATTGTACATAGGAGAAAAGGCTACACAAATCTGTTATGCTGAATTCTTTTATTGTGGAATATTTGTTTAAAACGTGGTAGTTTTTATATTCACAATACTTTGTAAATATTTGAGGTTTTTACATTCACTTTTGTTGTAAATAATTTAAACATGCTAATATTGCAACGATACAGATCCCTCTGCAAGAAAGTGGTTAGCTATACCATTATCTTCTTAGTGCAGCCTGTTTTGAATAATTATCGCTGCTGGCATGCAGTGTTACGTCAGTTAGTCCTGCAGTATTTGTATTTCTCCATGTTCCTGGCTGGTAAACTATACAGTTCACATTCTCCTGGTTAATCAATTGCATATTTCGGTACATGATGCAGGTACTGTAAAGACGGATATGAATCCCCACTTGCCGAGAAACGTAATGTAATTTTTCATTTCATTTCTGGTGACAATGTTTTACGCATAAGAGTATCTTGTCTCCTTATTGGATTACTATTCTTTTTTTTTTTAAGAAAGAATAAAAAACGTAAACTGCTCTGGTGACATTCTAAGATAATTACAATAATTTGTATCAACCACTATCCCTTTCAGCAAGGTCGTTGATCAACCGAGCTGACACCTTTTTTTAATCCATTCACCAACCGAAACACGTTTCTTAGTCTTTTTACATTTAGTCTTATGAAGTGACTTTGCACAGAGGAGAAATAGCTCCGCCGCAACTCTTACAGCTGCTTTCAATTTACGATAACTGCGGCATTCACAAAACAATGAAACTGAAGTGTATAGTTTTAGTGACTTGTATACATACACGATTCCAGTTGCATGCAACTCATTTCATGCAATGGGTGTTGCAACCTGGCGTCGTCGTGTAGACTAGCCTTATACACGAAATTCACGCTGCAGCAAGGGTAACCCCACATTCAGCGCCCTTGGCGGCCAGTGAAGGAACTATTTGACATCTGAAACTTCCTGGCAGATTAAGTGTGTGTGTTGGAACTGGGATTCGAACCTGGGACCTATGCCTTTCGCGAGCACCTTCACAGAAGTTCTCCTGCGAAACACAGGAAGAGCACTCCTGGAAGGTGTGTGGAGACATAGCTTAGTAACAGCCTAAGGGATGTTTCCAGAATGAAAGTTTCACTCTGCAGCTGAGTACGTGGTGATATGAAACTTCCTGGCTGATTAAAATTATGTGCCGGAACCTGGATTCGAACCTGAGACCTTTGCATTTAGCTGGCATGTGCTCTACCGTCTTAGCTATCATGGCACACTTCACAGTCTGTCCTCATAACTTCACTTCTGCCAGTACCTCGCCTGCTACTTTCCAAACCTGGTTCGAATCCCGGTTCCGGCACACAATTTCAATCCGCAAGAAGTTTCATATCAGCACCTACTCTGCTGCAGAGTGAAAGTTTCCTTTTCACTGACATTTGTCAGGCGATCAGCTGATCGCGCGCCGTCCGTCGCTACAGTCCGTTTATGTTGGATAAGCTAGACTGTACTGTACCCCTAAAACAAAGTATAATAACAAAATAAAAATAAGAAACTAAGTTGCTTGTAATCCGTCTAATAGACTACTATAACGTGAATCAGTGTGACGAAAATGGATTAACTTCCGATGTTAGCAGACGACTGTACGGCCCAATCTTTGTTCGTGAGAAAGGTTGACGTGACGTGACGCCACGGTCCAGTGACATATAGTATGTAATGATCTCAATTGTGTTAAAGTGCTGGAAAGTGAAACATTGCGAAACATCGACATCTATTTTCAAGCGAAATTATAAACACATCAAAAAATATTTATAAGAGAATAAATTGAGCCTTTTTTGTTTTTTCTTTACCATTTTCTCCCTTATATTATTAATAACGCCATAAACAACCATTATGCCTGATTGTTTCATTTAAAATGGTATGTAATGAAAATTGCGTCATCGACTTACAATCTTATTGATATAAACGGTCTTTTCTTTTATACTATTGAAAAATATTGACCTTTTTTCGGTTTCAAATATTCAACCTCGCTTAAATAACGACATTCAATTGAAATAAATAAAGATTAAGACGTTACAGTTTCGTGTTAATAGCCTGCTATAACACGTCTGAGTATGAGGAAAATAGGTTAACTTCTGATCTTAAGAGACGAACGTTACGTCAAAACTTTCTTCCGGAAAAACCTTGATGTGGAGTGACGCTCCAGTGACGGGCAGAGTGAACGCCGCCTTTGAAATGCACTGTGGTATGTACTAACTGGACGTGACGAACAGAATGAATTGGTTTTGACTTGGCGTTTGGTCTAGTTTTGAAAAATAATAATAAGTGTTAAGTCGTGCGCAATAAACAGTGAATAGTATGGAACAAGATATTTGGACACATTAAAATAAATATTATGTTTTTGTTAAAGGTTCGTGTTTATTTCTACGAGCTTGCTGATGGGTTTATACAAGCGGTGCTAAAAATGGTTTTAACCTCATTGAATAATATACATTCACGGGAAAGGTCTGTGTGTGGTTATCTCTAATGCTACTCTTTGACTATATTGCTTGAAAGTCATTAGGTTCGTTCGAGTGGCCCAGAAGCTGATAGTTCCTGACAGTTGCTGACGATTTGGAAGGCCTCTACTGCGCATGCGCGCTTTTTGACAGTTGCCAACTCCGAAGCCAACTCGAACGCTTATTTCACCTGTTTCGCATATTGGCCACCCATAGCGCTAGTTGGCATCTTTTCTCTCTAGTCTCTACCAATGTTGAAAGTGAGGTTATGACTGGCGATATGTTATGCATTTCTCAATTGAGAAAACTATTTAAGTCGTCATGAAACATTTGCAATTTACCGTTAAACCAAAGTATAATAATAAAGATTAACAAGACACATTTGCCTGCAAACCGTGTATCTGTCGAATATAAAATTCATGTGACGAAACTAGGTTAACTTGCGAGTCGCGATGTTACCAGACGACCATTCCATCAAAACATTCTTCTTGAGACAGCTCACGTTGACGTGAGGTGGCGGACCGGCGACGAACCGTGTGCATTCCGTCATTAGAAATACATTGTGGATTAAATTCTGATCATAAACTTCGACAAAACGCAAAATATACGTAAACATGTCTCTCCATTTATAAATAATGTAGCCAATTTAACCTGACAAAACCTCATACAAAAATGAGGTAAATTAGGGTAGTTGTGTGTGAAAGGAATATTTGGTAACATACAACTTCATATGCATTTTGTCCCATTATTATGAGTGACAATAAAATTTAAAAAATGAAACATACAAAAATTTGCAGGTGTTGTGCAAGAATTATCATCGTACATGATTTTCCCAGAAGTTACACATTTCGTGTAGAAACGCCCACATTGGCACTAATATATTTCTATAATATATAACCACAAGGAGAAACACGGAACAGTAATTGTGAGACGCTATAGTGGCACATATGTCGGTTATAAAAATCTATCACTGCTAATGCCTGTTGTGAACTATATTATTCTTATGTGTCAATCACTTCATTTACAGATGGCACAGAAAATCTCAGTAGGACTATTTTTACTTCATTTTCAGGCGAATATATCACAATCCAAACTGTAAAAACATACGCATTCATCTTTAAATTCGTGCTATGAAAATTTCCACACCTTTCATTTATAGTATGTATGGGTGTAATAAAAAGGGGACGTACTGTATTAGAAGGCCACATAAGTTGAAAGAATGCTTGTCTAATATACAAACTCAGCCTCAATCAAGAGAAAATGGAAGACTTGGAACACAAACCTCTTCGTAAATGTGCAGGCTTGTCTTTTGGCCGAGGCTTGTTAAACGCTTTGGAGTTAGTCAGAAAACAGTTTGACGAAAATCCGCTGACTAAAACTTTCGGTCGCCAACTATCAGCTCCGCCACTCGAACACCAGATTGGCTAGTCAGATTTCGTCAGCAAGAGTCAGAAGTGCCACTCGTACGCCTCAAACTGTTCCTGACCGTCAGCAGCGCCACTCGAACGAAGCTATTGGTTAGTTCAAACAGAACCGTTGACAGGCTTCGCGGCTAAAATTTTGCCTGCTATTGGGCGGAGTGTGCACTGTGCAGTTTCCCGCCAGTTGTGGTAAGGCGCAGGTCTGAGTGTGGTACGGGGATCACTTGTTGCTTGTGTTTTGTTCCTTGAATTTGCTAGTGAAACATGTCTGGACGTGGGAAAGGAGGTAATTTTGAATTCGAAGGTTCATAGTTATTACACTACTTTTGTTTCTCTGTGTATTAATATTTTTACGCCTTTCCAGGTAAAGCAAAGGGTAAAGCTAAGTCTCGCTCTAGCCGAGCTGGATTGCAATTTCCAGTAGGCAGAATTCATAGGCTTTTGAGAAAGGGAAATTATGCGGAGAGAGTAGGTGCTGGTGCTCCGGTTTACCTTGCCGCTGTTATGGAGTATTTGGCAGCTGAAGTTTTGGAGTTGGCTGGTAATGCTGCTAGAGATAACAAGAAAACAAGGTGGGTGTTAACTGTATTCTTTGTTCCTCTAGTAATACAGTTCATCGTCAAATACTGATCGTAAGGAAACAGCGTACCGGTATTGCAAATCTTGTAGATGTGACCTTTCCTCTAGCTTTTTCTCCACCTTAATCTAGCGTACAGCTTAAAATACAACATAACAATCCTGTAGCGCCACTAATAGTTTCCTTTCGAAGCTAACTAAATTCGTCAGCATATTACTTTAGTACTTGTACCATAGACGATGGATACCAATTTCGTAATTATGTGGAACGTCAGTCAGACGGTATTAGAAGTCATAGTTCTTTATATTCCTTCCCCTTTGTAAAATAGCAGTACCTTATTAAATAACTTAAGCAGGAGTTGTCATTAAAAAGCTATTTCAATTTCTTTTTATATTGTAGTTTAGTCATTTTATTCTATTGGTGAGAAATGGCTATTGCCAGCATAATTCACGCCTGTCTAGGCCAACATTGAACAGTGATCATGCCTTCAGTTTTTTATTTTTACATGCTGCTATTTGGAGGATGGACAAGCTGGGAGAATCGGCTCTCAGGAAAGTTTAAGAGATATGTAGGAACAGGGGGCAATACGCAACTGATTTTTTAGAAGGTAGCTTTTGTAGATAAAAAAAAAGCCTCTGACAATGTTTATTGCAGCAGTCTCAAAATATAGGAAACTGGTTATTAACATCTACAAAAACCAGACCAAATTGAATGAAAGAAAAGCATTTGAATGACACCTACTCACGAAGATGTTAATCTTCTGTACCCTTTCATTTGCATATCTAAAGCCATTGCAGGATTAATTCTCAAATGATCATGGTTTCTGTTACTGAAACAAATCTGGTACAATGTTGACATTCTTAAGGAGGGAATCTTTCAAGGAAGTAACTTTTAAACAATCACTCTTCCATCAGTAAGAATGTCATTCCAAATAACTATGGAAGGGTTTAGTGTCAACTTCTGAGATGGTCTATATTTAATCACTTGTTACAGTACTGTCTTGGACCTCAGTAAAGCTGACACTTTCCCACGAGATTTTGTTTTCTGTGATTGGCTTGCTCATGGCTCTTTAGAGAAATTCTAGCTTGGTAATACACGTGCTTGCAATTGAGAACACTCAAAATTGAAACCAGAATTAAGGACCAGTAATTGGGATATTTCTCTTCCTAGCATTTATATAAATGACCTCCCGTGTAACTTGTCTGAAATCTGTTCTATATGCTGTAATATAAGAAGTGGAAAATTTGGAAACTTTACAAAAGTGGCTATGGTAAAAAAAAAAATCCATGACTTGAACAGCAATAAACTGATCTTGTAGTTATAAAAAATATTGACTAAGTTGAAACCAGAAGGAATGGTACACACATCTGTTGACAAATAATTCATTTGGATATGAAACGGAATTGGAGTGAACATATGCAACACCGATGTAAGAGTAATTTTCTTATTATGCAAACTTAAAACTTGATTAATAAGTAATCAGATTTTAGATGGTGTGGGTTGCATCTTGGTTTCAGATTTTAATGAAATTTGGTATAGTTACTACATGCTCTTAAGTTAATATCTCGGGTACTGAAATGTGTACTGTAACTCTTGAGGTGGCAGAGTTGTCTCACCCAAGTTACAGTTTTGGCCCTTTTCTAAAAACATGCCAATGTGTGTGACCTAATACATGCATAAAAACAGATGTAGCCAAAAAGATCCTCTTTTGAAAGCTGAAACCTCCATCCGAAGTGATAAACTGCTACACATTTTGCTTTCCCACATCTTACAGGATTTCATTGAAATTGCTTGAAAAGTGTAAAAAAACTGGGTTCTACTGGAAAAAAGCCTTGAAATGTCGTGGAATTTTAGAACCATTTCTCTTGAGACACTGAAATGTCACAGTATACTGAGAAGTATGTCATATTAAACTATTTACCTCCAACATATTTTATCCAATGCATAACTTCTTTACTGTACTTTGACAATTTGTGTCAAAGGAGAGTATTGAACGTAATTCATCTTTTCAGTTTGTATGGTCATGGCCCATGAAACATCTGTTCCTGGCGTTTGTAGTTGCACTGGATGTCCTCGGAGATGCTCTTGGTGCTGCTGTCAAGGGGACCATAAGTGTAAATATATTGTGGGTCTCAGATATGTTGAAGATACCCATACCCTAGTATGGGATATCTGCTTTTTACAGGCCACAGGCCTTCAGTTTTTGAAAAAATTTGATGCTGAAGCTAACTGCGTTATAAGCCACGTAAAGTTAGCTGTCTTCCAGCCAAGTGAACATCGCCCAGCGGTTTTGGGTGTTTTTTTATCAAATACACGTGGTTTGCATCAAAGTTAAGGGATGAGAGAACTCTTTTAATGTAAATGAACTTATGGTATTGTTCTTAAATACTTCCTATGCCTGCAAACCAGTAGATTTTATATAATGTGCTTTGCGCTGGAAACAATTGTTTCAGTTGCTTTTGACAAATATCATACGGCTTTGTGGCATAGCAAGCGAAAAGATTTTGTAATGACATGAAGATTAAATTACTACAGCAGAATTTAATATTTCTAACTTCATACAGTGCCATTGTTTGAAGCTATTCTGTAAATTAAATGGAAAAAAAACCTCAATATTCTGATAAAAAGGCAAAATGGAGAGGACCTATATAGGGTACCTCCAGCGTGGTAGCTTTAGACCTCACTTGCTACACCACACTCTTGGTTTGAACGGGGCTAACATGCATCTTAAATCGTGCTGTGAACATCGGCATAAATTTTCTCGGAAACGAAGCCCTGTCGTTAAAGTGGATAACCTCATACTCGTTAGATGCTTCACAATCCATCTAATATATAAAGCAGTGTGTCTATATATTTGTACGTGTTTTATACAAATCTACAGTTTTGTTCCAATCTTTATGAAATTTTGTACACGTAAGCTTCAATCCATGAGGCAGTCGCCGTAAGTGTAAGAATCACGTACGATATATAGTTCATGAGATGACGTCGTAAACAATGAGATGTGCGAAAAACTGCTGCTTTTGTGACAATGCTGCTCATTTTCTCCTAAACTATTGGACCGATTTCAACCAAATTTGGTACACAAATTTCTTACCGTGAGGTGACAATTGCTATATGGTTAAGAATCACATACAGCACATTGTTGAAAAGATATTAAGTCATAACCAATAGAAATCGCAAAAAAATGCCATATAATGCAGCGAGACTTTAGAAATACTGTACGAGAATGACAGTACTTAGATACTTGCAACAAACTTTAAACAGAATTTCAAACCCTTATTAAACTTTTCTCGCTTACTACTTTTCTGCTGTTTGTGGAGTAAAACTACGTCTCTCGGTATGACGTTAAAATTTATAATTTGGACACTACAAATTGTAGCGACAGGAAATTTTACAGAAAGTATACATGCATATAGTCGAGTGTAACTTCTAAATTGTATGACAGTATGACGTGAAACTCTTGATATGAGCACAAACAGTAACATTCATGGAAAACTGCCCCATCCAGCACAAAGTTTTAATCTTTTACTTCTTTGCTACTGATTGTATTCCAGAGATTTTAGACATTATACAAATAAATATATATAGCTGGAAAATTGCAGGTATAAATAAATACCCAGGCAACACCGGGTTTTCAGCTAGTTATTCGGCATCTGATTGTCCCCTTGTGTATCTTGCCACCAACTCTGCAGTGCTGGGAGCAGCTTTGGGGATGTCTAATGCAACTCTGGATGAAACGTTAAGAACTGAAATGTTTAATGTACCATAGCCATTAAGACTGTTTTGATGCAACACTAGACAAGAGTGTCAAACTAACAATCAAAACTCAAACATCTGTAATTATAGTGATGTAGTGCCTAGTGGCTGTTCCTACAAGATTAAAAATTGGTGATAGGGAAAAGTTGCCATTGTGAGGGGGTATATTTGCACAATTTTAGGTGAAGTTTTGTAGTCAGAAGCCTGAGGTCAAGGTAGCCAGTTATGTTGCCAGTGTTACAATGTGCGGAGCACGAAGTAGCATAATTTAATTTTTGTGTATTTTTGTTACTGATAAATTTGTTAAATTCTCTTGGTGCTTCTGTTTAGTTTTAAACAGTAGGGGACTGTTTATAACAGCTCAGTAAGTTACCAGCCACTATTAGTGTAGCACTAGTGTAGTAGTGCTAGATTTTCACTCTTACTATACTTCAGTAGTCCAAGATGTGTGCTTGCTGTGTGTGGACGCCACTGTTCACAAACAGGAGAATGTGCTTTTGTCCAGTCAGCAGTCTCCAGGCTGCTGCCTCGGTGTGGCGGCAGCAGTCTGACATGTAATATAAGGCACCTCAATGTCACAAGGGTTGGCCTTGGTCTGTGGCACCATGTGTGCCAGGTATGATTCCACCCTCACTGCTTGGTGAATTGAACATTCATGTCACTTGAGGCGGAGTGTCAATGTGGCATCACCCTTTTCATGCTGCGAGTGGATGGATGGCCAGTCCTTAAGCAGGGTCTGAGCAGGTGCATGGGGGAAGGGTCTGTTAGTGATTGGGAGCTAATGGTAGGCATGTTATGGAGCCCCTTAGGCAGTTAGTGTTGGAGGGCTGGAAAGAATTTAGATGTGCAATCGGTGTATCTGTTGGAGGGTCTTGTCAGAGATGTATAGAGGTGGCATTTGCTGGAGGCTATTGGACGTACAGGTGCAGCCGTCTGCAAGTTGTTACTCATGTTGCCTTTGGCAACTCTTGTCACTTGGGTTTTGAACACATCCTCAGGTTGTATGGGTGGAATTGAAGACTGCTGGAATCTCCTGAAGAGTGCAAGCAGAGGTTTCAATTTGCAGCATTGTTCCCAAGAGTGGATCGAGGCCAATTGTTTTGGAGATGAGTTGAGGGTCTCAAATCAGATTTTGTCGGGTCTTTGACAGCCATGGTTGCAGATTTCTGGACATGTTATCAGATGGGGAATTACAGGAAACATACTGATCAGGTGTGCACTGCCCAAAAGGAATAACTACACGGCTAGCAGAGTATTTGTATGGTTAGGCTAGATGAGAGCTCTGATGAACACTATCAATAGCATACCTGCCAACTCCAGACTTAGATGGGAGTCCCCTGATTTTTCACTATTTCTCCCAGTTTTTAGCTTATATCCTGAAACCCAAGATTCCCCCCCCCCCCCCCAATGGTCAAGCCCTTTGTTCATTTATCACGTTAATCTAAATACATATAGAAACTCACAGAAATTAGGAGTTGCACTTGACTTGTATAACAATTATTTCTGCTCTTTCCGTGTATTTGCAAATACCCTTGTTTCAATGTGCTCTTTTTGAATGTTTTGTTTTGTCTTTGTACGTAAGTGAAATCACTTCAGTGGTCTCTAATCGATAGTAAACTTTAGAGTGAATAGTTAGAAGCATCAGTTTCATACGCATATTGCAGAAAGTCAACTTTTGTGTAAACAGCTAGTTGTGATTATGGGATTTCAATTTTGTGGTATGTGTTCTAGGATGGCAAAAATATCCATTTTTTAAGCAGTTTTCGGGACATTATTTGTTTGTAATTGTAATAAGTTACTACAGGCTTTTTGTACACATGCTGTCCACAGATATGCTTTATAATAACTCACTTTTGGCCCATATGGGTTTTCTTCTAATGTGACAATTCTAAGATAGGACACATGTTGAATCCTTAAACCTGACATATCACCGACTTTCATGTCTCCATTTGAATTGTGGGGTTTCTGACACAAATGTTAAGAGCAGAATATCTGCTTTAGATATTGCAAAACAATTATCACTGTATATTTGCACTAGCAGATGCCAGATACACCATTTATCAATGTCCATATTTTTACAAGCTTCCAATGAAACAAAACAGCAATGTGCTTTTGGTTAGATATAAAATGGCATTTAACTGAACTCATTTGTCATGTACTCTTGCCTCTGCTACTTAAACATCAAATTTTCTGGATGGTAGGATTGATCTACACTGCACAAAAAACTAAGCTTCAGTGTTTGCTGTTAGGTAATAGAGGTGGAGCTATGAACTATTCAGGTAGCTAAATTTTCTGGTTTTAAGAGATGAGATTGCATTGGCAATAAACTTACGTACAAAATATCTGAACTAGTTTAAAAAGAGAGAGAGAGGGGGGGGGGGGAAAAAAAAAAAAAAAAACGATCCCCCAGGTTTATACATCCTCAATGATCTTAATTTTTCAGTATTTATCCGCAATGTCTAATAACTACTTTCGCTTCAGAATATTTTGTCGGGAACAGTTTATGCAACATTTCATTGTTGCTAATTACAGGCTTTTGCAGTGAAGATTTTTCTGCTGTTATGGATGTTGCTACTTTCTACAATACTTAGATAAATTTGCCAACCTACTCTCCTACCAAACAGTTTTAATTGGAAAAACCCTTGACAGTGTGATTATAAAGGCAACTGCTTGGCACAGCACTGTGGCAAAGAAGTTTTTGCATCCTTTAAAGTTTTAATTTGATTTTTTTTAATATGTCCCTGTCTATGCCTTGAGGGTCAATAAAGCTGATGGGTGGCATGGACATTTGGTATTGCAAGTTCTGGATATGTGGTCCTAACAGTAATCAGGAAATGTTCTTTGCTTGAAGCTGTCCTTGAGGTTTTTATTCTTTTAGTCGTTGTTGTTGTTGTGGTCTTCAGTCCAAAGACTGGTTTGATGCAGCTCTCCACCCTACTCTATCCTGAGCAAGCCTTTTCATCTCCTCATAAGAACGACAACCCACATCCACTTGAATATGCTTATTATACACGTCTCTTGGTCTCTTCAGAAAGGACTTCCTTATCCTTAAATCAATATTCGATGTTAACAAATTTCTCTTTTTCAAAAACGCCTTTCTACCCATTGGCATTCTGCATTTTATATCCTCTGTACTGCGACCATCATTTGTTATTTTACTGCCCAAGTAACAAAACTCATCTACCTCCTTTATTGTTTTGTTACCTAATCTAATTCCTTCAGCATCACCTGATTTTCTTACACAGCACTCCATTACCCTAGTTTTACTCTTGTTAATGTTCATCTTATATGCACCTTTCAGCACACTGTCCATTCCGTTCAATTGCTCTTGCAGGTCATTTGCTGTCTGTCAGAATTACTATGTCGTCGGCAAAACGCAATGTTTTCAATTCTTCACCCTGAACTTTAATTCCTTCTCCAAATTTCTCCTTGCTTTCCTTTATAGCTTGCTCAATGTACAAATTGAACAACATTGGGGAAAGGCTACAACCCTGTCTTACTCCCTTTCCAACCACTGCATCCCTTTCATGCCCTTCAACTCTGACAACCGCTGTCTGGTTTTTGTACAAGTTGTAAATAACCTTACGTTCCCTATATTTTACTCCTGCGTGCTTCAGAACTTGAAAGAGTTTGTTCCAATCAACATTGTCAAAAGCCTTCTCCAAATCTACAAAAGCTAGAAATGTTGGTTTGCCTTTTCTTAATCTATCTTCTAGGATAAGCCGTAAAGTGAGTATTGCCTCCCGTGTTCCTACATTTCTCCTGAACCCAAACTGATCTTCCCCGAGGTCGGCTTCAACCAGCTTTTCCATCCTTCTGTATATAATTCGTGTTAATATTTTGCAACCATGACTTATTAAACTGATGGTTCTGTAGTTTTCACACCTGTCTGCACCTGCTTTCTTTGGAATGGGGATTATAACATTTTTCTTAGTCTGAGGGTACTTCACCTGTCTCATACATCTTACACACAATGTGAAACACCCCTCAGGGGACTCACCGCTCTGTGGTGAGTACGTGCGTGGCGAGCACGGGGCCCCAGCCTTTGTAGCACTCTTTCCTTTCCGTGCTACATGACGCTTCTTCTACTGTCCTTTTCCCCTCTCTTGGGGACTGAGTCTGTGCATCCTTCGGGGAACCGAAGTTCTGACCCTTTTGGCTTTACAGTCTTCTTTCACCTCTTTCTTTGCGTCTGCGTTTGAGGCTTCTCCTCCTACTATTTCTCTCTTCCTCCTCCCTGTACGCACCTGAAGGCCACCCATATGGGTGACTGGGTAATGCGTAAGTCCCAGCCCCGGGCTGGCATGTAGGGTGCGTGCGTACCCCCTGGTTAAGGCCAGGCCAGGGGAGGGGCGATTGCCTGCGCTGATACCTTCCCGATTCGCCGATTGGTCCCTCCGTCTGTAGATAGGGAGGTGTGACCTGGGGTGTGAACAATCACCCAAGGCGGGTGTGCTTCCGTTGGGGGCCCCCAGCAGGAAGGAGCGTGCCATCGGAGACATGGGCAATCGTGGGGGATACAACCGCGATGGTTCAAAAAAAAAAGAAAATGGAAAGAGCCTTTAGAAATTGATGTATTAGACAATAGTGTGTCTGAACAGAAAAATTTACAGACATCAAAGTTCCTTGTGGTGACCCGTACTGAGGAAGGACAATCCTTTTCGTCGGTGAACCCATTTATTATTCAAAAAGGGGTTGATGCCATTGCCGGCCCAGTTAAGACCTGCAACCGCCTACGTAATGGAACACTACTGTTAGAAACAGAAAGTGGCTCCCAGGCACAGCGGCTGCTTAAGGCTACTCTGCTCCACAGCTACCCAGTTCGTGTTGAGCTCCATCCGACCCTCAATTATTCCCGAGGGGTAGTCTTCTCGGCCAGTTTGGACGGTCTGACTGATGATGAACTGAAAGAATATCTGGCAGCTCAAGGCGTCGTTGCAGTACACAGGGTGACAAAAAAAGAGAACCATGTTGTAGTGCCCACTCGCACAGTGTTTCTGACCTTCGACCGAGTGGCTCTGCCGCCGAAGATCAAGGCAGGGTATGAGGTCGTCACAGTACGACCTTATATTCCTAACCCTACTCGGTGTTATCAGTGCCATCGATTTAACCACACAAGCCAGTCTTGTAAGAACCTGGTCATATGTGTCACCTGTGGTAAAGAGGCCCATGAGGGGATTTGTCCACCACCGTCCCCTCATTGCATAAATTGTAACGGGAATCATGCTGCTTCCTCCCGGGAATGTCCTGTGTTTGCTGATGAACGGGCCATCCAGGAAATCCGTGTAAAGGAAAAGGTTCCCATACAAGTTGCACGTAAAATGTACGCCAGTCGTAAGCCTAAGACCCCACCGCGTGGTAATTACAGTACTGTAGTTGCAACGCCTCCACCAACACGGGATATGGCCACACAGACTTGTGACCTACAGTTTACGACAGTAGTTGTCAAACAACCTACATCGACAACGGCGCCACGTTCAACGAAAAGTGTGAGTACCTCTAACAAATCTTCATCTTCAGCTGTGAAACCACAGATAGAGACGCGAAAGTCTAAGAAAGAGCATTCGCGCGAGGATTTCCTCCGCACCCCTACCAAAACATCTGAGCCAACCAAGGAGCTTCACCAGGGCTCCAAGAAATCAAATAGGGGGAAAACTCTCCCCCCTCCTACCTCACAATGTGACGATGGCATCCCATGGAAGCCTATAGTCTCTCCAGGTGCATCAGCCAAAGATGGGGCTGCCGACCACACTCACGCAGCTGCTGTGGTAACCTCTGAGAATATGGAGCAAGACCCTCCTGTCTCAGACACCACCAGTTGCGAACATTCGCACTGTGGCCCGCCGCCTTCGTCGGGCTGATGTCCACCTTCATCTCATTTTATCCCATTATGGATATTCTTCAATGGAACATTCGTGGTATCCGGTCGAATTGGACAGAACTGCAGCTTCTAACGCGAACATATCATCCAATCATCTTCTCTCTACAGGAGACAAAATTGCTCCCTGGTACTCGAATTACTTTCCCACGCTACACTGCCGTTCGCTTTGACCTTCCTCCAGTGGCAGGAATTCCAGCCCACGGGGGCGTAATGTTGCTTATTCGGGATGACGTACACAGTACACCGGTCCCTTTGTGTACTCCAATACAAGCTGTTGCTGTCCGGATATATCTTCCTGGATTTGTCTTCACACTGTGCAATATTTACGCTCCTTCCTCTTTTCCCGTCACTAGATCAGATCTCCTAGATCTTATTGCCCAGCTTCCGTGTCCGTTTTTGTTGGTGGGAGATTTCAATGCCCACCACCCCCTTTGGGGCTCCCCACGACCATGTCCACGGGGCTCCCTCCTGGCAGATATACTGAACCACCTTCAACTCATCTGCCTTAACACTGGTGAACCAACTTATCTTTCAGACACCACAAATACTTTCAGCCATATAGATCTAGCTATCTGCACTGCTCAGCTGGCACGGCGTCTTGAATGGTCTGCTCTCTCAGACACACATTCGAGCGATCATTTTCCGTGTGTAATTCACCTAATGATGCCTGACATCCTTGAGCATCCACACCGCTGGCAGTTAACGAAAGCGGACTGGGAGCTCTACACGTCACTGGCGGATTTTGGTACTTATCCTAGTATAGACGACCAAGTGGAACACATTACCACAGTTATTCTGACAGCCGCGGAATGTTCCATCCCCTGCAAGACTTCCCACGCACGTCGTCCCCTTGTCCCGTGGTGGACCGCGGAATGCCGTGACGCTCTGCGAGCACGGCGACGTGCCCTTAGAATCTTCAAACAACGGCCCACGCTCGACAACTGCATCCGATACAAACGGCTGCGGGCCTATTGTCGTCGCCTCTTTCGCGACTGTAAACGCGCCAGTTGGCGCTCATTCACGAGCTCTTTTAATAGGTCTACCCCTTCCTCCATCATTTGGGGTAACCTTCGAAAAATTTCGGGCACTATGGCTCATTCCCCAATTCCCGGTCTGTGTGTCGCAACTGACACCGTCGTCGATCCTCCACAAATAGCCAACGCACTGGGTCGACATTTTGCAGAGGTGTCTAGCTCTTCACATTACACTGACGCTTTCCTAGCTAGGAAACGGACGGTGGAGGCGACTCCATTGCCCTTTACCTCTCAGAACCGTGAATGCTACAATACCGAGTTTACTGTACGAGAGCTTCACCACGCACTCTCGTCTTCGCGGTCCTCCGCTCCAGGACCAGATGGCATTCACGTGGCGATGCTGCAACACCTTTCACCAACGAGCTTGCACTTCCTACTGGCCACCTACAACCGCATATGGATAGAAGGCACCTTTCCGCGACGCTGGCGTGAAGCCATAGTCATTCCCATACCAAAGCCTGGGAAGGACAAATGTCTCCCTTCCAGCTACCGCCCCATTTCTCACCAGTAGCGTATGCAAGGTGATGGAACGCATGATTCACGGGCGCCTGGTATGGTGGCTTGAAACGCGACATCTCCTGTCTAATGTCCAATGTGGGTTTCGCAAGCACCGTTCTGCGGTGGATCATCTTGTTGCCCTATCTACCTCAGTAATGAATAACTTTTTACGGAAGCGCCAGACAGTAGCGGTGTTCTTTGATCTGGAAAAGGCATACGACACCTGCTGGAGGATGGGCATCCTCCGCACTCTGCATACATGGGGTTTTCAGGGTCATCTGCGAATTTTTAACAGACCGTGTTTTTAAAGTGCGTGTTGGTTCGGTTTTATCGAGCACTTTTAATCAGGAGAACGGAGTCCCCCAGGGCTCGGTCCTGAGCGTTGTTTTATTTGCAGTGGCAATCAATTCTATAGCCGATCACCTTCCACTGGGAGTGTCGGCGTCCCTATTTGTTGACGACTTCGCGATCTACAGCAGCTCTGAGCAAACGGGTCTCCTGGAGCGGCGCCTCCAGCGGTGCCTAGACAATCTCCACGCGTGGAGTATGGACACTGGCTTTCGATTCTCAGCTGACAAGACAGTCTGCATGAACTTCTGGCGGCGGAAGGAGTCTGGGCGTCCCTTCGTCTGGGCCCCATAGTACTTCCATTTGTGGATACCACGACGTTCTTGGGACTTGTTCTCGACAGGAAGTTAAGTTGGTCTCCCCACATATCCCGTTTGGCAGCTCGCTGTACCCGCTCTCTCAATGTGCTGCGGGTGTTAAGTGGCACCTCGTGGGGAGCTGACAGGTCTACTCTCCTCCATCTGTATCGCACCATAGTTCGGTCCAAACTGGACTATGGTAGCATCGTTTATTCTTTGGCTCGACCATCCATACTGCGCCGCCTTAATACAATCCACCACCAAGGTCTCCGTCTGGCGACAGGAGCGTTTTATACTAGCCCCGTTGAGAGCCTCTATGCCGAGGCCGCCGAACTACCCCTTTCTTACCATCGGGAACTCCTGCTTAGCCGTTACGCTAGTCGTTTGTCGTCCATGCGAGGACACCCGACGTACGCAGTTTTTTTTAACGACTCACTTGACAGTCTCTTCGCTCTGCGCCCGTCTGCTCTGCTACCACCCGGAGTACGCTTGCGTTCGCTACTCGGCCAGCTTGGCGTTACAATGCCTGCTATCTTCTCGGCTGGAGAGAGCACCTCTCCACCGTGGCGAAGCCCCGAAGTCCGTGTTAACTTTGATCTTCATTCTCTTCCAAAGGACTCCACACCTCGTTTCGTCTACCAGAGAGAATTTCACGCACTCCGGTTTAAATTTGATGACAATTTGTTCATTTACACTGATGGCTCAAAGACAGACCAGGGTGTTGGGTGTGCTTTTGTACTTGGCAACGTCTCTTTTAAATATCGTCTTCCTGAGTGGAGTTCCATTTTTACAGCTGAGCTGTATGCATTATACCAAGCCACACAATACGTCCGGCGACACTCGCTCAGTAAGACTGTCATTTGCTCGGACTCTAGGAGTGCTTTGTTGAGCCTTCGCATGCTATATCCGGCCCATCCCCTGGTACAAAGCATCCGCAATTGCCTTACTTCTCTTTCAACGAGCGGAACTACGCTAACGTTTCTGTGGGTCCCTGGCCATGTGGGAGTGTTGGGGAATGAGGCTGCGGATACGGCTGCCAAGGAAGCAGTTCTCCTTCCTCGGCTATCTACCTTTTCCACCAGCTCTGATGACCTTCGCGCTGGTATCTCCCAGCATATTATCTCCCGTTGGTATCTACATTGGTCATCCCTGTCAGGGAACAAATTGCGAGCCATTAAACCTGTGCCTGATCTCTGGTCAACGTCATCTCGACCCTCCCGCCGAGAGGAGATTGTTCTGGCCCGGCTTCGTATTGGCCACTGCCGTTTTAGCCACCAGCATTTATTACGTGGTGGTCCTGCTCCCTTATGTGAGCACTGTGATGCACCTTTTACTGTGAACCATCTTTTAGTGCAATGTCCATTTTTTAACCGTCTCCGTCATGATCTGTGTTTCCCATTTGAATTGGCTGACATTTTAGCTGATGACCCGCAATCGGTTAACAGAATTTTACTTTTTATACATCGTGCAAATATGGCGAAAGCCATTTAATTTCTAACTCCGGTTCTTTTTTTACTATGGGCAGTGTTGGGCGCTAATGACCACAGCAGTTGTGCGCCCTAAAACCACAAAAAAAACAACAAAAAAAAAAAAAAAAAAAAAAAAAAAAACAATGTGAAACAATTTTGTCATGGCTGGTTCTCCCAGAGACTTCAGTAGCTCTGAGGGAATATCATCTACTCCAGCGGCCTTGTTTCGACTTAGGTTTTTCAGGGCTCTGTCAAATTCTTCTCTCAGTACAGTATCTCCTATTTCATCTTCATCTACATCCTCTTCCCTTCCTACAATAGTGTCTCGAAGTTCATTTCCTTTGTAGAGCCCCTCTATATACTCTTTCCACCTTTCAGCTTTCCCTTCTTTGCTGAGAACTGGTTTTCCATCAGTGTCCTTGATATTCATAGAGCTGTTTTTTTATCGCCAAATGTTTCTTTTATTTTCCGGTAGGCTGTATCTATTTTTCCCCTATTTATACATTCTTCTACATCCTTGCATTTGCCTTCTAGCCATTCCTGCTTAGCCATTTTGCACTTCCTGTCAATCTCATTTCTTAGTCGCCTGTACTCCATTTTGCCTGTTTCATTTACTGCATTTTTATATTTTTTCCTTTCATCGATTAAATTTAGTATCTCCTGTGATATCCAAGGATTTTTTGTAGGTCTTGCTTTCCTACCTATTTTGTCCTCTGCTGCCTTCACTATTTCATCCCTCAATTTTACCCATTCCTCCTCAACTGTTTTATTTTCCCCTGTTTCTGTCAATTGTTGCCTGAAGCTCCCTCTGAAATTCTTGAGAACTTCAGGTTCCTTCAATTTATCCAGGTCCCATCTCCCTATTTTCCTACCTTTCTGTAGTTTCTTCAGTTTCAGCCTACAGTTCATAACCAACAAGTTATGGTCAGAGTCTATATCTGCCCCTGGGTATGTTTTACAGTTTAAAAACTGGTTTCGAAATCTATGTCTTACCATTATAAAATCTATCTGGTATCTCCCAGTGTCTCCTGGTCTCTTCCACGTATACAACCTTCTTTTGTGATTCTTAAACCAGGTGTTTGTTATAACTAAATTATGTTCCGTGCAAAATTCTACCAGGCGGCTTCCTCTTTCATTCCTTTTGCCCAGACCATATTCACCCACTATCTTACCTTCCCTTCCTTGTCCTACTACCGAATTCCAGTCTCCCATAACAATTAAGTTTTCCTCTCCCTTAATTGTCTGAATAATTTCCTTTAGCTCCACATATATTTCTTCGATTTCCTCATCATCGGCAGAGCTAGTTGGCATATAAACCTGTACTACTGTTGTCGGTGTTGGCTTCGTATCTATCTTGACAATGATAATGCGGTGGCTGTGCTGCTCATAGTAGTTTACCCGCATTCCTGTTTTCTTATTCATTATCAATCCTACTCCTGTGATACCCCCAATTGATTTTGTATTTATAATTCTGTACTCACCTGACCAGAAATCCTGTTCATCCTGCCACCGAACTTCACTAATCCCCACTATATCTAACTTCAACCTATCCATTTCCCTTTTTAAATTTTCTAATTTTCCTACTCTATTAAGGGATCTAACATTCCACGCTCCGACCCGTAGAATGCCAGTACTGTCTTTCCTGATGATCACATCCTCCTGAGTAGTCCCCGCCCGGAGATCCGAATGGGGGACTATTTTACCTCCGGAATATTTTACCCGAGAGGATGCCATCATCATATGTTCATACAGTAGAGCTGCATGTCCTCGGGAAAAATAACGGCTGTAGTTTCCCCTTGCTTTCAGCCGTTCGCAGTAGCTGTGTGGCAAAGCCGCATTAGCTGATGTTACAAGGCCAGCTCAGTCAATCATCCAGACTGTTGCCCCTGTAACTACTGAAAAGGCTGCTGCCCCTCTTCAGGAACCACACGTTTGTCTGGATTCTCCAGATACCCCTCCGCTGTGGTTGCACCTACGGTACGGCTATCTGTATCGTTGAGGCACGCAAGCCACCCCACCTCGGCAATGTCTATGGTTCATGGGAGTGGTCTTTTAGTCAAATCTATTATTATTCAACAACTTCCCTCTGTTAAGAGAGACCACCCCCATAATCCAGACATTGCTGAGGTTTGGCAGCTTGTTTGGCTCAGTGATACAGATAGCTGTACCCTAGGTGCAATCAGTGGAGGGGTATTTCTGGAAATGCCAAACAAAATTTTCTTCCTGAAATGGGCAGCAGCCTTTCCAGTAGTTACAGGGGCAACAGTCTGGATGACAGACTGACTTCGCCTTGGGACGTTAGCTAATGTTGCTTTACCATAGTTACTGTGAAAGACTGAAAGCAGTGGGGAAACTACAGCCGTTTTCTGGCATACAGCTCTACTGTATCAATGTATGACATCCTCTTGGGCAAAATTTTCCAGAGGTAAAATAGCTCCCCATTCGGATCTCCATGTGGGGACTGCTTAGGAGGATTTCACGGATTGGAGTGAGGAATGTTGGAATCCTTAATTGGGTAGGGAAGTTGGAAAACTTAAAAGGGAAATGAATAGGTTGACGTTACAGTTGGGATTAGTGAAGTAAGGTGTGAAGAGAAACAAAATATTTGGTCTAGAAATGAAGGCTTTTGTGTGGGGTGTTGCCTTGCACAGGATTGAAACGTGGATGATAAATAGTTCACAGGTTTTCGAAATGGAAATGAGTGTATGGAATTTTTTGGCCGGGAGATCCCATATGGTAGTGGTTTTTTCAACCTGTGGATTGCAACCCCCAGGGCCTTCCCCATGTCCTTGCATCATGAAATAACTACGGATTTAGTAAAACAAAGTACGCCTAAGTGAAATTTCATTTTAAAATTATGGAGTTCCTCGTGTAACATTCAGTAAGTTGCATAGATCGTTTTATAAAACAATGCGTTAATGATGAATAAGTGCAAAGTCTGAATACTGTTTTCATTCAGAAAAATTCGAAAATCTACTTCTTTGTCTTCCTTGAAATGCGAAACACTAATTAAGCAAAATATATATTTCTATTTGAAATCGTGTAAAATGGAATAGTGTTTACCATTCCAAAAAATACACACACAAAAACTGTCCAACAAATTAAAGGAAAGCTGAAGCAAGAGATTTGTTTTCTCGGAGATAACTTCGTTTTATTAAGATTTGTGAGGAGGGGGGCGTGAGAATATTTTTATTTGGAAGGGGGTTGCGAGACAATTTTTACTTGGAAGGGGGTTGCATATTCGAAAAGATTGAAAAACACTGCCATACGGCATTGTTCGGCCATCATAGTTAGTCTTTAGTTAATTCCATTTGGCAACTTCTGCGGTGGCGGTGGCGGTAATCTAACCTGGGCTCCTGACTGTGGTAGTCAGTGATGCTGTTGACTCTGCTACAGAGGCAGGGGCTTTGGAAATCTGTTGCTACAGAAGAACTCTAAGATTAGGTGGGTACATCATGCAACTAATGAATGGGTACTGAGCAGAATTGGGAGGAAAGGAATTTGTGTACCTTGCCTACAAGAAGGGATTGGTAGGCCACATCCTTATACATCAAGGAATTATAAATTCAGCATTGGAGGGAAGTGTGTGTGTGTGTGTGTGTGTGTGTGTGTGTGTGTGTGTGTGTGTGTGTGTGTGTGTGTGGGGGGGGGGGGGGTGGATTGCAAAGGGAGACGTCGAGATGAATATAGTAAGCAGATTCTGATGGATGTGGGTTGCCGTTCTTAAGGGAAGATGAAGAGGCTTGCTCAGTTTAGACTAGGGTGGAGAGCTGCACCAAACCACTCTGGGCTGAAGTCCACAATGCACCTCTGAGAAAGGGTTGAAGTTGTGAAAGGTATTATTCTGTGGGTACTTGGTGTTGGTTTCATGTGTCAAGGGGAGGGAGGGTGCTTGACATTGAAGTTACACCAGACATTGGTAGGGTTCAGGTGGGAACTGAATTTGAAGCTTGTCCTCATCAAGTAATACAGTGCAGTGAAAGATGTCCTGTGAAAATGTGAGACACAGTATAAGTAGGTGTCGATTGGCTTCTCCTGAGACCATTGTTGGTCTTTCGGGCTTCCTGCCCTGCACTGGTCTATCCCCTGTTCTAAATTCCTATTTATTTACAGCTCATGGGGTAGTGGGTGGCTCTCCCCCCCCCCCCCTCCTGTCCTGCTAAACACCCTCCTCCTGACAGTAACTCATAAGAATTGACACAGAATAACAAAGTACTAGCTGGTTAACTTTCGCTGCGGCTGACGCTTATAAGCGTCAGCGCTCAATGTAGGATAGCGTCAGCTGCAGTGAAAGTGTTAAGATAGCTGCTGTTGGAGAGCTTTGGGTGTGCAGAAATACTGGACTGTCATTCCTGGCTTCACCCGGTGTTGATATTGTACACAAACTTCAGCATAATGGCAATGCTAGAGGAATTTAGTTGTTCAAAAATCTAGTCAATAAGCAAACTGCAAATGCAGACACACAGATGACATTGTAATTAAAGTATTTTAATAGTGCAGGAAATAAAAAAAATTTAAAAATGGATTTGTGTAAAATTTTTGAAAACATATTTTGTTCATATACTCACGGAAGAATAAATACAGATACGAAAGTTAACAGCACCTCATGTTCATATTCCTGTACAGATGTTTGTAGAGTCGATTCTTTTATACTGAATTGGATATTGTAATATGTGGTTTTCACACACCTGAACTCCTTATGTCAGTAGTTCACAAGTACTGTGAACTATATCAGCAACAAATTAATATATCTAAGTTGGAAAGTACATCGATAAAGAAATGCAAATCTGGGTTAAGACTAAAGGGAACATGTAGCTATTTGTAATCAAATTAATGGGTGAGACATAATAGGTGACTGGTGGTAATGTGGAAATGGCTGTACTACAAACAGTTATGAAAGATGTGGTGTGATTAAAACATAACAAGTTTTAATCTGATGCACAAATCTCTGATTGGCTCTTAAAATTAACTGAAATTTTACATAAATCTCTTTGTTACAGAATAATTCCAAGACATCTGCAGCTGGCGATCAGAAACGACGAAGAGTTGAACAAACTATTATCTGGAGTAACTATTGCTCAAGGAGGTGTTCTGCCTAATATTCAAGCAGTTCTCTTGCCTAAAAAGACAGGCCAGGCACCAGCAACAGGAAAAGGTGGAAAATCGTCAAAGACACAGAGCTCTCAAGAATACTGATTTTGACTTTTGCTTTAAGGTTGAGATTGTTGAGTTCAAATCAAGAAAACTTCTGTAATTTTTTATAGCTTTTGAGAAATTTTCAGTTGATTACTGAATCATAGCTGAAATTTTAAGTGTTCACCTTCTGTTAATTAATTCATAGTTCAGCATTTTCCCTGTTAACAATCTTTAAATCTGATTTCACATATTTATAAGTTATTTAATGACAAGTTTTGTCTTAATGAATCCTTGGTCTGTTTCTGTGAAATAAATGTGTAGATACTGTGTGAAACTGTTCTATTATTAAAATAACTAGAACAAAAATAAGTGGGTAAAATTATTATTCTGTTGAAGTACCTGTACTGAGATTTTGTGAAAATGGCTAGTTTTATTAGTTTCAAACTGGAAACTTCTTCCAATGCGGTGGTTTTTCTTTGGCATTTTGGACAGTGTTGAATAGTAAACTCAACAATTTTAGGTTGCAATCCTCCTGTGAATTTAATATAAATTGATAGACACCAGGATCAGAGATCTGTATGTAATGAATGTGGTATGTCTTAAGATTCATGGATTTTCCTGGAAGATGCAAATAAACCAAGAAAGTCATCCATTTTAGGTAAGTTACACTAAATTTGTTATCACAAGTTTAGTAACATAAAATTGAATGGAAATCCTCTCTGCAGCGTCAAAATGTGCCACAAACTCACTTGTTTGGCATCTTTGGTCACATTTCTACCGATTGTTATTGTTCAGTGTTAATCTTTTTATCTCCTGGGGGGGGGGGGGGGGAGATCGCTTTTGGAACTCTTCCTTCATGTAGAAGAGGAAAGAGCAAGAGTTCTGAATCTTATCTATTTATTCAATGTTAGTTTTATCTCTTGGCAGTACAGAACTAAGTACTGGCCAGCCAATCTTTTGCACACTTTAGCATCTAAGTGAACAATTTCTGTCAGTATTTAACATTAATCTTACTTGGTTGTGGCCCATGAAATTTCCTATGGAAAGAAAATCACAAAAGCATGCTTTAAAATTATATATCTTACTAGCTGAAAACCTGGCATTGCTCAGGTATTTCTGTAATTGAGCCTAGAGTTATTACGCCTATCCCTTCTTTCTCTCTGCCCCCCCCCCCTCTTTTTAGAAAAAATATATTTATGGGAGAATATTTAAGAAATAAGGCTGTTTTGCATAATGTACGAAATAATAAATTGCAGTATCATAAAGATAAGTGTAATATTAATACCACACTTGAGTATAAACAAATGGTTTGTTGTCCAGGAGCCAGTATGAATAGTCTTTGGTTTGCCCAGTCCCGAGCAAGCGACAGTTGTCCGTATGAGAAACATGGAGATGTCAAATTCACACTGATTAATTAGAAAATGTAACTGGTGACTGTTCAAGTTATTATGTAGATTTGTCGGAAATAATGCATCTTGGTTGAATGTAGTTTCTCTTCCTTTCCTTGTAGCTCTATGTATGTCCATTGCTTTTGCCTGCAGCCATCTGTGCTTCACAGCTCAAAGTTGTCAGCAGTACTGTCAGCTTTCCAGGAATAGCAAAGTTACTGGAATACAGGTCTTGTACTAAAAAGTGGGTATTAAAACATGTTGCATCTGACAGGTTTTCCCGTTCACATTCTCATTTATTGAATTAAATGTTGTGCAGCTGTGTAATTTTATTCCCCTTGATCACTATTATTGTGATCATGAAGATATCTGCTGTATTTGTACTCAAATTTCGCTTGAATCTACAGCGAAATTCGGCCTGTAGTTAAGTTTTCAAACACTTCATTGGTTAGGAAGTCATCTCTGCTTATCAATGTGTCATTCAATGTTATAATTTTGTTGTTCCTTTCAATGGTATATTAGGATATTGTTTGTGCAATGTGCTGCGAACAGAGTAATAAAGACTTAACAAAATGCCAAACATAATTCAGTACCTATTGAAGAATGTCACGTTTATGACGTAAAATCTCCTGAATTGTCTTACAAAAACATTTACTAGGTTCATAGTGGCATATCAGGTAACTGCCTGAAAAATGTGTTGCAAATGGTGCAACCTCCTGCTTATTAGGGCACATTTTCGTGCATTTCATTGTCTTAGAAATCACAGCACCTGAACTACTTGTCGTAATACATTATTTCGAAGGTACATACAGTGGTGTATATTTAAAATATCTGCAAAATGTCACAAATGGAGTTAGTAGGAAGAAACGTAACATTTTGTTGCATGTCACTAAGTGCTCACCTCAAATTGTGGACTACCGCAAGACAGGGAAGTTTGTCGTATCCCCTGAACTATGGGCCCTTCTTAGCTGACTTATTCTACCTATCGACTACATTCCTGCCAAATTGCAGCTTCATAGGTTAAGTAATTTGAGATTGTGTTTCGCTTTTATATAGATATTTAGCAAACTAGCAGAAGACTTCAAATGTGATGTCAGTGGATTTCATGACACATGGAACCCTTTGAAACGGTCTTGTGGGCTAAGTTTTTTTCTTGCATCACTAATATACAACTTGAAATGTCTAAAACAAGAAACGATGTAGTAATTCTACTTGGAGACTTCAACACACAGATCGGCAAAAAAAAAAAAAAAAAAAAAAATATTAAGCCAGTTGGCCTATACCCAGCATATAGATTGACTATGAGATTAATCTGTGTCAATTCAATTGAAAATCAGCTTAACTTCCTTC
Organism: Locusta migratoria; assembly: GCA_026315105.1. NCBI lineage: Eukaryota > Metazoa > Arthropoda > Insecta > Orthoptera > Acrididae > Locusta > Locusta migratoria. The sequence goes on along the minus strand of CM048750.1, from coordinate 240,448,026 downwards.
ACCAAGAAAACTGGGATGTTACCTATAAGCTAACTTGGAGAATTACAGATAGCCTATGACTTCCAAAAAGAGATCAGATATCAAAGTTCAGAAAGGCACAAAAATCGACTGATAACTACTCATGAGGGTTAGAGGACAATTCTCACCAAGACTAAAAACACCACAAATGCTTGTGATCTTCGTATTGGTACCCGCCAATAAGAATTGGGCAACACACAAGGTTTATGGCTCGTTGTCTCTGTTCATATGGGTGAGTTATGCCCTAAACAGCTACCCAATCTGTTTAAACAAGATCAAAATGTTCAAATGTTTGTAAATCTATTGGACCAAACTGCGTGGTCATCAGTCCGTACCTTACAAACTACTTAATCCTAGGTAAACTAACCTAAGGACAAACCACACCCATGCCCCAGAGAGGACTCGAACCTCCACGGCCAGCAACCGCGCACTCCACAGCAAGACGCTTTAGACCGTTTGGCTACTCCACCGCGGATATCTCCTACTATTATTCATTAGAGGCACAATAAGTATCACACGCACTCGAGAGTAAAAGTTCCAAGTTATCACTCGTAAATTAGTGAAGTCCATTGAACATCGCAGTTCCAAAGTAATCTGCGATTACAGTATGTTATAAAAGTTTGTCATCACACGATTGCTGAATTATCACAGTTCCACAGCCCTACAGCTGTGCATAGTTCACTTTTCCACAAGGGACAAAGTTCTTCAGTCACAGTTCCGTAAATTTTCTAAATCCACACATGCCTGTCTCTTCAAAACACAAGTTCATAACGTGCCTTCATACTATCCAGTGTCACAATCTTTCACCACCACATCCAATTTACAAGTCCCTTCCGAAGTGTTCGAAAGTATGCTCTCCCTGCTCTCAAAATTGTATCCTTCTGTGCATCCTAACACCTCAACTTTAAAATATAGTTTACCTTCCAAAATACTATGCATTTGAATATCGCAGACTAAATGCTTCGACCACTTTTCTGCAAATGTTTACATTAACAAACAAATATATATATTTAAGAATACTAAAAACAGTTGAAACTGAAGCTCTTTGCTATTAAGCATGGTGTCTCACTGCTGCCGTCGAAATATAGAGACAATATTTATCATGGCTTTTTATGCAAATATATTCAGTTCCTGTCCACAAATACATGTAATTGCTTATATATATTATAATAAATTATTTGCTGCATATCTACTATTTTCAGTTGGCCATAAAGTATTTAAGTTACGGTCTACAAAAAGTTTATTGAAAAAACACAGAAATAATGTGGTGCATCTTTTTAGATAGGTAGCAAGGTGCAGTGCTGTCCATTTGCTTCTTTAACTGTTACGGGAAAACACCACGTATCAGTAATTGTAAATATAATAATAAAAAATATCATAGTACTGAAATTTGTCGGCTTTTTATCTGTAAGGGATATTGAAATAGTAATTACGGTGTTTGAGTTACAGAAGTCTCATGGATCCATTCATATAATTATATTTGCCATATGATCATTCCCTGTTTATATGGATTTTTAGAATGTGTGTGGCTATATTGTATTTCAGTTGCAATCTGGGAAAGCCACCCTCATTCAGCCAAGAGCTTCATTTCCAGTTTCCAAACATATTGGGAAAATCTTAACTACCTGTATTCCAGTCACTAGGTCCAAACAGTTAGCTGGCTGGCTGGGGAACCCAACAACCTGACAATACCTGCCTTTCACATGGAAACAATCAAGTTTCACCCGTATCTGTAATGTCACGCTGCCGGTAGTTCCAAAAATTTAATCTACAAAAACTAACACTCAGAAACAATACAAAAATGGGAAAATTCTCCTGCAAACTGGGAGAATTCAAGACAAAAATCACAAATTAGCCAAGGAACATATACCATTACAGAAGAAACAACCATCCATGGTGGAATAAGTGAGGACCAGAAAGAAGAGTACTTTGGAATTATGTTTTCAATGACAGACCTGGAAAAGTTAAAAATTATCAGTGTATTTTGGGGTTAAGCCACATGAACCATTTTATATAAAACCATAAGCAGTGTCTATATCAAAATGGAAGGCAGTAGAAAAAGAATTACAAGGAATGGAAAGTTAGAACATCATAGAGCGGTACAAGTCAGATCAACGCCATCATCATGATTTCAAAGAAAAGTGGTGATGTAAGGACTGTTGGACTCTAGGCATTTGAATAAGTTCCTCGAAAGATAGATCACCTGGAAGTTATAAATGAGCTGTTGCATAAATTTGAACATATAAAATACATGACCAACTTGGATTTGACTTCTAGTTTGCATCAGAAACCTCTAGCCAAAATACACAGCTTTTTATACAGTGGAAGAAATTACCAATATTGTGTAGTTCCATTTGGTCTCAACATATCAGTAGCTGATTTTATCAGAGCATTGGATTCAGTATTAGAAAGAGATTTTCTGCCCAAATTGACAGTGTACATAGATGATATTTTAATCATTGGTAGAAAATGGAAAGAACATAAGTATGTAAAGGGGAGTATGCAGGAGACTAAGAATGGGTGGAATGTCTTAAGTTGGAGAGATGCAAATTTTCTGTGGAACATGTAAACTTTTTAGACCATATAACAATGTAAGAGGGTATTTTGCCAGATGAAGACAAATTGGAAGCAATAGCAAAATTTTGTCGCAGACACCAAAAGGCGACTTAAATACTTCAGCATTTCTGGGTACAACTGAAAATTTCTGAGTACTCAATCTCTGAAGGTTCCAGGCTTGAATAACCTATTAAAGAATAACGCCATCTGGAATTGGTTGGAGGAATGTGTTAAGGTATTTGAGGAATGCTCATGTACTTCAAATAAAGATGACTTGAGACCAGCCTGAGCAGAGAACTATAGAATTTACTAGCAGAAGCTTGAGAAATCTTACACTGTCACCAAGACACAACTTTTGGCGATATTTTGGGCATTCTCAAAATTCAATAACTAATTTTTAGACCATAAAATTAGTTTGTATACAGACCACAAAGCCTTGACTTGCATCCAGAAATACAAACTTCATCATAAATGCATCGGCAGGTAGGAATTACTCCTACAACAATTTGATTACACAGTAAATTACATACAGGGCAAGGACAATCTAGTACCCAATGCACTCACCGGCCAGTATGGGGCGAATTTGAAGATTCCAGTGGAGAATGTCGGAAGGAATTTAGACTGATGTACCTGAAGTGAGTAGAGGAGGAATCTGAAATAGGGGAAAATTTGTAACAAGATCAGAGATATCAAACTAGTGATTCAAACTGGAGATTGGTGAAAAGTTTACTTGGTAAAAGAGGTGAAGACATAGTAGGAAAGTATTACAAAACATAAAAAGGAATGTTGTTCAGAAAGATGAGTGTGGACACCGATAAATGAAAGTTATGTTGGCCTGAAGACTTTATAGGTGTTGATCAAGTATATGGATGAAAGTTTTGGCCACTGTGCGACTCAGCGATGTTTACCGAAAATACAGGAAAAACCATTATTTCTACAATATTGCAATGAGGGTTAAGAAGTTGGTGACCACCTGTGATAGTTGCCAAAGAGTTGAAGTAACAAATCACACTTGCTGTGGGTACACGCAGAGCATATTGCCGCGAGAGACCACGAACACCAACTGCCGGCGTGGCGCAGGGGATAGCGTCACGGACTGCGGAGCAGAAGGTCGCCGGTTCAATCCCACCCACCGGCAAAAATTTATTTCATTGTAATTAACAGTTCCAGAAGGTTCTACATCTTTCTTATGTTCACTTGTAAATTCTACTTGTATCTTATGTTAACTGTTCTTCTAATTTCTGGTAAATTCTGTCTGTGTATAAATAGTGGAGCACTTTGCCTGAGAGGCAGTCAGTGCTGCGTGTATGTTGAGTTCGTAATAAACGTGCTTTCAGTATAAGTGCTGTGTTTAGTTGCCTTCGAAGTCAAGCCTGTATCCATTTCAACGCGACATTGTTTGGTGGAGGCGCCGAGTACACTGTGCAACAGCTGCATCACCGTGGCTCCGATTGGGCAATGTAAAAGCCGGAATACAAGGGATACACCGAGTAAATCCTTCCAAAAGTCCGTGTTATCAGAACGATGGAGACAAAACCAGCAATAAGCCAGTTGCACATCAGACACCCGTCGGTGTTCTCTGGAGATGCTGGACAGGACCCCCAACAAATGTCTAAAAGGGTTCGACCGAGTCGCCAAGTACAACAGGTGGGATTATACGATGTGCTTGGCCAACATTTATTTCTACCTGGATGGAACAGCCCAGCAATGGTTCGAAAACAACGAAGACAAGTTGAATGACTGGGAGACGTTCCAGGAGGAACTTAAGAAGACGTTTGGAGACTGCCAGCGACAAATCCGCTTGGCAGAAGAACAACTGAAGAACCGGACCCAACGACATGGTGAGCCGACACAATCATACAGACAGTGTGTTTTGGCCCTGTGTAACGTCGTCAATCCGAACATGACTGAGGCGGACAAAATCACGCACCTGATGAAGGGAATTGCAGAAGATATGTACCAAGCTCTTCTGATAAAAGACGTCGCTACGACAGAAGAGTTCATCAAGTGGTGCCAGCGTATTGAAGAGATGCAACAAAGGAGGGTTGGATGCAAGAAGTATGACAGTCTCCCAAATGTAGTCCCTATGGCCGTTGTGGAAGACCAGCAGGACTTGGCTTCTCTCATACGACAAATCGTGAGAGAATAATTACAACAGTGCATGGCAGCCGGGACTATTAGACTGAGCGAGCATCAGATTATGGCCATGGATGTGAGCCCTGTAAGTCACGAGGGAGCAGACGCCGCTGAGGACGAGGTATTTCAAACATTAGCTCCTGTCTGCCCCGTCAATTGCACCCGACGTGAAGAATGGCGATGCCCTGCTATGACTTACGCTGCAGCTGCCAAACGGCAGCCCATGAACCGACTGATGCGACCACAGCCAACTCCCCTGGTAACTATAACGCCCCGCAGAAGAACAGACGTCTGGAGGACAGAAGACAACACACCACTGTGTTTTCATTGTGGACGCCCTGGACATGTCGTGCGCTACTGCAGAGAGAGGAGGTGAGTATTCGATGATTATTTTGCCGCAAGTCGTCAGCCGTCAGAGCAGTTCTATCCAAGGCAGTCACCTGCTGATGAGTTCAGTCGACCTATGGGAAGAAGCCCACCGCCGTACCCTAGACGTGGTCGCTCCTCGACGCGCCGCAGCCGTTCACCGTCGCCATACAGAGGTACCAGCCGCTCCCCTAGCCGCCGCACCCAGGAAAACTAAGCGAGGCGACCATCTACGGAGGTGAGGCCGCCGCAGATGAAAATCCTCCATGGACGACAGTCGCCAAGATGTCGGGAAATCTCATCGACGGCCAACCTGTCTGGGCACTTGTTGATTCAGGAGCCTCTTTTTCTGTATTATCGGATAATTACCGCCGCACACTAAAGAAGACAATGTTCTGTGATACGGGAGCAACTGTGCTGAAGGTCGCAAATGGAAAGTACGTCCGTCCAGCAGGAACTTGTGTCGCAAGAATAACCATCACCAACAGGACCCAGCCGTTTGAATTTGTCGTGTTAACAGAATGTAGTCACAATGTCATCCTCGGATGGGACTTCCTTCAGGCATCCCAAGCTATCATTGACTGTGGGAGATCTGAGCTGCAAATTGAAGAAGTTGTTCAGCCAGATACACGTAATACAGAATTTTCTGGGAAGTTATTCGTCGTTGACAATGTGATGATACCGCCGTTGACAATGAGAAGAGTTGCAGTCACAAACACAGATGATTGGTTAAACTGTGAAGTTCTTGTTGATAGTAAAAAGTTTATCAGGCTCACAAAAGAAATTTACATACCAGCGGCTATTATAAGCATTACCGGTGGTCAAGCAGAGATTTGGATCACAAATTGTCACGAGCACACAACTTATCCCCAAGGGAATGTGTATCGGGACAGCTGAACCAATCCAGGACGGTGAGCTCAACGTAATCAATGAAGACCCATGCCCTGCTATTAGTACAGACAACAAGCTGGAGGAAACAAATGTGGAACTGCCAATAGGGCCTGGACTGACCAAGGAACGACGACAGCGGGTGTTAGGTATACTATGCCAATTTTCGGGTGCATTCACACCTCAGCAGGGGAAAAGTCAGACGAAACGGCCCACGATAAAGCACCGGATCAATACTGGGGATCATCCGCCAATTAGCCAGCGTTCATATAGAGTGTCGCCAGCTGAAAGACGGATAATTCGGGAGGAAGTGGAGAAGATGTTGCAAGATCACATTATTCAACCTTCGGAGAGTCCTTGGTTGTCTCCGGTGGTCCTCGTAAAGAAGAAGGATGGCATGTGGCGATTCTGTGTTGACTATCGGCGGCTGAACAGAATCACAAAGAAAGATGTCTACCCATTGCCGCGTATTGATGACACCTGCTTGAAAGGAGCTACATACTTCTCAACTACGGACATGCAGACAGGTTACTGGCAAATCGAGGTTGACGAAGCTGACGGGGAGAAGATGGCTTTTATTACACCTGACAGCCTCTATGAATTTAAAGTAATGCCATTTGGATTATATAATGCTCCAGCCACATTCGAACGCATGATGGACAACTTGCTTTGACACCTTAAGTGGATGACATGTCTCTGCTATTTAGATGACATGGTCGTTTTCTCGAAAACATTTGAAGAACATCTGAGTCGCCTGTCAACTGTGTTGAAGTTTGTTCAGGCTGCAGGTCTCCGCCTCAATCCAAAGAACGGCCTCTTCGTCGCCAAAGAGATAAAAATCCTGGGGCACCTAGTCAACGGAGATGGTGTCCGTCCTGATCCAGATAAAGTAAGGGCAGTCACAGAATTTCCAACTCCTCAGCACATTCGTGATGTGAGAAGTTTTCTCGGGCTGTGCTCATACTACCGACATTTCATAAAAGGATTTTGTAACAAGGCACGTCCATTACAAGAACTTCTGCAGGGAGACGCCAAATTTTACTGGGATGAGACAAAAGAAAGAGCTTTCTGGGCACTTAAGGAGGCTCTAACTTCCGCACCAGTGCTAACCTTGTACGACGAGACTGCAGAAACGGAACTTCACACAGACGCCAGTGGCTATGGGATTGGTGCAGTGCTTGTACAAGTTCAGGAAGGTGCCGAAAAAGTGATAGCCTATGCGTCAAGAGTACTCTGAAAGTCCGAGATAAACTACTCTACAACTGCAAAAGAATGTCTCCTGTTATCTGGGCTATCAACAAGTTCCGGCCGTATTTATTCGGCAAACCATTCACCGTCGTGACAGACCACCATTCTTTGTGCTGGCTGACTAGCTTGAAGGATCCATCAAGTCGACTAACAAGATGGGCACTAAGACTCCAAGAGTATGATGTCACAGTGGTATTCAAGAACGGGCGCAAACACAAGGATGCCGACTGCCTTTCGAGGAATCCATTAGTGGAACACAACAGCATTAATGAAATTTCAGCTCTCACTGAATTAGATGACGTTACAGCTGAACAGAGGGAAGATCCAGCACTATTAAAAATGATAGAGGCCTTGGAGAAAGGAGAACCGACCAATGGAGAGTTCCAACTTATAAACGGAACATTGTACAAGAGCAACTACGATCCACTGGGCCCCAAATGGCTACTTGTTGTTCCAGCTCATCTCCAGCCAGCTATTCTCAAATATTTCCATGATGCTCCAATATCTGGGAATCGTGAAGACCCTAGACAGAATCAGACGCAGGTATTACTGGAAAGGTCTCTACCGATCTGTCAGCACTATGTGAGTCACTGTAAAGAGTGCCAGCGACGGGAGCATGTGCCTCAATTACCTCCAGGACATCTCGTACCGATTCCGCCGGCAGCAGCTCCATTCCAACGAGTTGGGATCGATCTGTTAGGGAGGTTCCCGAAGTCGACAACCGTTAACCGTTGGATAACAGTCTGCACTGACTACCTCACACGCTACGCTGTCACCAAACCTGTGCCGACTGCAGAAGCTCCAGAGATCGCAAAATTCCTTGTAGAAGACGTTATTTTGAAGCATGGAGCACCACGTGTGATGATATCTGATCATGGAAAAGTATTCCAGTCAAAACTAGTATCAGAGGTAATGTCATGGTGCAACATTGTCCACAGAATGACAACTGCATACCATCCTCAGACACATGGTCTTACGGAACGTTTTAACAAAACGTTAGCCGAGATGTTGTCGATGTACGTCGATGTTGAGCAGAAGGATTGGGATACAATTCTGCCAGTCGTGACATTTGCTTACAATACCGCAAGACAAGACACCACAGGCTTCACTCCGTTTTTCCTGCTCCATGGCCGTGAAGCTGAGACGACAATGGATACACTGTTTCCGTTCCAACCGGACGACACTTAGGATGACTGTGTTAAACAGCTCATCACCAGGGTCGAAGAAGCGAGACAGCTGGCTCGCATACGGACACTGGACGCCCAGGAGAAGGACCGTCAGCAGTATAACGACAAGCACCGACCTGTTGTGTACAGCCCAGGAGATCTGGTATGGATTTTTACGGAAGGTTGGACTGTCAGAAAAGTTATTGAAGCGATACTTTGGCCCGTATCGTGTCATACGCCGCCTGTCAGATGTCACGTACGAAGTTGAGGATTATGAGCCGTCGTCGAAACGTCAAAAACGAAGAGACATTGTTCACGTCCTGCGCATGAAGCCTTACTATGATCCTGAAGAGCAGGTAGACGACAATGGCTTCTTGTTCAAGGACTTTTAGGACAGTAATGTTCCTGATGAAGCCACGAGAGGAACGTCTGTCGTCGATAATCACAGAGAAGGGAAGGATTCTCTTGAACTGTCATACAGAGGACCCATGACACGGTCAAGATCCAGGACATTGCAACTGGCTCCACAGGGATCATAACAGCGGTCGCCGTTTCTCCAGGAGAGGGAGCAATGCCGTGAGAGACCACGAACACCAACTGCCGGCGTGGCGCAGGGGATAGCGTCACGGACTGCGGAGCAGAAGGTCGCCGGTTCAATCCCGCCCACCGGCAAAAATTTATTTCTTTGTAATTAACAGTTCCAGAAGGTTCTACATCTTTCTTATGTTCACTTGTAAATTCTACTTGTTTCTTATGTTAACTGTTCTTCTAACTTCTGGTAAATTCTGTCTGTGTATAAATAGCAGAGCACTCTGCCTGAGAGGCAGTCAGGGCTGCGTGTATGTTGAGTTCGTAATAAACGTGCTTTCAGTATAAGTGCTGTGTTTTGTTGCCTTCGAAGTCGAGCCTGTATCCATTTCAACGCAACAATAATACCACAGGAACTGTTAGAGCTAGCTGCAATTACAGTAGTTATGCTACTCTGTAAAACACAGACATTTGATTGTGTGACAACCATTCGACCTACGCATAGCTTCTTTGGGAGACAGCTTGCGTTAGCTCTGCTGCCATGTTATTGTCAGTTGTGTATTACTTGTTGAATTCACAATAAAGTGTACTAGTTAAGTACATGTGATTTTATTAGGGCTCGAAACTTATTCTGGTGACCTTGAAGTTGAGTACGCCATTGAATCATGTGTTACGCAGTGGAATTTCGCTGTGAAATACTACAATGACCACGGCAGTGCCACCACCTGGATTTCTAGCTGCAGCAATTTCATTGCCGCAAATTCAGTGTCTTCCCATTTCTACTGCTTCGAATTGTCGTTCACAGAATGAATACTCGCAGGACATGTTCACCACGCAGAGTGCTCCCAGTGCTATGAGGAACTTAATGGACTCAGTTCGCCCTTTCTTTTTCCAAGTATTTCGTCTTCAAACAGTGTCAATTTTGTCCCACACCACAACTCGTGTGCTCAGAACACTTAGGTTTCGCTTGACACCAACCTCACGAACTTGTAAAATTTGAGTTTCACATCGGTAACCACCCTGCCATGTATGTGTGTAGTCTCCTTCCACGGTCCATTTGCTCAGTCAGCAAGGTTTGGTTTCTTCCAATAATTCTATCAGTGCTTCTGGACTTGGACTCTCCTCTCATGGCACCCCCCACAGTTCGTGCGTCAATCGCCTGATTAATTACAAGCAATTTTCACATGTTGCGGGTGCACCTTTTTCTGCCCATGCAGCAACTTCGACTATGCTAACAACTTGTTGGCCAGTCTTGTGTAGTCTACACCACCGAGTGTTTTTAGTGACTCTTGAAATAGATCTGCTTACCCTGTCAGTGGTGATATGAACTTTGAGAATTATTAAACTGCTGGTGTGTCCTTTGTGCTTCCCGCAACACACGATATGTCTACTGCATTGCTAGTTCAACAATCACTCCCATTGTATCACACTGCTGACATATAAGAACATTCTTGGCTGCACTAGATTGTGCATCCATCCACCTTCATGGCATACACTGGCACTGGGCACCCGCATCATCTCGCCTCTTCCTGCAGCGACCTGCTCGGCTCGCTCCTCTTCAAAGCTCCCTGGGGATGATGGCTGCATTGAGCTCTCTCACGACGCTACAAGTCTGAACCAACACCTCGGCTTACGTTCCGGAGGCACCGCCGTCGCCGCCACCTGGGCACCTTCCCAAGCTGCCACCTTTCTCCTTCAAGGCTCCCATGATGATGTCGCCATCGCCAAGCAGATATTCGACCGCTGCTCACTGGCCCACTACCTATGCCTCATTGCACATCTTCATGAACACATTAACTTGTTCTGCAACCTAGTGACCTATCCTCCAGCAGCTGACCAGTTTTCCATCGCCAAATGAACCATCCTCAAGAGGGTCACTCGCACCCCGGAAGATACGATCATACACATCATCTATGAAGAACACCTGGGGGCACAAAAAGCCATCACTGCTCTGGCGCAACCTCTGCTTTCTTGTCAATGAACACGACATGCCAGATTCTTCCCTCATTACTATTTGGTCACGCAAGCTGCCACTCACTGTCCATACCGCTTTCACGTATAACATTCTCAGCCTTTGAGTGAACACATCCGCATCCCAGAAGGGTGTACAATGCCTACCTGTGTGAGGCATGAGAGCTAATCCTTTGACCACAACTTGGCCTCCGTAGCATGCACCCACTGCTCGCACAACAAGGCCACTGCAGGCAGGAAACCGGGCATCGATGTTCGCCTGCATGTTGACCTGGTGACAGCTTTGTGATGCCCACCAGCACTCCCTGCGAGAAGCTCTTCTGACACCGATGATGGACCTCCTCTGCTCACCCGCTTCCTGCAAGAGCAGGCTCTTATTATCATTACTGCTACTACCACAGTTGCTTTGGTGATGCGGCAAGAAAGTGTCATTAGCCGTGTCACCACCCTAACGCTGAGTGCAGGATGGTTTTGGCACTGCCTCCTGCTTTGATATGAATGGGGGCCTGCATGTGTTTTGTGACATTTCTCCATCGTGTGGTTGTTTGTAACTATGTGAGTGTGCTTTGAACACTCGATTCCTTATTGTCACAGGTGCTGATGTATCTCTATTACTGACTTCAATGGTTACTGGTGCTCTCCGCCCTCACAGTGCTACAGTTTGTGCTGTCAACACCATTCAGCTGCTGTGTGCAGGTTCAATTACTTTTACTGTTTACTTGTCACCGAATTGTAAACTCTTGTGGAACTTTTTAGTTGAGGATGTGCTGGAACTGATTATAGGTATAGATTTCTTAACTCGTCATAAACTTTGCCCTGATGTGCGATATTCGTTGTTCCACTACCCGTCACACACTTTTCTTGTGCTCCATCAAGATCTGATGCTTTCTACACTTACGCACCTACTGCCCTTGAGTGTTTTCAGATGATCGAAAAGTTCGATGCTCTGTTCTCAAAATTGTGTTTTGAACATGAACAGGTGATCAAACTGTGCTGCAGAAAGGAAGACATTGTTTGTGAGTGCTTTGACACCATTAAACATTAGAATTACTATTGTCAAAGTGGTCAAATGAATGTGAACATGGGCTCCATCTGTGTCATGAAAAAAAGAGGACATCACCCGCCACCTCAAAGACATGGAATCGCTGATGGCATTTGCTATGCACCAACTTTCGTCTTTGCAGTTGCTTCAGAATGACTATTGCTCCAAGGTTAGTACTAGTACAAGTGTTACCTCACAAAGTGTTGCCAGTGCAGTTGTGCCCGCATGCAGTGTTAATATTGTTTGTGACATTTCTCCCCCTCCATGTCGCTCGTACTTGGTTTCCATTCCAACTCCTTTCAGGACACTCGGCCTGCACAGTGTACCACTCTGACAGCTACCTCAGGCACGTCTCTTTCTTTTGCGCTTCGCAATCTTCACTTGTTTCTGCTTCACTAGTCAGGCATCTACATACATACTCCACAATCCACCATAAGGTATGTGGCGGAGGGTACACTGTACCACTATTAGGCATTTCCTTTCCTATTCCACTCCCAAATAGAATGAGGAAAAAAAAGAATGCCTCTGTATGAGTCCTAATTTTTCTTATGTTATCTTGGTGATCACTGCGTGAAACATAACTAGGCGGCAGGAAGATTGTTCTACACTCAGCTTCAAATTCCACCCCTCTAAATTTCAACTATTTCTTAAAAAGAACGCCGTCTTTCCTCCGGTGATCCCCATTCGAGTTCCCGGAGCATTTCAGTGCATTCGCACATTGGTCGAACCTACCAGTAACGAATCTAGCTGTTCGCCTCTGAACCGCTTCTATGTATTCGTTCAAACTGATGCGTTGCGGGTCCCAAACACTTGAGCAATACTCAAGATGTGGTCGTACAAGCGTTTTATACGAGGTCTCCTTTACAGATGACATACATCTTCCCAAACTTCTCCTAATAAATCAAAGTCGGCTGTCTGCCTTACTCATAACTGTCCTTACATGTTTGTTCCATTTCATACTGCTCTGCATTGTTATGCCTAAATATTTGAATATCGCAACTGCGTCATTTCCTACTCATGCGCATCACCTTACAGTTTTCTACATTGAGAGCTAGCTGCCGTTTTGTCCATGTCATCCTGTATGTTACTACAGTCAATTAAAGACACACACCCTCCAATACACCACAGCATCATCAGCAAACAGCCACAAATTACTAGTTACTCTGTCCATCAGATCATTTATATAGATAGAAAATAACAGAGGTCCTGTCACACTCCCCTGGTGCATGTCTGACGATACACTCATGGGTCAATCCAAATGAAGTGATACAATAAAAATTAAGTTGGTTGCTTGACCATTTTTGAATATTTTAATTTTTTATATGTGATTGCCCTATATTTGAGAAGTTCAAAACAGTTTTTTAAAGTCATTTATCTTGCACCTTTACTGATTGGCGGCCATTTTTATTTGTTGGCGCGCGACGATTTTTCAGTCTGGAGACATTAGCGAAAATTTGAATATCTCTGCTCTGGGTTAAGTTACAACATTGCAATTGACATGATTGTTTTTAGAAAAGTGTCCTCTACAACATTGTCTATTACACAAAATACCCTAAATTCAAAAATAATCAGTCAAAATGACCTCCAAAATTTGGTATCCAAATTTTCAAAAATCCACTTTTTAGGTCCAAAATTAACAAACAAGGAGTGACTTATGAGAGTCTATTTTTTTCCTGTAGTTAGATATCATACACTACTAGCCTCATATACAACAAGAACACTTACAAATGTTTCCTTAATTTTTTATGAATTTTTGAAATTTGAAAATTGTCATTTTTTTGTAAAGTTTGAGGCTAGTTATCTCAGATGGGACTGAATATAAAAATATGATTTTTGCACAGTTTTTACACCTATATGATAGCAACATGCTGTAAAAATTTCAACATTGATATCTGAGTGTGAACAAAGATATGAATTTTTGAAAATGAGGAAATAATTCACATTACTATACAACTGATCTTATGGCTGTTACCTATTCATGTGTGATATTGGTGGAATATAATCAATTATTATTGAAGCAAGGTACTGAATTATATACAAAAAGTGGAAACATCACTGAAATTAACATTTATGGTATTTTGACATACGGTATTTAAAATAAATGTTCTCAATTAACATCCTTAGATATGCAACTATTTCTGAACCTGGAGGTGAATGTTAAGAACACTTATTTCTTCTGACAGCTTCTGTGATATAGAATAAGACCTCCCAGTTGCTGTGGTAAGTTCAAGCACTGAAAATTTCCTTAAAACATTTTTCATTGGTATCCAAACTTTGTCACTATTAGATTTCTTGAATGCAAATTGAAGAACTGCAAACTTCGTCTTTGTCATTTTTAAAGTAGAGTATAAATGGATGCACTGTTGCCTGGTCATTGACCCAGTGGTACCCTTGTATTGCATCCTGAATCACAAATGTAAAATTTTCTGCAACATCAGCTAGCACTATGCATTCAGTTTCATCAAGTTGTGCTTTTTTGTTCTTCAAAAACTGACTTTGGATTTTAGAAACATAGTGAAGACTTTTGAGTTTTTGTAAGTTATCAATTAAAGATTCCAAGTACTCTTCCTGAGCTTTAACCACTGTTATTATTTCTGCCATGTCGTTTGTGACCCACTGTTTGAAGGTAAGGCAATTTGAAGGTCTGGCATTTCCTCATAATATTTGTGAAACAATTCAAGAACAGTTTCCTTACCAGGGCATTTATTACACAAACTCATCATGCAGTAATAACTGTTAGTGTCACAGACCATTAAATCTAGTAACCCTTTGTAGTTAAGATCACTAAGTTTCGCACCCGCAAACATCAGTTTGATATTTTGATGATATAAAAAAAAACACATACGGAGTGTTAGGAATATAAATGTCATTAACAAGATTACATGATTCAGGTTCTGGATTCACAACAAATATTTTTGAGTAACAATTTGGGCACAGGGAATTTCCAGGAATCACATTAAGTTTCACTTCAGAAGCTGTTTCAGTCTCACATAACCAGGACAAATGTTCAAGTTTTATTTTCCTCAAACCTTTTGTAATAGGCTTTTTATGAACTTTTAGTAGATCACAGCATGTTTTTGTGCATTTTTACCACCTTGCTGGCCCAAGAACGTCATTCAAGAAATCTAATAGTGACAAAGTTTGGATACCAATGAAAAATGTTTTAAGGAAACTTTCAGTGCTTGAACTTACCACAGCAACTGGGAAGTCTTATTCTATATCACAGAAGCTGTCAGAAAAAATAAGTGTTCTTAACATTCACCTCCAGGTTCAGGAATAGTTGCATATCGAAGGATGTTAATTGAGAATATTTATTTTAAATACCGTATGTCAGAATACCATAAATGTTAATTTCAGTGATGTTTCCACTTTTTGTATATAATTCAGTACCTTGCTTTAATAATAATTGATTACATTCCACCAATATCACACATGAATAGGTAACAGCCATAAGATCAGTTCTATAGTAATGTGAATTATTTCCTCATTTTCAAAAAATCATATCTTTGTTCACACTCAGATATCAATGTTGAAATTTTTACAGCATGTTGCTATCATGTAGGTATACAAACTGTGCAAAAATCATATTTTTATATTCAGTCCCATCTGAGATAACTAGCCTCAAACTTTACAAAAAATGAAAATTTCAAATTTCAAAAATTCATAAAAAATTAAGGAAACATTTGTAAGTGTTCTTGTTGTATATGAGGCTAGTAGTGTATGATATCTAACTACAGGAAAAAAATAGACTCTCATAAGTCACTCCTTGTTTGTTAATTTTGGACCTAAAAAGTGGATTTTTGAAAATTTGGATACCAAATTTTGGAGGTCATTTTGACTGGTTATTTTTGAATTTAGGGTATTTTGTGTAAAAGACAATGTTGTGGAGGACACTTTTCTAAAAACAATCATGTCAATTGCACTGTTGTAACTTAACCCAGTGCAGAGATATTCAAATTTTCGCTAATGTCTCCGGACTGAAAAATAGTCGTGCACCGACAGATAAAAATGGCCGCCATTCAGTAAAGGTGCAAGATAAATGACTTTAAAAAACTGTTTTGAACTTCTCAAATATAGGGCAATCACATATAAAAAAAAATTAAAATATTCAAAAATGGTCTAGCAACCATCCTTGTACCACTTCATATGGATTGACCCTCATCTCTGATGACCACTCGCCGTCAAGAACATGGTACTGTGTTCTGTTACTTAGGAAGTCTTCCAGCCAGTCACAAATCTTTGAACCTATTCTGTATGCTCGTATCTTCGTTAGCAGTCTGCAGTGTGGCACTGTGTCAAACACCTTTTTGATATTGAGAAAAACACAATCTGCTTGTTGCCCTTCATCCATGGCTCATAAGATGTCATGTGAGAAAAGGGTAAGTAGAGTTTCACATGAACAATGTTTCCTAAATCTGTGCTGATTCATAGAATGAAGTTTTTTGGTCTGAAGGAAATTTACTATATTCGAACTGAGAATATGCTTCAGAATTCTACAGGAAACTGATGTGAACAATATTGGCCTGTAATTATGTGGGTCAGTTTTCTTTCCTTTCTTATAAATGGGAGTCACTTGCAATTTTTCCCCATCACTTGGTACTTTGTGCTGAATTACAAATTTGCGATAACTGCAAGCTAAGTAAGAGGCCAATGCTGCAGAATAATCTTTGTAAAACTGGATTGGTATTCCATATGGATCAGGAGACTTTTTTCTATTTAGCTCTCTCAGCTGTCTATTACTGCGACGCGCACTAGCGGCTGCCCGAGGAACTTTCATGTGACATCATCTTGCTCCAAGGTGCCTGTTGCTCCGCCAGTTAAGCCCGTGGCCGGAATTGTAACTTCCCTGGTGCCTCGCCACACTCCGTCAGTCATGAATGCAGCCAAGCCCCTCTCCTCTTCGTGGACTCCATGTGACTAGCGCTGAGTCGTGTCCCCTCTCCCAACCGCAACAGTGATTGCGCATGCAAACAAAGCTTTCCTGCCACTTCCCATGGTGTCTCAGTGGCCACTAACAGCACAGTTCATGAACTCCATCTAGCTGATGGAACTCCCGTCAGCAAACCACGCTGTCTTAGCCTGGAGAAACTGGCAGCCGTCAAAGAACAAATTGCAGACCTTTTGAAGTCAAGTGTCATTGAGCCCTCATCCAGTAGCTGGTCATCTCCCATTCATCTGGTGCCTAAGCAAGATGGCTCCTGGCGAATATGTGGCGATTACCACAGCTCAATACTTGCACCCTTGTGGACAATTATCCTATTCCGAACATTGCACATTTCACGCAAACTCTGGCAGGTGCCAAAATGTTCTCAGTTGTGGAATGTAAGTGTGCTTACCACCAGATTCCTCTGGCTCTTGAGGACATGGAGAGACTGCTATTACTACTCCCATAGATGTAGACCACTACCGGTTCATGCCTTTTGGCCTTAAAAATGCCACTCAAACTTGGCAGTGTTTCATCAATGAGATTTTATTTTCCATGAAGTTTTGTTTGGCATACCTCGGTGACATGTTAGTGTTCAGAAATTCTCTCCAGGAGAATAAGAAACATGTAGAAATCGTTCTTGACACCCTGGCTGCAACTGGCATTGAACTTAATGACAGTGAACATAAACTTCATCAATGCTTTTCCTTGGTTTCGAAGTTTCTGCCAATAGTATAACTCCCTCCCCCCCCCCACCACCACTCCTGAAAAGATTGTTTATGTCAGAAACCTGCCACCTCCTTCAACCTTCAATGAATTATGTTATTTCCTTGGAACCATTAATTATCATCAACGACACTTGCCCGGCACTGCCAAGCTTCAAGCTGTGCTCACTGACGCCGTGGCTGGCAAACACACCTCTCTATGTCTTTGTCATTCTCTGCTCTCAAAGGCCTACCCCCTCGAGCAGTCACTATCACTGGCCCCCATCCTGATGCTGAACTTTTTATTACCACAGATACGAGTCATACCACCATCATTGCAGTCCGGAGCCAATTCTTTTATGGTTTCATGTCTCCTCTACAGTTCTTGAAAAAAAATCAACAATGCTCAAAAGAAATACTATTTCTTCGATCGAGAACTCTTGACTGTCTATGAGCCTATTAAATATTTCCACTCTACCATAGAAGGCCATTCTTTTTACACTCTCACCAACCATAAGCCTCTTGCGGCTACCATCACTAACCCTCCAGTGGACCCCCCTTCCCGTAGATACTGCTATTTTGACTACATTTCTCAATTCACCACTGACGTCTGCTACATCATGGATATGGACAATGTCGTGGGTGATTTCCTGTCGCATATTGATGCCATTTCGTCTCTCGTAGCTGTCTCTCAGCTTGCCACTCTTCAGGTGGCCGATGACGACACAATGCTACTCATTCAGGACTACTACTCTTTTTTGCATCCTATCCTCACCATCTTCCCTGGTGTATCAGGCGAGGTTTGGTGCAATAAATCTACGGGAACTTCCTGCCCCTATATTCCTCGCTACATCAGGCACAAGATCTTCAATAAAGTGTATAATTTTGCTCGTCCTGGTGGCAAAGCCTGCATCAAGTTAGTCACAGACCAATTCGTCTGGCGAGACATGAGGCGCAATTGCCAAGCCTGGGCTTGCACCTGTGTTCCCTGCCAAAAAAAGCAATGTTCATACTCACACCTCCTCTCCTCTGGGCTCTTTTTCTGTCCCTGGTGGCCACTTCCAGCATGTTCATATTGATCTAGTTGGCCTCCTTCACCCGATTGACAGTTTTTGTTACTTCCTCACTTTGATCGATGGCACCACACGCTGGGCCGAAGCTGTGCCCACTGCAGAAACAGTCACACGTGCATTCGCGCATTCTTGGATTCCTCATTTTGGCTGACTGGCTGTCATCACCACCGACCAGGGCTGAAAGTTTGAATCTGCTCTATTTAAAAACCTGTGCAATCTGCTCAGAATTAAACACAGCCATACAACAGCATATCACCCTCAAGGAAACAGCTTGGTCAAACATTGGCACTGCACTCTCAAAGTGGCCATCATGTGCCATGACTCGTGACTAGAGGCTCTCCCCTTTGTTCTCCTGGGTCTTAGCTCCACTTACAAACCAGATCTGAAGGGCACCATCACTGAGTTTGTTTATGAACAAACCCTGTCTTTTCCTAGGGAATGTGCCCACCCCTCCTCCCCCCTCTGATCTTCCATCCTTCATCAACCGAGTCCGCCTTTACTCCTCAAAATTTTCTCCCTCTAGCCCGTCCAGTCACTCCCCTCCCTCTCATGTTCCAAATGCATTGGAAACATGTACAAGTCTTTCTCTGTGACGACACAGTCCATCCCCCTCTTCAGCCCCTGTATTCTGGGCCTCACCAGGTCCTGAAGAGGGGTGACAATACCTTCATTATTTCTGTGAACAATGCACCTTTCACTATCTCAATCGATAGGGTCAAACCCGCTTGCATCGCTACCGTCACCGTTTTTCCTCCACCTCTGCTAGACTTTGCCACCTCCATCCCTCTTCTTGCCATTCCTCCTCCCCCCTCCCTCTGCTGTACCCCGCTCTCTATGCCTTCCCCCTCCCCTCATCGCTTTTCCATGGTTCTCACTCTCCCCTGCCCTCAAATTCGTTGTGCCTGTTCCCCCTCCTCTTTCCACTGCCATTTCTAGTATTCTTCATGATCTCTAAGTCTTCATCCTCTGCCTGACTTCTTCCACCCCTTCTAGCAACAATTGGAAGCTGTTGAAACATATGCCTCTACCTGTCATGGTCATCTCGTCAGCGGTTCACGTCTTTCTCGTGCCTCCCACAAGGTGCTTATCATTGCTCCATTGGGCTCCGCCCACCTGTGAACGCGCCCAGTCTGAGCTGTCCGCCGTCCTCGAGATCTCGCTGATTTTGTTGTCGCCACACTGGCAACTTGCCGCCTCCCCCCCCCCCCCCCCCTCCACACACACGTGCTGCCCAATGCCTTGGTCTCCCCGCCCTCGTATGATGTACTACGTACTGCAAAGGGGAGTTGACCTATGCTTCGATAGTTCAAGTGTGAAAAAGCTTTACACCTGGATTCTTTGGGAGACAGATTCCCTGACCTCCACCAGCCATGTTATTCTCAGTCATGTATTACTTGTCGTTGAGTTCACAATAAAGTGTGCTATATTAAGTACATGTGATTTTATTGGGGTTGCAACCCCATACCAAACCCAATTGTATATGCATAATTTTTAAAACATTAACTGTGTGTTACGTGTTCACTAATATGAATATCTCAACATAATAAAGAAATTAGGAAAGACTCAATTGTGTGAATAATCAAAGGATCTTGTAGTAAATTAACAAAAAACAGTTGCAATAATTTGAACTCATAACTGTATATATTACATTGTGAAGAAGCTCTGTAAATGCCAGCATAAGTTTCCTTAGTGTATTTAATTCACAAATTGACTTTTTATAATTAACATTTTGAAATACAGTAAAACCTCGTTTTTACATTCTCGGTTTTTACGTTTTCCCGCCATTTACACCCTTTTTTGTCGGTCCTGTCAAATTTCCTATGTTTACAATGTTAATTCGCCCTCGTTTTTGCGTTAACATACTTGCACTTTTCCCGTGTTTTACGCTTTTCGAAAGAATTTTCGTGAAGAAACATGACGTAATGTACATAAATTGACGCTAGCATGGCTTTCCCCATAAAATATAGCACTTAAAAATTATTCGCAGTCGAGTTTCTTGACACTTTGCATTTATTCAAACATATATTTCGCCTTTTGTTGATGACTTACGACGCCTCAATTTGTGGCGATGTAGTTCCTCTTTCAACCAGCTTCTTTTCCAGCGCGCTTGGCGTGAGAATAACGGTGATTTGTGGCGGTGTAGTTCCTCTTTCCGCTAGCTTCTTTGCCAGAGTGGCTGGCGTCTACTCAATCTGAACTAGTTGCTTTGTTGGCGTGAGAATAAAGAGTTGCATTGTTTTTGTGATACATATTTCTGATTAATAAAGAACGATATCTGTCAAAGTAGGTATCACAATACCCTCAGCCTCAAAAAAGTGATAATAGTGAGAGGTGCCGATTCTATGCAAACGTCGCAAAAATACTTATGCATATGTTTGTACTCGAAAACGCGAATAAATTCTCTAATATCGTCATGTGAAACATCTAAAAATACAAAAATAACGCAACTTTGAGTTTTACTACGTAAATAATTACTTAATGCCGGTAAAAGGCAGTAATTTTGAAGATGTGTTACATAGCCTGGCAGCAGCGTCCAAACGATATCTAAGCGGTTCAGGTAATTTTCAAGTTGTGTTACATAGCCCAGCAGTGGCGTCCTCGATTATAATGAATGAAATTACTTCAAAAATTTCTACTTCACATAAAATTACCAATTCTGTTTGGCGCTTAAAATAGCAGCGTCCTCGATTATAATGAATGAAATTACGTTGAAATTTCTACTTTCCATAAGATTACCAGTTTTGCCTGGCACTTAAAATAGCGGCATCCTCAATTATAATGAATAAAATTACGTCAAAAAATTCTACTTCCCATAAAATTATGTTTTGCCTGGCGCTTAAAATAGTAAAATTTTGATAACCTTTATTGTATAATAAACTTCCTGGCGAGTATTTAGATGCCTATTATGTACATATATCACAAATAAACTGCGAAAATGCAAGGCTCATGCAGTAAGCATTTTTTACCATTTATAACATTATTTCCTGCATTTTACACCATTTTACTTAAGTCCCTTGAAAAGCGTAAAAACGAGGTTCTACTATATCATGAAAACTGTAGAGAAACTAAAAAGATGCAAGTGATTTTATCGAATGATTAAGCTTCACTAACTATTATCTTTGAAAGCAGTTTAAAAAAAAAAAAAAAAAAAAAAAAACAGTTTTTATGTAATAATCTTTATTTGTAAGAACAATGTATGTTAATGATGCAATTGTTTCAAAACCTATATTTATCAATGTGCTGTTCTGTCTCAGTGGTTAGTTCAGTTCAGCTTGCTGTCAGTGGAGTTCTATATCTCTGGAAAGTTCAAGAAGTTTGTCTATGTTGTAAAGTTTGATATATTTACTTCATGAATCAATATTTCACAGTCAAAGTAAATATCGGAATTTCTTATTGAACTGCCAACCTTCTCAACACCTTCAAATCAACCTGGAGTGAAGAAGATAAGTCCTGGACATTGATAAATGACAAAGATGGGTATCATCAATAATATTTATATTTAATGCGGCTCTGGCAACTTATCTAAAGGTGTGGGCAGCTATTACAATATAAACACAATTGTTGTGGATTGTTCCTGAATTTCCTCAGCCATAGTACTTACTGTGTTGGCCACAAAAACCACAGTCTGTCTTTGGCCTCATCATCGGCCTCCTCCATTGTCCCCGGTCCATGTAATCTTCTTCAGTCAGTCCCAGTGTACTCATATTCTTCTAGAGCTGGTCAGTTCATTGTAGTTGTGGTCCTCATGTGTTTTTCCACAATCTGACGATGATCTCGCCGCCTTGACACATTAAATGTCCTTACCAGTTCAGTCTTCTTTCTTTGATCACCCCTGTGATTATATTCATTACTAGCTTAAACCCGCGGCTCTGCCCGCGTATCGTATTGGTTGATTATGATAGATAAGCTATCTTTCAGTAGTGTGCTATGAGATCAATTTACAAGTAAAAATGCCTTCATTTCGAAGAATCCAATCACGAAATTCAACAATAATGATTGTAATAATATCACAGATCCATCACTTGACGTAAAGCGTGAAACGTCAAATCGATTTTTTTAAGAGATGTATTAAAAGAACTTCTTTTTTACTGCTTTATTTATTTATTCATTCTTATATTTCCTTATTCATATGCTTATCCTTACAGAGAAAGAGCTGAAGACATTGTAGCACGCATAGACCAAAGATATGGTCTGTGGCATCATGTTTTGCTATATGTAACCTCCTTGCTATAGAGTCGCTAACGTCATCGTTGGCTTTCAGTCGAAATTATTTTTGTAATTTGACGACTTTCAACCACCATATCTTCCACTCCCTTATACTATCAGCATGGAACTGCTATGTTGTACAACGGGAGACTTCGAACAACAATTACACACAGACCATTCGTTTGCGTTCTGTAGTTTTCGCTGCAGAGAGAAATATTACAACAAACACACGTAGAATTTTATATACACCGATAACTTTCCATCCCAATATACTCCACCCTTTTATCATTATTAACCCTCAAGCAACAATGCAACCAATAAAACCATTTTCAAAGAGTAAATATAAGTTTCAAAGAATAATTATTGTTCCGATTTCCTGTTATATTTTTCAAATTACTAAATATCTATCAGATCTCTATAAAACCGTGCCTAAAATCTTCCTCAGGTATAAATTAGTAACTGTACAAATATTTATGTCCCTGCGTCTTGTCGCTCGCACGTGATAAGCGTACACCAAACAGACATTCACATTTACAGATATACATAAATGGCTATCCGACCACCATAAAACCATGCCTAAAGTGTTCCCTGGGTAGACATTAGTAACTGTACAAATTTTTAGGTCTTTATCTTTTGTGGTTCAGACGTGATAAACGTACACAGAACAGACATTCACATTTATAGATATAGATATTGATGCCTTAACAAATTTTACTCAAATCATTTTCATTGAGAGTATCAGAGCCATATACTTATAGCTCTTTCCCAATCAGGTCATCTATTATTTAAATGTTTCTTGTGTTTCACAAATGTTTTTGCTTCTTGAGCCACTGCCCAATGATTTGCTGTATGTATAAAATTTTGATTTTCTATACTTTTGGTTTACAAAAATGTAACTATCGTTGGTGTTCTGACAGTCTGTCAGCAACAAAACAATTGAAAATAAATAATGTGGAGAATCTGGTATTTTATTAATAGGACACAAGTCATCCAGATAATCAAAGTTTTAAAAAAGCTGAAACTGATTGTAAAACGAAAATGTGAATGGCATAACCAAATATAAATCCTTACTTCTACCAAATATAAATCCTTACTTCTACAGTTACAAATTTGATTGTAACAGTATTATTGTTTAACTAAGTAAACATATGTATTTATGGAAAGTCAGGTTGCAATTCAACAATATAATAAGAATAGTTTACAACTCACTGCAAACATGAACAATGGCTGATGTGAGCAACATCGCACTCATAGGAAGTCAGCTTCAACACATTCGCTGCAGAAGCACAAGACATAATTATGGCACCGCTGGCAACGGAATCATACAATAAGCTCAAAGTCAGAATTAATGCGATGAGTAGCTGCATCTCAAGAAGACCGCATACGTCAAGTCATAGACAGTCATTGCACTACCTGTGACATCTACACAGTACAGTTGATACAACCACCGTACCATATATAATTTGTTATGCAAGCTACGGAGTAGCATTGGCTGCCACAAATAAAAGCCATGGTTGCCTTGCAGACCAATATACTGCTGGACGCTGTGACGGAACTAACTGACTGAATTCAAGATGCTATTTTTACCTCTGCAACTCAGTAAAGTTGTGGCACAGGAAAGTATTGCTGCTGCCACAATTACTGTAGTGCGACTTGACTATGACTTGCTTGCAGCACCATATTATGTTCTTAGGTTAGTACATTGTTGTCACAAGACGCCACCCACAACAGCAGAGGCAGTTACTGACGGTGTTCAAGGAACAGGTCTTCCACCAAAACCACTACTTTGAAAAGTGATGCACCAATGTGTTGGTACCTCACTGCCAGCACGACAATCAAACAAAGAAGTGCTCACCAAACTGCTCACACCAAATGCGACTGGGGGTTGGCAATAGGCACAGCCGGCTGCCTGACGTCCTCCATGCACCTGTTTGTCTCCAACAGAGCTTCCATCATCAAGTTCTTAGTGGTTACTGTGTTAGACCTGAGCATCCTACCTTGAATGTCTTTGCATAGTTCCTGGCCTCCAACGGCCTGTCTGATGGCTACTACTCAATTGTGACATACAGTACCCAGCGGATGGAACTCAACCTTGGACTATGTTGCTCATATACCTGTGACTTTACTATTGTGGACGTCACCAAAGCAATTGTCGAAGCCGACCATCTGGCGCACTATCATCTGCTGCCTGACATCGTGAACGCTCGCCTAATAGACAGAATCACTGGCCTGGTAGTCACCGGTTTCCACCACAGCTCAATAATCCACAGTGCTAAGTTAGTGCACACTCCAGGAGGACAGTACATAGAAATGCTATGCCACCATCTGAACTTGACCAGACTGCCTGGAGTGCCCAAGCACTTATTGCATGACACAGGGCACTATATTAAAGTAACAGATGGACTCCCAGTGGTATGTCGACATAGACCGTTCAGCAGTAGCAAAGGCTGAGTGAAGTGTGAAGCTGGTGCCCTTGTGGCGACTATTGTGCAGTTAACTCATGAACACAGCCAGACAGGTATACTATGTCACTTTTGAGGGACTACAATTATGCTCTACATGGTGCTACGATGTTCAAAGTTCTGGATTGTGCAAAAATTTATACCCAGATCCCAGTAGCCGCAGAAGACATACCCAAAAATGCCATAACAAAACTATTATGGGTTGATTGCGAGTACATATATATGACGTTTGGGCTACATAATGACATTCAAACATGGAAAAGATTTATGGACTGTGTTCTCCAGGGACTCCCACGATGTGTTGTGTACTTGGAAAATATCTTGCTCTTCTGGGTTGGCAGAGAAGACTATCATCAACACCTTAAGGAGGTATTTGAGCGACTAGAACACCACATAGTCGTCCTGAATGAAGACGTGTGGTTTTGGACAACCAGAAGTGACATTCCTGGGCCACAAGATGTCTGCTGCAGGCTCACTTCCTTTGCCTGAAAAGGTGAATGCAATCTTACATCTACCTCACCGAAATACATTCAAAGAGTTACTCCATTACTTAGGAATGTTGAACTTTTACTGTCGTCACCTACCTAAAACGGCAGAGCTACAAGAACTTACTGTAGCACTTACTGGGCCCAAGGTAAAAGGAAGTTCCCCAGTTCAATGGAGTGAGGCTTTGAGTACCAAAAACAAAGCATGACTCATGCAGCACTTCTCAAGTTAGACGCACTCCTAGAGTTAGTTGCTGACATGAGTCTAATGGCAATCGGTATGGTACTGCAGCAACAGGCAGAGAACTTGTGGCAGCCACTGGCTTTCTATGCGCACAAACTGTCACCTTCACAAAGAAAATGTAGCACACATGACCGTGAACTTCTGACCATGTATCAAGCAGTGAAATACTTCCATGCACAAGTGGGAGTGTTCATAATTTAGACAGACCATAAACCACTGACATTCAGATTCAAGCAGAACAGTGCTAATTACTCACCCAGACAATTTAATTACCTGGAATACTCAACAAACATTAAGCACATATCATGGATCAACAACACTGTTGCAGATTGCCTGCCCCAAATCAACACCAAGTCATGCACTTCCTGTTCTATTCATTACACCACACTAGAAAAAGCCCAGCAAAAAGACGATGAACTCCTTGCATATGTGAACAATGCCTCATCATTAAAGTTGCAGCTTGCAGACATTCCAGGGGAAGCAACACAGCTGTTGTGTGACAGCCTACACACTATCTGCCACCAGCTTTCAGAAAACTAGCTTTTAATACTGTCCAGAAGTTAC
Source organism: Locusta migratoria (assembly GCA_026315105.1). Classification (NCBI taxonomy): domain Eukaryota; kingdom Metazoa; phylum Arthropoda; class Insecta; order Orthoptera; family Acrididae; genus Locusta; species Locusta migratoria. The sequence continues at coordinate 240,421,445 of CM048750.1, read as the reverse complement.
ATCATCCAGGGGTATGCCAAACTTTTCGTCTGGTACCTCAGCGCACTTCGTACGGCCTGGTATGTAGAAGGACTGTTGGGAATGGGTTAGGTCTGAAGTGTCAATGCAGCAACATTACCCACCATATACAAGCCCTGATCAGCGATTTTCTGGATGCCTCCACTCATTTTGCCCATATACATTGGGACGTCGGCAGCCCATTCTTCCCTCTTGAATGGACATAGCTACTTATTAACAATGATTGACCATTATATTCATTTGCCGGAAGTGGTACCTATCGATAACATCACAGCCGATATGTTGTTTGCAAAATTCAGATGTCCACTATATATCACCACGAACAGAGGCCGTCAGTTTGAGTCTGATCTTTTTGCCCAGCTAGCTAAATTTGGTGGTTATATACTTCATAAAACCAGTAGCTAGCACCCAGCAAGCAATGGTATGATTGAATATTGGCATCGTTGTTTGAAGGCAGCGCTAATGTGCCATGAAGAAATCTGGACATCAGCACTACTTGTGGTATTACTTGGTTTAAGGACAAGACCTTGAACATTGTACACACGTGATGCGCGCACAGAAGGCATTAAACCACCACTCCTCCTTATTCTGGTCCATATGAAGTTCTTCTGTGTCAAGCACATTCAATTGACATTTTAATCAATTACAAGGCTACAATTTATCTCAATAAACTGTGTGAAGCTAGTGTACGTTTTCACAACACACCTCTTTAAACGGCCCTAAGAAAGCGTCTACAGAGCTTGGATCAACTGTCTAACAAAACGCAATGTCCGGCTCCCTATGCAGTTCATTCTCCAACATGGGCAATGTGCTTTGGTCATAGTGTGCGCTTCCTGGTGAGATTCCTTGATACAGCGCTCTGTTTTCACTCAGGGGGCTGATGTGGCACCCTGAATGAGAGTTGCTAAACATTAACGCAAAATTCAGTGTTGCAGTGTAGTAATAGTGCAGTGGCAAGTGAAGTGTGATGTATTGCTGTTCCACACTCAGCCACCAGAGGCATAGAGTTTGCTATGCTTTTATACGTTTTCTATGTATTGTTTTTTAATCTTTGGTTGGTTGGTTTGATGTTTTAGGGGGGACAAAACTGCGGAGGTCACAGTCCCCTATTCCATCAAAGGGTGAGATAAGTTTGGGAATACTGAAAAGTAAAAACTTCTATGGGAGGAAAACCCCACTCAATCAATAAAATATCAACAGTCGACAAGGGACAACATGAAAGGAGACAATCACATGGAAACAGCAGACAAGTGAGGAAATGTAATGACAAATCAAAAGTTCGTGGTTGACCGACCATGAAATTAAAATAGGAAGGGTCAGCCACGGGGCAACACAAGGAAACCTGCAGGTGGAGAACATTCTGACAAGAAAAACGAATACAATGCGCTGAAGCAAAGCTTCATATGGAGTTGTAAAAACCGCTGTCATGAATAAAACCTAAAACAGAATCAGCCATATTGGCATCGTTACATAAAACTTCAGATAAAATTGCAGGAAGATTAAAATCCCGTCGCAGGGCGGCTAAAAGACGACAGTCCGTCAAAATGTGGGACACCATCAAGGGAGAGCCACAACGACAACGAGGCGGGTTCTCACTGCGCAGGAGATGGCCGTGGGTCAGCCAAGTGTGGCCAATGCGGAGCCGGCACAGGACTACCGAGTCCCGGCGAGAGGCCCTAATGGAGGATTGCCACACAGCCGTGGTCTCCTTTATTGCCCTGAGTTTGTTGGGATGGCTCAGGCGACGCCACTCAGCGGCCCAAAGCTCACGTGCTCTACGGCGCAACACAGACTGGAAATCAGAAGCCGGGAGGCCAATCTCTAGTACGGATGCATGGACAGCTTGTTTGGCGAGCTTATCAGCTAGTTCGTTGTTCGGGATGCCGATGTGACCAGGAGACCAAATGAAGACCACAGAACGTCCTGACTGATTGAGAGCAAAAAGTGTCTCATGGATAGCCTTCACCAAAGAAGAACGTGAGTAGCATTGATCCAGAGCGCGAAGACTGCTCAGGGAGTCACTGCAGAGCAGAAAAGACCCACCTGAGCAGGAGCGCATATGCTCAAGAGCACGGAGAATGGCCACCAACTCGGCTGTGTACACACTGCAGCCATCCGGCAGAGACCGCTGCTCGGCGTGATCGCCATGGACATAGGCAAAGCCAACACGGCCACAAACCAACGAACCGTCCGTATAGATGACGTCGTATCCAGTGTACTCTGCAACAACAGCAAAGAACTGACGGCGGGGTGCCTCTGGAGGAACGGAGTCTTTGGGTCTATCGGCCAAGTCCAGCCTAGAGCATGGCCTCGGTACACACCATGGGGGCGTATGCGTACGGGCCCGAAACGGAGATGGGACAGGAAAGACTCTAGTTCCAACAGAAGGGACTGGACACAGAAGGCGATCGTGTGACCGGAACGGGGTCGCCGTTGTGGACGGACGACCGTGCGGGAGAAAAGCAAGTGCTGGTTCGGATGGCCTGGCGAGCTATGGACATGAGCAGCGTAGGCCGCGAGCAGTTGCTGGCGGCGGATCCGCAGAGGTGGGACCCCGGCCTCTGCAAGTAAACTGTCCACGGGACTGGTGCGGAAGGCACCTGTCGCGATGCGAACCCCACAGTGGTGAATGGGGTCCAGCAAACGCAATGCCGAGGGGGATGCGGAGCCATAGGCAAGGCATCCAAAGTCCAGACGGGACTGCACCAAAGCTTGGTAAATCCGCAACAGTGTGGACCGATCGGCACCCCAGGTCGTATGGCCCAGATGGCGGAGAACATTCAGTTGGCGCCAGCACTTCTGTTTCAGTTGTCGAATGTGAGGGAACCATGACAGCCGAGAATCAAAGACGAGCCCTAAAAACCTGTGAGTGTCAGCAACCTCTAAGAGGTGGTTGTCAAGATAAAGTTCAGGCCGTGGATGAACCGTCCGATGCCGACAGAAGTGCATAACTCTGGTCTTTGCAGGAGAGAACTGGAAGCCATGGGCTAGAGCCCAGGACTGTGCCTTCCGAACGGCTCCTTATAACCTACGTTCAGCAACTTGAGTGCTGGAAGAGCTAAAAGAGATGCAGAAGTCGTCAGCATAGAGAGAGGGTGATACTGACGACCCAACTGCTGTCGCTAAGCCGTTTATGGCTATTAAAAATAAGGGGACACTCAAAACAGAGCCCTGAGGAACCCCATTTTCCTGCACATCAGGGGTGCTACGAGAAGCACCAACTTGGACAAGAAACGTACGGACAGCTAAAAAGTTTTGGATAAAATTAGGGAGCTGGCCTCGTAGACCCCATTCATGTAACGTCTGAAGGATGTGATGTCTCCATGTTGTATCGTACGCCTTTCTCAAATCAAAAAACACTGCAACAAGATGTTGACGTCGAGCGAACGCTGTACGAATACAGGACTCCAAGCAAACGAGGTTGTCTGTAGTGGAGCGGCCTTGACGGAAACCGCCCTGACATGGAGCCAGCAGGCCTCTAGACTCTAGTACCCAGCACAGCCGCCGGCTCACCATACGTTCCAGCAGTTTGCAAAGAACGTTGGTGAGGCTGATGGGACGGTAACTGTCCAAATCGCAGGGGTTTTTACCCGGCTTGAGCACTGGCACAATGATACTTTCTCGCCACTGTGACGGAAAGACACCATTGTTCCAGATGCCATTGCACACGGATAAGATGTTTTGCATAGACTGCCCTGATAGGTGTTTCAGCATCTGGTTATGAATGCGATCTGGCCCAGGGCTGGTATCGGGACTATGTGCAAGAGCACCGAGGAATTCCCATTCACTGAATGGAGCGTTGTAGGATTCAATTCGGCGGGTCGAGAAGGAGAGTCGCTTCCATTCTTCCCGCTCTTTCACGGTACGAAAGGTTGGCGGGTAATTCACAGATGCAGAACTCCGAGCATAGTGCTCAGCTAGATGTTCAGCAATGGCATCTGGGTCCGTACAAACTACTCCATTCATAGAAATCCCTGGCATGCCTGAAGCACTCTGGTAACCATGGAGGCGTCTGATCTTCTGCCAGACCTGGGATGGAGACGTACATGTGCCAATGGTGGACACATACCGTTCCCAACACTCTTGTTTACGATGTTTAATTAAAAGCCGCTTGAACGCAATGAGGTTCTCCAAGGACGGGCATCTCTTATGGCGCTGGAGTGCACGCCTCCGATCCCTAATAGCCTCAGCGATCTCTGGCGACCACCAGGGCACCGTCCTCCGCCGAGGGGATCCAGAAGAGCTAGGGACCGTACGTTCAGCCGCAGAGATAATGGCTGCGGTGAGACTTTCAGTCACCTCATCTATGCTGTCATACGATGGAGGGCCAATCTTTGCAGCAGTTGTAAACTCCTTCCAATCAGCTTTGTTAAGAGCCCATCTGGGCAAACGTCCAGGGGACTGAGGCTGTGGTAGTGAAAGGAATATCGGGAAATGGTCGCTACCACACAAGTCATCATGCACTCTCCAGTGGACTGACGGTAAAAGGCCAGGACTACATACCGACAGATCAATTGCAGAGTAAGTGCCGTGAGCCACACTGAAGTGTGTGGCAGCACCGGTATTTAAAATGCAGACGTCAAGCTGAGAGAATAAACTCTCAACGTCTCTGCCACGGCCAGTAATCGTAGTACCTCCCCACAGGGGGTTGTGGGCGTTAAAATCCCCCAGAAGTAAGAAAGGTGAGGGGAGCTGAGAAATCAGCGCCGCCAACACATGTTGGGGTACTACGTCGTCTGGGGGCAGGTATACACTGCAAATGGTGAGGTTGATTGTAGTCTTCACTCTGACTGCCACAGCTTCTAAAGGCGTTTGGAGAGCAATAGACTCACTGTATGCAGATGAAAGGACAAAAATACAGACTCCACCTGAAACCCTGTCATAAACTGTGCAATTCCGGTAATATCCCCAATAGCCTCGTAAGGCAGGACATCGCGTCGGGAGGAACCAGGTTTCCTGCAGGGCAACGCACAGTGCAGGTGAAGTGGTGAGAAGCTGCCGTAACTCTGCCAAATGGGAGAAAAAACCACCACAATTCCACTGGAGAATTTGATTAGTGCTGACTAGAGAGGCCATGATAGGATAGGGATCATTAGTCCATAGGTTCACTACCTGCTGCTGTCGAATGTGTTCCGACTGGATCCAGGACCATTGGTTCTGGAGAGTCCAGGAGAGCGAGATCCTTGGGGGATGCAAGGATCTCCAACTCGTCATCAGAAGCAGAAGATGTGACAAGGCGTGGCTTTAGAGCCACAGAAGATTCCTTTTTCTTCAGCTTCTTCTTCTTTTCCTCACACTGTCCCTTCGGTTTTAAGGACTGAGAGGGCTTCTCAGAGACGCTGTCAGGGCCCGACGTAGAGTGCGGACCCCTTTGACCAAGGGCGTGTGAGTCCGACAGCCGTGGGCTGGGACCCTCCGTGGTACTCTGAGATGCCTCGGAAGGGAGCGTCCCAAGGGACCCCTTCCGAGCGAGAGGAGCCGGAGGAAGTTGTTGCTTCTCCGGCTGAGTGACGGGGACCGTTGTCCCCGACGGTGTGGGGGGATGTGCTCCCCCAGGAGATGTAGTGGTGGGAGCACATGGCGGAGAGCCCCCAACCATCAAGGGGGCAGATGGAGCTTTACGGCCCTGAGGGCCCACAGCAGTTGGCACAGACGTGGGGACTGTCGTCACCAAAGAAAAAGGTGACGACGTGACACTCGCAAATGACGTCTTCAATGCTATTGGGTGCAATCACTCGAACTTCTTCTTGGCCTCATTGTACGACAGTTTGTCCATGGTTTTATACTCCATAATTTTTCTCTCTTTATGGAGCACTGTGCAGTTAGGCAAGCAAGGAGGGTGGTGCTGTCCGCAGTTTACGCATATAGGAGGAGGAGCACAAGGAGCGTCCGGATGGGATGGACGCCCGCATTCTCTACAGGTGGAGCTGGAATTGCAGCTGGAGGACATGTGCCCAAATTTCCAGCATTTGAAGCACCACATCGCACCGGTAGACCATAACCTTGACCTTTTCGGGCAAAGAATCGCCCTCAAAGGCCAGGATGAAGAAACCGGTGGCTACCTTGTTGTCCTTAGATCCCCTAAAGATGCGCCTGACGAAGTGGACACCTCGCCATTCTAGGTTGGCACGTAATTCGTCGTCTGACTGCAGCAGGAGATCGCGATGGTAAATAATCCCCTGAACCATATTAAGACTTTTGTGAGGGGTGACTGTCACAGGAACATCTCCCAGATTATCACAGGCCAGAAGCGCCCATGATTGTGCTGGGGACGCCGCTTCAATGAGGATTGCACCACTTCTCATCTTAGACAACTCTGAAACTTCACCAAACTTATCTTCTAAGTTCTCCACAAAGAAGAGTGGCTTAGTATTGCTGAACGTATGCCCATCAGTTCTGGCACATACAAGAAATTTAGGAAAGTAAGGCTCAACCCTGTCTTTCGTCTGTCGTTCCTCCCATGGGGTAGCCAGGGAAGGGAACGATTGGGGGTCATATTGTGCGGCATTAAAGTCTCTTCTACCACGCTTAGAAACACCAGGTTTGCGTGTGGCGACGCTATTACTTGCTCGTTTCATTCTCGTCCCATGAGCAGCTAGGGAACTAAAGGTCCACCCAGGCAGAGCCCCGCTTGCCTGGGTAAGCCTTGTACAACTGAGGTGCGGCAGGTTCCTCAGAGGTTGCTCGCTAGCGGCTGTTCAACCTCACCAGCCATGCATCTCCTCGGCACGTAGCACACCTTGAGATTGAGTTTTTTTTTATAGAGGTTTGTACCGTCCTCGCGACCCGGGCGATTAAGCCAAGATCTCCGGGCTCTGAAACGTACAACGTTCCACCGTCGCGCCGAACGATGGTCGTTGAAGCACGCACAGAGTGTATGGTGTAGCGGACTGTTGGCGCGACACAGCCCACGGCTCAGGACCCCGGGTTCGCCAAGCCCGTACTCAGCAAATTAATGCTGAGCCCCTGAGGGGTTTTAATCTTTGGTTTTCAGCATTCATTTGTTAGTTTCTTTGCTCTTTGTAATAGTGTTCTTGTCCTTTGACTTCAATGAGAAAGTTTGTTGCCTCTGTTGTTTCTAGGACTGCAATTAATGTTAAAAACAATAAAGAGTTGATTATTTAAAAAGCTTATTGGTAGAGCAGTATCTACAGATTCTTTATTGTACTTGGGCTTACAAGTAAAATGTGGTTAAAACTCGATTGTAGAGTTCCAATGACAGGGTGGTTGCTGTTTGTGTGTGTGTGTGTGTGTGTGTGTGTGTGTGTGTGTGTGTACTTTCATGAGGATCAACTTGAAGAAAGTAAACACTCTATATGTAATTTACTACCATTTTAGTTCATCATTAAGTACAGTAGAACCTCTCAAACTCGATTCCCGAAAACTCGACATTCCGTAAAACTCGACAGGGCTGGTGAATTAATAATTTTTTTTTTTTTACACCGCCCATAACATAAAGCTTTCCATCAGTACGTAGGCCGCCCGAGAGCGCTAGAGACTCTGACTAGGTTACTGGGTTTTCCAATGTCCTTCAACGCACCTTTTCCCTGCCCAGCTGGGGCGGGCTATTGTTTGCATGTGTTCCGGAATTTCTGTGGCCATTTTCCTTATCGTGAGGCCACGAGCTTGAGACCATAACCCTCATTCGTTCTTGGAGAAAACTTCTAGATCACGCAGGCAATGATTTGTTGCGTGACGCTGGAATCAATTCTAAAAATAGCGACTTGATTGAACTCATGAAAAAAATCCCTGGGTGTGAAGAGTCTTCAAGCAATGATGTCAATGAATGGATGGATCTCGACAGAGCATCAGAAACACTGGGATAAGATGAAATCATCGCAGCTGTCAAAGGGCGTTACGTAGAAGGGGACGATTCGGAGGAAGAAGAGGAAGAGGACCATTGACAAGAAAGAAAAGTTAGCCACAGTGAGGCTGTGAAATTTGTTAAAGGGACATTGCAGTACTTAGAGCAGCAAAATGCGACTGGAATGGAGATTCTGTTCCTCAGGCAACTCCGTGATCAAGCCGCAAGACGCTGCGTGGAGACAGAAAAGCAGTCTTCAATCACAGGGTTTTTCAAACGACTTCAGTAAGTTTTCTTTTACACTTAGCTTCTAGTGTTCAGAAAATTTCCCGTAACTGTGATGGACGTTTTATAAGAAGCATAAACAACTTCAGTAGTAATTGAAATGAAAACTGTATTTTCAGATTCTACTAGGCCTTTTGTCTCAATTTTTTTTTAATTTTTTTATAAGTTATAAATGTTGATATAAATATATAACTGTATATAATAAATCAATAAAGGTACAATTTTAATACTCTAAATAAGCGTTTTTATTTAACTCCTAGTTATTTTTATTTAAGTTCCCTAAAACTCGACAACCCTTAAGTCCACATTGTGTCGAGTTTGAGAGGTTCTACTGTACTATGCTCTGCAACTGCAAAGATGTAAAGCACTATTACAGTCAGGTTAGTGTGTGTGTGTGTGTGTGAAACATGCCAATGATTTATACTTCAAATCATTTTCTAATGTATTTGTTGAAAATACAAATTTAATGAATTTCTTGTTAGTTGTCAGTTTTAATATTCACATCAGAGATGCAGTATTTCAATGTGTGACACACACAGAAATGATCTGTCTCACAAAAATGTCTTTTGAGAGAATCTGGTGAATTTAACTAGTTTAATAAAATTTAAAACTATTTTCTCACTAATTCCATTCTACTTCACAGTATCACATTCTACCGTGACAACAAATATGAGAGAGAGAAGGGGGGAACAAAAGGGAGGGATTTGAAAATACAATGCTAAATTTGTATGCTTTAGCAGCTAACCTTTGCGCTACCAAGTATCTCTCATATAAGTTGCTTGATCAAATAAAGACACTTCAAAACTTTTAGCAGAATTTTTCTTGGAAAATATTTAGTGTTTCAGCTAAGGAAAAATAGTTGTTCCCTTATTTTAACATTTTTTTAGTTTCCCAAGTTTTGTAGTAACCTGGCATTTTTCTATATTGAAATAGTTTGGAAAATTTCATAAGGATAAGTGGAAAGAGTGCAAGATTAATGTGCAAACACACATTTACCTGGATTTGAGTAGTATCTGCACAAACTCACACTTAGTATGTAATTTTTATTAGGATCACTAATAACAGTGTTAATTTAAAAGTGAAAGGCATTTGTTAGAAAACTATGATTCTGGGAGTCTGTCTATCATTTACAAACATGTTTATGGCAACATGCTTGTATCTTTAGTGTCAGTCTGTTGTTACAAACAAGCAATTATTAGTTTTCAGCATATGAATATTTTACTTAAAATGCAGTATTCATGTTACCAGGGTTATCAGTAGAAAATCTATGAATGCTCAGTGAAGAGCAATGTTATTCTGTACAATGTGTGCCCAGACAATCTTTTTTACTCTTTTTTTTCCAGTCTATTCTTTGTATTTTCTTATAATTGCGTTATTTGAAGCTAAAATAAATAAAAGGCTAACCTCACTACCAAATTTCATCTTTGGTGATTGAAATAAGCTGCCATTTTCTAAAGTGGTGATCCTGAATATTGAATTCAGTTGTAAACATGCAAATGCAACACAGCTCAGTATCATCTACTCCAAAATTGGCATGCCTGTGCAAAACACAGAGTACTAAGAGTCAACAGGAGGCTCTGCTGAAGCACACCGAATATTTATAATCTGAAATTGAGTACCAGGAAAATACTGTGTTAAATTTTTTTGTGGCACCAAGCAATGGCTGTGCAGCAGATAACAATAGTAAGGTGAAAATACGTCTGCCACAGTTCATCCAGACAAAGCCTGAATTATGGTTCGCTATGCTTCACCTGACTTTCCAGCACCACAGCATTGAAAAGAAAGATACCAAATTTATAATTGTCGTTAATGTGCTTGACAATTCAGCAGCAAAGATTGACGCAGATATAATACTTCATCCACGCGCCATGCAGAAGTATACAAATTTCAGTTTATACTTGAATGGCTATGACAGCCATTGGAACAACACATTCAATAAGCACTATATGCTGAGGAGGGGAGATGTCTCCTGTGGAGATAAGATGATGACATCAATTTGCTGGATATGACACTGTATGGTGCTTGCAGTTGCCAGAAGCAGATAGAACTGTTGTGGTCCTTTATGACGCATGCAGTATTTCATCATTATTCACAGTAACTGATGGCCTATGTCTCATAAAATACAGGGCATACATTCTCTGTGACGTTCAAACATAGCAGTAAAGACCTTTAGGAAACTACAGAGATACGATGACTTCAACAACTGGACATTACTAAACAACAAATAAATGAACTGTGAAAACAGATTGAAGACTTGTGGTGACAAATATCGACATTGCTTGGAATCAATGCAGGCACATGAAGTAAATACAAGGAAAAGGCAGCAAGTTGAAGAGTATATCTGCTGGCAACACAGTCACTTTGGAGACAAGGCAACAAAATGCAATTCACTCTGAAGTCACCCAAATGGCAAGAATGGCTAGTGATAGGTGCCTACCAATGGGAGATGTGAGTGGTGAAAGGCAGCTAAGGGCAAGTAACATGTTCTCTTTACCCTTGCAGTCCCATTGGCTTTTTGTCACAGACATTAAAACTGGCTGTATTTACGTAATAAATTCCAGTACGGATGTCAGTGCACTGCCTTAGAAGTTGAATGTAATTATCTTTAAACTCAATCTAAGTTGACAGCAGCAAATCAGACTTCAGTAATGACATATGGAAAATGCCAGTCAGAATTAGACTTTGGTTTCCAAGGATGTTTATCATTGACTTCTGTTATTGCTGAGATGTCGGATTCAATATGGGTGTAGATTTTTTGTTTAATTATGCAGGTGAGGTAGCTATTGGCTGGGTGAGCATTCACTGGGATACACAGTGTATTAAAGGAAACCTAGAATGAGGTTCTCAGCCTTCATGAGTCAGGGAATGACACCACAAACAGCAAATTGAAAATCTGTGTCGTGTGCAGACTGCTAAGCACAACATGGTCCACCATATCAGAACTACTACTGGTCAACCAGTGTATCAGCACCCATGCTACATCTACATGGGATACTCTACAAATCACATTTAAGTGCCTGGCAGAGGGTTCATCGAACCACCGTTATACTATTTATCTCCCATTCCATTCTTGAATAGCGTGTGGGAAGAAAGAACACCTGAATCTCTCTGTTTGAGCTCCGATTTCTCATATTTTATTCTGATGATCATTTCTACCTATGTAAGTGGGAGTCAACAATATATTTTCGGATTTGGAGGAGAATGTTGGCGATTGGAGTTTCGTAAGTAGCCCATGCCGCAGTGGTAAGCGCCATTGTAACGATTCCCATCCCAGATCCTGTATCATTTCCGTAACGCTGTCTCCCCTGTATCATGACAATATGAAACGAGCTGCCCTTCTTTGGACTCTTTCGATGTCCTCCGTCAAACCCACCTAATAAGGATCCCACACTGGGCAGCAATACTCCAAAAAGGATGGACAAGTGTAGTGTATGCAGTTTCTTTAGTAGTTCTGTTGCCTCTTTTAAGCGTTCTGCCAATAAAACGCAGTCTTTGGTTCGCCTTTCCCACGACATTAACTACGTGTTCTTTCCAGTTTAAGTCTGATGTAATAGTAATTCATAGGTATTTGGTGGAGTTTACAGCCTTCACATTCGACTGATTTATCTTGTAAACAAAGTTTAATTGATATCTTTTTGTACTCATGTGGACAACTTCACACTTCTGATTATTTAGAGTTGATTGCCAATTTTTACGCCATAGTGATATCTTATTCTGATCATTCTGCAGTTGGTTTTGATCTTCAGATGCTTTTAATAGACGGTAAATGACAGCGTCATCTGCAAACAACCTAAGAGACCTACTTAGATTTTCCTCTAAATCGTTTATGTAAATAAGGAAGAGCAGAGGAGGAATAACACTACCCTGTGGAACGCCCGATATCACCTCTGTTTTAGTTGCTGCCTTACCTCTGATTACTACGAGCTGTGTCCTCTCTGACAGGAAATCCCCTATTCAGTCGCAAATTTGGGGTGATACGCTATAACCACACAATTTGATTGAAAGCCGTTTGTGAGGTATGGTGTCAAAAGCCTTCTGGAAATCAAGAAATACGGAATCAATTTGCTAACCCTTGTCGATAGCACCCATCACTTTGTGTGAGTAAAGAGCTAGTTGTGTTTTGCATGAACGATATTTTCTAAATGTATGTTGACCTTGGGGCAATAGATCATTCTATTCGAAATAATTCATAATATTTGAATGCAGGATATGTTTCAAAACCCTGCTGCAAATTCACGACAATGAAATAGGCCTGTAGTTTAGTGGGTTACTCCTACTGCCTTTCTTGAATATAGGTGTGACCTGTGCACCTTTCCAATCTTTTGGTACAGATCCTCCTTTGAGAGAGCAGTAGTATAAGGAGCTATCGCTTCAGCATAATCAGATAGAAATTTAATGGGTATACAGTCCGAATCAGAAGACTAGTTCTTGTTAAGTGATTTTAGTTGGTTCACTACTCCGATGATATCTACTTCTACAGTAATTATGACCTCTGTTTGTAATTCGAAATCCGGAATATTGGTTTCGTCTTCTTTGGTGAATGAGTTTCTAAAAGCTATGTTTAGTAACTCTGCTTTAGTAGTGCTGTCATCAGCAGGATTACCATTATTATCAAGTAGTGAGGGTATTGTTTGTGTTTTGCCCCTAGTATATTTAACACATGACCAAAATCTCTCTGATTTTCAGTGTAGGATCGCCAATCCTGGGGATTTTGTGTTCGTTTAAATTAGCATGCCTTTTCCATTGCTTTTGCATCAGTGTCCTTGCCTGTTTTGTGTACCAAGGGGGATCACCTCCTCCTTTTATTAATTTATTTTGTATAAAACTGCCAATTGCTGTTGATACCACTTCTTTGAATTTGAGACACATCTGGTCTACACCTATGTTTAGTGTTGGAAACAAGTGGAAGCTGTCTTCCAAGAAGCAATGTATTTTATTTCTATCTGCTTTCCTGAACAAATATACTTTTCATTTATTTTTGGTAACTTTGGGGCGTTCGGTTTTCAATCTCGCTACGACAGCTCTGTGTTCCTTAATACTTATATCTGATTTGATGCTTGTTATGAGTTCAGGATTATTTGTTGCTAAGAGATCAAGTGTATTTTACATCCATTTACAATTCTAGTTGGCTCATGAACTAATTGTCCAAAATAATTCTCAGAGAATCCGTTGAGTACAATTTCACATGATGTTTTATGCTTACCTCCTGATTTGAAAATATTTTGCTAACAGATTGAGAGTAAATTAAAATCACCGCTTACTGTTATCGTGTCTGTCGGATACGTTTTTGTAATAAGACTCAGGTTTTCTTTGAACCTTTCTGCTATTGTATCGTCAGAGTCGGGAGGCCGATAAAAGGAACCAATTATTAACTTCTTACGATTTTCAGGTACAACCTGTACTCATAATAGCTCGCAGGAACACTCAACTTCAACTTTGCTACATGAATGACTATTTTTGACGGCGACAAACACGCCTCCACCAATTTTGCTTAATCTATTCTTTCTGAACACAGTTAGATCTTTTGCAAATACTTTTGCTTAACTTATTTCCGGTTTGAGCCAACTTTCACTGCCTACAGTGAAGCTCCTGATCGTTTTTCTGTAGTGAGGACAGAAACTTGGGAGTTGTCCATAGAACTGACAGCCCATGGGCATTGCCAATCTATGTACTAAGGAAGAAAGTTGGGACATAGAGACCATGTGGAGATTACCAGGCACTCAATACCCACACCATTTCTGATCATTATCCAATAACACATATTAGGGATTTTATGAATGTACTAGCAGGTACAAGTGTTTTTAATGTCACTGATTGTCGGAAGCATATCACCAGATATTTGTGGCACCTGTTGGTATGAATATGGCTGTCACAACACCATTCGGTTTATATGGGTAACTCCGTATGCTTTTTGGTCTGAAAAATGCTGCACAAACTTTGCAGCAGTTTATTGATGAAGTATTAAAAGGTTTACTGTACTGTTTTGCATACCTTGATAACATCCTGTTTTCTCTGTGTAAAGAGGAATTGTATACACTGCATCTAAAGAATGTTTACAAATGTATTGATGCAAACTGCATTTAGGTAAATGAAACAATGTGCTTACTTCAATGACATCAAGTGCCATTCTTGGACTATTCAGTGACAGCCGCCGGTACCAGTCCACTGCAAGATAGTTACCCTTAATGAAGAAGTGGCTCACCCCGTCGATTATCACTAGCTACACAGGTTTCTTGGAGCAATTAATTTTTATAGACAATGTCTACCCAATGGAATGGCCTTTGATTGGCAAATGGCCTTTGCAGTGGACACCAGATATGTTGACAGCATTCAGTAAGATCAAGACATGTGTTTATCAAGCAATCATGTTGACACAGCCAGTTCCTCAGGCATGACTGACAATTGTTGTGGATGTTAGCCAAGAAGCCATAGATGCAGCTTTACATCAGCATGTCAGTAGCCATTGGCAGCCCCTGGGCTGCTTCTCCAGTAAGCTTATGTCATTTCAAGTTAAATTTAGCACTTATGATAGAGAATTACTGGCAATTTATGAAGCTGCCCAACATTTCTGGTCGCAAGTGAAAGCCAGACCATTTACGGTTTTCACAGATCACAAGCCAATTACTACTTCAGTAGTAACAAGGCCAGATGTTTATCACACTAGTTTAGGCAATTTAAATTCATCGCCCAATTCACAACATTCCTACAGAATATAGGAGGAGGTGAGAGACAGATTTATGTGGTCCAGTATAAAAAAAGGACTGCTGTAGTTGGGCAAAAGATTGCTTAGACTGTTAGAGGGCCTAGGTTCAACGGAAAGTGGTGAAACACTTTCCGCTTATGACAAATGTTTTACACATGTGCATGAAATGTTGCCCTCCACACTACTGGCAGCTTTAGCTTACACCTGAACCATGACATCACCAGAGCTTCAGCCAATAACATAGCATTTTTGACCATATGTGACCAAATTCTGAAAATTAATGATTTCTAAGCATAATTACAGAAAGACAACAGATACTTTGTGAGTATATGCTATCTGAATGTTATAATCATTCAGAACACCAACTAACAGAAGTATATTTTTAATATAGGAAAATAGCCTATTGTAGTAAAAACCTAGGGCATGGGCGAGGAAGTAGTACGGTATTTATTCTTCATCACCCACACAATTGGACAAACTTAACTGGCTAGATGTAGGATCCACTTTTGTTTATTGTAATACTTTATTTACCACTAAACAAAAATAGAGGTCAATTATGTTTCTTCCAATGTGCAGCTTTTCGTCTAACATTTCTCTCTGCTTTCACATGTATATTTATTATTTATGAGTTCCCTATCCTACGTGACTGAGAAACTCTATTTGGAACATTTGAATTGGGCATATGCATATTTTACACTTCTAAATCTTACACTTCTTTCCACATCAGATTGGCTCAGCTTGCTTCAGTATTCATCCTTACAGTTTATCACCATAAATAATAATAATTTCGTGTGGCTCATTGGCCTGGTGCAAGTCTTTCAATTGGATGCCACTTCAATGACTTGCATGTCCCTAGCCTACCCCAGTTATCCAACCGGGGAAAGGGGACGTACAGCTTAACGTGGAATCCACACCATGTGTCGTTTCTGGCGATGCCTGACATCGTTGAGAGGTGAAGCCTGGAGTTAAAGTGCAGATTGAAAAAATCCGTGGTATGACCGAGGTTTGAACGCACAACCCTTTGGTTTCCAGTTGAGCGCTTACCTCAAGGCCACTTGGCCTGACTCTTCACGATAATGTTTGGGGGTCTACACTGGATCTGTTCAGATGCTGTCTCTGTGCTACCTGCTTTTTCTACATTGTTGTCACAGTCACCAGCTCAGAATAGACACTGATACTTGTTTCTAATTGTAGTCATAATGATTTCTACACCTGAGTTTGCAGTGTTTCCGTTACAGTTGTGTGTTCCTCTCTGTTTTCCTATGTATGTATTTAGTTGATTAGGTCAAGTCAGCAGCCATCTACCTGTGTGTATGTAAGGCAGTCTGGCCAGACCTGACTTATTGATGTCCCATTTCTAATAAGAAATTACAGTACTTCTCTTTTACTTTGCAATCTGGTCTTGTATGACCATTATCTCCATAGGTATGTCTAATGCAGAAGTTCCTGTGCTATGTTTTGCCTTCAGGTCAAAATACTTCCTAATTCTCAGTGAAACTGATACATACCCCATCTTTGGCCATGTTGTTGTTGTGGTCTTCAGTCCGGAGACTGGTTTGATGCAGCTCTCCACAATACCCTATCCTGAGCAAGCCTCTTCATCTCCACATAAGAACAGCAACCCACATCTGTCTGAATCTGCTTACTGTATCTATCTCTTGGTCTTCCTCTGCGATTTTTTCCCCCACACACTTCCCTTCAACGCTAAAATCCCAATTCCTTTATGTCTAAGAATGTGTCCTACCAATCTATCCCTTCTTTTAGTCAAGGTATGCCAGAAATTTCTTTTCTCCCCAATTCTGTTCAGTACCACCACATTAGTCACGCGATCCACCCACCTAATCTTCAGCATTCTTCTGTAGCACCATATTTCAAAAGCCTCAAGCCTCTTCCTGTCCGCACTGTTTATTGTCCATGTCTCACTCCCATACAAGGCAACACTCCACACAAATGCCTTCAGAAAGGACTTCCTTACGCTTAAATCAATATTCGAGGTTAACAAATTTCTCTTTTTCAAGAATGCTTTTCTACCCAATACCATTCTGCATTTTATATCCTCTGTACTGCGACCATCATTTGTTATTTTACTGCCCAAGTAGCAAAACTCATCTACCAACTTTATTGCTTCGTTTCCCAATCTAATTCCTTCAGAATCATCTGATTTTCTTACACTGCACTCCATTACCCTAGTTTTACTCTTGTTAATGTTCAACTTACATGCACCTTTCAGCACACTGTCCATTCCGTTCAATTGCTCTTCCAGGTCCCTTGCTGTATCTGACATAATTACTATGTCGTCGGGAAAACGCAATGTTTTTAATTCTTCACCCTGAACTTTAATTCCTTCTCCAAATTTCTCCTTACTTTCCTTTATAGCTTGCTCAATGTACAAATTGAATAACAATGGAGAAAGACTACAACCCTGTCTTACTCCCTTTCCAATCACTGCATCCCTTTCATGCCCTTCAACTCTGACAACCGCTGTCTGGTTTTTGTACAAGTTGTAAATAACCTTACGTTCCCTATATTTTACTCCTGCGTGCTTCAGAACTTGAAAGAGTTTATTCCAATCAACACTGTCAAAAGCCTTCTCCAAATCTACAAAAGCTAGAAATGTAGGTTTGCCTTTTCTTAATCTATCTTCTAGGATAAGCCATAAAGTGAGTATGCCTCCCGTGTTCCTACATTTCTCCTGAACCCAAACTGATCTTCCCCAAGGTTGGCTTCTACCAGCTTTTCCATCCTTCTGTATATAATTCGTGTTAATATTTTGCAACCATGACTTATTAAACTGATGGTTCTGTAGTTTTCACACCTGTCTGTACCTGCTTTCTTAGGGATGGGGATTATAACATTTTTCTTAAAGTCTGAGGGTATTTCACTTGTCTCATACATCTTACACACCAGGTGAAACAATTTTGTCATGGCATGTTCTCCCAGAGACTTCAGTAGCTCTGAGGGAATATCATCTACTCCAGCGGCCTTGTTTCGACTTAGGTTTTTCAGGGCTCTGTCAAATTCTTCTCTCAGTACAGTATCTCCTATTTCATCTTCATCTACATCCTCTTCCCTTCCTACAATAGTGTCTCAAAGTTCATTTCCTTTGTAGAGCCCCTCTATATACTCTTTCCACCTTTCAGCTTTCCATTCTTTGCTGAGAACTGGTTTTCCATCAGTGTCCTTGATATTCATAGAGCTGTTTTTCTTATCTCCAAATGTTTCTTTTATTTTCCTGTAGGCTGTATCTATTTTTCCCCTATTTATACATTCTTCTACATCCTTGCATTTGCCTTCTAGCCACTCCTGCTTAGCCATTTTGCACTTCCTGTCAATCTCATTTCTTAGTCGTCTGTACTCCATTTTGCCTGTTTCATTTACTGCATTTTTATATTTTTTCCTTTCATCGATTAAATTTTGTCCATATAGCATGGGATACACTATTGGGCTGATGTATATGACGTAATTTAATGTTCATCTTGTTGTGGGAACAATTATTAAAAATAAAAAGGGGAATGTGTGAGTGGAAATTTCTCAAATGATCCTCTCACCGAGGGACAGCTCATATATATATATATATATATCCCTGAGAGTTTTGACCTGCCATGTTTCCTGGAACCTGATGAACTATGATGGATGTTCTATGTTTTCATGGCACTTTGCATCATTTCTCACATTCTAGGCAGCCTTTTCATCGAGCTTCTGGAAGTTGTTCAGAATTTCTGTGAACTTTGGAAAGTAGGAGGCGAGGTACTGGCAGAATTAAAGTTGAGAGGATGGACCGTGAGTTGTGTCAGGAAAGCTTAATGGCAGAGAAGTTGCCCATGAAAGGCAAAGGTCCCAGGTTCGAGTCCCAGTTGTGGCACAAAATTTTAATCTGCCAGGAATTTCATATCAGGGCAGACTCCACTGCAGAGTGATAGTTTCATTCTGGAAACATCCCTTAGGTTGTGCCTAAGCCATGTCTCCACCATATCCTTTCTTCCAGGAGTGCTAGTCTTGCAAGGTTCACAGAACTTCTGTGAAGTTTGGAAAGTAGGAGGCAAGGTACTGGCAGAATTGAAGACCCTGTTGATCCTCCTTACAGAATTGAAGTCCCTGTTGATCCTCCTTACTGTTACCTTCTGTGATAGTGTGACACCAGTCTTTTTGTTGTTTTTTTTTTTTTTTAATGCAGAAAAATGCAGTTTTACCTCATTATAAGAGCCTGATGATGATAGCTTGGTCTGTTGAAACTGGTTTCCAGTAAATAACAAAATGAAAATACAGATGACAGTCTTATTATTCATTGCTATATATATATGGCTGAAGCTCCAGTGTCCATGTATAAGATGGACAAAATCAACCATTTCTATTCCGTGCACTTGCTGGCTCTTCTTCCTCACCAGATAGCCCCTCTTCTTCCCAGACTCTAGCTCCTCCACCCACTGTCTATTCCCTGACTACAGTAAAGGCATAATGTCATTGGCCAGGAGAGTGTAGAAGTACAGGTATACGTATGTGTATATTCAAGAATTTACTTGTTAGCTCAATTCTTACTAATGATTTATGTTCTACTACTTATTTTCTACAACCATATATTCAGCAAAATTATTACCATTAAACCAAAACGTTTTAATCCAGAAAGAATAATAAACCTTCATCAAATCAAAAATTAGCATCAATACCAAGGGTGAACATTACCACACAAGCATTTGATAATCATCTGCGACTGAATGTACCAAGTATAGAGTCAAATAAAAGTACATACTGTTTTGTCACATTTTATACTACTTTCCTTTATGCCGACATTTATCAACCCCAGAGTTACCAG
The DNA here is from genome assembly GCA_026315105.1 of Locusta migratoria. Taxonomy (NCBI): domain Eukaryota; kingdom Metazoa; phylum Arthropoda; class Insecta; order Orthoptera; family Acrididae; genus Locusta; species Locusta migratoria. The sequence continues at coordinate 240,401,825 of CM048750.1, read as the reverse complement.
GGTGGCTACTCAATGTCCACATAAAATTATCCTGAGAATTCCAGATCTATCTGGGATGTACTTGTGACCTTGCAATCTATACTCTTTCATTAATGCAGAAAAATTATGAAATTTAAATATCAATGGTTTTCAAAAACACAAAATTACAAAAGAGTAAAATACTGCAGGGTGACAAAAAAGTTCCAAAATACTTGTAAGAAATTTAAATGATTATGTCAAGATATCGCGTGAACATGGATTTACCTGTTTCCTGTTGTACACAGTATGCCAATACATACATTTTAGTTGAAATTTTAAAAATGGGTGCAATTCAGCAACAGTGGAACATGATCCAAAAGTCAACACAGTTTCAGCTGACCAGTTGCATAAAATGGTTTACAAGCATAAGCCTTGACATAGGTTTCGGCAAAAGTAATTTTGCCTTCTTCAGAAGTATACCTACTAAATTGTAATACACAAATATGAATAATAGTAAAATACAAAAGTGTTTCTAAAATAAGAAATTAAAATTGCAGCATAGGTGAGAATGTACTTACATAAAGCTCACATTAAAAAAAGTTGGTAAATAAAATGTGGCTGACTCCATGTCAATAGACTCAAAAGTAAAATTTAAAACATAGAGCAGTGCTCACTCGACCAGTGTGTGGACGTGCTCCACAATTTTATGATGTGACATTGTTTTAAATTTTACTTTTTAGTCTATTGACATGGAGTCAGCCACATTTTATTTAACAACTTTTTTTATGTGAGATTTATGTATACTTCTGAAGAAGGCAAAATTACTTTTGCCGAAACCTATGTCAAGGTTTATGCTTGTAAACCATTTTATGCAACTGGTCGGCTGAAACTGTGTTGACTTTTGGAACATTTTGTAAAATTTATTTTGATGCTCAAGACACATGCTGCCGCTATCACAAAATAATTATAGATAGGAATGGAAAATTCTCCTTGATTACAACTCGGCAAGGAAATAAAAATACTTTATTAAAAGGTTCATATGGCTACAAAATAGAGCAGCAGCAAAGTTTTGTGATGGGGAGCGACATCACAAACGGCTGCTCTTCCAAAACAAGTCAGTCAAACACATTGGCTAGAAAAGTTCTTCTAGCAACCAGTGGGCACATTAATCAGATCTGAGCAGCAGTCCACGCTGCCAAAGGTCTGATGCCAGGCTTATCTAAAGGGAGAAAAGCATATTATTTAATTTTTATATGGAATAAAATCTATGAGTGAAAAACACAGCACAATTTTAAAGGCCATTGCATACCTTCTCCTTGTCAGTATCTAGTGGTATGTCTGATACACTGACAAACTGTGGGTAGCTGCTGATGAGGAATTCAACACCTGGTGCCAAGTCTGCTGAAATTTTGAATGACTGTGGGTCTTCTCCACGGTACTCCATAGAATTATCAGCGTAATGATAAATGTCTACTGTATCATCATCACTGTCATCTTCCATAACTAGCCTGCCAGAATAATGATTTTATTAAGGCAATTAGCAATAAAACTTACACTGCATTACAGATTCAAACAGTACTTTATTATGAATAATGCTGTGTTATAAACTAATATTACCTTAGTATATGTGCACGGAGTAGCTTTATTTTTGTCGTAAGATGCAGTTTGGTGTCCTTTGTCAGCTTTCCATCACTTAACATTCTTAGTCCTCTTCCTGTGACAGTTTGTTTTACTTCCTCTGAAGAGAAGATTGAGTTTTAATTTTTTTAAATTTTTTTATTATACATACTATTAGAAAAAATTTCACTTGTTTTGCTGTAATCAATATGTGACTTATTGTGGTCAGAACACTTATAAGCACACACTTAGCTACTGTTGTGGTCTTGTGCCTCACTAGATAATGTGTACAAGGTCTAATGCATACATTGAAACTTGCAATGTAAAATATGGTAAATTCAAAGTAGAAGTCAATTCAGTTCAAACAAACCTACAATGACATGATTAAGTAAGGTACATGCCCAAATATTAAATGTAATGTAAGCAGACAATCTTATTTTGTCAGATGTTATACAATCTATCTATACTAATAATAAATCTGCAAATGTAGGCCTGTTGCTGTTCACTTAAATCTTCAAAACTACTAAACGAATCTTCATGCAGTATCACAGGAAACATGAGAAAAGGTTGGGTCAACATATAGGCACAATTTTATCAAAATAAAAAAAGATATGGTAATTTTAAGTGTTTTCAGTAACCACCGTGTCTGTTTGTTCAAGTATTAAAAACCTCTTATCTCCAAAACTACTTCACAAATTTGCACGGGAGTTTTGCAGGTAACTCGAGCGTAACGCCGGACATCATATACACTTTGTTTCATAAAAATTGGATCATGGAAAAAAAGAATATCGTGAATTGAAATTTTTTATTGACGACCGTCATGTCTGTCTGTCTCTTCGAACATGTTTATCTGCAAAACTACTTGACGAATTTTCATACCTAACTTGCGCATATTATATGGTTACATAAAGGCTTTAATAATTAAAATCAGATTGGACAAAATAAAGATATCATAATTTAATCATTTGTTTAAAAGCCATCCTGTATGTCTATTTGTTGATGGTAATCTCCAAAAAGCACTACACGAACTTTCATGGGTTTCCACAGGTAAACTGAGAATAGTTTGGAGAGAAACATAGGCTTTATTTCATCAAAATCAGATCAAGGGAAGAAAACATATCATAATTTGAAGTTTCTGGTGTGTGCTATGCTTGAATTGCAGCATAGTATAGCAAAGATCCACTAGAGGTGCTGTTACTTATGTAGTATACATAGACCAAAGATCTTTCTTGATGCTGCATTTTTTATTCACATAACTAAGGTGTAATAACACTGAAATAAGGGCTACGACTTTCCTTACAGCAGCTGTATAGTATATTGATGTTGGCAATGGCAGTTGAATCCTCTATGACAAATCAGTCATGTATAATGGGGGGAATAATTCATTGTATTGATAATGAAATACATAATTAATGTTGTCCCGATCAGTAAATTAATGATCTCCCTAAAGCGAATATTTCATTGCCAACGTTAACCGCTGCCACTCCAACTAAAATTTAACCCAGGTACGACACAAAAAAAACATGGGGAGGAGGGGGGAGGCACTGCCACAAATAGTAAAATACCAGTGGTTAATGGTGTCAGAAGGATGCCTTTTCTGGGAGAGGGAGGGGGGGAGGGATAGAACATCAGTTTCGAGAGAGCTTGGAAGATACCCTCAGTTTGAGACAACAAATAAACACGAGATATACTGATGGAAACCGCTTCAGCTGTATGGTATTCATTTATTAACCAACTAGTTTCATGGCATTAGGACCACATCATCAGTGTTATCTGTATACAAAGAAGAGCAAATGCCAGTAACAATTGTGTTATGTTATTTAACATTTGGGCTATAAATAAGAAAACTATAGGTGAAAAGTACTCACAAGTTATTTCATATTTTTCTCTCAGTGGACTAGACGAGCCAACTTTCTCTGGTCGTATTGCATAAAATGATAAATAAATCAGATTGCCTGAATTGAAACAATGTGGAAATGGTAAAGATGAGAAAATTAAGAATACATACTGGTGACATTGCGCTGGGCTGCCCCTCGTCAACTGTGGTGTTCGTGACAGAGCTGGTAGGTACATTAGAAGTGCGCATGCGCGAAAATCAAATATAGCGTGAGGCGGTTAGCGCTTTGAAACAAGTGTTGTAGCAGAGAAGGTTGGGCTATGTCTTTACCATAGATTACAAAAATTGTTCTTAAGAAAGTTGGGTCGTCTAGTCCACTGAGAGAAAAATATGAAATAACTTTTGAGTACTTACACCTACAGTTTTCTTATCTATAGCCCAAATGTAAAATAGCATAACACAATTGCTACTGGTATTTGCTTTTCTTTGTATACAGATAATCCTGATGATGTGGCTCTAATGTCACACAACTAGTTGGTTAATAATAATAATAATAATAATAATAATAATAATAATAATTTCGTGTGGCTCACTGGCCTGGTGCAAGTCTTTCAATTGGACGCCTCTTCGGCGACTTGCGTGTCCCTAGCCTACCCCAGTTATCCAACCGGGGAAAGGGGACCTACAGCTTTATGTGGAATCCGAACCACGTGTTGTTTCTGGTAATTCCTCACATCATTGAGAGGTGAAGGATGGGTTAAAACGCAGACTGAAAAAACCCGAGATACGACCAGGTTTTGAACCCGTGCCCTTTTGATTTTCAGTCGAGTGCTTTACCCCAATACCACAGGCCAACTGTTGGTTAATAAAAAAATACTATACAACTGAAGCGATTTCCATCAGTATGACTCAAGTGTGCAGCTGAGGATGCCCACAATACATAATTTGTTGCAAACATGAGATAGATTTTAGCAAACATTGTTTAACAGAAACTACTTAGAAACTGCCAGTAAATCTTTGTCCAACCATTAGTATGTAATATCAGTTATCTTTATTACATCAGAACATTCCAGGACTCAGAAATAAACTTGATGAACTACTCATTTGTATTGCTGATATAGACTCCTCTTAACCCAACTAACATAACTTGCCTCTCTGCACATCAGTGGCCACTGGTACAGATAAGTTAAACATTCCAGGATTTAATTTAACTTCATACTTGGGAGGGAGAAGGAGTTGCCACATTTATTAAAAACTGTTATTAATTCAAGAATATTGATATACATAAATTCTGTCTAGGGCAGCATTTAATAACACGTGCAACAGAAGTAGATATCCATAATAGAAGCTATATAACAGTAACTATTTACTGAGCACCTGCAGGAAATTATAATCTATTTCTAAATCATCTAGAAGCTCTATCGAGTTATTTAACAGGAAGAAACAAAGAAATCTTGGTTGCAGGTGACTTAATACAGATTTTATTATGCAGTCTTCCAATAAGCATTTATTGCAGTCACTATCATTGTCTTTCAATCTAACTTGTGCTGTAAACTTTCCAACTAGGATAACTAAATCCTCTAGGACAGCCATTGATAATATTTTTATAGAGAAATCAAAGGAACAAAATCATATCATAAAACCAATAATCAATGGCCTATCACATCATGATATGCAGCTCCTTGTTTTAGGCAGAGATTCTAAACAGATAATTAAAACTACTAGATCTGCATACGGGAAAGTAGTCAAACTACCAAAAACTGAGTATTTTAGAAAACTGCTCAAAATATGAGCTGGAAAGGTGTTTATAGTGCTCATAAGATGAATGAAAAATGTAACATATTTATCAATAATGTCGATATCATGTTTGAAAACTGTTTCCTCTAAAAGTAACTCAAATTAAACATAAGTCTACAATAAAACCATGGATTTTCAAGGATGGATATAAGGAATATTGTAAAATATTTTTAAAAATTCAGACATCTAAACAAATGCCCTATGAGAAGAAGATAGCAATATCAGGCAACAAAATAAAAAACCACATTGAATATAGTGAAAGAGGAGACTGGTAGAATCAGAAAGGAACAAGAGCAGATAACATTAAGTGTAAATGATACATTAGTAACTGATGGGCATAGTGTGGAAAATCTATTTAACAGGTACTTACATCTGTTACTGATAGTATGGGTGGGATTGTTAGGTTCAGTAAATAATGGAACTGAATATCTGAACCTAGCAATAACTTCAGGTACATGAATATGTTATTTACTTCACCACAGGGAATAATTTCCATAATTAAAATAAAAAGCATTCTAGTCGTTACGATGAAATATCAACAAAGTTAATAAAAGTGTGTTCTTGTGAATTGAGAATTGCTTCTTACAAATGTCTGTCTAGGTGTGTTTGCGTTTCGATATGTCTGAGTGTGTGTGTATTTGTTTACCTTCCTTTTTTTCCCCTAAGGTAAGTCCTTCCACTCCTGGGATTGGAATGACTCCTTTTCCACTTCCTTAAAACCCATATCCTTCCCTTTTTCCTCCCCTTTTTTCCTCTTTTTCCTGAAGAAGCTGCCTGTGGTGGCGAAAGCTTGTATGTGTGTTTGTGTGTGATTTTATTTGTTTCTATCGACGAGCCGGTCCTTTTGGTAAGTCATCTCTTTTCTATTTTTTATTTTTGAGAATAATTTTAAGTTATTTATGTAAACAGTCTATTATAAGGAACATATCCAGCTTGGCTAAAATATGTGAATATTAAAACTCTATTCAAATTACAGACTGATTTCATTTTTGCCAGCATTCTTGACAATTCTAGAAAAGGTAATGTATAAGCAGCTTCTCTGCCAACTGATCACAAATGACATATTGTCCAGAACACAGTTGGGATTTGTCATATGTTCTGATATCGATAATGGTATTTACACCTACAGTGAGAATGTACAATGAGGGACAAAAGATTACCCGGCACAAATAATTTATAGTCCAAGAACAGAGCATTGCACATGCCCTAGTTCTGAAGTATAGTGTTTCCAACTGTAGTGGACTTCGGAGCTTCAACTTGGTGTTTACATCATCAAATAGAAGCAATATAATAGTTAAGATACAGTATATTTAGAGATTCACAGCAGCTTAACTTTCATATATTTTATTTTGGAAAACATTATTCAAGTGGTTGAGGTATAAGAACTGCATATGATTAGCTCTAGTACAACAAACAGCTTCTTACATATGTTTCATTGGCCGAGTGGATAGGCTGATGGTTTACAAACACCACAGGCAAAAGTTCGAGTAACACTAAAGTCAACTTTAATTTTTAATTTTTTAGACCTGTGCAGGTTATATTTTGAACTTTAATTTGCTACAAATTCTACATTCTTAAACACATTCCATTTTGTAATATCCTAATCTTTAAACAACAAGACAAATGATAGCCATAGTAAAAATGTTTAAAATTGCTGCATCTATTTGTAATTACTTCGACTGCCACACGGTGAATCTTTAGTGTTAAGCTAAGATAAATGTATCAGCAGATAGGCATAATTTTCTAAGCCATTATGTGTGGTTTAAATGAATGAGTGGCTATGCCTTCCATTATCTGTTGTTTTCAGTTTAATACTCATTAAATACTTCAGTAGGACTATTCGACCATTACACTAACAAGAAAGGACAGTTTACTCATTGATAGTGTTGGCCTTCCTGGTTAAGTGGTGTGCATCGAATTGGATGGCAACGAAGCCTTTACTTTTTTTTATCGAAGTGCAAATGTTTCTTGCTTTAGTTCCTTTTAGTTGTTAAATTACATTGGTTTTACATTTTCAGTATTCTCTTTAGTAAATAACTAAATAGTAATTACAGTTAGTCCATTTGATATCTAAAATAATCTTCCTTGGAAAGTTATATTTGATCACCCATAACAAAAACAAACATCCTTGGAGGTTGTTATTCATCTGACCTCTTATAAAAATAAAAGTAATCTTCCTTGGAGCTTGATATTGGTGTGAACTTCCATTAAAACAAAAAATAATATTGCTGCGAGGCTACCGACAGTACATGTGGCGCAGTGCTTAGCATCGCAGACCACTGTGCTTGTGGTCCAATGTTCAAATCCCACCACGGGCAGAAAAATTTTTCTTCTTTAGTTTAGCCCATACGTTCCCTATGGGAATGAATGCTCAGATTGTTGGGGAAGGATGTGGGAGGAAATCGGCCATGCCCTTTTGAAAGGAACCATCTCAGCATTTACGTGGAGTGATTTAGGAAAATCACGGAAAACCTAAATCTGGTTGTCTGGAGGTGGATTTCAACTACGAGGCTCCAGAATGTGGGTCCAGTGTCTTATCACTGCTCCACCTTGCTCGGTTGGTGACTTTGGAGGCCATGGTAGGCACTGAATAATAATCTCTCTTCTTTGGAACCAGCTCTAAAGCCTAATGGTGGTATGCAGTGGATGATTATCATATTGGTAAATGAGACATCCTTTGGGGTACAACGTCAAGCTCCAGGAATTATTACATTTTTAAGGAAATGCTCATAGCATGCTGAATTTAACTTATATTGGATTTTGTTCTACAGTTCCTGCACCCATATAAAACATACAGCCCTAACATTTCACACATATGCACCCGCGTAAATTGCATTTAGCAATGGCGCAGGTGTCATATCGTTGCCTATCTGTGTGGTAAACAAGAACAAGACATTTTATTGTGGACTCAATTGTGCACTCATCAGTGGAAATGACTTTGCTCTGATTGACATTTTGCCAGTCTGTCCACAGCTTGATCGTCAGATAATAGTTCTTTAATGAAAGCACAATGGGACCTGTTTCCATAGTCGTATAACTGTCTTCGCAGTTTTTGACAAGCCCAGAAAATGTGACTCTCTCCCTAGTACCCGGGTGTTTAAGAAAGGGGCAGTCTGGGCCACTCTGACCAGTTCATTATCTTCTCTTCGAGTAGAGACTCGTGGTCTTCCAGGTATTGGACGTCTGCTTACCTCACAATTTTCTCTGAATCGTCTGATCCATCTCCTTGCTGTGGGAAGCAACAACACCGTAATGACATCCTGCCTCAGATGCACTAACACCGCTTTCAAAGAGAGCAATTACGCTCTTGCAAGTGTTCACATCAACCATTTTGAAGTAAACCTATGATGTACGTTAATCAGCTGATACATTTCTCATAAGGCCAATTCACACTGTCCGTCACGTCACGTCACTGTCCATAAGAACACTCAGCAATGTAATTCTAATGACGGCAATCACACTGTCCGTCACGTCAAGCTTTCTCGAGAAGAATGTTTTGATGGAACGGCCATCTTCTAACATTGGAAGTTAACCTATTTTCGTCACACGTACTACATGTTGCAGTCGACGATTGCACTGTTTATACGAAAATGTGTCTTATTCATCTTTATTTTGTTGTTATACTTCGTTTTAGGTGTAAATCTCAAATGTTTCATGACGACTTAAATATTTTTGTCAATTGAGTGTCCCCCCTAAAATCGAGGTCAGATATCAAACCAAAAAATGGTTTATGTTACGTAACATTGTAACAAAAAAGACTGAAGCAAACTGTTTATTTGTAAGATTGTAATTTGATTATGCATTTTTCATTAAATAACATTTTAAATGAAAAAGTCAATTCTAATGAAAGACAAAAATTCAGTTGTTTACGACAGTATTAACAATGTCAGCGGGCAAATCGTAATGGATAAAGTAATCAGGAGCTATTTATGCTCTTACAAGTATTGTTTGATGTTTTCATGTTTACTTTTTGCTTGAAAATAGATGCCGATGTTTTAGAAATATTGTTTCAGTTCCCTGTAAGTTGGCCAAAAACATACACAGTAAAGTTTTCTTTGGCCGTCGATAATATTTAGTGTTGTTGTTCCCTCAATTCTAGTATTAAACTATGACTTTCTACGTAACAGACCACCACTCATAACCTCACTTTCATCATTGCTTATTGAGATGCATGCATTGACGTGACGGACAGTGTAAATACAACTTGACATGATGGTGCCGTGACTGAGAGTGTGAATTGGCCTTTAGCATGTGGGGGTTGAAGTAATTAATAACAAAATACACCTGCTTTCAATATTATTACTATGAACACTTGTCTCTCTGATTAAAGATTAGGTTATTATATAATAGAGTATTCTAAAAACCTATAAAAGCTTACAACTGCACAAGTTTTAGTGAATCAATATTTAAAATATTACCTGCAAGACATCTAAAAAATAAATTGACTCCAGTGGGATTCGAACGTGCACCCCTCTATTCATAAACCATAAGCCTATCCACTCACCCAATGAAACATATGTGAGAAGCAATTCATTGTAGTAAATGTACTCATGCGGAATTCTTATGCCTCAGCCATTTCTACATGCTCAAATCATATTTTCCAAAATAAATAATATATGAGTTAAAGTGCAATGAATCTTGAAATATACTATATATTAACTACTGTATTGCTATTTGATGATGTAAACAGCAAGCTGAAGCTGCACAGACCACTGGAGTTGGCAACATTTGCACTTATGAGGCTGGGCATGCACAATGCTCTGTGCTTGGACTAATTTTTTTTAGTGAGGTAATCTTTTTGTCCCCCAATGTACATAATTAATTTGATATTAAATTACAAGCAGCAGGTATTTTTTGTGATTTGTCAAAGGCATTTGATTGTGTGAACCAACAAGATCCTTTTAAGTAAATTAGAATTCTATGGTGTCATGGGCAATGCAGAAAAATGATTCAAGTCGTATCTCGCTAAAGGGAAACAAAGGATGTCAGTGCAAGGGACTAGTGAATTAAGCCATAAATCATCATTGGATTGGGGAGAAATTACATGTGGTGTCCCACTAAGAACCATCTTAGGGCCAATGCTTTTTCTTATGTACATTAATGAACTCTCATCAGTTACGCTGTCAGAAGCAGAATTCGTTTTGTTTGCAGATGATTCAAGTATTGCAATAAACAGCATGTCAAGCATAGTTCATAGATCTGCTTATGATATTTTCATGAATGTTAATAAATGGTTCAAAGCCAACTCATTGACATTAAACTATTTTTGCCTGGCCAATGGTCAGATCTTTTCTAACAGACTAACAGTGATGTGATGAACCATCTGCCAGGCACTTAAATGTGATTTGCAGAGTATCCCATTTAGATATAGATGTAGACTTCCTATTAGTGAATTTTATCCTCTTCACTTCCAACGCCTCATATATGACACACAAAACTAGTGACTTGCCTACACGCAGAATCTATGTATTCCACTCATTTGTTTTGGGATATGTATCCAATAATTTGTGACAACATTCACCTGTGATAGAAGTAATATAGGGCTAATTTTTTTTCTTGCATTGGAACCAAAGAGGTTATCCCCCCCCCCCCCCCCCACACACACACATTCTGTAATGCAACTACCTTTCACACCCTCCGCAACACTAAATGCCCTTGCTAGCACTTTTTTAGTATGCTGGCATTTTCGTGGTGGTGATCTACAGGATGGGAGAAATTTATTATTTGTCTTTTCGATTCCAGGTAAAAGTATTAACAATTTTTATTGTCCACTATTCATTATTTCTTACTAGTTCATATAGAAATTGATTAAATAATGTGGTAGCGTGTTCCCTAAGACCACACTGACAGATGTAATTGCATTTCCTGCTGAAAATGTAAACTGGATATGGGCCATGTCTGCTCATGTGATGCACCGTAACTCAAGTGAGATTTACATGGTCAAGCTCTAATGTTCTCTGATGCACAGGAATAGCTTGTTTTTCTGTCATGTTCAGGTACGTGCCCTTGGTTGCTAGCTTTTGATATAAAGTATTAGGGATTTTCAGCAGAACCCCTTTAAGTAATCAGTAGGAGACTGCATGACCATCTTACAGTAACAGGTTGATTCAGTGTAAAGCATTACCTGGCACGGTGCCTAAGACCCTATGAGTATTGCATTGATTAAGTCTAGGAAGTTTCCTGTGGAGTACAACCTGTTACAGAAGAACCTTTCCCAGAATTCAGAGACTTCCTTTGCCAGGATACAGGTTAGCTGCCTTTTACTCTAGGAGTTCCTTGCAGTGTGGGGGAGTGGCCATGTATGTAAAAAACGATTTTTCATCGGAGTCAATCGATTTTTCTAAACACTGCACAGAACAGATATTTGAATGTTGTGCAGGAATTGTTAATGTTAATGGAACTAAACTAGTAATAGTTGTTATTTATAGATCCCCTGACTCAGATTTTAAAATGTTTCTGCCCAAGCTGGAATTGGTTCTGGGTTCACTGTATAGGAAGTATAAAAATTTAATTGTGTGTGGAGATTTCAACATTAATTGTGTAGGTGATAGATCAAGGAAACGTCAGCTGTTAGATCTATTTAATTCCTATAACATGATGCAAACAGTATTTTTTCCAACAAGAGTGCAAGGAAATAGCAGTTCTACCATTGACAATATTTTTGTTCATTCTTCATTATTAGAGGGGCACTCTGTCAGCAGAATAGTAAATGGCCTATCAGACCACGATGCCCAACTTTTAATTCTAAAAAGTATTTGTTCTCAAACAAATGTTAAACATAAATATCAACTACACAGAAAAGTTAATCCAGTTGCAATTGAGACCTTTTTAAGCCTAATTAAGGAACAAGAATGGCAGGATGTTTATAGTGCTGATAATGCAGATGATAAATATAATGCTTTTCTGAACACATTTATTATGCTATTTGAAAGTTGCTTTCCACTAGAACGCTCAAAACAGGGTACTTTCAGTAACAGACAGCCAGGGTGGATGACAAAGGGGATAAGAGTATCATGTAGAACTAAGCGGGAGTTGTATCAAAATGTTAGAAGCAGTCAGAATGAAGATGCAGTAGCTCATTACAAACAGTACTGTAAGGTTCTGAAAAATGTCATTAAGAATGCAAAAAGTATGTGGTACGCAAAAAGAATAGCAAACTCTCGGGATAAAATTAAAACTATCTGGTCAGTCGTGAAGGAAGTGTCTGGTCAGGAGCAGCAGGTAGAAGATATAACGTCAGTGCGTAGTAGGAATGTTTCTGTTACTGACAAGTTAGATATATGTGCAATATTCAATAATCACTTTCTGAATATAGTAGAGGAACTAAACAAAACTCTAGTTTCTACAGGTAATCATATAACGTTTTTAGAAAATGCGTTTCCGAGGCTGTTGCCTGAAATGATCCTTCATGATACTTCCATAGGTGAGATTGAGTCAATAATTAAATCACTAAAGACTAAGGACTCTTGTGGATATGATGGGGTATCTAGCAGAAATCTAAAGTACTGTTCTCCATATGTTAGCCCAGTACTAAGCCATATTTGTAATTTTTCCTTTCGGAATGGTCAGTTTCCTAACAGATTAAAGTACTCAGTAGTGAAACCGCTTTATAAAAAAGGTGAAAGGGATAATGTAGACAACTATAGACCTATTTCTATGCCATCGGTTTTTTCCAAAGTTATTGAAAAGGCTGTATATTCAAGATTAATTGATCATTTCAGTTCACATAATTTCCTGTCAAACGTACAGTTTGGTTTTAGAAGTGGTTTAACGACCGAAAACGCTATATTTTCGTTTCTCTGTGAGGCACTTGATGGGTTAAATAAGAGGCTACGGACATTAGGCATCTTCTTTGATTTAACAAAAGCGTTTGATTGTGTTGATCACAAAATATTGTTGCAGAAGTTGGAACATTATGGAATACGGGGAGTAGCCCACAACTGGTTCAACTCTTACTTTAATAATAGACAACAGAAGGTAATTCTCCGCAATGTAGAAAATGGCTATGACGTGCAATCCCAATGGGGCACAATTAAGTATGGGGTGCCCCAGGGGTCTGTTTTGGGACCATTGCTGTTTCTTATTTATATAAATGATATGCCTTCGAGTATAACAGGTGATTGTAAAATATTTTTGTTTGCTGATGATACCAGCTTGGTAGTGAAGGATGTTGCTCGTAATATTGACACAGTATCAAATAATGCAGTTCAAGAGATAAGTTCATGGCTAATAGAAAACAAGTTGATGTTAAATCACAGTAAAACTCAGTTCTTACAATTTCTAACACATAATTTGACGAAATCTGACATTATGATTACACATAATGGGCATGTGATAAGTGAGACTGAACAGTTCAAATTTCTAGGTGTTCATATAGACAGTAAGCTGTCATGGAAAGCCCATGTTAAGGATCTTGTTCCAAAACTAAATTCTGCTATATTTACCATTAGAACAATATCTGAGATAAGTGATTTTTCAACACGAAAAGTAGTCTATTTCGCTTACTTTCACTCACTTATGACGTACGGCATTGTTTTTTGGGGTAACTCGCCTGATGCAAAAAGGATATTTCTGGCTCAAAAACGGGCGGTTCGAGCAATATCTGGTGTAAGTTCGCGAACGTCATGTCGACCCCTTTTCAGTAGTCTGGGAATTTTGACTCTGGCGTCACAATACGTTTTTTCTTTAATGTCGTTTGTTGTTAATAATATCAGCTTATTCCCACGAGTTAGTAGCTTTCACTCGGTGAATACTAGACAGATGTCTAATCTACATTTGCACCGCACCACCTTAACACTTGTGCAGAAAGGGGTGCAGTATTCTGCGGCATCCATTTTCAATAAGCTGCCACAAGAACTTAAGAATCTTAGCACTAATCCACATGCTTTCAAATCTAAATTGAAGAGTTACCTCGTGGCTCACTCCTTTTATTCTGTCGAGGAACTCCTAGAAAAGTTAAACAATTAAGCTAATTTATTTTTTCTTTATTGATTCTTTTCACTTTTTCTATTACCATTATTGTGTAACAATTAATGTATTGACTTGTTCCATGACCATGGAGTCTTACTCCTGAAGTGGGTCCTATGGAACAGAATAAATAAATAAATAAATAAATAAACCTTTGCTTGTGTTAATAATAATAATAATCAAAAGGCCTATAGCTTTTATGAATGGCTATGTCTTTATTCTTGGACTTTTTTTTTCTAGTTTAATAGCTAGCAGGCACTCTGCCAAGTGTTATGGAACGCTTCAGTTTGATTTGGAATAGAACAATTTGTACTTTTATGTGTTTGAGAACCTCCGCTTATATATTGTGTGGCCCAGGAGCTTTATTATGGATGGGAAGACTTATTCTTCAGGTAATTGATGCATTTATTGTTTAGCAAATATACAGTGTTAGTCAGGAGGAGAGGTAAATGTTTTGAGGAACTGGTGATTCTCAACAAAAAACTTCTAATAAAAATAATCCCTTTTCTTAACCATTTCCAGATAAACCTATGAAAACAACTAAGAATGGTAAAATTGTAGCATCATCTCTACTTACTGTGTTATTTCACAGTTCACTTGTACATGGTGCAGTTGTTTACCTCGAGTCTCACAAGGGAACATCAACTCGACCTAATATTTTCTTGAGAAATACATGAGCTAGATATCAACCCTAAAAATCGATATTACGTAAAAAATTGGGCCATTATTCAGATACTATACAGTTACTGCCTCCTCAAAGTACAGCTTTTAAACATTAGTGCGCCTGGGTTATTCCTCACCCAGCGCACTTCACTGCAACCGCTTAAGGCCTGAATGACTAGTACTGTGAGCAGAGTCTAGAAAGAAGTTTGAGTTCACGATGTCAATTAACCCACAGGCTGTCATGCGACACCTCCAGGAGCAGTTTGGAATTATGACTTATCTGCAAAACTTAAATGTCAAAGAATTAGAGCTCTTTAAAGTTGTCACCGGTGAACATAGTTTTTGCAGTTATTAGATGTACTATACACGGCAAAACAAAATACATAGTGCTTTCTTTATGCTTCTTCTTATATCTTTCAACTGTGTTGCAGTGTCATAGACAATTGTACTGATGAAGACGTGCTGGATATAGAAGAAAATAGTGGGTTGATGTTCGGTGCAGATTCACAAGAGGATGACGTCGATGATAATGACGCTGCCATTTCACCACCATCACATTTGACGAGTACTTTCATTGCTTCAACAGGGCTTGGGCGAGGAATTGAGGTCGTCAGTGATGGTGAAAACTGCTTTGATGTTTAAAAGCTGCGCTTTGAGGAGACCGTAATTGTGTAGTATCTGAATAATGACCCAAATTTCATGTGATATTGATTTCTGGAGTTGATATCTAGCTCATGTATTTTTTCTCAAGAAAATATGAGGTCGAGTTGTTGATGTTCCCTTGTCAGTTCAACAGTGCTCCGTCATAGTACGTAGTGTTGTTATGTAAACAAACAACACAGTTTAGTGTAAAAAAATCCAACAGATTTTAACACATGCAGAGTAGGCTGACATGATGTTTGCCTATGGTTTGTCCAATGGGAATTCCAGAGCTGCTGTGCAAGAATACCAACTATTTCTGAATCACAGAGTGCTAGTTAGAAGGATTGCACGAGCGTGGTGTGCTTCTCAGTATAAATGTTGACTGATCATCCCATACAACAAACTCTTAATGAATCCGGGAACTTTTTCAGGTAGTAGAACACGGCCCAACTACTAGCTCGTAAGACCTGCTTGCTTGGTATTCCACAAACACAAGTGATACACACAGTACACAAGCAAGGTCAATTTCATTGGCAGAGTGTGCAACATTTGCATGAATTCCACCCAGCAAGAATTCTGTCAATGGATCACTGCCAATGAGTGATTAATTCCACATATGCTGTTCACTGATGAGTCAACATTTAAACACAATGGAATAAAGAATATGTGCAACTCTCATAAATGGGCAGATGAAAATGTGCATACTACTGTGGCAATGAAATTTCAATGAGGTTTCTCAGTCAACATGTGGTACAGTATTTTTGATGGCCGACTTATTGGTCCAGTTGTTTTAGATAACCATCTTAATGGGACGCAAGTTCAGATATACTTTCAGCATGATGGAGCTGCTACACAATCTACAGTAAAACCCCTTTTTAACGAATCTCAGGGGACCGAAATATTTATTCCTTAAATAGGGGTTTTCCTTAAATGGGGGTTTTGCCTAGGTACACAGGAGGAGTGACTCAGAGACATAATTCAAGCATGTGTAGGTGTTATAGGAGCTATTTAATTACTAACATACCAGTAATCTGCTACAATTTTAAATACATCACACTTTCTGCAGAAAAAAATATTTTTTATTAAATCGAAAAGAGATGACCATTTTGTTTTACCAGCATACTGTAATGACAAAAGTTATCACTATGTGGTTGATGTTTGTTTTTATTTACTCAGCTACTTTAAAATAGCTGACTACAGGTGCAAAAATTGGTGCCGTACATCAGACTTAAAAAACACTATACTTGAGAACCGACTGATACTCAATGTACTTTTTCTAAAGTTCTCCAGCGCTTTCTTTTCTGCAGAATATGCAATCAGTAATTTTTACTAATGCATAAATTTCAAAATTTTCGTCATCGCCTTCCCCCTGGTTCGAGGTTAACAACCTGTACCTTCTTCAAAATTATTTCCATTGTTAATTCGTCAAAAACATTTTCTAAAAATATTGATCTACAACGAGTTTGGGCGCACTACAAACAGGTCTTTAGCGCTTCTACAAATATGTTAAGATTTTTGATTATTTCGTTACGCCGGTAACTACAATAACACAGCTTTTCATTTTGCAAGCTAAAGGAGCAGCAATAACATTACAGTGTAAATTCGTCAAAACTTAAACGTATCCTCTAGAAGTGTGTCACGATTTTGCGATATATTACTCATAAAAAATAATCCACAACACCAAATTGTTTACAAAGAGAAAAACGTAGCCTAAAGACGTTATTAGCTGTTTGGATGCCTTCACTGCGGGATCATCATCGCGCTAACACTACAATCGGCGGCCACCGACAGTTAATTTGCTTTTTAACCCACCCGTCTTTGGGGCTAAATACTTGACAATTCTCGAAGTCATTCAGGCATTTGATGTATGAGGTAATTTTTAAACGCATTGCAGTTTTTAATTGCGTAGGGGTAACTTAATGCCTGGCCTTATAACCTTTTATTAGTCGTAATGTTTTCTCCACTGGTTCAGTTTCCACACTTTGCACTTACTCTGAAACGAGAGATTATTAAGTTTTCTAAGCAGTTCGAAAACAGTGCATTTTCCACACTAATCTAGCAAGGCGATTTTCGAACCTGTTTTGCATAAATTTTCTGCTTACAGGAATGCAGCTATGTAATTCGCACGCCTTCAAAACATTTAATAAGTACAACTGAACATTGTCACACGAATATTCGTCTTTTTGCAACCAAAGGTACCGCTAGATTCGGCATTTAACAATGTTCCCTGTTTCTAAAAGTCGCACAAAGAAGACGCGCCAAATCGTATTCTTTGCCATTGTCACACACCCTGAAAAAGTGAATCTGAAATAAAACACAAGACAACATTTCACAGCTCGCGCTTCGTAATTTTCGACTGACGTCAGACCACGTGACCATAACACATGGAAGACATGAGGGAAATAGCTAGCTGATTCGTCAAACGCTTTCTCCGGTATCGCTGCACTAGTATTCGATACGTTAACCTATCGACGGAAAGAATCGATTACGGCTGCTTATACGGTATCGCTGCAAAGATGTTCGATATGCATTGACTTAAAGAATCGATAACCGACGTCACGTAAACACAAATTCCTAATTCTGTGGAAAAAACGAAACAAATTAACTTGCGCACAATTAGGAATTGCGTAAAAACAAAATTTTAATTTCCAGAATTTTTCATGTTTGTTCCTTAAAAGCGGACTTTTCCTTAAAGCGGGGTTCGCTAAAAGCGGGGAAAAATAACGTTAGTCTAATGGGAGTTTCGCCGGGACCGACGGAAATATTCGTTAAAAGCGGGTTTTCGTTAAATGGGGGTTCGTTAAATCGGGGTTCTACTGTATATGCAACATATCCTCAATGTTGAATCAGTTGCCTTGTAGTCATTTCTTGGCCGTAGAGGTCACCTGATCTTATCCCGTTGGATTACTGTTTATGGGGCTGGCTGAGGAGCGAAGTATACAAGCACAGAGCGAACACAAGAGAGGAACATCTCACTCGTATTTTACAGGCTTATGCTCAAATAAAGGAATGCAGAGCTAAGCTCTGCTCAGCAACACAACAACTGTCTACAAGAGCAGCAAAATACAACGTAGTTGACAGTGGACTGCTTGAACATCATCTCTGAGGAATAATTAAACAAAACATAATGTTACAGTATCTTAATTTACTGTATTCGGCTTTTATCCCATTCCTAATTGTTTTCTTTGCTTTACCAAGAAATGGTAAAGACTGGGCATATGTTTATTAAGAGGGTTTTTTGTCCAGAATCACCCTCAAATGTACCTTTCCTCACGACTTACTCTGTGTAAATTGCCTGTGGCATTGTTTAACCTCTTATTAATCGTCCAGGGAATTTGCAAAGCAGGTGTTACGCTGATCGTCTCCGTCCACAGGCCATTAATCCACTTTTGGTTTTCACTGTGGATACAATGACTGGAATTTCAGTTCTATCTACTAGTATTTTATGTGGTTTACCTGACACATCAGTTGCTCTCCCAGAAAGTTTTGCTTTACACCAGTTCGTGTTGATCAAGCATTACTTGGTATTGGGACTCACCTTCTGTTAGAACAGGGGGGAATGCATCATGCATGAACTCCTTAGCCATCTGATCAACAGCTGCATCAATGGGCAAATGCTCCCACAACTTATCAAACAGCTTACGCAGGTGTGAAGTGAAAGCTTCTCTACGTTCATCTTCAGTTTTGTCACTATGTGCAATTCCCATATATTGCAGATAATCAACTGGCAAGCCTCGCCGAAAATCTACAGATTCCTCAGTAGCGATGCTTAGTGCAGCAGGAAGCATCTGTAATATCAACACAAAAATTACATGATGAAAAGAAACATTGAGGACATGGAATAAATTTTACACAGTGCCACAAAGAAGCAGTCATTCCATGCAACTAATAACAAACTGGTAGTATCTTACAGTATTTACATTGCTAATTATATAAATAATTCCTAAATATCATTTACGAGTTTGGCCATGATTATCTGCTTTATAAAAATACTGGATAAATAGAAGACTTGTTTAATATGACTATTTTGATTGATGAAGATATACAGATATACATTACTTACAAGGAAGCCACACAGAAATCTATTTCTATTTATTAATGAAGTCCAATGGAAATTCCAGGAAGGATTCAATAATATTTATGAGAAGGATAGGTTGCTTACTCACCACAGAGATCTCCGATGAGCCGCAGATAGGTACAAATAATAGACAACAGCATTAAAGCTTTCGGCCTTTTAAGCCTTCATCAGTTAGAGATACAAAACAATTGTTTGTGTCTCTAACTGATGAAGGCTTACAAGGCCAAAAGCTTTAATGTTGTTGTCTATTATTTGTACCTATCTGCGGTTCATCGGAAGTCTCCGTGGTGAGTAAGTAACCTATCCTTCTCATAAACATTATTAATGAAGTGCAGTCACTTTATAGAGATCCAAAGTGGGCTGTAATTATTGGATGGCTGTGATACTTTGTAAATATTCTAATGTATTAATGCAGAACTAATTCATTAGTCAGCAGGAGCAAATCTGGTGCTTGATTATAAGAAAGACATACTGAAATGTAACCTTATGTAATGGTTATTATTAACTGTCAGCTTCAAAGAAACAGACGTTGGCGTTTAGATTATAAATGGGACATCAGCAGAAAAGGTCAAATGAGTGAGACAGGCATAATGTTAATTCTATTGTTAACTGCAGCTTACACAATATGCTCAACAAGAGCACCAGAGATATAGACTAGATGCTGCACACTTCAAATAGTGTGATCAACAGTTACTTGGCCTGCTCTCTTCCACAATGCATTGCAGCAAATCAGCAGTGTGAATGCTGCATAATGATTGAAAAGCCTCCACCTAAAGTACTCTAACTAATTGTATGGGCTCGGTAGTACCAGTACCCTACATTGAATGAAGAGACTTTAATAATATAGTAATAAGGGCAGTTTACAACTCACCACAAAGATGTGGCGACGAGCTGTGACAGGCACATACAAAATACACACACATACAACAATTTCAGCCATCAACCATGGCCTTCTTCAGAAAATAGAAGATTCATGCAATCATACAGGCACACAACAGTGTCATACAACTGTCACAAGTACTTTACATACATATGATTATGATGATATCAGGTTATCATTCTTTTTCATCCGTCACACAATGTGAAGCCTGAATGTGTGAATTTTCCTGCACAGTATTTTTTAAAAAATTGGAAAAGAACATTGATAGATGCAAATAAAATTTTACCTTTTCAAGAATATCAGTCCATGTATGTCGCTGGTAACTTGATAATGTGATATGCAATGAATGTTCTCCTGGAACAGTGTTTGCTTGATGGATGAATCCACGAGGAAAATACATAATATCTCCTGCATTTAAAACCACGTCAAGCAAGGGTTCACCCAGTTCCTCTTGGGTAAAGTTTTGACTTGAAAATCGTGGAAGTACTTCCTTATCAGACCTACATAATAAAAAAATTGACTGAATATGTTCGACAGTGCATCATAAATTTCTCCAAAATCCACAAAGGTTACAAAACTAACCTGGGAGAGTACACACGCCAATGTTTTTTGCCTTCTATTTGTATTACAAATGCTTCTATGTCATCATAGTGAGGTGCAAATCCTTGTGAATCAGGAGGAGTGAGATACACATTAGCACCCACCATACATCCAAATAATTCTTGAAGTGTTGCGACCATCATCCCCACCTGTGGAATGAAAGTCTGAGGATTTAATATTCTCACACTGCATCCATTTTTATAGTATGCCCACACCCTGTCTGCAGTTGCCCTTCCTGGAGGATTTAATGTTTCTCTGACTCCTCCTGAATACGTCGTCACATCAATATTCTTTGTGAACTTGACATTGTGTTTGCGTAACATTTTATCAATCATCTCTGTAGATAAAACAGCTGAATAATAGGAAGGATCATTCCTCTCTCCATGGTATGGCCTCTTTTCCCATGGGTCCCTAATGACAAGAAACTTACTATGAGTAAATAACACTTTATCATGTGCATTCATTGACTGTGTGTTCATGCCTGTATACTTACTTCATAAATTCATCAAAACGAAGAGGATGAACAAGCCATTCAAACATTATTTTGCCTTCTTCAATGCTTCCCATGTTTTCTATCTCCACATGACCATTGGTTTCTTCAAAATGCTGATCAGTGGTACCTGCATCTTCTTCACTGCTGTTATCTCCATCTTTTTCTTCTAGTTCTACAGCATCATTTGAGATTTTCTTCTTCCTTTTCTTCTTAGATTTCGGGCTGTCAGAACTCGTTGCAAAAACTATAATATTTATTCATATTTAAGCATTACAAGCAGTATTAAGGCATATTTTCATGAAAACGTTACTAAATGTACACTTTAATGTGACACACTGAGAGTAGCCTTGTGAACAAAGCTGCATACACAAATATGTGCCATGACACACAATAATTTTGATTTTATAATTTTCAAACAACACCAGTCATTGTATAATTTTACAAATAGTAGTAATTAGACACAAATGAAAATAAATTAATAAAATTTAATTCGATGGGAAAACTGTTTGTTAACATTATGAGTAAACTTTTTAATATTCAACACACACAGGAAGAGCATGGTTTGCATAAAAGATTTAGCATTGTTCAGTTCTGTTGCAAGCAATAAAAATAAAAATTTATCTTCAGTGGAAATATATATTGTTAGAAATATTTGTCTTGAAAGTATAGCATTGGAAAATTGTGCATTTTACAAAACTACTTATGTATGTCTTCAGTTGACCATGTTGTTAGGTAAACATTTATTTTGGAAGTTTCTGTCTGCAGTAAACTACAAAAAGCCATTATTCCATCAACATTTTAATAATTGCCAAGTTCAGCAATTACTCACCCTGTGTGGACTGTTTTTTCACATCGAACAGCCGAGCTTAGTGACGTTCATGGACAGGATGTGCCTTCATTTCTTCCCAGTGCAGTGCAAAGACAATCTAATAAACTGTACGACATTGTACATTGTGAGATGTAAGACGCATAATGTTAGCCATGTTCCAACCAGGTGAGTGTGGCACAGGGGTTAAGGTCTTCAGCTGTCATGCTGGAGGTACCATTTTCAGGTCCTCTCAGCATTTTTCTTTTTAAAAAAATCAGAATAGCGCAATATTTTCCATTTTATTTTACAGAATATGAACGAACAGTGTACATTGTGTGAAATTAGTAATAAATGTTCAGTTTTGCCATAATAATTTTATTTTCACATCAATATTACAAAATCTTACTTGCTATCGCCTGCATTGCTTGCTATGGCACAACAGATATCTGAATGATATTTGTCATAAAACCACACTCATTAATTTTGTATCAATTCAGGGAACCTGCTATTTCGAAGATGATCAAATAAAAAATGTTTGCATTAAAGTTAACAAATGAAAGAGAACTCTTTGTCAATATAAATGAACTTTTTCTGGTATCGCTCTTAAAACCTCTGTGCACCTGTAAGACACGTGCTTGGTGCTGCAAACCATTTTGTTTCAGTTGATTTTACGACAAATGTCGACTAGATTTCTGTTGTGGCATAGCAAGCAATGCAGGAAATAGTGAATAAGATTTTGTAATAATGATTTAAAGATTAAATTACTACAGCAAAACTGACTATTTCTTACTAATTTCACACAATGTACACTATCTGTTGATATTCTGTAAAATATAATAGAAAAATGTCAGACTATTCTGATTTAGCGTGGTAGTTGGTGACCTTAACCACTGCACCACGCTCACTAGGTTGGAGTGCTGCTAATGTTATGCATATTACATCACGCAGTGAACTTCACCATCAATTTTCTCGAATACCAAGGCCTGTCGCTAAGAAAGCAGGTAGCCTCATACTCAGGGTATGCCTCTCTAGAACATCTGAGCACCATCAAAATCTGTTATTTACAATTCTGATGGTCCTGTTATCAGTAGCAACTACTGGCTCCTAAATATGTCCAGCTTCCTGCCTCCCTCCCTGTTGTCAGAAGTATTCTTCCTACACAACGGCATGGCACTTTAGGAGGGAGGAATGTCAATCCTATTGAATTGACTACACACCTGCCAGCGGAGCAATGAAAGAATGAAGTTTAGCAGGTGCCAACACACATGCCAATTACAAAAAGACGTGCGGCCATGGCAGAGAGCAACTCTCTCTACATCACTTACTTAAGCACCCGCACTTGCTGGTCAGGCCCAGTCAGCCAGCCATCGAACCTACGAGCAGTAATGAGAAGAATCTTAGCCTAGCTAAGTTGATGTTTGTTTAGTAGAAGTCTTCCAAGTTCACTTTCCCTGCTTCAAGACTCCAAGCAAGTTAAGTATTTGTGTTTGTTCTGTGAATGAAATTGTTCTATATATCAGAATGGCTGTTCTAGTAAGGCTCCCATATCAGCATCATTGTATGTGGGCTGACAGCTGTTACATCCCGCAGTAGTTGACACTACTGTAAGCAGTGAGGATATACAACACCATTCACACCTCAAGTAGTCCTAAAGTGATTGCCTAGTTACTGACTATGAATGAATATTCCAAAATCAATCTTGGGAGTACATGAAAAACAATTCATGGGATACTGGATAATATAAGAGGAAACTTGTTCAACTACATACGATAATGCATGCAATTTTGGAGTATAAGTTACCTGAAAAACTCCATGAACTATGTACGTTTCTTGGTATTGTTAACTACTATTGTTGCTTGAAAACAAGATATGGCACAACAGGCATTATTGCATGGCTATCTTCAGGAAGAAAAGAAATCGCACTGACGTGTTTTATGGCCCACTTTAGATTTGTAGTT
Source organism: Locusta migratoria (assembly GCA_026315105.1). Taxonomy (NCBI): domain Eukaryota; kingdom Metazoa; phylum Arthropoda; class Insecta; order Orthoptera; family Acrididae; genus Locusta; species Locusta migratoria. Next base: position 240,377,527 of record CM048750.1, on the reverse strand, counting down.
TTATAAGTTTTTGCAAACATTTAGGACCAAAATAATAATCTAAATAACAAAAATTATGGTGATAAGATTACGACTCTACTATTGTGGTAATATCTACGCACCTAACACGTAATATTCTTTCTGACCGTATTTTAACAAACAGCCAAAATTGTATGATGTTTGAGTTTAGCTTTGACAAACATACTCTTTTTTGAACTTTTACCTCTTTGAACTACCATTTTAATATCTCTCCTACAATTTCATTATATTTTTCTGTTAAAGTATTATCACCTGTCTTACCTTGGTAGTTCTAAGTTTATTTTCTTTGCCCATACTGGTTATGAATGACTATAGGCTGGAACCAACGTAGCGTACATTTGGTGTTCGTAAATCAGTCACGTGACATCCCTTGCCCCAAAATCTCTTTTGCGTGTGCCATCTTGCTTTCTCTACTTGATGATTTTCTTATTATAACTCAAGCATTGTCATTTCAAATCAATGGCGCACTGATAATTATCAAAAACACGTTGTTCTTAGGACAATGAATTATAATCTAATGTTTGTTAGTTGGTTAACACCTGCCATCGATAGTTCGAGAATCACAGATTACTCTCGCAGCTTTTTGCCATAGTGTAATAGGCGAGGAATTAGTTTGTAATGTATGAATACGTTACACGGTGGTTCGGAACTTGCTAGGGCGCGGTTGCTCAGCGCGCTCGGTCAGAGGGTTGCAGGCATGGTAGCTCGACGCCCTCTGTAACGAGAGAACTGAGTTATCTGAAAGGATCAAAAAAAGACAAAACAAACCAACGTTCACAAAGTACCCTTTCAAACCAATGAACCAATCAAAAGAGAGAAAACGAAAAACGGTTCAAATAACACCATCTGAAGAGAAGGCCTGTGTACTGCCGTGACACATCACATCACACAGAGTAGGTCGCGATCGCATGGCTCAGTGGCTGGCCGCAGTGAGGCGGTGGGCTGTGCCCCATCAGACAGCCAGTAAGCTATGCGATCACGAGCTGCTGTGCGTGACATGACGTGGCACAGCAGTGCAAAGGCCTTCTCTCCAGTCGGTGTTGGTTCAACACCATCTGTAATAAAAAACTGAGTAAAATTCTAGACGAACAACTGAGAAAAATATCAACAAACGACCACAAAGCATCGATTTCACTGAAGGAAAATAATAATAATAATAAACCACCACTGTCAATTTTTCTGTCCCACTTTATTTTTGCTCTTGCTTCCTAAAAAGTTATTGCATACTCTTGTTAATTGAACGCAACTGTATTCTGCAAGATTCTGAGTTGTTCATAGGTAACAGCACTTTCTCTGAAAAGTGCATTTGTTCTGTTTCAACAACATGCCATGAAATACATAGCAACAAATTGTAAACATAGACTTCTTTAACACATGTACATAAACTGGAGAGTATATAGAGTACTAGAGGTATGTGGAATTCAGTATTACCACACTTATTCTGCTTGTGATTTTAGCTGTAAAAGAAAATGTAATCACGGTTTGAAATAGAATATTTGCTCTTTATTTTAGCGCAGAACAGTGTTAACATGAACGAAGTCATATCTGAACTAACGGAAAGGTAATAACATCTACGTTAAAAGTGCCCATAGCAACCATGTCAAAGACAAAGATTTTAGTAGATGCATCGATTCTAATTAATGACTTTCAATATATTCCACAAATGGTGAATAAACGCTTAGAAAAAACAAAAACAAGGAATGTGTTGCAATGTATAACTTCCCCTCTGTTTAAGGAACTACACTTTCCACAGAAATCCAGGACGTCCTTTATATTCGAAACAACATGTATCAGCACTTTGTGCAGATGTTCATTATTACAGCATCCTCCCATTTTATGTGCATATGCTTCAGAAGACCATTGTTCAATTCGTTGTTACGTATTTCACGGCATGTTCAAGAAATAGAACAAACATGCATTTTAGAGGGAGTATTCTTACACATGACAAACATTGAAGAACATAGCTCTATTTAATTAATAAGACTGTCTGAAACCGTTTTAGGAAAAAAAATTAGGTAGTGGCGGGTTCCGAACCACTGACCTTCAGCATCACAGTCCAACACACTGCCAACTACGCTACGGCTAACAATCGGAAGTTGCGTCCTTTAATCTCATAGTATTGATGGCAGTTGTTAACTGATGCTACTATGGCAGTTTTAGACACTAGATTATCATTTATCGTACGAATAACGACGTGTTTTTGTTAATTGTTCAGTGTGCCATTGCTTTGAAATGACAACGTGTAAGTTACAATAAGAAAATCATCAAATACGCAATGCAAGATGGCGTATGCCAGAGAGAGTTCTGGGTGAGGAATGTCACATGACATCTTCGAACGGCTGGTTTTCGTTAATTCAGTGGAGGGTGTCAAATCTCCGTTATTTTTGCAAATATCTCTCAAACGATACAAGATATGAAAAAAGACATAACAGAGCAAAGTTGTAGAGAATTTTCTCCTCTACAAATTCGGTTATTCAATTTTCGTGTCAGATGAATGGTTAAGTCGTTATTTTCATTTAAATTTCGAGCTGTCAAAAGACAATCACAAAGGCCCAATTTTAGTGTTACTACCGTAACCTAAAGTGGGCCAAAAGAAGGTCAACAGACCAAATCAGTGGACTGAGGAAGAAATGCAAACATGATTTGCAAATGCTGCATTATTGGCTTTTCCTATTTCTGAATTAACCTTAGTGCTGTGCAGTCACATTAAATGTTTTGTTAGTTCTGTTCTCCAACAATTGGACAATGGAGACTGGTTGCATGCTTTCTACAGAAACTGAGATCAGTCATCGAATGTTTACAGTACCTACGATTAAGAAATTATCTTTCTACTAAACATTTATTGGAAGGAACAGAGATAATCGTCACTTAACATAAGCCACTTATATTTGCCTTTAAGCAATGCTGTGAAAAGTTATCTCTTTGACAAACGAAAAAACAGATGAAGAACATTCCACAGTTTTCGGCAGATACCCATCATGTCAGTGGTCAGAAGAACACTGTTGCTGATACACTATCATACTATGCTAATGCAAGATCAAGAATTGCAACCACGCCAATCAGTTAACAACACTTTAAACTTCAAAATATAATAATGAAAAGTCCAGGTTGGAATTAATAATTTAGTAATAAGGACAGTTTACAACTCACCACAAAGACATGGCACTGAGCTGCAACAGGCACATACAAAAAAGACACACTTACAACACTCTCAGCTATTGGCCATGGCCTTCTTCAGAAAATAGAACACTCACGCAATCACACAGGTGCACAACACATTCATACAACCATCACTTCCGGCTGCCGCACTTCTGAAGAAGGCCATGGCCGATAGCTGAAAGTGTTGTATGTGTGTGTGTTTCATATGTGCCTGTCGAAACTCATTGCCACGTCTCTGCGGTGAGTAGTAAACTGTCCTTATTACTATATCTTTAAACTTCAAGTCATATCAACCTCATCATCATCCTACTTAACAACTACTTTTCCTTTGAGGGGAAAGTTTACCATCAAATCCAAGGCACAGTCATGGGCACCCGCATGGCAGCCTCCTATGCCAACCTGTTTATGGGCTGTCTGGAGGATTCCTTCCTAACATCCCAAAACCTCAAACCTCTGGCCTGGTTCAGGTTCATTGATGATATTTTCATGATCTGGACTCAGGGCCAGGACACCCTATCCTTTCTTCAGAACCTCAATTCCTTCTCTCCCGCCCACTACACCTGGTCTTCCTCAATCTACCATGCCACATTCCTGGATGTCAACCTCCACCTCACTGATGGCTCCATCCACACTTCTGTCCATATTAAACCTACCAACTACCAACAGTACCTACACTTTGACAGTTGCCATCCCTTCCACATCAAAAAATCCCTCCCTTACAGCCTGGCCACCTGTGGACGGCATATCTGCAGTGACAAGAACAAGAACTCCCTTTCTGAAAATGCTGAAGGTCTCAAAAAAGCCCTCACAGACAGAAATTACCCCACAGGCCTAGTCTGCAAACAGATCTCCGTTGCCATATCCTCACACATCCCAAATCCTTCTCCTAACACCAGTAACCATCCACAAAAGAGCGCTCCCATTGTCACCCAGTACTACCCTGGTCTCGAACAACTAAATTACATACTTCGCCAAGGTTTTGATTTTCTATCCTCGTGCCCAGAACTGAGAGACATCCTACCCAAGATCCTTCCCACCCCTCCTAAAGTTGTGTTCCGTCGCCCTCCCAACCTCCATAACATCCTAGTTTATCCTAATGCCACCCCGAAACCCAGCTCACTGCCACAGGGATTATATCCTTGTGGAAGACCCCGCTGCAAGACCTGTCCAATCCACCCACCCAGCACTTCCCATTCCAGTCCTGACACAGGTTTATCCTACCCTATCAGAGGCCTGGCCACATGTGAAAGCAGCCACGTAATTTACCAACTGCGCTGCAAACACTGTACAGCTTGCTATGTTGGCATGACCACCAACCAGCTATCCATAAGGATGAATGGTGACCGCCAAACTGTGGCCAAAAAACAAGGTGGACCACCCTATGGCACAGCATGCAGTGGTGCACATGCTTGATTGCAATGGATGCTTCACAACCCGGGCCATCTGGATCCTCCCATCCACGACCAGCTTTTCTGAACTGCACAGATGGGAGTTATCCCTAAATACATTCTTCGATCCCGAAATCAACCAGGCTTCAACCTACGATAACTTCCCTCTGTCTAGGTGTGTTTGCGTTTGGATATGTGTAAGTGTGTGTGTATTTGTTTACCTTCTTTTTTTCCCCTAAGGTAAGTCCTTCCACTCCTGGGATTTGAATGACTCCTTTTCCACTTCCTTAAAACCCATGTCCTTCCCTTTTTCCTCTCCTTCCTTTCTCTTTTCCTGAAGAAGCAACCAATGGTTGCGAAAGCTTGTATGTGTGTTTGTGTGTGATTTTATTTGTGTCTGTCGACGAGCCTGTCCTTTGGGTAAGTCATCTGTTTTCTATTTTTTCTATTTGTTTATCCCACCAGGAAAGTTTCCTTCATATTTTCTCCATACCTCGCCTATTTTGAGTGGTGTGTGAATGTGTGATCGTGTGTGTGCACACGCGCGCACGTGTGTGTGTGTGTGTGTGTGTGTGTGTGTGTGTGTGTGTGTGTGTGCGCTAGCGCGCGTGTGTATATATGTGGTCTTGTGTACTTGCAGTGTGCAAGCATTTTGTAAATATATTTATTTTACTTTCTTTTATTTTGTTTATTTGATTTTATTTTCTCCCCTCACCCACCTCCCCACTCCATTCCTAAGCTGCATCTCGTTATTCCCATCTAACCCATCCCCACCACCGTGACGTAACCTTCCTATCCTCTCTCACCTCCCCTCCCCTGTCCCCGTTTCACTGCAGAGCTTGATTCTAAGTGCAGCAGCCGGAGGTGATGGTTGTATGACTGTGTTGTGTGCCTGTGTGAGTGTTCTATTTTCGGAAGAAGGCCATGGCCGATAGCTGAAAGTGTTGTATGTGTGTGTCTTTTGTATGTGCCTGTCGCAGCTCGTCACCACGTCTTTGCGGTGAGTTGTAAACTGTCCTTACTACATTATTAATTCCAACCTAGACTTTCCATTATTATATCATCAGGAAAACACCTTGATGTGTGAAAATGGAATAAATCCTGTGTTAACTGCCAGAAAACAAACATCAGTAGACACATAAAATCACACATCAAAAATTTTGGAAATCTGATGAATGGTTCAGTGTTATACATCTCACTGGACCTTTGCCATCATCTAACTGTACAACTTACTGGATAGAAATCATACACTCAAAGATATTGCAAAATGTTCAAGTGTTTGTTAAGTTTATGGGACTTTACTGTGGGGTCATCAGTTACTTAACTTACAAACTACTTACATACTAACTTATACTAAAGACAACACAAACATCCATACCCGAGGGAGGATTCGAACCCCCTTCGAACCCCCTACGGGGAATGGCCTCGCGCATCGGAACATAGCGCCTCAATGCAGTCAGCCACTCCGCCGCAGGAAAGATATTGCAGCTAACAAAGTAGTGAAGGGCTTCTACCAACACTGGAGTGGAGTACAGATCAATTTTTAAAAACACAATATTAATCTATAACCTGAAACTTACACAAACATCGTCAACTACCACCAACACCAACAGAAATGACAAACTACCCATTCTATGTAACATTCACCACAGAAGAGCGCCACTTGATACTTATGAATGCTACCTGTAAACAAACACATCTCAAAACTACTGCGCATGTGAATATGTCATACAACACAACACGCTGACATCACGAGACAAAGCTGATGGGTGGAATTGCACACTATAAATGATGCCTATGATGTTTGTTCAGGGATAACATACGTCTGAAATTACAAGAGAGACTGCTCAGACAAACTGTGTCTGTGCCAGTAAATTTTTTAAAATACTGCACACTGCCTTCCATAAAAAAACATGCATAGATTACAGCTCATGTAGCGAGTCAAATGAAGACCAGTATACCACCTGCCGGCTTTGACCTGTGACGTCGACTGGTTGTGTTGAGACACCATCATTGTGCGATAATTCTGAGTTGTAGGCATGTGGAGGTGTGCTCTTGTGGTGGATGCTAAGAGCATTACTATGCATTTTAGTGTTGTAAAGTTTCAGGTTTCGTTCATCTTTCTACAATTTCTTATGTTTTATTGTTCTGTTTTTTGTAATGATGGATATCATAAATAAGTTTAATCCTTTCTTGCTACATGACACACTGCAGAAAGACTTTATTTTATTTTATTTATTTTTTTACCTATCCTTTTTCCCCCAAGGTAAGTCTTTCCTCTTCCAGGACTCCTCATCCTTTCCTTTTCCCTCTCCTTCCCCACTTTTTTTTTCTGAAGTAGTAACCCAGGGCTGCAAAAGCTCAGCATTTCTGGTTTCTGTATGTTTTTATTTATTTGTATGTCTATCTAAGTATCTGTGCTGTTTTGCCTGGTAAGTAAACCGCCTCCATTTTATATATGTATTTTTCCTACCAGGAATGTTTCTCTCAGAGAGAGGAAACAAGCATGCAGTTCTTTTTTCTTTCTTCTCACCTGCCTCCCTAGTCCTTTCCTAAGCTGCATCTCATTCCACCCACCTAATATGTACATGCTCCATAAGGCCATGCTGTATCCATCCCCATCAGAGTGATGCAAACTTCCTATCCTGCACTGTAGAGGATGATCGGCAGCCGAAGATCATAATAGTGTGACTATGAAGTGTGCCTGTGTGAATGTTATTTATTCTGAAGAAGGCCATGGCCGATAGGTTAAGTGTTGTATGTGTGTGTTTTTTATGTGCATGTCACAGCATGTCATTTCGTCTTTGTGGTGAGTCGACAACTGTCCTCCTGATAATGTGTGTGTATGTGTGTGTGTGTGTGTGTGGGGGGGGGGGTATTTTTTCTGTAGTGTTTTGTACTCTGAGACATATTTTTTGATAAGGTTGTTTTCTTGTCTTTTTTGTAGTATAGTTTCTGTTGGCAGTAGTTAAGGATGTTTGGGTAAGGTTCAAATCACTGTAAGGAGGATTTTCAACCTGTAGTGTGTGTAGATGGGCTACACACCATATTGCATGTAAGTGCTGTGGTGTGATTATTGCTGTTGACAAAGCCAATGATTGTGAAAAGTGAGAAACAGGTTGGAGTGATAGACTGAGGTCTATGTTAGGTTGGAAGGCAACAGTTTGTTGTGAGTTGTCAAAGGCAACAGATGTGAAAATGGAAGAAGGTTGTTGTGAAGAAGATTATGTTCGAATGGAACATGTGAAATGAATGAAGTGTTCGATTCTATTTCTATGTTGTTTAGAGGGGGCGGCAGCGAGGTAGGTTGAACTGGTATTGCCACGAGACACAATGTACACCAACTGCTGGCGTGGCGCAGGGGATAGCGTCACCGACTGTGGTGCTGAAGGTCGCCGGTTCAATCCCACCCATCGGTGACAGTATTGTTGTCTTCATTTGAGGTGATTATAGGTCAATTTAAGTTTCTGATACCATTATAATGTTGGGTAGGTTTTGGGTGGGGGTTAATTGCTATAGTTTTCTTGATTTTAGATGTTGTATAGGTTAATTTAAGTATTTAATGTTGTTTTTATCTATTGGTTTTGTACAAGAATTTTTATTGGTGTTGTCTTCATTTAAGGTGTCTTACAGGTCAATTGAAACATTTGATTCCCTGTATATAGTTTTGGTCTTTTCAGTTTTTATTTTGCGCGTGTTTTTTAAAGCTATTTTTTGTGTTTTCGGTTTGCTCAAAATGTTCAAATGTTTGTTAAGCTTAAGGGTCTTATATGGGGGGTCATCAGTCCCTCTACTTGTAACCTACCTTATACTAAAGACAGCACAAACATCCATACGCAAGGGGGGATTCGAACCCCCGACGGGTAACAGCCTCGGGCATCATAGCACAGCGCCTCAATGTGGCCGCGGATTTCAGTTTGCCTTTTATCATTTTTTCCCACTTAGTCTCCTTCTACAACCCCCAACACTTGTCCCATTAGTGTCATTTTTTACTGGATTTGTGTTAATTTTTAAGTGTGCATTTGTCAGTGTTTTTTCATGATTGTTTTAGTCGCCATGATGGCTATGGGTATACATGTCATTGCCGCCACATTGATAAGGTCATGGGTCAAAGCCAACTGATGGCATCCCAGTCTTTAACTATGGCCATGTAGTATACTGTTGTTTTTCAAGTGATCTATGTGGACACTATCTCACTCTACCGCAATTAAAATTCATGAAGTCCTTTAAATATACAAAACTTGATATAATAATAAGACACTCACCAGCAGACTGCATTTTTTTGATTATGGAAATGTCTTGCAAGACATCTTGATTTGCTACTTGGAGTTTTATTCCTTTGTCACGCTTCTTAAGTCCATCTGGTTTTTTCTTCTTTTTAGAGACCTGAAATTTGGAAACAAATTATTAATGTTGATGATTTCATGTGGCTTTATGGCAGTTAGACCCTAACTGGGGTCGTGTTCAGATTGCCTGATGCAAGTCTTTTAGTTGATGCCACTTTGATGACTTGTGTGTCAATGATGATGTGGATGACACAACACCCAGTCTCTGAGCGGAGAAAATCAACCTGACCGGAAATTGAGCCTGGGCCCCCTGCAATACACTAGATTACGCAGGTGAACAACGAATTATTTAACTTACAATTATGTTTTGTAGTATCTGACAATAAGTGCCAAATAAGAAATGCAAAAAGCCTAACATTTAAACACTGCGCAAGAAAGGCCACCAATGAAAATTTATCATGTAGGAAAGGAAATACAATTTCCTTGCAAAAAATTTGAGGGAAGGGAGAACACAAATAACTGGAAGTATATGCGTTCTCTCCACTTCAACATAAAAGGATAAGATAGTAACATAACAACGTAAATAAACTTTCATCACAAAGTCATAGACATTGTCAGTAATGTTGTAACATCATGAAGTAAGAATGATGAATTCATATAATTTCAGAACTTTTCATGACAATTGATGTGTCCACTATCCTCGTTGTCATCACACTATTATATTATAGGCCTGATCAATGAAAATGTTTGCCATTCTTGTGTGTGTGTGTGTGTGTGTGTGTGTGTGTGTGTGTGTGTGTGTGTGTGTGTGTGTTTTGGGGTGGGGGGGGGGTGGGGAATCTGTTCAGTTGATTTATTATGTAAAACGTGACTGTAGACTGAGACATGTTGAGTGGCAATGTAGATAATTTCCCTTTGTAATTTCTTTTATATGTATACAAGAGCATTTTTCTTGACATCAGAAAATGTGTGCGCTCAGTGACCACATTACACTGATACAAGGTTTGGTTAACATTTTATTTGTAGTGTGGTATCCCAACAATAATGTTATGAATAAGAACATTTTTTAAAGGTTTCCTCTGCAATGTAACACATGTAAATGAAACAATATAGTAATAAGGACAGTTTACAACTCACTGCAAAAACGTGATGATGAGCTGCGACAGGCACATAAAAAAGACAGACAAATACAACATGTCAGCGATCGGCAATGGCCTCCTTCAGAAAACAGAACATTCACGAAATTACACGGGCATACAACCGCCAGCTCCCACTGCCGAACTACAATCATGCTCTGCAGTATGGAAATAGGGGTGGGGAGGGGGGATAGGAAGGTTATGTCATGGTGGTGGGTTTGGATACAGCACGGCCTTGCAGAGCACATATGTATTAGATGCGAGGAACGACCAACAGCTTAGGAATGGAGTGGAGAGGTGAGGAAAATAAATAAATAAAAACAAAATAGGAGAGGTTCAGTATAGAAGGTAGGAACTGTTGGGTGTGGAAAAAAGGGAAGTCATTGTAGGATGACTGCATGGATAATTTCAGGATCAGAGAATATACTGTAGGGATACTTCCCATCTGTGAAGTTCAGAGAAGCTGGTGGTGGGTGGGAGGATCCAGATGGCCCACATGGTGCAGCAGCCATTGAAATCAAGCATATGCTCCACTGCATACTGTGTCACAGGGTGGTCCACCTTGTTTTTGGCCACAGTTTGGCTGTGACCTTTCGTCCTAGTGGACAGCTGGTTAGTGGTCATGCCAATACAGAAAGCTTCACAGTGATTGCAGCACAGTTGGTTAATTACATACCTGCTTTCACAGGAAGTGCTGGGTGGACAGAGCAGATAGGTCTTGCAGCGGACCTTCCACAAGGATATGATATCTGTGTCAGTGGGCTGGGTTTCAGTGTGGCGTAAGGATGGACTAGGAAGTTATAGAGGTTAGGAGGGTGACAGAACATCACTTTAGGAGGGTGGAAACGACCTTGGGCAGGATGTATCTTATTTCTGGGCATGAGGACAGAAAACCAAAACCTTAGCGAAGAATGCAATTTAGTTGTTCGAGACCAGGGTAGTACTAGGTGACAAGGGGAGCACTCTTTTGCCGATGGTTACTGGTAGAGGAGGAAGGATTTGGAATGTATGGGGATATGGCATGGGAGATCTGTTTGCAGACTACGTCTGTGGGGTAGTGTCTGTCTGTGAAGGCCTTTGTGAGATACTCAGCATATTGAGAAAGGGAGTTCTTGTCACTGCAGATATGCCATCCACACGTGGCTAGGCTGTAAGGGAGGGATTTTTTGATGTGGAAGGAATAGTAACTATCAAAGTGTAGGTACTCTTGGTGGCTGGTAGGTTTAATATGGACGGAAGTATGGATGGAGCCATCAGTGAGGTGGAAGTAGACATCCAGAACATGCAGTGGAGCATATACTTGATTTCAACGGCTGCTTCACAACCTGGGCCATCTGGATCCTCCAACCCACCACCAGTTTTTCTGAACTTCACAGGTGGAAGTTATCCCTACAGTACTTTGTCTGATCCCAAAATTATCCAGGCCTCAATCTACAATAACTTTCCTTTTTTCCACACCAAACAGTTCCTACATCGCTCCATCCTAAACCTCTCCTATTTTGAGTGGTGTGTGTGTGTGATTGATTGATTTATTTTCCAACCCTCACTCCATTCCTAAGCTGCATATCATTCCTCCCATCTAATATGTACATGCTCTGCAAGGTCATGCTGTATCCGTCACCACCACAACACATCCTTCCTATCTCCCCCATCCCTATTTCCACACTGCAGAGCGTGAGTCGTAGTTCAGTAGCTGCAGCTGATGGTAGTGTGACTGTGTTGTGTGCCTGTGTAATTGGTTGAATGATTTATTTTCTGAAGAAGGACATGGCTAATAGCTGAAGTGTTGTATGTGTGTTTCTTTTTTGTGTCTGTCGCAACTCGTCATTGTATCTTTGCAGTGCGTTGTAAGCTGTCCTTATTACTATATTACTGGACTTTCCATTATTAGCATGTAAATGGATGTATAATAAGGATGCACTTTCTCTCTCTCTCTCTCTCTCTCTCTCACACACACACACTTTTTTAAGGGCGCACAACTGCTAAGGTCATTAGCGCCAGAATCAAAACTGGGATATACCCGAGGATAATAAGACCATATAAAAACAGCTAAAAAACATAGAACAAAAAACAAAAAAGTGAAGAGCTAAATGTCCCTTGACAAATTGGTCAAATTGATAAAATCCAATACTTGAGCAACAGCCCACACGTCATCAGCTAAAATTTCTTCCAATGTGTCCGGCAGATGTAGTGCAAGCCGAACAGGAGTAAAATTGGAACACGACAATAAAACATGGCACACCGACAGCGGGTGGCCACAGGAACATAACGGTGCGGGGTCACCAGTGAGCAAGTGGCGGTGGCTGAACCGGCAATGTCTGATCCACAACCGGGCCAAGATGATCTCTTCTCGTCGCGAGTGGCATGAGGAAGTCATCCAAGCCACCGGGAGCGATTTAATGGTCCGGAGCTTATTATTAGTAAGTGCCAAGACGATATAAGGCGCCGTGAAAGAGCACCTTGAATATCATGTAATGGGACACAGTATGTAGCTGTCCGATGTAAGAGAGTTGCAGCCCTGGCAGCGGCATCAGCAGCCTCGTTACCAGGCACGCCTGCGTGGCCAGGTACCCACAGGAGGTGAATGCGAGGGCCGTCAGAAGCTAATAACTGAAGAGAGCGGTTGATTCGGTGCACAATAGGATGGGCTGAAAAGGAGTCGCTCAGACTCTGGATGGCGCTGAGGTAGTCAGAGCAGATAACATAATAAGGATAATGGTGTCGACAGATAAAGAGTACAGCCTGATAGAGGGCAAAAAGCTACGCTGTGAAATTCAAGCAGTGGGCATTAAGCCTGTACTAATAACAGTCATCACTGACGACTGACGACAAACGCACATCCGACACCGTCACTGCTCTTTGAGCCATCCGTGTATATGAAAACTGAATTTTCGAACCGTGCACAAAGTTCAAGAAACCGCGAGCAGTATAAAGCATCCGAAGTGCTCTCCTTCGGGAGTGAGGTGAGTTCGAGCTGAACGTGAACTTTAGCCTGAAGCCAAGGTGGCACTGGGCTCTCACCTATTTGAAATGTGGAAGGGAGAGTAAAATCGAGCTGCCGAAGCAAGCGATGAAAACTGACTCCAGCAGGGAGCAGGGCAATCGCAGACAGCCTGTATTGGCTATCCAGGGAATTGTTAAAGAACAATGGATAGGAAGGATGGTGAGGCATCGAAAGCAAACGGCATGCATACCAACACAGTAATATGTCGCGTCAATATGGTAAAGGTAATTCAGCAGCTTCGGCATAGAGGCTGTCAACAGGACTTGTGTAAAAAGCTCCTATCGCCAGGCGTAACCCCCGATGGTGAATCGAGTTTAGGCAGCGTAAAATGGATGGCCGTGCGGAAGAATAAATGAAGCTTCCGTTATCCAATTTTGAGCGGTCAGTGGACCGGTAGAGATGAAGCAGGACGGTTCGATCCGCTCCCCATGACGTACCGCTAAGAACACGGAGGACGTTAAGGGAACAAATACACCGGCCAAATGCGGGGACACATGCGGGGACCAGCAGTTTCCTGTCCAATATTAGCCCTAGAAATATCGTCGTCTCCACAAAAGGCAAGAGTAATGGGGCCAAGATGGAGACGGTGGAAGGAACTCTTTGTATCTCCAGAAATTTATACAGACTGTTTTCTCACTGGAGAACCGGAAGCCATTGGCGACACTCCAAGAGTACAGACGGTCGAGACAACGCTGAAGACAGCGTTCCAGGAGACACGTTCTCTGGGCACTGCAGTAAATCGCAAATTCGTCCACAAAAAGGGAGCCAGATACGTCGGCCGGAAGACAATCCATAATTGGGTTAATTTCTATGGCGAAAAGTGCGACGCTCAACACAGATCCTTGTGGCACCCATTCTCCTGGCAGAAGGTGTCCGACAGAACAGAGCCCACTCGTACACGGAACCTTCCATCTAGTAAAAAGGCTTGGATAAAATTGGGGAGGCGGCCGCGAAAGCCCCATGCATGGAACGTGCGGAGAATACCCGCCCTCAAACAGGTGTCATAAGCCTTTTCCAAATCAAAAAACACAGCCACCGTCTGGCGCTTACGCAGAAAGTTATCCATAATATAGGTCGATGTCTAGGTAACGAGGTGGTTGATAGCAGAACGATGCCTATGAAATCCGCACTGGTTGTTGGTAAGGAGACAGCGCAATTCGAGTAGCCAAATCAGCCGAGCATTAACCATGCGTTCCATCACCTTGCAAACACAGCTGGTGAGAGAAATGGGGCAATAACTCGAAGGAAGATGTTTGTCCTTCCCTGGTTTTGGTATGGGAACAACAATTGCTTCACACCAGCATGTGGGGACCTGACCTTCAATCCATATGCGATTATAAGTGCGGAGGAGAAAACATTTACCTGCAAGAGAAAGGTTTTTCAGCATCTGTATATGAATTGCATCAGGCCCTGGAGCAGAAGATCGGGACACAGAGCACGTTCAAGCTCCTGCATGGTGAAGATGGCATTGTAACTTTCCCGATTCAGAGATTGGAAGGAAGGTGGCCGTGCCTCTTCTGTCTGTTTTCGAGGGAGAAAGGCGGGGTGATAATGGGTGGAGCTCGAGACTTCTGCAAAAGATTGACCTAAAGCGTTGGATATATCGGCTGGGTCTATGAAGACTTCATTTGCGACAGTCAAGCCAGGAATTGGGGAGTGGACCTTTGTGCCAGATAACCGGCGCAGCCCCCCCCCCCCAGACAATAGAAGAAGGAGTAAATCTGTTAAATGAACTAGTAAAAGCAATCCAGCAAGCCTGTTTGCTTTCCTTGATGACTCAACGGCATTGCGCTCGTAGACGTTTGTAATTGATACAGTTCGCCAACGTTGGGTGGCGGCAAAAGGGTGCGTAGAGCACGTCTGCAGGCTCTAACAGCATCGCGACATGCCGCAGTCCACCAGGGGACTGGGACTCCATGTGGAGAAGACGAAGTACGTGGAATGGAATATTCGGCAGCATTGAGAATGACTTCCGTGAGGTATTTGACCTGACTGTCACAGGTGGGGAAGTTCCCATCATGGAAAACCGCCAGTGAGGAGAACAGTCCCCAGTCAGCTTTCGAGATGTTCCAACTAGCGGAACCCGGAGGTAGGGTATGATGTAAGAGATGAATTATGCAGGGGAAATGGTTGCTCGAGTATGTATCAGAGAGAGCATACCACTCAAACCGATGCCCAAGTTGAGCAGTACAAATTGAGAGGTCCAAGTGAGAGTAGGTATGCGTTGTATCTGAAAGAAAGGTTGGTGCACCTGTGTTTAGGCAGACAAGATTAAGATGATTGAGAATGTCTGCTAAAAGGGAGCCTCTCTGGCAACAGGTCGGAGAACCCCATAGGGGGTGGTGGGTGTTGAAATCGCCTATCAACAAAAAGGGGGAAGGAAGTTGGGCAACAAGGTGCAGCACATCTGCCCTAGTAAAGGGGGGTATAGATGTTACAAAGGGAGAAGGAAAAGGTGGGAAGAATTATGCGGACGGCAACTGCCTGCAGTTGAGTGTGCAGTGGAATAGGATGGTAGTATATGTCATCTCTAACAAGCAACATAACCCCTCCATGGGCTGCAATACCCTCCACAGGGGGCAGGTCAAAACGCATGGAGGTATATTGTGAAAAAACTATGTTGTCGCGTGGGCGTAACTTCGTTTCTTGAAGTCCGACCACAAATGAACGATGCAGCCTGAGTAGAAGTGTCAATTCATCTCTGATGGAACAAATGCCGCGAATATTCCATTGAAGGAGATCCATAAGGTGAGAAAATAGAAAAGAAAAGCGAGGGGAGATCACCTTGCTGGCCACTGAGGGTCTGACTTCGAGGGAATGCAGCTACTGGAACCTACAGATAAAGGGTCATGTTTACATCGCTTCATCTGGAGTGTCCGCCACCTCTCTGGATTTATCAGCAGGGGCAGCTTCCTCCGCAAGTAAGGGCCGGATGATCGGCTAGCAGTAGCACGGCCTGGTGAGACAGAGGAAGACCGGGTGGTGCCACTGCTAGATGGCGTGACAGTTGAGTCGCGCCGTGGCGGGGAAGGAGAGGAACTCTTTTTTCTGTGTGCCTTCTTAGAGGAATGACGATGAGTTGTGTGTGCAGACGTAGGTTGTGCAGGCTCAGATTTTAAGAAATCGTCACGGACAGGCTCTTTTTTGGAAGTCCGGGCATCCGATTTAGACACCCGTGATTTGGGAGGAGCTGCTGATGGCTGTGTTTTTCAGTGAGAGCAAGTGAGTGGAGAGGTTGACTGGGCAATCCTTGGACTGGTCGATCTGACAACCATGTCACTAAAAGTAAGTTTCACATGTTTGTGTGCCAACCTCCTTAGTAGGGCGAGGAGGGGCAAGGACAGTGCTGTATTTACCCGCTGGAAGCTCAGCGGGCTTTCGACCAGCTAGTATCTTCCGCGCAGCAGAGGTCGAAACTTTTTCACGTGCTCTTCTTTCTTGGATTACCCACTCCTCCTTGTAAACAGGGCAGTCTCTGGATGAAGCAGCATGGTCGCCCATGCAGTTGATGCAGTGAGGGGATGGAGGTGGACAGTCCCCCTCATGAGCGCCCCTGCCGCAGTTGACGCATTTGGCTGCATGAGGGCAAGACTCACGGGTACGATTATACCTGTGGCACTGGTAACATTGTGTGGGATTCGGGATATAGGGGCGAACTGATATGATTTCGTAGCCAGCTTTGATTTTGGAAGGGAGATCCACCTTGTCAAAAGTAAAAAATACGGTTTGGTTTGGTATCAAACCTGTATCATCCTTTTTCATAACACTATGGACAGCTATGACATCCTGATCAGTCAAATAGTCCTTTATTTCTTCATCTGATAACCCGCCGAGGTATCGAGAATAGACCACCCCACATGATGAGTTAAGGGTACGGTGGGCTTCGACTTTTACCGGGAAGGTGTGAAAAGCATGGCTCGGATCAGTTTTTGAGCCTGAAAGGTATTATCTGTTTCTAAAAGCAAACCCCAATTATGTTGACGAGAACATTTCTTCAACTGACCTGCAATGGCATCTACACCCTTCTGAATTATGAAGGGATTGACTTTGGAGAAATCATGACCATCAGTACGGGTAACGATCAGAAACTTAGGAACGTTTGGTAGTATTTTCTTTGTTTGAGGGGCGTCCAACTTTCATTTTTGGGTTGAAGTCAAAAGGGAAGAGAGAGAGGTCATTGCAGAAGTGTCCCCCATGATTACCGGCATCTCCGATGGTGTGCTCCTTCCTAATGGGGAACCCTCACTGAGGGCTCACCCGCCTTAGGTGATTGTCCACAGCTCAGGTCACACCTCCTGAGAAATGGATGGAGGGACCAATCGGCACGGTCTGAAGGTTACAGCTCGGGTGATCACCCCTCCCTGAGCCTGGCCTTTACCAGGGGGTACGTGCGAGCCCTACTTGTCTACCCTACTTGTCTACCCCATCTCCTGCTACGCATGGGGATGCGTGGGTCGGCCTTCACACACGCACAGGGAGGAAGGAAGAACAATAGAGGATGGAGAGAGGGAGATTGAAAAGTGAGGAAATGGAGAATCTCAAACACCGAAGCGGAGATGGTATGGATGGCTCCAAGGTAGGAACAACAGATTAAGAAGAATGAGCGGAAAAAGCGAGTGAAAGGAAGGAAGGTCCTTAGGAAAAGGAAAGCGTAGAAAAGGAGATGACCTACAGTTACTCAGACACCCGTCTCCGGGCAAAGGCACGAACAGGGGGGGAGGGGGGGGGAGTGTGAAGCCGCCTGGGAAGGAAGAAAGGCTACTTCGGCTCGGGGCCCGTGTGTGCCACACAGGTACCCAAAAAAGAGCTGTGGGCCCCCTGGGGGGGGAGGGGCAGTTTCTCTGTGTTTTTATTATATCAGATCTGATGATGGCAGTTTAATCTGCTGAAACCGGCCATCTTAATAAAGTAACAATCTTGGCTGTTTGTTACATAACCAACAGAAAGTTCTTCTGGAGTTCTGGTCCATCACATCATCAATAACCCATCTGTTATTAACTGGTTGTGTAACTATTTTCCACAAGCTTTTGTGTGCTACTGTTAAATCTCAAAGACTTGATGGAGTAGTTGGGTTATTCCACTGCAAATCATCAGATTTTAGAAAAATCTAGTATGTATGGAAAATTCTGTAATTATCGAATATTACAATTTTGAATACCTGAAATACGTGCAAGATCATAATGGACTGCAAGTTGTCTCACTGAGCAGCTTGTATAAAGTGTAATTACTACCAATATATACATGTATTACACCAATGGTTAACTATTTTACTGTATATTGATAATGTGGATGTGTGCACCCATTCTGAGCACAGAAAGTTGTTAAAAACGAACTGGAATGTTTCAATTTTAATTGCCCTGTGCAGTTTGTTATGTTTGCCTGTTATAGTATTTAACACTATATTTGCTTTTAGAATTTACATGATTTCGCCCAGTTGACTTCATTGATTTCAATGTAAGCTTTAGATGGTTTTAATAAAAGCAGGTATTTTACCCAAACATCTTTCTCTTCAGACACATCCATAACAAAATCAAGTTGTCTGAAGCTAAATATAAAACTGGAAAATTTCAAAAATCTGAGTTTGCATTTTCGAACTATGCTCAGTGACATTTCTTCGCCACTAGACATGGAAAGAGTGCCTGTGATTTGGGAAAGGGTGGGGGCAGTAAAAATACTGGATGCCAAGAGTAGTATTAAACAGAGGCGGTTATTCAGGGTAAGTAGGTGAAGTGGCACTTCACCAATACTTTATCTTGCCGCTCTTTAAAAAAAATCTGATTTTTACTCCAAATATACTACCTTGCTCTTAACAGGCGCAATGCTCCTGTTGTCGCAAGAATGTCGAGCCTGACCAGGCCTAGTGAAGAGGCCACCCTCCATAGCCCAACCTCACAGGCAGAGTGTAACAGTACAGCCAATGCCTGAACCTGTGCATGGAGGGGGCGAGGGGTGAAGAAGCCTCCCCTTCCTTGTACTCCAACCTCATAGGCAGCTTGAATCACTACAAATATGTGGCAGAAAAGAGGTGAAACATTCTGTTGAAGCCTCAAGCCTTACTTTCAAATGTTTGTGGTTCATGAAATTCCCATGGTTGTGCTATTCTCCAACTCTGCAAAAACTATTTTGTTGGCCATGCTTGCTTTTTAGCAATAAAAGCAATGTTTGGAATAGACAAGGATTTGCTTCTTTGTAAAAAACAAGATGATTACACAAACACTCAGATTTGGCAGAGCATTTAAAGTGCCAGGTTAATTTGAAAAGTGTAGAAAGAAATCTAAATATAATTTCAGATGCACTAAACGAAAATGCTAGACTGTATACCATGCAGTTCAATGAAAACGTGTATGAACAGACTTTTCCTACAATTAGTTATAGATGCAGTACTTTATTTAAACAAACAAGAATTAGTATTTGGCAGCCATGATGAATCACTAGACTCCATAAATCGTGTGAACTTTAAGGATCTATTGACATTAATTGTACCGAGGAGTCCTGAAGAATTACAGAACACCAATATTCCAAAATAAAAAATGTGTTCAGCGGCGAATCAAAAAGTATACAGAATGAGCTAACTGACTGCACATCAGACTACATCAGTAATTATGTAAAAACTGAGTTGGAAAGTACTGAATTTTTTTCTGTCCAGGTGGACGATACAACAGACATTACACAGGTGTTACAGTCTTCTGTAATAGTCAGATTCATCAATGGTAAAGATTTTTAGTGGGGTGTTTCATAGGTTTCTATGATGTAAGTGTCAACAGATCGCCAGAAACTTTGTTTGCTTTATTGGTCAATATCTTGGGACCATTGGAGTACGAGTGCAAATTAGTAGGGCAGTGGTATGATGGTGCAAGTGTGACGTATGATCATTTAAATGGGCACCATCAAAAAATTAAGGACAAAGCTCTTTTTGTAGTATTTGTACACTGTTTGGGACATCGAATAAATCTAGTCTTGCAACAGAGTTGACAGAAAATACAAAAGTGACGTATCTCTTTTTTCTTTTATTACTGGAATTCCTACCTTTTTCCATCATTCAGCAAACAGCTCATATGCCATTACTTTGGCATTGGGACCATGAATTCCAACTGTAATACCTGTTCGTTGGAGCTCTAACTCGAAATTATTGCATGTGATTGTGGATAACTGGGAAAAGCTGAAAGAGGTTTTTGAAACCATAGTTTGCTGTGAACAGTCTGGTGATAATTCCATTCATTTTGCTAGAGGTTTTCTAAATGTCATGAACAATTGTGAGTAGTATTTCATGACATGTATTTCATGACATAGTTTGTTTGACAGATATACTGCCTGATGTCTTGCAGAAGAGATCGTTGGACATTGACTACTGTATATCTAATGTAAGGTCTACATGTGATATGCTAAACAGGAGGAACAAACTATTTTTCAGTCATCTTCCAAAAGGCCAGAAAAATGATAGATATGAGTATCTCAAGAGAATACTGTTCTCTCTCTCTCTCTCAGGGTGGAAGTGTTCAAATGTATTGAGCCCCATATTATGAAATTTTAAATAACATTTTGATGGAAATGGACGAGAGATTTCGTGACTGTGAAAAAATTCAGTCTGTTTGCCTTGCTGATACCACAAACTTTGAATACTACTAGACATGTTTTCCTTCTGCAGCACTTGAAAACCTGCAAACAGTCTTTGGGCCTGTATTCTCCAAGAGACAACACTTAAGAAACACACACTCTATCTTGTATTCTGGGGAGAAGTACAGAAATATTTCCTCTGGAAAGATGTTAGAAATGCTTAATGAGGATAAGTACATTTTTACAGATAGCCTACTTGTAAACTGGTCTCTGTTATTCTGTCCATCTGTTCTGCAACAATATCTGCTGAAAGAAGCTTTTCTTGCCTATGTGTATAGACATCACCCACACGTTTGCAGCCTTAAATGACCGACATATTGATTTTGTACAAGAAATAGGTAAGTAAACTTATTATGATAAGCTTCTGTAGGTGTATTTTTCATTTCTGCTAGCTCTTCACCAAGCTCCACAGTCACGAGCTGGCACTGGTATTAAAGAATTTAACCAATTTCTTCACAGTGCACTAAATTTGCAACACAAGAGATAAAGGGTATTCAGTTTTTCTTACTAACATCAGAAGAAGCAGAAACTAACTATGCAGTGTTACTGAATGAAAGGATAGTTAAGTATACACTTAGGACTATTTCAGACACACCAAACATGCCACCACTTTATACAAGCTGGGAAAGATGTAAGCCGAGTTAAGGTGTAACAAACTACATCTTCTGGGTAATATCACACAATGCAGAGCTACAAAGCCTGCCCAAGACTATAATGCATAGTATCAACTGTGTTACAACATTATTTGTCTCAATGACATTATGTGGTACCTCACCTTTATTATGGTCTGTTCTGAAGACAACAAATATGTTTTGGTAAAATACCTGCTTCCACCTACACCAGCTACAGCTTACTTTCAACCAATGAAGTCAGCTGAGTGAAACTCGGGGACAATGTAAAACCAAATATTGGGCCAAGCACTAAAACAGACGGCTCACCTGTAGACGGGGATACCGCCTGCAACTTTGACCCTTGACGCCATCGCAGTGTGGTAGTATTTAGGTGGGCGCGTGTTTGTAGAAGGCGTGAGTGATTATGTGGTGGTTGAGTTAAAGACGATAGTTTGTTTACAAACAAAACAGATTAATATTTTGTGTTGAAAAAGTGATCTGTAGCTTCTCTCTAATGGTTAGGTGTAGGTTAACTGAGAGTTTTTTTTTTTTTTTTTCACATGCGAGCGTCAAAGGCGCGTATTTTTGGGCTAAGACTTGTGATCGATGGTACATTCTGTTATCTAAAATAACTACAGATTATTTGTATCTACAATACAGGAGTATTAGGATATCCCGTATACTGGTTTGTCGACATCTTGGGTCGCAGCAGACGGGTGGTATCCCAGTTTACAGTTAGGCCTAACAGACAGGAGCTCTCCCTGGAGAGGGAAATTGAAATTAAAATTTTGGAAATCAGTACTCAAAGTAAGGAAAGACTCATCCTTCAATGTTTCCTGTGCAGCTTTCTGTTTAGATAATGGGTAATGTTCAAGAGTGCAAAAGAAATTGTTTACTACAAATTCAAGCTGAATATATGATACTGTCAATTGGCTACACAGCGAGACAATTTGCAGTACATACTGACCTTGTGTTTGAGGGCTTCAAAATACTGATTTTTGATAATTTAATTACTTTCCAAACCCAAAAAGTCTGTGTGCATGCAAGTAATACAACCAAATCTGCCCAGTAAATTCTGCTTCCTCACCTTTTTTATAGGCTACACACCAAATATTTCAGTAAGCTGTCATTCACACAAGAGGTGCAAAGTATTGCAAACATACAAAAATGTGGTAAGATGTGTACATTACTTCTCAGCCACAAATCAGAACAACAAAATATCTACTGCATCATAACTTTTTCTGGGATTGGTTTACTCCCTCTCCAATTTGGCTCACCTGAAGATGGCGATATCACCTGTCAACTTTCACTCGTGACGTCATCGCAGTGCAGTAGTTTTGAGGTGTGTGTGTGTGTGTGTGTGTGTGTGTGTGTGTGTGTGTGTAGAAAGCGTGAGCAATTATGTGGTAGCTGAGTAAAAGACGACAGTTTGTTTACAAGCCGAACATACATTATAGATTACAATATCGTGTTTAAAAAGAGATATGTAGATTCTCTCTGATGGTGAGGTATAGGTTAACAGAGAGAATTTGGCTAAACTGCAGAGTCTGTTGCCCACGTGCTGAAAATGTTGGTGACACTACAGAATATCTATGTATACACCACAGCAGTCGACAATAGGGCAGGTACACCATATTTTATTTATTTTATGAGCTGTATGAAACAGTGATCATTTTAAATGAAAGTTAGGTTAATTATAGGTTAAACAAGAAGTTTTTTTTTTTTATATTATGTGAGGGCACACAGCACCCGAATCTCCGATTCAGAAACACTCAAATTACTGTTTTCCCATAGTTGCTCGTGGCAACGTTGCCAAATAAGTGCCATGCTAACAACATGGACAACAGACACTGCAGTTTTACCAAGAATTTTATTTGTCAACTGAACGCCGAAAGCGCGAATTTTTGGGCTGAGACCTGTGATCGATGGTACATTCTGTTACCTGTAATTACACGGATTACTACAGATTATTTGTTATCTACAATACAGAAGTATTAAGATTTCCTGTATACTGGTTTTCTGACATGTTGACGTCATGGGTCAAAGCTGACAGGTGGTACCCCAGTCTTCAGTTATGCACCCCATTTCAATACCTGAGCTATGAGTACATTACCATGGCACAACACCAATTTGATGATTTCTAATGGAATTACACATTGCTAAATACGAGTTTTAAGGCAAAACTTCCTGGCAGATAAAATTGTGCGCTGGAACCAGGGAACTTTGCTTTTAACAGGCAAGCACTCTACCGAATGAGCTGTGCCGGGTTAGCTCACTTGTTAGAGTGCTCGCGTCGAAGAGCAAAGGTCCCAGGTTTGAATTCCAGTTCCAGCACACAATTTAACCTGCCAGGAAGTTTCATATCAGTGCACACTCCCATGCAGAGTGAAAGTTTCATTCAAGATTTAAGGTATAGGCATGTATTATAATATGCTTCTGTATTGCCAAACTATTATTACTACCAAGAAGTGTTCCCCCCCCCCCCACCTGTAAAATAAATTACAATTAGTGAATGGATAATTGTATTCTTAATCACTATCCATGATACATTCCAGTTAGCTTTGACGTGTGTGCATGTGAGATTGCTGGTGGCGTGAGTAATTATGTGGCGACTTGAGTTAAAGATGATAGTTTGCTTACAAGGAAAACAAACGCCAAAGATGGCAAATTTTAGCTTGACACTTGATCAGTGGTACATTCTGTTGTTGTAATCTGTAATTTACGAGGATAACCACAGGTTATAAATTATCTACAATACATGAGTATTAAGATATTATCGCATACACTGGTTTCCACATTTCTTGCGTCATGGGCCAAAGCTGAGGGGTGGTATCCCGGTCTTCAGTTATGTCAACCCGAGCGGTGATATCCCGAACTTCAGTTTCACCAAGTATGGGGTAATCACAAATAAACCATCTTTTAGGGGATAGATACTGTTTTTAATTAAATTGGTATTTATCTTACGTTCTGTTCACCTAAATAATCACCATAATAAATGTTACAAGTTTACATAAAAATGTTCAAATGTTCGTTAAACTTATGGGACTTAACTACGGGGGTCATCAGTCCCTAAACTCACAAACTACTTATAAACTAGCTTACACTAAAGACAGCACAAACATCCATGCCCGAAGGGAGGGGGGTGGGGGTGTTCGAACCCCCGACGTGCATCGCAGCGTAGCGTAGCGCCTCAATGTGCTCGGCCGCGGCCAAGTTTACATATTATTTATAGAACCATTCACAGTCCAAAATATCAAAACACAAATAAACGGATTTCGATGTTAATCGAAGTAACCTACATTCTTCTTTGCATAAACGGAAAAAGCTGACACTTCTTTCTTCGCGATCACAGGTGCCATTCCTTAACCACAACACCACACGCTCAGCCGGTCACAAATGTGCAGACAACAAATCTGTCCAAAGCTCTTACAAAATAGATAATAAACTAAGCACTGTAAACAGTGTATCGAAACATGTACTATCGATATATTTCAGATGTGTCATAGTTGCATTGCAGACAGATTCACACAAGCAACGTAATTGAAACAACAACGGTTATCTTTGTGCATTTGTATCACAGTATAATATACACAGTAGCAAGACTCACTGCTGTGAAAGTTGTTACTAACTCTGGAACTCGGCGCGTATTTTTTTTAAAAAAAAAAAAAAAAAAAAAAAAAAAAAAAAAAATAATAATAATAATAATAATAATATGTAAAGATGAGGATGCAAGATTTCAGTACTTTTCTGCCTCTGGAACGAACACAAAATTTCGGAAAGCAATTACGACAGAGGATCATTTGACAATGACACACCGATTCCTTTTCCACTTTTGTATCTACATACAATATTAAAAAGCTCAATATGCAATATTATTCTTCGGGTTTGCGACGACATTGTTCAAGTTTTAAGGCCAATTCACACTGTCCGGCACGTCACGTCCCGTCACCGTCCGTCAGAACATTTCGCAATGTATTTCTAATGGCGGCATTCACACTGTCCGTCACGTCACGTCAACGTCACGTCAAGCTTTCTTGAGAAGAATGTTTTGACGGAACGACCGTCTGCTAACATCGGAAGTTAACCTATTTTCGTCACGCGAATTACATGTTGCACTCGACTATTGCACTGTTTATATGCAAATATGACTTATTCATCTTTATTTTGTTGTTATACTTCGTTTTAGGAGTAAATCTCAAACGTTTCATGACTACTTAAATATTTTTGTCAATTTTGTGTCTCTCTGAAATTGACGTCGGATATCTGAAAGCAAAAAATGGTTTATGTTATGTAACATTGTAACAGAAAAGACTGAAGCAAAGTGTTTATTTGAATAAGATAGTAATATGATTACGCATTTTTCATTAAATAACATTTGAAATGAAAAAGTCAGTTCTAATGAACGACAAAAATTCAGTTGTTTACGATGGTATTAACGATGTCAACGGGCAAATCGTAATGGATAAAGTACACAGGCGCTATTTATGCTCTTACAAGTATTGTTTGATGTCTTCATATGTTTATTTTTTCGCTTGAAAATAGATGTCGATGGTTTGAAATGTTGTTTCAGTTCCCAGTAAGTTGGCCAAAAACATACTATAGGAACTATTCTTATCATAACAAGTACCCGTAGGGGTATTTATAAATTCAGAATTCATCATTTAACTCCTTTATTCATATATCAAAAATGTTACTCGCTCAACAACTGAAACAATAATAAAACAAAAAACTAAACCTACGAAAAAACATATATAAAGACAAAGGATAAATGTACTGTCTTTCACTTGCTCAAAGAATAATAACTATACACTGTACAGTTTATTCAGCAATATGTGATTCCCACATAGCTCCCCTGCGGTAAAGCGGAGCACCAGGAATGTATGGAAATTTGTATTTAATGCACCGTCCTGCTCTTGAGGTACCAATAGGAATATTTGGCTTTTCTTCAGTAGGCGTTTGCTCTGTCGATGGTGGCGTGTAATCTTCTTGATCGACATGTGTATCTTGTTGATTCAGCTGTATATAACGTCTCACTTCTGTTCGTGCTTCCCCTCTTCGGACCAAAGCATGTGTGCTGGCTTAACTCTGTCCAGGGAAACTGTTTGCGGCTTATCATTAAATAAAATATTCATGGTATGTTCACTTCTTGATAGCACCTTATGTGGCCCGGAGTATGGAGGGTGTAACGGCGGTCTTACAGCATCTGTTCGTAACCACACATGAGAACAAGACCTAAGTCCTTTGTGCACAAATGTCTTTTCTACGCCGTGACGAGTGCCTTGCACAGGGCGAAGCTTGGTTATATGTTCTCGTATCAGCCGCAGGACGTAAGGGATGTCCTCTGTTGTTGCCGCTGGTGGCGCAACGAAAAAATTCTGCAGGCAGACGTAAAGTTTCCCCGTAAACTAGCTCTGCAGTAGAAGCTTCCAACTCTCGTTTGTAAGCAGTCCTAAGACCTAGTAAAACTAGTGGCAATGCTGAAATCCAGTTCTCAGTATGACACATCAAGGCAGCTTTGAGTGTCCTATGCCATCTCTCGACCATGCCATTACTAGCTGGATGGTATGCAGTCGTATGGTGATGGCGAAAACCACATAGATTGGCTAGTTCTAAAAATAATGTAGACTCAAACTGACGTCCTTGATCTGTGGTCACATACACAGGACAGCCGAAACGTGCAACCCACATAGATAAAAAACTTCCGTGCCACTGTCTCTGCCGAAATGTCAGCCAACGGTTCTGCCTCTGCCCATCTTGTAAAACGATCCACTGCCGTCAGCAAAAAACGGTATCCTTCCGAAGATGTTAGAGGTTCCACAATGTCAATGTGGACATGTGCGAAACGTGCGGTAGTTGGCGGAAATTCTCCCACTGGTTTGTGGACATGTCGCCCAATTTTGCTTCTTTGACATGCAATACATGCTCTTGCCCAGGTACAACAGTCCTTTGTAACGTTTGGCCACACAAAACGGTCCGTTATCAGTTTCACTGTAGTGTTAGCGCTTGGGTGAGCTATTCCATGGATGCTATCAAAGACTTCTTTTCGCAATCCTTCGGGAATAAAAGGTCTAGGCTTGCCTTGTGATACATCACACCAGATGTTGACTTTTTCTCCCGCTGGTTGGACTTGACGCAGTCGCAATCCTGTGGTGGTATTTAGCCGATAATCTCTTAATTGGTTATCTGTGGTTTGAGCTGCTGCTAATTTTTCATAATCTATTGTTTGAGAAATGGCTCCACTTCTTGACCAGAAATCAGCAACGATGTTGTCTGCCCCTTTTATGTAACGCAAGTCTGTAGTGAATTGACCGATGAACTCTAACTGTCGGAACTGTCGTGGAGAACAATTATCCTTGAGCTTGTTGAATGCAAACGTAATAGGTTTGTGATCGGTGTAAATCGTACATGGTCTTGTTTCTACATATGAGCGAAAATATCTCACTGCTTCATAGATTGCAAGGAGTTCCCTACAATATGCACTCCATTTCATTTGTGTTGGCGTGAGTTTGCGTGAAAATAAACTTAAAGGTTGCCAGCAACCTTGTACACTCTGATGAAGAGCTGCTCCTATTGATTGCTGACTGGCATCAACTACTATAGCTAACATTGCTTTCGGTAATGGGTAAGACAACAAAACTGCTTGTTTTAAGTTCTTTTTAACCAACTCAAATGCTTGCTGCATTTCTGGTGTCCACGCTAACGGTCGTCGCCCACTTGTGTTCATCCCTGCTAATGCTTCTGTCAAGGGTGCCTGTACTTCAGCTGCTCCTGGTAAGTGCTGACGATAGAAATTAATCGCTCCTAAAAATCTTCTAAGTTGTTGGTAATCTGTGGGACGAAGCATTTTATCTATGGTTGCTATCTTCTCTTCCGGAGGTTGTATTCCGTTTGCTGATACTGTGTGGCCTAAGAATGTGACCCTGTCTTGGCGAAACGTGCACTTTGCCTCATTGATTATGATGCCATATTTATTTAGCCGTTCGAAAATGCCCTTAAGGTGCTCTTCATGCAATGCTTTAGACGCAGAAAATACCAAAATATCATCTAAATATGCAAAACAACATTGCAGTCCCCTGAGTACTTCATCCACAAATCGTTGCCAGGTTTGTGCTGCATTTTTCAATCCAAAAGGCATTCTGACATACTCAAAAAGCCCAAAAGGTGTGATGACTGCCGTTTTGGGTATATCTTCTTCTGCTACTGGAATTTGATGATATGCCTTTTTACAATCGATCACGCAAAATATTGTTGCACCTGCTAAAACATTAGTAAAATCCCTTAAATTGGGTATTGGATAACGATCGGGGATTGTACGGGCATTAAGTAACCGGTAATCGCCACAGGGCCTCCAAGAGCCGTCTTTTTTTCGTACGAGATGTATAGGTGACGACCAAGGGCTGCCCGATCTGCGTAATACACCTGATTGTAACAAACTTTCAAATTCCGTCTTAGCTGCTACGAAACGGTCTGCAGACAGTCTTCGTGGCCGTTGTGAAACTGGTTGGCCAGGAGTCGTCTTAATGCGATGTACAGTGTTATGCAGTAACTTCGGCATTGGCGTCCCTGCGTTATCAATCTCGTTTTTTACTGCCACAGCATTAAAACAATCAGTAGCGTGACATGTGCATCTTCCACGTATACCCGTGACCACTTCACCATCTTTCTTAATCTGTGCTGCACTGATATGCACTTCAATATTATTTTTACTTAGGAAATCCGCACCTAGTATAGCTTCTGATACTTCAGCTAGTACAAAGTTCCACCTAAAACTACGTTGAAAACCTAAATCTACTTCTAACTCACACTTTCCAAAAGTCGCTATTGGAGATTTATTAGCTGCTGCAAGAAGCAATGATTTTGTAGCAGTTGAAGCTTTGTCATTTATATACGATGATGCACCTTGGAAAGAACCACTTGGTAGTGCGCTTATATCAGAACCGGAGTCAATTAGATAACATCGTCCTGTTCTCACGTCTGCAACGTACAATCTTTGTGATATAATAAGAGAAGTTGACAAGTTACTCACCATGCTGAGTCCCCCGTTGTTCTCACCTTCAAATGCACAAGGTTTCGTGCACCTCGTCGCCCTGCTGCCAAACCGTCGATGAAACCAACATACGTCCTTCTGTCCGCTATCTTGTTTGTTTCCTTGAACTTTAGCTGAACTACAGTCTTTGTAAACGTTTTTTACCTACAATAACTGTGACACTTGGCTTTGCAGATCGTTTAGCTTTTGCGTGAGTTCGTATAACTGCTTAGCGGTGTCTACTTTCCTGCTAGTCTGTATCGATGCCATTTCTTGTTGTTCTACGTTCATTTGTTGTTCTGAGTTATCTGTGACCATTGCCAACATTGACGCACTATTATTGTCCAATGTTGCATGAACTTTGTCGGCTACTTTTATTAGGGAACGAGTATCTTCTTTTTCACATGCTGCTACCGCCGCTTTAACCGTTCCGGGCAATTGCGTAATCCATATGTGCTGTAACATAACGTCCGATACGTCTGCTTCAGATACGATGCCGCGTAGATGACGCCAATATTCGGAAGGTGTCCTATCGCCCATATTTTCGCTCTTGAGTACTCGTTGTATTCGTTGACTTTGTGGCTTGGACATTCTATCGATCAGCAGTGATTTTAATTTTGTATATGGGCGTTCCAACGGTGGTGCAAGGATGACATCTCCACCTATAACAGCTGCTCTGGAATCCAACGCATTCACTGCTATTGCAAATTTCGTACGTTCTTCTGCGATTCCATTCTGTTCGAAAGCCAGCTCGAGCATAGCAAACCAAAGTTCCGGTTTGTCTGGCATAAACTGTGGTGTGCGTACTTTCAAGTGCGGTCCGTTTACCGTTGCACATCTATTGGTTATCGGACTCATTTCTGCGTTCTCTTGTTGCACTACTTTTGCTTGTAAGTCTTCAATATGTTTTTGCAGCTCGTCGCGGATCTCTTCTAATTGTCTTCTTGCCTGCGTCTTCGTCGCGCTATGTGACGACGATGTTGTCTGATTTTGTATCTCCCTATTGTCTGTCTTTTGCGGGGTCACCACTTTATAGGAACTATTCTTATCATAACAAGTACCCGTAAGGGTATTTATAAATTCAGAATTCATCATTTAACTCCTTTATTCATATATCAAAAATGTTACTCACTCAACAACTGAAAGAATAATAAAACAAAAAACTAAACCTACGAAAAAACATATATAAAGACAAAGAATAAATGTACTGTCTTTCACTTGCTCAAAGAATAATAACTATACACTGTACAGTTTATTCAGCAATATGTGATTCCCACAATACACTGTAAAGTTTTCTTTGGCCGTCAATAGCACTTAGCGTTGTTGTTCCCCCTTTCTAGTATTAAACTATGACTTTCTACATAACAGATCGCCACTCATAACCCCACTTTCAACACCGCGTTTTGAGATGGGCGAAGTGACGTGACAGACACTGACGGACAGTGTGAATACAACTCGACGTGACGGTTCCGTGACGTGACGGACAGTGTGAATTGGTCTTTATCCCAAGAAGTGAAGGTAGAATAGATGATATTAAATTTATGATAAGAATATATAATACCCTATTTAATGCTTTATTTTATCTTATTAATTGTTAGGAAGCTGGCACATGTACCCTGCACTACACATTTCTGAAATGCTCTTAAAAATAGAATACTTTTAAGTGCTTTGAAACGATTGGCATGATACAGTCACTAATATGACATTACAAATTGCGAGGCTACTTTCTGCACAAATAAGATATCTAATTTAATCTAATCACGAGAAATAATGGTACTGTACATGTACGAGATCTGAGACATTTCTCGTATATGCCAAGAAAGCGATATAAGAAAATGTATGTGTGGGATGGTCTTCATATAAGTTTTGTGAGGTGATGGTTTGGTGATGTATGAGGTGATGTATTGGGACATGTCAAATTGAAATGTCGCTCAAACATGTTGCGCTACATTTATCCCTATGTAAACATACCTTGACATATACAGTCCTGATACTCCTGCTGACTTTTGTCATACACTGCGACAGCAGCACTCCAAGCGGCCGGCAAGCTACATTTCTGAATGGTGGATGAGTGCGAATAGTATCATTTATATAGATTTTAACAATTCTTTTACACTAGGGAATGTATTTAGAGCCATAAAAATAGATAATCACTTAATAACAGCCCAAATTTGTCTTTCTTGGGTTTCCTAATATCCCTGGCAAGGTGTGAAATGGTACCTTGCAGTTTATGCACGGTTATCTTGTAATCTATATTTTTTACTGAAAAATTTAATTTTCTATTAAAATTAAGAAATGGTGAGCATACTCGGAAGACCTGCCCTTTGGAAGAAAAAAGTAGATTTTCTTCTCAGGATCATTAAGGTTTCTTCACTAAAATTCCATTAAAAACGGTGAGGGTGGAACGTAGGAAACATATATACCAAGAGCCTATATTCAATGTGTGCTAGGCGAGCACTGCACAGCCTGTCAAATGCTAGCAGCTGAGCTGAGACTTGTGGAGGGGGAAACGTTTTGTGGCATGGCTGCACACAGCACTGAGGAAATGGCTACGGGGACTGAGCGGGAGGGTGCACACACACACAGTTCTTGGAAGAGGGATGTGGTCTGATGTCACTGTAGCCATGCCGCCAACCCAGTGCACACCTCGCTAGTGGGTCTTGTGGAGAGCAAAGCGTTCTGTGGTGCGGCCGCACACTGCGTGAGGAAATGTAATCACGAGGGCTGAGGCGTGTGAGTGTGCTTGCACTCAGTTCTTGGGAGAGGCCTGCGGTATGACATCACTGTAGGTGTGCGGCCAAGCCTACCAAAACCCAGGTGCCATTGTAGGTAGTACCACCCCGTCCTTCTGTCCCTGTGATTTCTATCTCACCCTCCATCACTGTCCCACCTGACTCACCCCTACCCTAAAGTATCTGGGCCTCACTATTGATTGCACCCTAACCTGGACTCCTCACCTCTGCAATATCCACGAAAAAATCCACTCCCGCCTCCACCTCCTCAAACTCCTTGTTGACTGAACCTGGGGCTAAACCCTTCCACCGTCCCATATATCTACAATCCCTCATCTGTCTTATCCTCTGTATAGCCCATCTAGTCTGGATCTCCGCCCCCCCCCCCCAAATCCTTCTACAAATCCCTGGAGATACTACTGCACCATGCCCTCCGCCTTGCCTTCCATATCCCCCTTTATCCCCCCTCTCTCACGCAGATCCTCTATTATCTCATTTCTTTCCCCCACTTCGTCCTCTTTGTTGAATATCTCTGCCTCTGTTACCTATCCCGCAATTTAGACTTTCTGTTGCTGCGCCTCCACCACTGAACCACTGAACCCTCCCCTGCTGTACAATTGTCCACTCCTTTCCAGTGGAAACTTCCTTACCCTCCCTCTCCCGAATGATGCACTCCGACCTGCGATTATCCTTCCTACCAGCTGTGATCCTTCCCCTTGCTCCCTCTTCCCTTCCTCTCCCTGAGGACCCCGACCATCCCTCCCTTCCTCTCCAGCCCCGTCTCCTCTGCTCATTCTACTCTGCTGTCCCTATGGCTCCTCCTCTCCCTTCCTTCCCCCTGGCTTCCTGGGACATCCTCCCCACCCTCTGCCTCCCCCCTCTTGTCCCATTTCCCCCCACGTCTCACCTTCCTTATTTTGAGTGCTCTGCTGTAAGTGGAACCTTTTACTATGCTGTCTTTATTTTAACATTTTTGTAACACCTGTGGTCGCGTGGTTGACTCTGTCAGCCAGCCATCATTTTCATTAACAACAGTGAAAGGAACCTGTAAACGACACCTTTAGGTTTAACTGTGTGTTTCTTCGACTGCGTGGTGTCTCCTCCTGTTTCTTGTTTTTATTCAACAGCAAACACGCAACACATAGCTGCCGCCCAGCGTTCATTTTAATCGTCTGTGCTTATCCTGTGTGCCTCTGCATCTTCAGCGGTTGTTTTAATCGTCATGATCGCCATTTCTGTGTTTTCAAAGACTTCACTGTTTTACTGCATCGAAAACACTACATGTTTCTCCAATTAAAATCTCCATGTTTTATTTGTAATTTATCTCCCACTTTTATCGGTTCTTCCATATCATATTTTATATTCTGTAGGCTGAAGAGCGGCTGCAAGCGTTCACAGCCTGCCCTGTATTAGGAAATGACAATAAAAAATAATAAAAAAATAAAATAAAAATAAAAAAAGTGAGTGGGCATCCACCAGCCTGGAGGCGAAAGTTTCCAGGCCAACCAGGAACTTGTCACCTGCCAATTTGTGGTTGTTTTATGTGCATCCTTCTTGCACCAGTCACATAGACTTGCAAGGGCTGATCTTTTGTGCTTTGTGTCTTGTTACTCCCTTCCTATCCAGCTAAGGATTTCCGATAAACACAGTGATGTTTCGCAAATTGTGGTTTCCTAAAAAAAATATTGTTTTTGATGTACATATAATTGTTTAAAAATTGATGTTGCTTAACGTTACTTACGACCAACATTGCAGCTGCTGCTGGAGGGACGAGGTCCTCACCCTGCTGGCTCTAGGATCTGACTGACCGAGATTCCTGCCAATTTTGTAGTGGGGAGTGAGGGGAGGGGGCCACGTGATCTTAGCGTGGTGGGGACAACACATTATCTGGTGGTGGGGGACCTCGTGATCTTAGTGTGGTGGGGACAATGCGTGTTCTGCTAGTCAGTTCAAGTCCGGAGGTCTAGGAGGATGTTTGGATGGCTCCACTGCAAGCAAAATTTAATAAAGTAAAATAAAACTACCCTGAAATCCATTCTGATGTCTGGAGTGTGGTTGCTGTGGGGGGTGGGGGCAGTACAAGGAGCTATAACGTTTGTAATAAAATAATTAGACGAGTTTGTACAGAAAAATTGCATACATACATTCATTTAATACTAAGTACGAATTGATGTGCAAATTAATTGGGGGTGGTGTGGGGCAAACAAGTCCGTATGCGTTGGGGCTGGTAGCTGGGGAATTGAACATCTTTCGGAGGTGGACAAGTTCGGAAATTGTTAATGCAAAATAATATTATGCTGCAATTAATTTGATATGCAAATTAGGAATAAAATATAATTGGGGGTGGTGGAGGATTGCTCAGGGGCAGATATGTCTCAACATGCCGGAGGAGTAAGCCCCCCCCCCCAACCAAACTGACAGGGGTGGTGTGGGCGGACAATATCTGCTCGGGGTGGCACCCAGGCAAGGCTGGATCTGGGGGGCGGCAACCAAGCAAGTCTCAACCTGTGAAAGGAGCAAGCTCCCAAACCAACGCCATCTTGATACTTGAGGTTGGGCCCCCCTGGGATGAGGTGGGTTTTCCCAGTTCTCTGAAGCTGTTTACGAAATTTCAAACTCTTGTCAAGAGTAATATCATATTTGATGTCAATTATTCTGAAGTGCGCTATTGTTCGTCCTGTCCTTCTGGGAAGGACGAGTGGTCAAGCAAGTGGGCTTCTCAGGGGGGCGGAGGGATGGGGAGTGGGTTTTCCCCAGTCGCCATCTTAGCTGTCAATCATCTGGGGCAGGCCTGTCAAACAATAGCTATTCACCATCAAAGTCGTACACGAGAATCATCATAACATTCACCATACTGGGGGTCTGACGCACTTTCGACTTTCGCAGCGACCCTTAATGACTGCATTCCTTGGATTGGGATGTCTGTCTTGGCTCGTACAATATGGTTATGTCTCATCCAGTGATACGATACGGCATAAGAAAGCCTCTCCTTTGCGCTCATAGCGCTCCAAGTGTCTCTGAGCAGCGTCGTAAGGCATCCATTTCAGCATTTCCGTCAATTAATGCGGAACCCATTGTGATGCAATTTTTTGCATGTCCAGACGTTCCTTCAGGATGCAAAGCACAGTCAATTCTCTAATCCGGTTTCGTGGGCTGGCGTTCGAATCGCCCGGTGTCGATCACTGTCAACTAATGCGGCAACAGTATGCACTTCTTCTTCAGAGACGCTAGGACGACCGGTCCGAAGCATGTTTGCCACCGTTCGCCGACATTCGTTGAAGGCTTTTACCGCCGGCCGCGGTGGCCGAGGTGACTGAGGCGCTCCAGTCACGGTCAGCACGGCCACTACGGTCGGGGGTTCGAATCCCCCCTCGGGCATGGATATTTGTGCCGTCCTAGTTCGTAAGTAGTTCATAAGTAGTTTGTAAGTTTAGGGACTGATGACCCCGTAGTTAAGTCCCATAAGCTTAACAAACATTTGAACATTTTTGAAGGCTTTTACCGATCATGCTACTGTTCTGTACGGCAATGCCGATTTACTGCACGCCTGTTGAAGACCTTGATGACACCGTCGTGCTGTACGACCTCTGGCACATTCCATCTTCATCCATCTCCGTTTTTCCTGTTTCGAAAATATTGTGGAACCGTTACGATAGACAGCTCGCTCACAAGGTACTGTTTCCCTCGATTGTGCGCACGCAGGTGACGTGGGACGGGAGAGTCCATTTGCTCGGATGTAAGGTAGTACGTCAACAACGTGTGCTGTCATTGACAATAGTAGTGTCTCCACAGCAGTGTTGCCACAATTTAAGTTCCAACCCTCATATTTTTGTCGCATAATATGTTACTGACGGAACTGTTATCTTGCGAGTGTCAACAATTCACACCAATAACAAGTTTTGAAGGAATCTTAAGTAATGTGAGCTTTTCCTAGTTTTTTAAAGTTCAAATTAGGTCGCCTTCATAGACTGAATCAGAAATATAAACCATTTAAACATGAACGATCCTACAATACGACTTCACGAAAATTTGTCATTCCTGCTGTAGCATCTGAGGGAGCTGCGAGGGAATGGGCGCGTGATCTAAGGCGATATGCTACGGATTGCGCTGCGGCTCCCCGTTGGAGGTTCGAGTCCTCCCTCCTGGGTGTATATGTTCTCGTCAGTATAGTTAGTTGAAGTAGTTTGGTACCCTAAGGTTCACCAACATACGAACGTATATGCACCTCATCGTTGCGCAGGTCAAAAGACGGTAGCATTTTAGTTTTCAATGTACACTTATTATTATTGGAGATTTTAATGTGTGATAAACGAGGAGACGTCAGAGTTACAGATATCAAAGTAACTGCTTTGTTTTACGACTCTTATCTGTTATTCAGACATTTTTTAAAATTTTGTACACATCTATGACAAAAGTAATTTTCGAATTATATAAGTTACATTGGCTTCCTTATGTAATTATTATAGAAACACCAGAACATGAGAACTTAAGTTTCAATTTTTTATATTAAGTATACCGTATGTCCAAATCAAATGTTTGTAAACCTATTGGACCAAACTACTATGGTCATCAGTCCCTAGACTAACTACTTAAACTAAGTTACACTAAGAACAACACACACACACACACACAAACACACACACATATCCGAAGGAGGACTGGAGCCTCCGGTGGAAGCGCCCGTCCAGTCCGTAGCATCATGCCTTAGACCACGCGGCTATGTTAAGTCCAATGTAGTTTGTATTATTCAAAGGGGCTTTATCATAGATGAGTATGAAAGAAATAATTACGTGTGTACGCAGTCGTTAAGAGCGGTTAACACAAGTAGAAGTTTTGATTATGTTAAGGGCGTATTAGAAGACTATCCACCGAGAGAGGTACAAGTCTAGCGCGAGAACCGACTAGCGGTAGACCGGCTGCAACTACGAGGTCGACCATACTGTCAGTGTGGAAATCAAAATATCGTATACACTGCTAGCAAGTGGAATCAAATGGGTAGGGGGCCCTACAGTCGTAGTGTAAAAAGGTGAGAATTTGGGTTGGCAGGGAAGTGCGCCTGGATAGCCTAATTGAACACAGATGGCCTTCGGCCTTGCTAGCTTGCGGACTGCGCCGCGCCGCTTAACGCTCCGCTCCGGGGTTTGTTTACTTCCGCGTCGCGGTATTTGTGTGTATTGAGTCCCGCATTAACGTACCTCATGGCGCATGCTTACCGCCGTGCGACGGTCAAAGTAACGTTTCAGGCTGAACATCCACGATCAAATCTTTGGTATTCATTTTTGTGTCCAATAATAATAATAATTATTATTAAAAAAGTAATAAAAATATAGAGTAAAAAAATTGGTTACGGCTACAGCTCGTCCAAAGCGGTAAATCCGAGTTGGAAACCCGGTTCAGCAGAAATTTTCGTGTTTGCCATTGGATTTATTTGAATGGCCTGAAACGGTCGAAATGTTTAAATGTTTAGAAATCGTAAAATTACGGCCGTTAATGTCAGAAAACGGTGTCCATTCTTTCTGACACGTCCGAAAAGAGCAGACACCATATAAATAATTGGTTATAATTAAACTGCCAGTGTTCCAAGTGCTGCAGTGCTGGCTGAAAACATCGTAGCACTATGAAAGTTCGTGGGTATGTTCAAAGATTGGTGCGCTATCGGTGTATGATGAGAAATAAAAAATCTACTTTCTGCTGAAACACGTCCACTGAATGTGTGGTCGTGTTACATTTTGAGTTATTCCTTACTCTTAAGTGTTTCTCCGCCATTAATATTGTCTATTTATATGTCAATTATTTTATTCTTATATTAACGATCAATGCCCCATGTTTATATATGTTTCCACCCGTGTGATTGAACTCGTGTGTTCATGAGAGTGTGGAAGGTTGCTTTTACATTGACTGACGGCCGCGCAATGGCTTATAGTCGCCGCCTCGCCGGCCGCGGTGGCCGAGGTGACTGAGGCGCTCCAGTCACGGTCAGCACGGCCACTACGGTCGGGGGTTCGAATCCCCCCTCGGGCATGGATATTTGTGCCGTCCTAGTTCGTAAGTAGTTCATAAGTAGTTTGTAAGTTTAGGGACTGATGACCCCGTAGTTAAGTCCCATAAGCTTAACAAACATTTGAACATTTTTAGTCGCCGCCTCGCGCATTAGGCCTCGTTTACTTTGGTTAAGAACGCATGGCTTCGCATGACGTCTTCAATGGGGTCTGCTGGGTGACCAGAGACAAGCTTACTTGGCAAGGTGGTCTGTTCTCAGTGTAGTATCAACTTAATTATGGTCGAAAGAGATGACAAAAGAGACCTCTCTGGAGTTCTAGAAGAGGGTATTATTTTGTGTAGGTAGCGAGGGTTGGTAGACTCTGTGCTCTGAACGCGCTCTGCATCGCTTTTAGCACGCCCTACATCCGGTGTGTGGAGGGAAAGGCTTTAGGCATGGCCTTAGGGCTTCACTCTTGCTGTGACCACCGAAGAGAGTATATCGTGGAATTATGCTGAGGGGATGGCAT